>CM030875.1:9969540-10668706 GCA_018132145.1 Boehmeria nivea var. tenacissima | reverse complement strand
TAGAGACCCTCATAATGCTGGAGGCGCAAGAGTTGAAAGTTCCAGAGTTCGCCTTTGCCAGGATTTGCCACATTTCCTAGATGCTTGACTAGTTGCGATTTAGTGTGTAGGAATACCTTATGTCTATCGTGATACAGGATGGTGAATTCTTAGCTTGGGGATTTTGTTATCGCATCGTCAAGAAGAGTACATGCTTTCACGGTGAGAATCGGTTGAATGTTTTTGTTTTTTTCTTCTCTTTTTC
Source organism: Boehmeria nivea var. tenacissima (assembly GCA_018132145.1). NCBI lineage: Eukaryota > Viridiplantae > Streptophyta > Magnoliopsida > Rosales > Urticaceae > Boehmeria > Boehmeria nivea. The sequence goes on along the minus strand of CM030875.1, from coordinate 10,668,462 downwards.
CGACCATGTGGTATCTTGAAAGTTGAGAAGATTAAGCGTTCTTCTGGTGACCGCCTTTTATGTTTCTACACTAAGAAACGGCAGCACCTGGTAAAATCTCGGAGGCACCGGTATAAGTATTACATTTTTCAGTGTATAAAGCTTTAAGCTTGAGAAACTAATACATGGCTAAATCCAGGATTCAAGATTAGGAATGGTAAGGTTTTTTGACCTGGAATTTAGGATCTGGGATTTCGCACTGTATTGACAGGCTTGCATTTGCTGGGCGAGGTGTTCGTGTCTAGAATATAAGATTTTTATTTTCAGAATACGACAAGGCTTAGGCAAATTCTCTTTGAAGTTTAGTGCCTCCACTTCAGCCCTCAAAAAAAAAAAAATAAAAAATAAATAGTGCTATTGAAATATAGACTTTTAGTTGCCAAAATGCCAAACTTCTTGCCGTCTAACTTTGAATCGGTCTAATTTGACTTAGTTTTCGTACAAAAGATATTTCAATTGGTTTGAGAGTAAAAAAAGTGTTAATTGAAGTTTGATTTATACGCTCACTCTACCGAGACTAAATGGTCATTGCATGGACCACCTGATGTGAAGGACAACTAGGGTGATATCATTTTTTTTTGTTTTTATATATTTTTGGGGTAATTGCAAACAAAGCTGCATGTGTCAAAAAATCGGCATTTCTCAAAATTCCCCTTCGTTTTTTTTCTTTAGTTATTTTTTTTTTCTCAAAAATAGGCATAGGTCAATGTGACAAAAAATGGGAAAACCGTGCCTGATTGGCCAAAGGGTTTTGAAAGCTTAGGTGACTTTGATAGTCTTTGGTCCATGGGATTGCGAGTCCAGCTCAATGAATGAATAGTTGTGGGGCCGAGCTATTATTCGATATTATGTTGCGCGATTTTGAGGAATTTATTTTTTTGGGTACTTCTGTGATAGGTGGGAAACAATTTTCGGTGGGTCTCGCATCTTAAAATTGTGAATCTCACCATTCAAAATTATTTCACACCACAAAAAAAATCCACTACAGAATTTCTCATTTTTTTAACACATTAATCTGTCTTTTTTTTTTTTATGGACTTTTTTGTTTGCTCCACTTATTTCAATCATTTTGTTCCATTCTATTTTATATTTATTTTTTTAACTTTCTTAATCCTCCAAACCATTTCATTCCATTTCATTTTTTTTCAATTATTTTTTTCAACTTTTTAAATCCTTATACAATAACTTAAAATCTCAACCATTCATACCACTTCGAAATTAGCAAGTCAAATTATTTTTACATCACTTTTCCAAATCATTTTCAAATTATTCAAAATCATTTTTCCATCCCAATAAATGGGATAGAATGGACAAAATGCCCACCTCAAATAAGGGATTAATTTGTGTCTTAATTTTTACTATAAACACAAAATAAAAATTAAGAGAGTACATCACTTAGTATATAAATTATTAAGTGACGCTTAAAATGACTTTGTTTTGCAATTTCTTTATTATTTTTCGGGAGATTTTTAAGAATGCCATTGTTTTCATCACACAATATTAACAAGGAGCATACTTCCTAGGCGTAAACAATTGAGTGGTGCATCAATTAGATCATTTTTATAATTAGCCGTTATGCTTTTGTGTTAAGACTTTCTCAAGTCAAATAGAGATATGCGGTCTCCGAAAGTCGTACGTTTACTTATATCGTCAATTTAAGTAAATAAAATTTGATGAAAGTTATATAATTACTAGTCTTATTCGTGCTATTCTCCTTTAGCGTCTGTATGAATTTTATGTGATGCATCCTAATTTAAAAACTTAAAAAGTTAAAAAAAAAAAAGAATGTACATAATAGAGAAATTTGAAAAATTCACTTCCGAATAATGTGTTTTGAAAAAATATCATCTTAAAAAAATATTGCAATTTATGTCACTTTTTAATGAGTTTGACAAAATTGCTTTTCCCGAAGATGAGAACAAGAACAAAATAATAATTTGTTACAAATAAAAAACAATTTCAGACGCTTGTGTAAGTAAGCACCACTCGTACATTCCAACTTGCATTATATGCACAAGATGTGTGTATATATATATTTTTAATTGCATATTTATATAGTTTTTAAATTAAGAGAATTTTAGGGAAATAGCCACTGTTTACAAAATAATTTTAAAAAATAGCCACAGTTTCAAAAAATTTAAAAACTAGTAATGTAAGAAATTTCTTACAAAATTTTTGCCTAGTGTCAGAAATTTTTGACAGTATTTTTATGTGTATTTTTGTTATTGTCAGAAATTTCTTACAGTTTTATGGCTAGTTTTAAATTTTTGAAATTGTAGTTATTTTTTAAAAACACACAGTCTAAAATGACTATTTACCTAACTGATCCTTAAATTAAATAAGCAGCAAAATTTTGGGACGCGCATGTCCTTTAGGTACGTGTGATGAGAACATCGTCAAGAACGTCAACAATACAGTGGAGGAGCTTAAGCTACCAAACGGACCTTTCACACGAGCGCAAGCTAAGGATTTCAAAGAGGAGCAAAACATGTTCATTGGAGGTTCCTTGAAGACTAATATCATGAGAAAGAGTCAAGTCTTAGATGTGTAAATAATATAATCTAAGTCAAAGACTGTATTTTGAAGGAGATTTTGAGCTATTTAGACAAGGGAGCAGCTGAGATCAAACCTGAAGCATTACTTTGTGTCTGACTTGCATGAAGATTTCTGGAACGTATGTTGAGTTGTTACATATCAAATTGAAGATCTTCGGAAGAGCTTTCCAATGATATATCATATGCTTGACAAGTAATGAAGAAGGCCCAACGACACGTCGCGACTTCTAGGCAATGCGACACCAAAATGACTTGTCTTTGACCCAAAACAGAGAGAATGCAAGTTACGACATGAGGCGAGACGTTGCCTGTCACAATGCAAATTATGCAAGATTGCTGTTTTGAAGCTAATTTTTATTACTTTCCTTATGTAATAATTCCCATGCCTTTTATGGATGAAATTAGGGTATTTTAAGTCTTTAAAAGCTATTACTTTACTTTTCTCTGATTATGTTAATTGTAACAAACGTAACCTATTAATAGGCACTTTTATCAATATCATGAGTGAAGTTGAATATTCTTCAGAAATTGTGTTTATGAGAAAATTTTTCGTTCTTTATGAACTATAACTTATCAAGATTGATTCAATCTTCTGGGGTTCAAATCAACTCATCAAACGTTCTTTTATAAATATCCATGGCGTCTAGGCACGGATCTAGAATTCTAATCCAGTCGGGCACAAAATTATATAATACTACAAATAAAATGAAAGATAAAAATAATATCATATTTATAAATTATATTGGGTGAAATTGATTTTTTTTCCTTACAAAAATAGTAGGCAAAATTATAAATATAGAATGTTAAATGGGAGCACAAGAAGGATTTACTAAATAAGAAGTCTAAAAATTTTAAATTACTAAAATACCCTTAAAAACAACCTCACATGACTCTCATGTCATCGATTTCTGTCCAAAAATATACAGAAGGGAAAAATCGTATAAAAACGTAATGTTAGGGGGCATATATTGCACGGTTTGAAAGTCATAGGGCAAAATTGAATGCCTTTCAAAATCAAGGGCAATTCGTAAAATTTATACTTAAAAATTTTGAGTTTGGGTGCTTTGCCTGTTATCCCACACTAAAAAAAGGATTAAAAAAACGAATAAGAGGGAGACATTTGTCACACCCTAGTGCACTTGAAGATAATTTTTTTTTCCAAAACCATGTCGTTTGGACGAAAATTCATCCTCTTTTTGTGCCTCAAGGCACTTAATTTATATAGAGGGATATTACCTCATTTTATGATATTTGTAATCTCGTTATTTACTATGCTATTTAGTATACCATATAGTATGCTTTAACATTAGCATTTACTATACCCCATATAGTATGCTATTTAGTATACCATATAGTATGGTAGGAATACAACATTTAATACTTACTCTTTTAGTTTCCTTCTCTTGCAAGTTTGACTCTTATTATGAAAAAAAAAACCAAATAAATAAGATGATTAATGACAAGCATGATGTATATTTATTAGAATAATTTTATTCGTACCATAATTTCTCTTATGTTATTATTACTAGTAGCTCTATTCTCTTTTGTAAAGTAGATACCAAACATTTTGACACGTTTTGTAGAACTTCTAGTCTCATTCTTCTGTAAACAAAACGATTAATTTTGCAAAGCTTGCACTTGACATTTTAATATGTTTGCTATGTTTTTTTTTTTTTGGAAGAAAAGATTTACTTCGCTTCTCGTACTTATGCAAAACTTTATGTTCATGTTACGTGATTATGCTTTTTTTTTCGGCACAAATCTTTTTATTTGTAGTACTTTTTTCTGCAAGAGAAATTTAATAAAATTAATATGATGTTTTCACAAATTTTTAAATTACTTGAATAGATATTATTATGTCAAATCAAATAGTATAAAAGTGTACCTCAAACTCTTCAATCTCTCAAATATTTGATCAGTTCTTCCTACTGATTATTATACACTCAGTTGTCCTTAAATTTAAATTACATGCATATCCTTATACATTATGTGATTACATGCATTATTACCACCAACAGACGATCTAATTACTTTCTTGATATGCTAGTAAATTACTTGTTTTATTCATTTTTATATATTGATTATGTGTTTTATACATTGAAGTTACTCGCCAACTACATGTTTATGGCTGAATTATTGCATATTTCATAATATCATCACTATTCCGCATTCTAAGTATGAGTTTGAATTATCTTGCTATAAATCACAGATATTACGCCTTAACCTTTTAACTTAGATAACTTGTGCTACGACCATCACCGGGTTTTTTACAACCCGTCTGTCTTTTCATTTCTTGCAGATACTGACTCATATAGCGTAGGGTAAAGGTGCTTCCCTTCATGGTTGTCACTCTAGCTCACCATCCAGCATCTCACTGTGGGGATACTACTCCTGGTTCGTTGAAGCAGGTCGACGGTCTGAAAATCCAGTACCCTATCCAAACCGAGTGCCTCATCCAAGACCAGCGTCATACTCGATCGAAGCCCAATTTGACGAACCGGGCCCAAACACCTCCCCATATTAAAAGACAACTCTATCCAGGAAGCCTTTGAGTGTGGAATCGGGCCAATCCTGCGTGCATTCCATCATCAACACACAAAAGACCCCCCACACTCATTAACTTCAACTTTGTCTTGTGGTCATAGCAAAAAAATATATTCAAGTTACATCACTCTTATTTTCAATTTTCTAGTGTGGTAAATATTATTAGATCGTCATCTAAATGAGTTGATATACCTGAAGAGAAACACAAGTAGATTCAGTCTTTGAAGCCCTCGAGAATGGTGAGATTGTAAGTAGAAAAGGCCTAAACCAATGCATGAGTCTCAAATGTGTTGGTGATACACATTAGGATTCCAATGTATGAGTCTTAAATATGCTAGTGCTATGTGTTGGGACTCACATTATTGTATGTTGGTTAGTTTGATTACCATGTTCTCATCTACCATTCAAGTCCTTGAAACGATCTTAGATGATAGTTCCACCTCTGAGCAAAGATCAAAAGCAAATAACTTATTGCTCTCGATGTAATCATTTGAATTTGTATTTACTCTACACTTGACGAAAATCGTACTAGGAATTACGGAATAGTTATAAAAATGTTTCAAAATAATGATCAAGATATAATAAATATTATGACTTTGGTGAAGATATGCAAAGAAAGATTACAAATAATAAAAAATGACAGATAAATTTTTTTAAATGAAATTTCTTCTATTAGTGAAAAACATAATTTTATTGTTCCCAACATAGATGATATGTTTATAGCTCGAGGTAGATCATGATGAAAAGCTCAACATGATACAAATATACATCATTTTTGCGTCGAACTATTTTGTTCTATCATTGACATGAAATTACAAGAGCTAAATGATCTTTTCACTTAAGCAAGTACTAAGTTGCTTCTTTGTTTAGCATGCTTGCGTCTTAATGAATTATTTTTTTCTTTTGAAAAAAATATCCGTCTTGTTGAATTTTATCCAGAAGATTTCTGCAACGAAGCTCATGAAACTTAGTAAACCAGTTAGAAATTTACATTCTTGATGTGCGCTCTAGCTAGCAGTTTGTTGAACTAAAGGAATTGGAGATCTTGCAAAGAAAATGGCCAAGACCAAAAGAAATCTGGTGCATCCATTGGTTTACTTGCTCTTGATTCTTGTGTCAATCCTATCAGTTACTACTGCTAGCGTTGGGAGAATATTTTCTACTATAAACATAGTGAAGAGCTATTTGCATTATCGTATGAGAGATGAATTGATAAATGGCAACTTGATAATCTATATTTTATAAAAAGATATTTTTGATAAAGTTGACAATGAGGTTGTCATACAATGCTATCAAAGAATAAAACCATGTTGAGTACAATTGTATTTTTTTTTTAATTTTATAAGTTAAAGAAATGTTATATTTTTTCGTATTGCACAATTAAGCTTTGTTCATAATTGTCACCACACTGAAATCAAATCCTAGATCCTGTCTAGCCCCATTAAGAATGTCGCTCATTGTAAGAATGACACATGGTATTATGAAAAGACATATAATAGTTGTTCTATAAAATAATTTTTGAATTGGTATCTTAATTGATTACTTTACATTGTATAACTTTTTTGAAAGTAAACATTTTATTTAAGTTTTATGAGTAATAATATTCTATTGATGTGCTTTTTCATTGTTAGCCAACTAAAGGTTTAGTATTTTTGAGAACATTAAGAGGCATAAATAATTTTAATAGACTTAAAGTTTTAAGAATTTACCATTTTACCATAATAAGTACAAAAATTTTGTGAAAGTTTAACATATCGAGACTCAATGAGTTTTGATTTTGCAACATTGGACCTTCTATTTTTATAGTGCTATATACGACATTCTCCTTTGTCTTGTAATCCAGAAGTAGTCCTAATTTTTAAACCTAGAAAGTGAAAACCCTAATATCAATTTTATCAATCACTTAATTTGAACTGTTAACAAAAAAATCACTTAATTTGAACCTAATTTCTTCACTACTACGTGTAAGCTCCGTCAATTGACCATGACCTTCTCTTGTAGATCCGTCGGCTTTCTTCCCAACCAAAACAGAAGATAAAAGCTGCTTGATTTGTAACCATCGGATTCTCTGAACTATGTCGCCATGGCGAACTCTTTGACCAAACTTGCCGAAGCTATGTGCGTCGACTGAGCAGACAAAGTTCGTCGATCTCGTCAAGAATCTCCGCTCCAATGAATCCGTTCGGCCGGGCCTTGGGACCCTATGCCTGATCCTCGACTGCGGCATCGCTGACGTCAGAGACGTCGCCCAAAAGCTAGGGCTTCGTCATGGAGCGAATCTCTAATTCAATAGCTCTTCTCGCTCGCGTCTGCGATTGCTCTGCTTCTCAATCTCTTTATATGTCTCCCTTTGTACCAGTAAAATTGCATTAGCTACAATGCAACACAAGGCTGAGCTTATTTTGGTTGGTGGTTAGATGATTCAGAGCAAGATAGGTATTTCTTCAGCACAAGAGAAGCCAAGTACCCAAATGGGAACAATTCAAACAAGGCAATCGAATCGAGCTGTTAATCGAGCTCAATTAATATGTAAAATTGAGCACAATATGAATCAGACAATTATAAAGACAAGCAATATTACGTAATTACAACACTAGTTTCCCTTTTGAAGAAAACAAACTTAGTTTTTATCTTTTTAATTACTAAGCTTTTTATCCAAATTAGCAATCTCTTTGTACCAGTAATTAAGCCTGTTCATAAATAACCGATACCGAAAACACCGTCTGCCGAATATCCAAACCGCCCAAAAAAATTGGATATTTCGGTGCCCCAAAAAAATTGAGCGATGTCGGTAAATATCGAAAATTTAGTGGGCGGTTTTCGGAATTGGTAATACCGAAACCACCCAGATTTTGTTGCCCCTTTACAATATTTGCCATAGCTAGATAGAATACTTCTGCTTCCAAATTCTGATTAGGGATTACCGATTAGGCTGGCCTCTTTAGACTTTGTTTTGCCTTAGCCCCGCCGTCCTAGCCTCCCCGCTCCGCCTCTCCGACCCCCAAAGCCCCACCGTCCGACTCCGAGCCTCCCCACTCCGCTCTCCCAGCCCCGATCCCCACCGTCCAACTCCGTGCCCCGAGCCCCGCCGTCCTAGCCTCCCCACCGTCCGACTCCGAGCCTCCCCGCCCTCCGAGCCCCGAGCGCCAAGCCCCACCGTCCGATTCCGACCCCGACCCTCCCAATCCTCCGACTCCGAGCCTCCCCATCCACCGACTCTGACTCCGACTCCGACTCCGAGCCTCCCCATCCACCGAGCCCCGTCCTCCAAGCGTCCCCGTCCCGTCCTTTGCTGTTTGAGGTCCTCTCTCTCTCTCTCTCTCTCTCTCTCTCTCAGTATCTCTTTTATCTTCAAATTGCAATATTTTTTTTTTTGGGATTTTTTTTTGCTGTATTTTTATCTTCAATATCTTTAACTTAGGATTTGTGGGGGTGTGTAATGTGTATGTAATTTTTCTCTGTCTGCTGGATTTGTGATTGAATTGGCTGTTCTGTTGATGGCTGGATTTGTGATTGAATTGTATATATTGTGTATTGGCTTGTGATTGAATTGTATTTTACTTTTCTGTTTGTGCCGTTGCGGGTGGTGATTGAATTGAAAAAGTAAGCACAAATAAGAAGAGCAGAAGAACTGTCCTGCTGTTGCTATTTCACTGTACTGCTTGGGACAGCTCTTTGTTGCCCAGCTCTCCGCTCTCTCTCTCTCTCTCTCAGAAATTCTATGCAATTATTTCTCTTCTTCAACTCTTTTTTTTTTTCCCTCGCCTAAAACCTCACCCCCAAAAGACATCCCAAAGGCAGCCCTTTGTTCTCTGTCTCCTAGTTTCTGCGTAGTTTTTAGCTTGTAAATTCGAATATTGTCGTCATTGTTAGTTCTGCTATTATCTTTTTCATATAGAGTTTCGGTTTTTCTTTTTATGAATTCCAACCCCCACCCTGCGCACCCCACCCCCACCCCCTTCTCTGAGTATATTTGATTTCAATTTCTCTCAGTCGCTGCGATCTTGAGAAAGGCGTGGATTTCTCGAGCTCTATATTCTTGGCCGTGCTTTGCTTCTCTTTTCGAAGGTTAAGATCGATTTCGATTCGGTTTTTCTAGACTTGATTAGGGTTTTTGTATACTGTATTTTTTAATTTACGGGTATATTTATATTTTTTTTATCGATCGAGTAAAAGTAGGTTATTTATTTATTTTATTTGTCCTTCATTGGTTTATTTATTTTGCTGGTGTTCTTGCAGGATGTTATTGTAATGATGAATCAAGGAGGCAATACTGAGACCATAGCACCACTTGACTCAAGTTCTCTAGAGGTAATTTTCTTTTTGCTTTTATGTGTGTCTATATATACGTGTGTGTGTGTGTTTATATGTTTATTATATTTATGCATATATATATGTATGTAAAGCCACAATATGCTTTGGCCAGGTTTTCTAATATAATTATTTACTTTTTTTTTTAGCCTCATCATGAATAGTTTACTTTTCATGAGTGGGTTTGGAAATTTTGTTCTACTAGTTTATGTGTAGGAGATGAATAATCTATGTGATAATGAATTGTTACAGTTTGGTTATCACACTATGTATTTGTAAATTGGTAATAACTGCTGGCCATTTGTCTAATTTTGTTTTTTTCGTCTTTCCGAAGAACCCTGTACTTTATTGTCAGAAAAAAAACATTTAAAATATACATTTTCAGCTCGGAGCATGAAAACCAATAATAGATTTAGTTCCGAATGTAATTTGAATTTTGTTGATGCTTTCTGCTTCCTTAGACAATGATCGCCTAGTTATAGAATTTGAGTGAAAAGCTTTACTTCCATTTAACTTATAAAAATATGCCCACGCATTTATGACGCTTGTTATTTACTCGGTTATAAAATCTATAAGAAAGTATTGTGGACATTTGAACTGATTACTGAGGTGTTAATTATTGTCTTTATATAGAATCAGCACGTGGTTAATGCAAACCAAGGACAAGTATCTTCGTATCTTCCTTCAACGGCCGGCTCTGAAGCTGTATCCTGGACGGTTTATAAGGTGGATATCAGTTCGACGGAAAATGGAATTCATCCTAACTCAGCTTACCATTACGAGCAGAACATGCAGCCACCTGTGAGTAGTTCATCAAGTTTGGGAACAGTAAATGCCCCGCAAGATTACAATGGCTATGCAGCATATAATCCTACTGATCCATATGGTTATGGAAGCACAGGATACTCAGGTTACTATAGTGGCTATCAGCAGCAACCTAACCCTTCCTACTCGCAAACAGTAGGAGCACACCAAAACACAGGTGCTCCTTATCAGCCTATTTCCTCATTTCCGAATAGTGGGTCTTATGCTGGGTCTTCAAGTTATTCGAGCACTTACTACAATCCTGGTGATTATCAGACAGCTGAAGCTTACTCGGGCAGCAGTTACAATAATCAGAATACCCAATGGAATGATACCAATTATGCAAATTACAATCCGCAGCAATACGCACCTTACAATTCAGGCACAACTGCTGTTTATAACTCTAGTGCACCAACTGCAACTTCTGTAAACTATCAGCAGCATTATAAGCAATGGCCGGACTATTACACTCAGTCAGAAGTCACATGTGCTCCTGGGACGGAGAATTCATCTGTTACTGGTGTATCAAGTTTTGGATGCCCAGCTCCTGCTGCCACGCCTGCCTATTCAACTTCGAACAGCCAGCAGCAGCAGCAGCCTCTGCCGCCGCCGCCGCCGCCGCGCCACTGCCACTGCCGCCACCACCGCCACCGCCTCCTTACACCCCATATTGGAGGCCCGAGTCCAGTTCATCTGAGTTGCCGTCAGTGCAGGTTTGAATTTTCTCTCTTTCAGGATTTGGGAGAAAGTGACACACTGACAGGTCCTAATACCTATCATGTATATATGTAGTATATTCAATATTTGTCTCTTATGCTCATCAAATTTTGATATTGGCATCTCGTCTGTGTTTATGATCATTGAATATTGGATAGTTAACGTAAACACTATCAGCAAATTGGTTTTAAGAAAAAAGTAATTACAAATCTCTATTATTTATATTTTAACTTTTACTGTTTATATTAATCACAGTTTGGATCAAAATGTTGGGGGAAAGGGGCTTATATCTGATATGCTGGCTTCTAGAAATTATGATATCATATATTACCTTACTTTCGTTATTGCATATTTAAATTTATGAACTTCACGCCGAAAGCAGTAGTTTGGACCATATATTCCACAGAATAATTTGGTCAAAATTAATTTTTTGGCAGTTTAAACTTACATTTTGTTTCTTTGTTACTCATAAAAAAATATTCTAGATTCGCATATTTTTGCTATCTTTTGGTTGATTTGTTTTTTTGGTCAGTCTGGAGCTGTAGTCAATGGTGCTCATGATGGTTACTGGAGACATGGGGCTCCCACTTCTCAAAATCACCATATTACTTCATTACAACCTCAAATTCAAAAAACCCTGGATCAAAATTATTCTTACAATAGCTTTCAGGATCCACAAAAATCTTCACACCCTCAGAGTCATGGTATGCAGTATACTGCTACACATCAGGTATCTCCAATGCCTTCATCTCAAGGATCAAATTTTCAGTATACTCCTACTCAACAAGTGCCCCAAGAGTCCCAGACTTATCAGCCACCTCCGCAAAGTGTTCAATCTTTAGATACACGAAGGGTAAGTAAAATGCAGATCCCAACAAACCCGAGAATTGCTTCAAACTTGACCTTTGGGTTACAGAAAACCGAGAAGGAAAGCTCTACAACCAGTGCAGTGACCAAACCTGCTTATATCAGTGTATCAATACCGAAGGCAAATGAAAAAGTATCTTCCAGTACTGGTGCTGATTCTATTTTGAAGGTCAGGATTTTGATCTGATTCTCTAGATAAACCTGTGGTTGGATCTGACCTCCGTGAATCAAAGCTACTACAATTGTTGCTTCAGTCTTCTTTTGCGGTTGTTAAAAGTGGTTTTTATTATCAGTTGCCATACTGTAAAGCTGTTCAATTCCTGCTACAATTTTTGAGTTTTGGTTTGTACTGTTAATAATTTCATCAGTAGTTAATATTTAACTTGATCGCATTACAGCCTGGTATGTTCCCCAAGTCATTACGTGGTTATGTTGAAAGGTCTTTGGCTCGCTGCAAGGATGATGTACAAATGGCAGCTTGTCAGGCTGTCATGAAGGAGGTAAACTTCCAAAATTTAGATATAATCCGCTTAAGCCATTTCACAACGCAAATGAACATGTTTATTATCTTTTCAAATGACAACTTTGTCTACTTTATGATTGTTGCAATTAGTAGTACCTCGTACATATTCTGATGAATAATTCTATTTGAAAACTAAGAGTGTGTAGAGCCTGGGAGATGTAAGTATCTATGTGGTCTTAGAGTTTAATATACATGCCTCTTTGCTCTCTTCTGCAACAGCCACGCACATGTTATCAGTTCTATGTTGGCATTGGGAAATCATGTGTCCTTTTAACCTGTTTAATTATGTTTTGGTCTGAATATTTTAGAGAAGCATCTGAGAAACTTTATTTGACAAATTTGACAATCTTTATTTGAAGCTAACTTTCTTCTTCTAACTGTTAAATGTCTCTTTGGCTTTACATTTATTTGACTAAATAAAAATTCACATGTTGATCAACTCATCTACAAACCCAACTAGTCGCAGCATTATCCTAAGCATGCCAAATTGAGGTGTTTATTATGATTTATTTAAAGATACTATACACAAATGCATATGGTACAAGCAATTTACTCACGTAGTTACGTGTAGAAATATATTATTGTAGACATGCTTGTGTGCATATTATATAAAACAAGTTGACAAATGTTCCTCGACTAATATGTAAAGCTATATACTTATCTTTTAGATAATCACCAAGGCTACTGCTGATGGTACACTTTACATACGTGACTGGGATGTTGAGCCTCTTTTTCCTATGCCGAATACAGATGTTGTCAAGCAAGAGTATCTTTCTCTCTCTCTTTCTCTCTTCTACTTCCTTTCTCTCCAAAATCTTACTTCCATTCCTCCTTTTGGGTAGCTACAAAAGTTTTTATTCAATTTTTATTCATTTATTTTTGGTAATGTTGTGCAAAGATTTAATCTCTTCTCTCTTTTCACTCTTAATTTGATCACCAGAGTTGCTATGATTTGTTCCTTTTGATTTCTTATTGCTTTTTCGTGTTGTTTGGATGTTATTTTGTCATGAGATTTTAGTTGTATGTTATTTTTTCGTGTGATTTTAGTTTGTGGTTGATTTATGCATTCTAAAATTTTTTGTTACTTTTGCTAGCTAGGCCTGTGTGCAGGACGTGAAAGTAATTCTATCAGCTGAGTAAATTAATGGATGGCTGTAACTAAAGTTATAAAGAGATTTGATTTATTTTTCTTTATCCCTTGGAGAAGAAAAAGGAAAAAAAAAAAAAAAACCTAGTTTGAGCTATATGTTGATACCAGAAAAACCCATTTGTCTTTTCTTGTTCCTCCTTTGTTGGGACTAAATTTTGTAGCTGTGTATGTGTGTACTATTTGGGTTGGTAAACAAAATCTGTTGGGTCTTTATGCATCATTTTTTGGTGTTGTCCGAGTTCTAAATTCTAGAATACAGTGTGTTTTCGACTGAACCTCGTGTATATTTTATTGTACAGCAGTGCGCAGAGTTTAAATCCTGCTTCTTCATTGGGAAAGTTTAAAAGAAGTCCAACTAGACGAACCAAAAGTAGATGGGAGCCTATGCCAGAGGAGAAACCAGTTGAAAAACCAGCATCGATCAATCATGACACTTTAAAATATGCTGGATGGGTTAGTGATAGAGACAGAAAGGTACTGTTATTTCCTTTTTGTTTTGTTTTTGTTTTGGGGCTCTCTTTAAGCATAAAACATTAAGGATTGGTACTAACTCTTGGGATTGTGGGACTTATGTGCCTTCTCTTCTAAAATTTAGTTACTTTATTGGAAACAATAACTTTTAAGAACCTTTAGGCTCTATGGGATCTATTCCGCATGATGGGATTGATTGGTTATAAGTGCCTAAGCCATTGTGGGAGTTCACAGTGATAAGAATAATGACGCTTCCTCGCGGTTTAAGCATTCTTTTGGCTGAAGTTTTGAATACCAGTTATGGATAGCATACTCCTAATTCCCCTGTGTGTGTGTCACTTTTTCGCCTTTGAGAAAGCACATTTAATTTGTTTTCTATTATGCTCATATCCTTTTATCTTTCTAAAACTCACTTATACTGTTTTCCTGCTCTAAAATGAGGGGTATGTTGAGGCATTTGGGCAGTGTTCCTTAAAGCTATTTATTATCAGATTGATAATGTCCCAAAGTGATTAAAGATTCATTGTAATTTATGGCATCTGTTGATATAATTATATACGACACCAGCCCTGTTGAATAAAGTTAGTTTTTGGTGGGGAAGAACATATTAGTTAAAGTGTTAGCTTTAGTTTATAGAATTTTTCATATTTCTCTAAACGCTGTTCGCAGACATCAATGACAAATTCTGGGAGCAAGGTTGAACAATTAACCTGCTGCACGATTCCCCTCACTGGAACAGAAGGGTTCAAATAAGTTTATGCAGAAGCCATTTAAAAGGCAGCGTCTTATGGATAATTTTGTTGCTGCTGACAATGGCGATGCTTCTAGTGATAGCGACAAGGAACAAAGTTTAACATCATATTACGCAGGAGCAATGGCACTTGCGGATTCACCAGAGGAAAGAAAGAGACGAGAAAGTCGCTCTAGGCGCTTTGACAAGGGGCAAAGACGGGGAACAGAACCCAATCACCTTAGAACAAAAGGTGCTGGAGCTGGAAACCTGTATTCTAGAAGGGCGACTGCCATGGTGCTTAGCAAGAACTTTGAAGATGGCAACAACAGGGCTGTTGAGGACATTGACTGGGATGCTCTTACTGTCAAGGGGACATGCCAAGAAATTGAGAAACGTTATTTACGGCTTACTTCTGCCCCTGATCCCGCTACTGTAATTATCATTATTTAGTTTTGTCATTTTCTCTAATAGTTAAATGCATCTGGTAACTATTAAGTTTTTATGCATACTATGGGAAATTAGGTATTAATCCTTTCTGTCTTCACAGGTAAGACCAGAAGAAGTACTAGAAAAAGCTCTGCTCATGGTTCAAAATTCCCAAAAGAATTACCTTTATAAGTGCGATCAGTTGAAGTCTATTCGCCAGGATTTAACTGTACAAAGAATACAGAATCATCTAACAGTAAAGGTTTATTTTTGAACCCCTTGCTTCTCTCATTAAATATCACTCTGTTTAGTTCAAAAATATAGTTGATTTTGTAACTTTGATACTGTTCAGAAATATAGTAAATGTGCAATTCAAAAGAATTGGGTACATGAAGAAAAGCTTTCTTGTTTAGCCACAAAAGGATTTTTTAAATTATTAGTTTTTAAATGGGAGAAAGATATCAATTAACTTCAGTCCAACGAATTTATGATGTTGCAACTTCTTTCATGCATGAGGTCAAACAAGTTTAAAAGCTGGAACATTCCTATGTGTAAGCATAATCAAATTATTCAATATCTTTAACGTAACAATGTTTTGAATTTTCAAAAGGTTGTGTTTACAGAGTAATTGTAACAGTTCCACAAGAGCAAAATGATCCATTTAGCCACGTGTGTATATGCATTAACTTTGAAGTCATTTTTCGTACCGGTGTTTCAGGTGTATGAAACTCATGCCCGATTAGCACTAGAGGTTGGAGATCTACCTGAGTATAATCAGGTTGGTTATCAAGGACATTTTTACTTGCATATTTCCTGTCCTTCTAAGTAATACATGATTATTATATATTTGTGATAGTATTCAAGATTAAAACAAATTGGGATTAGGGCACAGTTAGGATTATTATTGATAATTGAATCGATCTTACACCAAATTGGCCTACAATTCGAGAGGTAGGCCTAACCCTCCTATTATTCTCCTAAAACACCTAAATTCTTAGACAAATCTCAGCATAAAACCATAATGACCCATTAATGCCCTATATATGCTCCAAAATAATTAAAATAACAAAATTACTAATTTGCCTTATTCGAAAGTCTAACAATTGGCTATCCTATGTACGCTAAAATATTCCCTTTGGGACCATAATAGGTTCTTTTGGGTGTGTATTTTTGTTGTATTTTCAGATAATTGCTATTGCACCTAGCTAAAACCCACATTTTAATCAGCACATAAGTTGTTAGCGTGCTTATGCTTCAGTCATGTCCTGCACCAGTATTTACAGTCAATATTATTCTTTGTTTCCTTATTATGTTTCATATGATTATTGGTCTACTTGCATAATGGTTCTTTACACTTGCTAGCTTAAAGAATGCTTTAATCTTCCTATGCCTGAAGGGCCAATGAGATAACACTCAGCTTTACATTTCTCTTGTTTCCTATACATTTCACTAACAATGTAATGACGACGATTTTGTCCCCTTTAATTTGTTTTTTTTCTGGTCCGTAGTCTGTGAGAACTCCCTCTTTGTGGTCTACTCTTTAGTGTTAGAATCTGTGGGAAAACTCTTTGTAGCAATCTCTGATGCATTTATGATTTCTTTGTCGAAAATTCTTTCTTTCCCCATACATATATAGAAGTCAAATATATTTTCTGATTGATGAAACGTGTGTATGTTTCAGTGTCAATCTCAGCTGAAATCCCTTTATGCTGAAGGAAATGCTGGATGCCACATGGAGTTTGCTGCGTACAACTTACTCTGTGTGATTCTGCATTCCAACAATAACAGAGATCTTGTATCGTCGATGTCAAGGTGAGTTATGAATTGAGGAAGATGAATTTGTTTTTTTTTTTTTTTTCAATGAAGTTTGCAAACTTTCCTCAGCTTTATTATATTTGTGATCAAATTGAAATTCGGTGTTGTTTTATGCTATGGTTTAAGCATCTGTTGTTGTTTCCTAATTTTAAGGCGGCGTTTCAGTTGCGAGGCTGATTTTTTTATTTTTATTTTTTAATTTTATTTGGGAATAAATTTGTAATCCAAACTGATATTTGGACGCAGTAAAATCTAAACTGGTAACAAAATTAAAAGCTGTGCTTTGCATAGGTGTAAAAGTAGATTTTGGCATTTAAACGAGTTTGAGTCATCATTCATTGTACAAAATTCCCTTTAGAACCGTGTCAATCCAAATTCCTGTTAATGAGTGTGGATCCAAATGGCATGCTCTTGCAAAGTTTTTATTTTTTATTTTTTAATGAGTCGAGTTCCTTTTTTTTTTTTTTTTTTTTT
Organism: Boehmeria nivea var. tenacissima; assembly: GCA_018132145.1. Lineage (NCBI taxonomy): Eukaryota > Viridiplantae > Streptophyta > Magnoliopsida > Rosales > Urticaceae > Boehmeria > Boehmeria nivea. Next base: position 10,651,033 of record CM030875.1, on the reverse strand, counting down.
TTTGGAGGTAAATCATGAACTAACATAGTAAATCAATAAACTGGCTTAGTAAAATGGCTGGTAAATTGGTTTAAGGAAAAAAAATCTTTTATAGAACCATTAATGCATATAAACCCTTAGTACAAGAAGATGTAGGTAGATTCTGCTATGTGGTAGATGTTATTTAACGAGTTAGTTATTCATATCATGTACGAGTCTGGCACATCCTAACAAACAAATAGCTTTGCTAGAATTAGACGGCGACGAACAAATTTCACTTCTTTCTTGTGACCGTAGCAAACCTGATATCTGTGGCTCAACGTTAGCTGGTTTGTGCAGAGACAACCAGAAAAAGTGTTCTGGTCCCATCGTAGTTTTTCAGTTTCCGTTGGAAGGTTGAGAATAATCTTGTTGGAATAGATACGAGCTTCATTTCATAAAGTGTCTGTTTTCTGTCTTCTCATTTATGTTTCTGGGTGTCTTCAGCCATGAAAAAAAATAATTCCAATACTAAGCGAGTATATGACCACCGAAATTTGCTCTGAATGTGTTTGTTCCAAGTGATGGTTTATTTCTATGTATAAGCTCTTCCATATGACTACTAAATTTACTCTGAATGTGTTTACTGAGTTCAGATTATCAGATGAAGCAAAAAAAGATCAAGCTGTCAAGCATGCTCTTGCAGTTCGTGGAGCTGTCACTTCGGGAAATTATGTCATGTTTTTCAGACTCTACAAGACAGCTCCGAACTTGAATACATGCCTTATGGGTGGGTTCAACATCTACAATTTATCTCTGTTTGAATTTAAAAGATTAAAAAGAAAAATGACTGAGCTCACGTGTTACCAAAATTTTCTGCAGATTTATATGTTGAAAAGATGCGTTTTAGGGCAGTGAGCTGCATGTCTCGGTCTTATCGGCCTACGCTACCGGTTTCATACATTGCTCAGGTTCTGAGCTTCACCAGCAATGCAAATGAGGGAAGTGATGAGAAAGATTCGGATGGATTAGACGAGTGTGTTGAATGGTTAAAGGCGCACGGTGCATGTCTTATAGAAGATAACAATGGAGAGTTACAACTTGATACTAAGGTATGTTTTAATCCCCAGTATTGTATTTTAAGTGCTTGTATTGGTATCCACCGAATGTTGAAATCGCATGATTAATCATTTTTTAAGAAAAAGAAAATTTAATAAAAGGACATCATAAAATATATGACGCAAATATACATCATATAGAGAGGTGCATGCCATCATAAAGTACTAATTTCAGTGTTCCTTCCGAAAAAGTGAAAATATTCAGAGAACCTTTGACATAAGCAAGCCTCTGAAAACTAAAAAGATGCCCCAAAAACATCAAGTTTAAAAGTGTCAAACTTCATAGAATTGTCGTTGATGTCAAATAGTTTGACCATTATCATCATCATCGTTATTACTGTTATTGAAATGGGTACATCTGATCTGCAGCTATCGGCGTCTAGTCTTTACATGCCAGAGCCGGAAGATGCCGTGTCTCATGGAGATGCCAATCTCGCAGTCAATGATTTTCTGACGCGAACATTATAGTAGCTTATTTAGCTGTAGCCAATTGTATTCGAGAAGATTAACAGGACCATAATCGAAACCATGCTCGCCCTTGTCAACCAAGTATGCGACGGAGGGGGCAAACTGTTTTTCAAGAACGACGGCGCATTTGGAATTAAGACCTTGGATCTGAATAAGGTTACCTGTAAGCAACAAAAGAAAGAAATAGCGATATAGATGTAGAGTTTGAATCTATAAAAATGAATTTCCCACATGATTGGGATTCAGGAGTGGCTTATTGGGCCAGCTATGTAACATTTGATTAGATTTTGTTACCCCATTTTATATAAACGTAATTTCATTCTTTTCTGCCGGGGAACAGAATGGTAAATATACTAGAAGAAATGGTAATTCTTGATCTTGTATTATTTATGATTTTATTTGCACTTTTAAATATCGAGTTATATCTTACAGAGTTTGATTACTGATTTCAAGACTTTTTTTTGGCTCTCAGTTGAAGCATTTTTAAGCATGAAATCTTTGCCTTTCCTTGACTCAATTAGAATTCTAATAAAGTTAGTGGAAACTAAATATCGAGCCATATAGCAGAGCCTTTTTCTCCACAGTTACCTAAGAGTTCCACCGGTATTGTAGACAAATCGTCCACCAGTAGTAAAATGATATATTTTGTTTTGAAACGAGAGAACCAACCAAGCAGAAAAAACTAATTGTACAAACTACGAATACATATTAATAACGTGTCAATTTACTATTGACAACATAATTTACTGAACATTATTTTCTGATGGTGAATCTCCATTCGACTGCCAATATAATTGACACCAAACAATATGTTGGTGATTGAAATTTATTAGAACTCGCCTATTAGCAACTAAAACTTAACAACTCAGTTTTTCACGTCATTTAGGACGACAAGTTTGATAAATAAATCATTTGAGATCTCTCGCGTTCCAAATTTATAATCAACTTTGAAATTGCGTTTACGTCACAATTTGCACGCTTCTCACACTTCATAATATTTTGCAACACAGAAAAACCATGCCCATAAACCGACCCAAAATTTTCTATTCAATAAAAAAAAATAAAAAAAAACCAACACCACCACTCAAACCTCCAAATTCAATCAACGTGATCCCTATTACCATGCAAATTTTCATTACTAAAATTTCCAACAATCTAGTTCTACAATGAACAAAGAAAAAAAAAAAAAACACTTACAAACAAATATTACTCCTTTTCAATCATATTTATAAAAATCCCGAAACACATTCACATCTCAAACTTAACAAAAACAAATATTAATCTAATAACAAACGGCGAATTTTGAAAAATGTCCATCTTTTAACACAATAATAATCTATACTTTTTTGCATTACACTTTTAATTTATACCTCAAATTTTACACTACAAACATAGATTAATACAAACAAACGAATCACACATGAATTATTAAGCGGCACTAAAAACGACCTTTGTTTTGCAATTCTCCGGTAACAACAAAAATGAATGAAAAACTACGTATCATGAACAAAATGATAATTGATCATTCTTCAATCTTTTAGGGTTTGTTGTTGTGTGGTGGTGGCAGGAGATTGATCATCAGGCCAGACACTAACCCTCTCCTTCTCATACTTGACGAAAATCGCGGTCACCGCCGCCATGAAGTAGGCCTGAACGAGCACGACCGCCGGCGAGTGGAAGCTCAGGAGGCTCTTCCCCGTCGCGAGCTCGACGGAGAGCAGCCCCGCCAGCCCCAGCGCCGCCGCCAGCCCGTTCACGCGCTCGCTGTAGGGGCTGAACCCGAGCTCCACCTTGGCGCCGCCGAGGGACGAGACCGCCTCCTTCAGCGGAACCGGAGGGAGGTACATTGCCGAACCGGACGGGGACGCCGACGACGTCGACGACTTGGACTTGCGAGTTTTGCGCAGCTCGGCCTTCTTGCCCGTGCCGGAGCGGTACCGGACGCGGCTGAGGCGGGCCTCGAAGGCGTCGTCCTCGGCGGAGGAGGGCTCGGGGGAGTCGGGGTCGGTGGTGGCTCGGGTGGAGAATTTGGGCGGCGCGTGGGGTTTGGGGGTGGGGGAGGCGCGTGGGAAGGGTGTTGGGGATTGGAGAGGAGATATTGGTGGCAATATAGTCGCCATTTGGATTTTTTTTTTTTTTGGTTCTTCAGTTTATGGTTTGAGCAACTATCTTAGCGTGGCCTTTTGCTTTGGATAAGAGAGACTACTATGTCCACTCATATTTTTTATTTTGTTTTTTGTTTTAAGAATAAATTGATTTCTAGCCTCTCCAAATGTCTACGTCTTTATTTTAGGGTGAGGTATGTAAATATCCATAATTTATATAACAATAAAAATAATATTCAAATTTTTGAAGTAATTGAGTTTCTAGTCAGTTTGTGAATTACTTGCACATGCTTTTAGTAACAAAGTGAATTACCACCACTTATCACTATGTAAGTAATTACATCATTTGGGTAATTGGTTATATTTTTCAAAAGATTGGGTAATAACTTACATTAAGTTTTAAAAATTAGGTATTTACTATAATTTCTCATTATTTTTATTGTTGTGATGTGTATTATGGGACACAACCGATGGTATAAATTTATTTTAAAAAAGATTAAACTATATTTTAACTTCGGAGGGGGTTTATTGTAATATATTTTAAAAAAGTTGTTATATATAGTGAATTTTGAGAAATATTAAGGGGGTTATTGCAAACAAAAACTAAAAAAAGATTAAAAAAATAACTATTAATTGTAATGAGTCAATTTGGGCGAGGTATGTAACAATAACTATTTTTTTTTTATTATTTTGTCTTTTAATTTAGTATTATAGCTTACAAATACACTAACGTTAGTGTACTAAATAAAAAGTCGTGTATTATTATCCAAAAATGTTTTTTAATGCTCGGAGAACTTTATTATGGATCATGATGCTAAATATGTTTGAATTGTGAGATTTTTCTTTAAAACTAAAAATATATAAGATTATTCAAACTATAATATCCCTTTGATCAAGTTGGCTCCATATATATGAGATTAGACTATGCCTTCACTCACGAAATATTGTAAGATTGAAATATAAGATTTAATTAAATTTTTGGTGCACAATTCTATAATTTTATAGCACTTATAAAAGTGATATATCAAGCTTAATTAGAGAATTAAGTCGCATCAGAAGTACTGCACAAAGAGGGATGGTATGCAAATATTCAATATTTGATGGATAAAAGGATAACTTATAATAATGTGTTTTTACCATGCATGTTATATATATATATATATAATGCTGAATATTAAATAATTATTTACTTCATATGATTAATATATGTCTTTTTATGTATAAAAAAGACAAGACTTTGTTTGTTGGATATGTAGTAGATATGGGCCTTTGTATTTTTCTTTAGCAAATAATTTATTGAGAAAAGCATGTGTTAAGTATGTCGACAAAGATATGGAATGTCCTAAAGTAAAAAGATTTTACCTGAACCATAAAATATATTTCATGCTCCATTATGTGTATAGTAAATGGACTATTAACGGAATATCATGGAACTGCCAATAAATAATCAATCACTAATTCTACTTTATCCACGTCAAATGAGCGAATGACCCAATAATTAATACTAAATAAATAAAAAATTATAAAACGGAAGAAATCAAATATGAAGTGGAGAATTAAATTAAGTAGTAGCTCATGTATTAGGTGAGGGTTGGGCCACCAAGACAAATGAAACTAAATTGAAAATTTATATTTATATTTTGTTTTTATGTTTTCCAATAATGGATAATTAAAAGGAATAATAGTGAGACGAGGGAAACGCCTGTGATGACGATATGATGGATGGTTGCTTTTGCAGATGGACTCACACATATATTATAGTACGTACTCAGAATTTATAGAGGACCATTATTGTTTTTATTTTTTCTATTTTGAATATTTTAGAAGTTGAAGTTGATGTTTTCGTTCATTAACACTTCGACAATTTTATATAGCTGACTTCTTATTTTGTCAATAGTTTATATATATATATATATATATATATTTACTGAATTTTGTCAATTAGTTTTAATTACATTTATGTCAAAGCAATTTATTTATGAACCATGAAATAAACTTAATTCAGTTATTTGATAATTGAAAATAACGATTATGAATAGAAACTATATATTTAAGGATTTAGCCAAATTTTAGACTAATTTTTTAGGAACTAGCCATAGTTTTAGAAATTTAAAAAATTAGCCATTTTTATTTTTTTATTTTATCACAATTGATGAAAATTTTAGTAATGGTAGGTTTGATTTGTTTTTTTAAGTTCAATGAGCCGAATTTTTAGAGATTTTTTATTTGATTTGGACGGATTTTTTAAATAATTATTATGGATACTTATGTCCATTAATGTAGTTAATGACGATTTCGTTAATTTTGACACTCTAAGGCTAAATCCTTCAAACTGTAATTTTAAAATGACTAATTTCTTATAACTAGCCCAATATTTTTTAGTTGAATTTTCGATCGCTAAAAACTAATTGAAAATATTAAAGAATGACTTTAAAAATAAAATGTTCAAAATATTTAAGAAAATAACCGGTAATTCAATTATTTATCTCATAATTGATTTAGTTACTACAAAAGTATGTTATAGTAATTATATTTTTATTATGTAATTGACTATATTTACTTAATAACAATAAGTATTAGTTTTTTTTTTATTTATCTAAAGGATTAATATTATACAAAGTCATAATTCGAAGTCTCATTTATTAGATAAATTAAAATATGTATTGATAAAATGTTTTTAATCAAGACGTAAAAGCAAAACCAGTATTATCAACATTTGTCAACCAAAGTTTATCCACTCTCAACTTGCATATATATCATTTGATTAATATTTTTGTCACAAGAAAATCCTAAAATATAAGTTGCTTATGCAAAATAACTTGTATGCTCAACAACTTATGACAGAATCAGATTCAAAATAAATTTCATTGAATCCATGCAAATTATTGAAGAATCTAAAAAATACCTAATTCGCTCATAATGATGGTTTTAATGAATTTGCAGCAGCACCAAACGGTTTTATGTCTCATTATAAGGGTTTACTACCTGGCATTCCTACAAAACATTTTATTTACATTTTCTTTTAATTCGTGCAAGTACAACGTCTCATAGCTTTTAAAACTCCACATTTTCATTCTTGATTCCCGGATTATTAATAAATAAATTTAAAAAAAAAACAACTACAACAACAAACAAACAAATAAAATAATCAAGTTAAACTCCACATTTGCAGTGCAACTGAGGAAGTGATTCATGTAACTAGCGTGATTAGCTACCCTAATATTATAAGGTAATAATATAATTTGATTCATCACATGTTGTACTAAAAATTAATTTGCTATACACAAAATTCATCTTTGCTTGTTTATCATTGATAATGGTAAGGGCTTATTACTGCATTTTCCTATGAATCAGCGACATAAATGTAACGTTTTCGGAGGGACATTTTCACACAGTGAAAACTATAATAATTTTTTTCTTTTCTATATCATCAGCTAAGATTCAGAAACATACCACGGCAATACTTGTAGTTAAGAGATATTTATTACAGGAAAAATTGGAGCCCCATTGAAATAAAATTTTGGGGAAACTGGCATCTATATATGGTCTTTATATTTTTAATTAGCTTTATAGTTTATACACTTTGGTTCTTTAATTACTTTCTTATAGGCATTTATGGTCCCTAAACTTTTAATTTTTGACAACTTTAATCCTTATCCGTCAATTTTGATAAAATTATACGACTAAAATTACACACATATTATTATCATCCTCATCCATCATCATCCTCCAACTTGCTGCCATGCTTCTGTTGTTATTTTTGTTCTTGTTCCTTGTGTTTGTGCATTCAACACCTATTTGACCAAACCCTTTGCACTCATTTCATTAAATTCTCTTTCTTTTTTCATTGGGGTTGTCTTTTGAGCCGTCAGGCTTGCCTTTGGTATTTTGATTCCTTCAGTTGAAGCTATTCGAGACTCGTCTTTGTCCTCCGTTTTACTTGAAATTTTCTTTCATGAACTATTGGAAGTTCTCATTGATCATGGTCAATGTCTCGTAAGGCAGGTTTTCTTTTGTCATGTCAACATTGCTTTCAGCTTTTGTTTTCAGAGCCACTCCCTTGTCCTTAATCCTCGGCTTGAGCTTCATTTCATAAGTTGTCAGGGACCCGATGAGCTTTCTAGCTTCATGTTGCCAAGGTCCTTGCTATCTTCAATGGAGGTGACCTTTGCATGGAACCTTTTTGGAAGCGATCGTAGAATCTTGTGAACTAAATTTTGCATCCGAGTATACTTCACGAAAGGCAAAAGAAGAGTTAACAATATATATCACTTAATTTTGTATAAAAATAAAAATGACTCATCTTATAGCATTTGAATTGTTTCAAATCGAGTGGTTTGCATTTGAAGTTTGGATCTTTTCACTTCAGAGATTCCTTCATTTGTCAGTTCATCAAGTTTCTTCCAATTGGCACGTGCGTCGATACACGAAAAATGAGTTTGAATTGTGTTGGGTCAACAACTGTGAAGAGTGCATTCAGTCCCTTCGAGTTCAAAGTTGAACTTTCGAAGTCCTTTACTTCCCACTCTGCAACTGACTTTGGCTTCACTTCTCCATCTACAGTCGGGTGTTTGCAAGTTGAGAGTTCAGTGACCACATAGGGGTGGTTTTTCTGCAATTCTCAGGAACTTTTCTGCAAATTCTTATGTTCTCGCTTTCTTTTCAAAATTTTTGTTTCAATCGTTTAAACCGTCATTTTTTTTTATCACGATGATCTCGAAAAAAAATTTCTTGCCATAGTGGGATTTAGTTTTTTTTTTCTTGATCTTTTGACATTCATTGTTATATACTTTTTTTAAGTGCAAATATCGTCTTATTTTGCTTTTTTTTTTTTGGCCTTTTTAATTTCTATTTTGTGATGCTTGATAAAATTATAAAAGTCTTCATATATTTTGCTGAAATGATAAAAATATACTTATATATGTCGTGAGTATACTTTACATGGATCGGACAAAGAAATTACACAAAGCTTACACCCGCACAATGCAGGTTCAAAAACTAGTCATAGCAAATAAATAGTCTAAAAATTTTTGTCAGTAAAATAAAAACAAATAAAATAAATAAGCTAGAAAATTAAATAAATCCAAAGGAAGAAAAAAATTAAATTTCTCTTTCGATGCGTGCAAAAAGAATATATGAACAAAGGTAGAATATGCATCTATTTACTCTCTCTAACTTTTTTTTTTTTTTGAAAAATAGAAGATTGTATTTTAAATAAAAGAAATACACATATTAATGCATACTCAATAGTGGTTAATTAATGAAGATAGTTAATCCCGATAATAGATCAATTCCACTAGTAAATTCTAATAAAACGCTCTAAGGAATAATATGTGCACTACCCTGAAAATGGGTGCCTTAAAAACGAGAAATAACGAGGTGCAACAATAATTAAGTACGCATGTGACTCTTTCAATAATATATCTACGATCGAGACCAAAAGACCTATAGTTGAGAGGCAACACAATACATCGCAAAGAATAATAAACTTTAGCATGACAAACACAAAAACTAGATGGAAGAGTGAAGGGGAGACCATTATTACAGAGCATAAACATAAACAAACAAACAAAAAGAAGCCTGCATAACTCAACGTCTTTATTTGAAAAATAAAATAAAAGTGATATAAAAAATCATCCAAAATAGCACCATGAAAATCACTAGAGACATGTCATACTTCACGTTGGAGGAAATCAAGAGAGTTTACTACTGACGACTCCTGAAATTTACCGTTTTTATTGTCTTTAATTTGTTAGAAATGCAACTCTCCAAAGATAACCACGCCCATTCAAAGATTTACACATCCAGAAAGCTATCATCACTCGAGCCAGAAAAGGTACTATCTTATTGGTCAGGAATCCAATAGCCTAAAACAGCATTGGAATCCGACCTCATTGATGAAATTAATGAGAGTGAATGAGAGAAAACCTATATTGTATATGACAATTAAATATCCCATATCCATATCCATATACTAGTAAAAGGTCTAATTAATAATTACTCTTAAATATTAAAATGTTAAAAAATGATAATAATTAATTTCGTTTGACACAGTTTAATAAATTAACACATATAATAACAGTTTTGCACCAAAGAGAGATTTATCCCACTCAAAAACCCCAATTCCCTCAGTACATACACATTACATACAACAAGTCAAATATCTCCAAAAACAAAAAACAAAAAACAAAAAAAAAACATTATTTATATATATAATTTAAAAAAAAAACTCCCGCCAAATCCCACCCACCACCCACCCATCCACCCACCAACATCCCTGCTTCTCCTCCGATCCGACCCGACCCAATCACCGCCGCTTGTTCTTGCTGCCGACGAGCAGCGAGAAGTAGAAGAGAATCCTGAAAAGGAAGCCCCACGCGACGGTGATCCATAGGCAGCTCCACTTGCTGAGGTCCATCACGCCCTGCTGGCCCAGGATGTCCACTCCGGTGGTGAGGCACGTGGTCCTCGTGATCCTCATCCCCAGCGTGTCGCTCAGGTCCCCCAGCAGCCTCAGCTTCGTGGCCTCCGGCACCGCCCCGAGCGGCGTGTTGTCGAAGATCTGCGTCCCCCGGACGAAGCACTTGGCCGGGTTCTCGAACTCGTTCTGTAGCACCGCCTCGTAGGGGTACTTGACGAGGGAGAGGTAGTGGAACCAGATCCAGTAGGGCGGGATTCGGTCCCGGGTTATGAAGAAGCCGCTGAAGAGGAGGAAGTAGGCGAGGATCGCCACGACGATGGTGTAGCCGAGCATCACGTGGGGGACGACGCCGGAGAGGAAGGTGACGAAGGAGCTGCCGGACCAGAAGGAGGCGAAGATGATGAGGAAGTAGAAGGCGAAGCCCCCGTCGAGGCCAACGGCCCAGAAGGTGGCGGCGGAGAAGGCGAGGGAGAGGACGACAAGCGGCGGGAGGGCCACGAGCGAGTGCGAGAGCACGTAGGAGGAGCGGCGGTAGGCGTTGTAGGCCGTCTCGCGCATGAAGATGTAGCGCTCCTGGAGGAAGACGGGGAGCGCGTCGGCGCAGGTGTAGAAGGTGGTGGACATGGCGAAGGCGAAGAAGCCGAGCCGCTCCTGGACGCCCTTCGGGGAGCTGTCCAGGCGCCAGAACATGGTGGCCAGGATGAACCCCGTCACCATCACCGCCCCCAGCCGGATGCCGAACAGCTCCGGCATCCGCCGCGAGTTCAGAGCCGACCGCTTCGACAGGACCGCGATCTCCATCCAGTGCGGGTTCGCGAACGTCGGCACCATCGAGCTGGGGCTGCTGGGGCTCTCCGGGCTGTTCGCCGCCGCGGCGGTGGCGCCGGAGACCAGCTTCCCCCGCGAAATGCTCGCGCTGATTGCCTCCTTCAGGGACAGGGTTTGGCCGTGGATCGACTGGTTGTGGAGATTGGGGGTGACGTTGTTCTTCATGCTCTGCCAGGACTTGTTGAACTCGACGAGGGTTCGAGTCCCGCCGGGGGAGCCCTCGAGCTGGCGGATGAGGTCGAGGGCGAATTCGGTGCGGTTTTCGTTCTCCGGTATGGGGTGGCCGAACTCGGAGAAGAATTGGGGGAGGCTCGCCGGCGATCCGCTGAAGACGGTCTGGCCGCGGGAGAGGAAGATGAGGCGGTCGAGGAGCCCCAGGATCCGGTAGCTGGGCTGGTGTACGGACATGATGACGATGCTGCCGCTCTGGGCGATCCTCTGGAGGACCTTCACCACCATGAAGGCGCTGGTGGAGTCCAGCCCCGACGTCGGCTCGTCGAGGAAGAGGACGATCGGGTCGTGGATTATGTCGATGCCGATCGACACGCGCCGCCGTTCGCCGCCGGAGACCCCCCGGTGGCCCTCGTCGCCGATCACCGTCTTGGCGGCGTTGCGCAGCCCGAGCTGGTCGATCAGCGCCTGGACCCTCGCCTTCTTCTTCGACGCCGACAGCGTCCGGGGGAGCCGGAACTCCGCCGCGAACATCAGCGTCTCCTCCACCGTCAGCATCGGGAACAACAGGTCGTCCTGCATGACGTAAGCCGAGATCACCTTCAGGAGCCTCGACTCCAACACCTCGCCGTTGAGGGTCACCGTCCCTTTCAGGCTCCCCTTCGCGATCCGGTTCGCCAGCGCGTCGATCAGCGTCGACTTCCCCGACCCGCTCGCGCCGAGGACGGCGAGGATCTCGCCGTCCCGGGCCTCGCCGGAGATGTTGTTCAGCAGCGTCTTCGTCCTCGTGAAGAGGCTGTCTCCCGGAGCCGCCGGCTCCGCCGCCGCCGCCGCGGCGACCTCGGGGCCGAGCCGCCGCCGGCGGCTCGGCCGCGAGAGCAGCGAGGAGAGCGCGACCTTGCGGCGGACCTTGACGCTGTAGGTGAGGTTGTTGAAGGAGAGGACGAAGGGCAGAGACCTCGGCTCCATGCTGACGTGGCCGAGCTCGATGATCTGGTGGACCGGCGTCTCGTTGCCGTCTCCGGTGGCCTCTTTTCGCGCGTCGCCGACTCGCTTCAGGAGCTGCCCGAGGGTTGGGGAGTCGGCGGCGGCGGCGGCGGAGGCCGGGGAGAGGTGGTTGAGCTCCATGGAGTTTAGGAAATACGCCGGCGATATGGAATTATCGGCGACGATCCGAGACATGGGAGGGAGGGGAATTAGTAGTAGTAGTAGTAGTACTATTTGGCTTTGTGATAGTTATTAGTTAGTTTCAAGAGAGAGAGGGAAAAAAAAAGAAGAAGGGAATTAACGGTGAACGAGCAATGTTGTTGGTGCTATGTTGGTGAAATGGGTTCAATTGATGTGTGTGTATTTCACTACGGCACTATTATGCTACGCATGCGTTGCGTGCCCTGTCTAAAAATGTGGTGTTGTTATTGTATTAATGCAAATAACACCAACACCAAGAGAAACGAAGAAGAGAGAGAGAGAGAGAGAGAGAGAGACAGCCAAGTCTCTTCTTGATTTCAAGTGTTTTTAACTCTGTGGGGTTTGGTTTGGCAGGTTTTTGTTAAAAGCATTTATATATAGAAGATAGATAGATAGATAGATATGAACTTATACGATTTTTTTTTTGTTTATTTATTTCCATTTTGAAGAGTATAGTGAAGGGTTATGTTTATGTTTATGTTTATTATTAAATTTATTATTTTTAGTGTTGAACGAGGATGGGATGGGATGGGAGGTAAGAGAGAGGTGACCTACGACTGCCTAATATAATGATGCACTTTTGTCTATACGTCTTGATTTTCCACTTGGCGGGTTGTGCTTGGTGGTTATAAGGACACGTGGCGTGATGGGTATTCATAAGCCGTTTTTTGGCGTGGTCACATTTTGAGCTGCATGGAAATTGGAAATTAGGTTGGGTGTTGATCTACTGTGGCGTAAGATAAAATCCCGGTTAGCAATTAATGCCAAATTTTCTGTTTAGTATTTTTTTTTTCCTTTTATTTTTTTGTGGGTGACCGCCATTTTTGATTAAATGATATATTGAATTGGTTAAGGCATCCTAGTCTTAACAATTACGATGGTTAAGTCATGCTTAGTGTCTTAGCTGGAAGTTTTGAATACTCACCGTGTAATGATGTGGTTTCTTAATACGTATGGGATTTCTTGTTGCATAAGAAGTAAAATACATCAATGGTTGGACATTTTATGATCAATTCAATTTTGTAATATTGTGTTTTATTAATGAGTTGCTGTTAGTTATACTGAAAATAAATAAATAAATAAATAAGGGAAAATTCCTATTTTATCCCTGAATCTTACGAAAATTCTCATTTGGTCTTTCTATTTTTCAAAATTCCGAAATAATCCTTTTGTTGGTTAAAGTATGACTATTACATATCTTGTCCTCGAAATTTAGGAAAAATCACGACCGAATTTTAATAATATTCCTAAAATACCCTCTTGAAAACGTGGATAAGAATATTGTTTCCTATATTGTTTATATCAAACAACCCCAAATTGGTGTGTGATATATTAATCAATGCATATGTTGAAAAGAGGATAATTGTTTTTTGTTTTTTTTTTCCTTGTTTTTTTTGCAAAGTTGTGAGTTGAGAATGAGAAGAAGAGTGGAGACTTGCGCAAATAGACAACGAAATTGGACGAAGAATAGAGGAGAAGGGCAGAGAAACGAGGTGATTTACTGGATTTGGGTTTGCTCTTTCTCAATTTCGAGAATCTCAATGTATGTTGTGTATGTTTATTTATTTTTTGTCGCGAATTTTTTTATTTATTTTTTATAGTAAATGCTTAATCTGTTTGGGTGATGTGAGCATAACGAGGAGAAATATGAGATTAACGTTTGCACTAGTTTTAGAGTTGATGTACAATTGGATTTCTAATTTGTTTAGGGTTTGACATTTTGTTGTAATTTTTTTTTTCTTAAGGCTTTTACATTTTATTGTTATTTTTGAACCCCAAAACTTAGTGTGGTTTACTAATACGAGACTATGGCCTTAATTATCATAGATCATATAAGGTGATTTTTGCCTTTCGTACGGTGTATAAGTTGGCTTAAATTGCATAAAATTTGATTACTTTTTTTTTCGCTAGATATTTGGCCATAAAATATGATACGTAAATTGCAGATGAAATGGCTTCTAACTCGTCCAGCCAAGATGATGAATGTAGGCCGAAATTCAATAATAAGTTTTGCTACCGTGGAAGAAAAGAATTGCTCAAAATTAGCAAGACGGACAAGCATCCGAATATGTTATTTTACAAATGTGACAAATGCAAATGTTGCAGTTGGTGGAACGATGATTCTATTGGTAATGTTGATAATTTAAGAAGTACGGGTGTATTGAGAAATGGTGGAACGGCTGACAACTACAGCGAGTGGCTTGATGCTTACCAAAGAATGAATGAAGAGTACTTACGAAGGTGGAAGCAAATCTAAATGGAGTTTATGCTATTGTTGGATTCATGGTTATTGTGTTCGTATGTGTTTTGTTCAAGTTGTAAGAACCATAATCATGATGTACTTTGGGTAAGCAGTCGGAATGTTTTTTGCAGTATTTACTTAGGATCTACTTATGCTAATCTGAATCTTTATGGTATTGTTGTTTTCATTTGCATATTGTAAAGTTTGTTGTGCTTATTACTTTGCCTAGAAGGAAAGAAAAATATTGAGATGAAATAATTTCACAACCATTAGATTGTAGCACGTATACAACACAATTTACATTCTAAAAATAAAAAAATAAAAGGTTCTACATTGTAATGGTAATTACTTTCATCATTTACATTCCAATACAAGTAAAAAGTTCCAACACAATGGAACACATTAGTATATCATATAGACCAATCACTATGCTATCAAAAAGTGAACCAAATAACACCTTCATGTAGACAACTATCATAATCAAAATGCATTCACTCAAAAAGGTCTTCCTCCTATTGTTACGGCTGCTTTTCGGATCGACGACTGTCCCCACGGGCCAACACGAGTCTTTCCAGCATGCTTTGTCCTCACTCACATGCTTTAAGCACTCTTAACTTTGGAGTTCTTACGAGATAGACTTCTGAAAAGAAGATGCATTCTTTTAAGTATCTCCTCAACTGTACTGTCCCATACTAACACAGCCTCATAACTTTTATATTAGACCATCACCTTACTCATGTAGTGCGGGATTGCACAGCTTACCCTGTCTTGCCCTCTTTTTGGCTCAAGAGATTATTACTGTCACACCTATATTTGCACTCAATATCCAAAAGGGCTTCATTAAATCATCTCGTGCATTATGCGAATCCTGAGTACTGAACATGTCTTGCGGTTGACTAGTCACAACTTCTTCATTTGGTTGCAAATAATTAAGTTAGCAACCTTAAGTAATAATTTGAAGCTAATAAGAGATGAGTTAGAAAGCTTACTACATTAGATAGTGTGTTAGTATCCTGAGCATTGCCTCATCCACCGCTACCACGCCTTCCATGGCTAGAGCCTTTTCTATGGGTTCTTGGTAGCACTTCTTCCATGGCCCTGAACAGTAGAGGATAAGGTTTCAACTTCTTTCTCCGTCGTCGGTCTTTTGAAAGGTCTTCTAAGTGGTCTTGATGGAACCCTTGGGGCCGATGTTTTTGAACGTGTCTTGCAGTTACGGCCAAACTCGTTGCAAATGTCACACCTTTCGTGCTTGACTGTGCATGAGATGCCATTCTCGTCTTACCTTAAGATCTGCGTCGATGTTTCTTTTGCCTACCGGACAAAGACTGTGCCACTGGCGGTTGCAAATTAATGTTTTCAAACTGTGGCCAGAAATTCATGCTTGGTATTGAGTGGATCACATCGATGTTGCACTTCCTCCAACTATCTACATAGGAAAAATGATGCCAATAATCTTCTACGTTAGCTCGTACAGTGTTGATGCAAGCCCTTGCGTGCATACGTGGGATCCCGCTTACTTGCCACATGTCACAGTCACAATGTTTGTCATCCAATTTCACAATCACAATGTTGCTGAAACTTCAAGAATTTCACCCAAAAAATCACCTTTAGATGATTAGTCCACCCTCAACCTCTCTCCATCGTCTTCTCTCGTGGCCTTTTATGTTATTTCTTCTTCTGGTTTATGTTTTCCGTCTCTATATGGGAAGCTTGAGAGTTGAGGATAAGTTGTTTGGTATTAACTTTTTCCAAATTCTTGAACTAATTCTACACACGAATAAAACAAACGGCGTTGTTTTAAGTAAGCGTAAATTTAGTAGATCAAGTCATAATTTGAGCACAAGGTATGTAATAGTCAGAATTTAACCAACACAAGGATTATTTTAAAATTTTTAAAAATACAAGGACCTAAGAAGAATTTTTGTAAAAATTTAGGGATTAAATAAGGATTTTCCCAAAAAAATTAGTATAGCAATGTAATTGCTGACTGTTTATAACAATGACATAAAGTGTAAAATGTAATTGCTGACTGTTTGTAACAATGACATAAAATGTCGTTCGTATAGGCAATTCAGTTAAAAAAATTAATATAATTTTGATTTGAGTTATTATTTAGCAAAATTTTATAATTCAAATCAATGCTTGGATAGGTGTTTGGTTCATATCATTTTGATTTGAGTTATTATTTGATTAAATCATATAATTCAAATCAATGTTCGGATAGGAATTTGGTTATAATATTTGAATTGAGATTATAAGGAAAAAAAATTTGTATTGGGAATTGAAAAAATATTTTTTTACTATAATAATTTAAAATACTATAAAAAGAATAATTAAGTTAAAATTTTGAGTATTTGACAAAATAAATTAGTAATATAATAAAGATACTTCAATTAATTTTTTTAATATAAATTTCTTACAAGACAATCACTAAAAATAAATTTAAGATGATTTGTAAAATCAGTTTTTTTTTTGCGCCGTAAATTATTGAAAATGACTTAGATAGAAAAAAAAATAGTTATAATCAAACAGTCAAATCACTGTAATTTATTACAATTCTTGAAATAGAGTACAAAAGCATCACATATAAGACGGGACCTTAGGTTGGATTTAAGTATTCTCTTAGAAAACAGAAGAGATAAAAGTTCTTTTATCCCTAAATCATGTCACATTTTTAAATTGACCAATGCTTATATTTATATGATGATTTTGATACTAACAACTATACTAAGAATGATGTTTCTTAGTGAGTCTATATTCGCCTTTATAAACTCACTAATAGAATATTTTTTGTCAAGCAAATGGAGATATTTTTCCCTTTTTGCCAAGCAAAAAAAAATATATATTTACAAATTTGGAAATGCAATCTCCACTTCCAAATTTATATATTTCTTAGGGCTTGCAAGTCTCGTCATCTGATTGATGATTTCTTGAATCCTAAGAAAACTTGGCACTTTTGCATGAACGAAAAATTAATTATATTATTAACCGCAAGATACAAACGTCCAACTATAATGCACATTGTTTGATACACAGAGACCAAAATTAAATTATGGGTAGGACCATTTCTGTCGATTTTCTACATATATAATATTGCTGTCACAAAAACTTGTTGTATATATTTCTAACCCGGATAGGTAACAAGCTAAATCGGGCAAGAAAAGCCATTCTTCTCCTTCAATCTTCGATATTATTAATTAAATTTTCTTGTAACTTTTTAATTCGAGTCACTGCATATAATATAAAATATCACTCATCACTTTCATTTTTCACTTTTCCCGGCATATTCACCCACTTTGGTACATTCTTTACAAATAAGGTGAAATACAGAGAAATGTTCGTGTTATCTTAATCCTTAATTAGATATAACTATAGACTAAAGTGGATTAAAAAATGATTCAAGAATGTTGAAATCACAGAAAAGGAAAACTGCACTATGCATGTCTGATTTTTAAATCACGGGTCAGTTAAGGATTTAGCCATTTTACAATCTATGTTTTAAAGATATAGCCCACGTTTTGAAATATTAGCAAAATAGTCATCAAGTCAACATCTAAAAATCTATGACTAAAGAAATAAATTTATGACTAAATAAATAAAATACACAGTCATAAAATTTGTGACTATAGTAAAAAAATTTCAGAAAATTTGAAATAAACACAATAAAAAATTTAAACATCCATTAACAAAATAATCAACTCCCAAATAAATGATTGCCTATACAACCAATTTCATAAAACTTATTACAAAAAAAAAATATATCTTATAAATAGCAAAAAATAATATGCAATCATAGAAGTCACAAATTTCATGACTAGAGACACAAAATTTTCGACAATATTGTCTGCAACAAACAACAAAAACAGAATTCAAAAAATTAATGACTGCAGTCTCAAAAATCTAGACACGAATGTATGGCTATTTTGCTAATAAAAGTAAACATAGGCTAGTTGTTAAAAACATATATAAAAATATGGCTATTTATTTAAAAAACCGTTAAACCATTGATATATCATGAAACTCTTAAGTAAATTAATATCTCTTAAGAATTTTTTTTACATTTCAACTTCTACTTGTGAAAATTTGAAGTGGTAATTTTTATTTCATTTTTCTTATAAAAGTGTAAATATTTTTTTTTTGTTATTTTTTGTCATAAAATTCTTGACATGACTAATTTTTTTAATATTTAAAAACATATGCTATTTTTTAAAAGACCCATTCAATTTTGTCCTATTTTTGTAACTCACCTTTTTTTTTTTTTCTATTTACGTTTGAAATGTGCTCTCATTTCTTAATTAGCTTGCTCTTTCCAGAAAGAGGTTAAAGAAAAGATAACAAGTTTGAAATATGCATGTATGTTATGAAGGAAATAGTTTTACTAATTTGAGAAAGTTGCTTGGTAGTTAATGCAGATAGGCAACCACATGTATGGCCTCACCAAATTGCAAGCTAACTCATACCTATATTATGGGAATGGGAGATATATATGAAATAAGTCTTTTAAAGTCAAAATAGTATTACGTACATTGATCAACATGTGTATATAAGCATGGAATGGGAAACCATGACCTGCATATGAATGTGCCACGATTTTCTAATCTCAAATGTTAAAGTAATTTGGGTCAAATCCCTAAAGTTCTCACTTTTTGACAAAATGTGGTGGATGATTAATGTGATTTTTTTTTTTTTTTGCTGCTTTTTGGTACCCTGATTAACTTTGCCTAAAAATATTGATAGGTGCTCTTTGTGCGGTGAAGGAATCCCATGCAACTCTGAACACATTTTTTTTTCCCCTTTCTTTAAGGGAATTTTAAAAAAAATAGCCACTTTTTAGAAAATAATTTAAAAAAATAGATATAGTTTCAAAAAATTTAGAGACTTATGTGTAATTTTGTTATTGTCAGAAATTTATTATATATGTAAGAAACTTTTTATGTCTAGTTTTTAAATTCCCATTTTAAAAACTATGACTATTTTTTTTTTTAAACACACAGTCTAAAATGATTATTTATTTAACTAATTTTTTTTTATCTTTTTATTAAGTTGCACTGCTAGTCCTTAAACTTGTCAAATATCCAAATATGACAAGTCAGCCCTTTTTTTGTTCTCAACAATCTATTGTCTAAATTAAAAAATCTCAATCACTCTAGATTGATCATCTTTGTTTAATTTCTACCGCAAATAGAATAACTTGCATAACAGTCCTTGAACTAATGAACTTGTCGCCACTTGACAAGTTACTTTTTTTATTATTTTTTTTTTTACAATTGGTATATTGAATTCAAAAATCTTGACATATTGAAAAGTAAAAGAATCAGTGAGTAAATATTTTGCTTGCAAATGAGCTTGAAAAAAATTGAAAATTGAATCCTGATACAACAATTGTTTACAAGTATTTATATAATATATATGTTCGCAATTAACAATGAAAACTTATATGTAAAAAAAAAATTGTCACTTTCAAAGATAAAATCATAGCTTTAACCATCACATCACTATTACCAACATTTTACCTTAACATAATGTTAGTGTATTTGATGTTGGCAATTATTTTTGGCAACCTTATCTTTGTTTAAAAGCTAATATTCAGATGATGTATTTTCAAATATGTTGTCTATGATTATCTGGCACAAATCCCGGAGCAGTTTCATGAAGATTCGCAGGCTTTTACAAGGTGTACCAGAAGGTGTATCAGAAGGTGTACCAGCAATTTTAAGAAGGCGACGATATCTCCGTGATTTGAAATATCATGATATGATTCGAATCAGTATCTTATCCTTGATCACGTAGGATTCGAATTTGGCTAGATATTATTGAAGATTTTGAAGATATGAAGATATTCGCAAGGTGTACTTCAAGGTGTACTAGAAGATGTTCTTGCAGCTCCGAATTTCGAGGAGGCGGCCATATCTCCGTGATTCGAATTTATTCAGATATATTCGAATTAGGATCTTTATCCTTGATCTAATGGGATTCGAATTCATGAAGATAAATACGAAAGATTACCCAAGATTCAAGGAGATAATGAAGTGATTCAAACCTAGGAGATCACTATATAAAGGAAGCTTGTTTCCTGATTTTTTATTCCCTCTTCATTATTTTTGGGTGTGTGATATCTCTCTCTGCTAGGGTTTTACTTTGTATTCGTGGGTTTCTCAAACGTGAGTTGAGAGTGAGTGATTGCAGAGAGAGAGTAGGTCTCCATTGTTGTTGAGGGAGATCATTCGTGAGTTCACCTTGTGAGTTCACTTGAGAGCACATTAGAGAATTGGTGTATAGGAGGCTCGGGAGAGGTTCCTGTGGAAACGAGGGGATCTCGGGCACAAGGGGAGCTTGTGTCAGGTTCACGTAGCAGACGTAGGAGAACGGCGACATAGTAGGAGGGAGTCCGACTTGTATAAGACCGGGTGTACTCGTATTGTAGTGAACGGTTTTCCACTAACTGGGCGAGGCCCCGCGGACGTAGGCATATTGCCGAACCGCGTTACCAATTCTGGTGTCTTTTATTTTTCTGCTTTTTACTTTCTGTTCGTACTGTTTATTATTCATCTCGTTAATTATTCGTACGGGTGCACTCGTCTGACGTGGTTCACTCTCTAGATCACCCGTCAGGTGCACTTAACAGATTAGTTGCTTTTTCAATTGGTATCAGAGCAGGTCACTCTATTCTGTTGAGTGTGATCTTTAGGGGTTACTAATCTGTTTATTTTGTTGAGATGGATTTGTTGAAGGAAGGAGGCTCGATTGGTCGTCCGCCCTTGCTTGATGGCTCGAATTATTCATATTGGAAGGCGAAAATGAAGACATTCCTCAAGGCCTTTGATGAAAAGGCATGGATGATGATTTTGACTGGATGGAGTCACCCAACCAAGATGAATGATCAAGGCGAGACCGTTCCGAAGCCCGAATTAGAATGGTCCGTTAGAGAAGGCAAGTTGGCGATGAGCAACTCGAAAGCACTTAATGTAATATTCAATGCGGTGGATTCAAATCAATTCAAGTTGATCTCGACGTGTGAATCAGCGAAGAATGCATGGGATGTTCTTCAAACGGCCTATGAAGGAACGGACACGGTTCGGATATCAAGATTACAATTATTGACCACCAAGTTTGAGAACCTTAAGATGCGAGAGGAAGAGACAATTGGCGAGTTCAATGCTCGATTATGTGACATAGCTAATGAGATGTTTATGCTCGGTGAGAAGATATCGGAAGAGAAACTGGTGAGAAAGACTCTTAGATCTTTGCCTAAGAGGTTCGCATACAAAGTGACGGCCATAGAGGAAGCCAAAGATGTGACATCCATGAAGCTAGAGGAATTAATGGGCTCCCTTCGCACGTTTGAGATGAACTTTGAAGAAGAACGGGGCGATAAGAAAGCAAAAGGGATTGCGTTGAAGGCCGATACTAAAAGAGACGAAGTGGACTCAAGTGGTGTACCACAGAATGTTCCTGGTCCTTCGTTGAACATCAGGAATCACAACCATCGAAGGGAGAACAAGGCTGCAGATTCAAGATCAGATTCGAGGAACAAGAGATCGGGGATTCGGTGTCGTGAGTGTGATGGTTTTGGCCATATCCAATCTGAGTGTGCCAATACATTAAAGAAGAACAACAATTTTTTCAACTCCACATTGAGTGACGATGATTCTAATAGAAGAAGAGACGAGGAAGATCATGTTAATCATCAGGTTGCCCTTACTACTCGATCTGCAGGAGAAAAGACTGTTTCTAAAGATGTACCACCACATGCACCACAAGATGATCTACCTGATGTGGACCACCAGATTTCAACCAATTACAGCGATAGCAGCGATGAAGAAGAGCTTACTGATGAAGCCATAATTGAATCTTACAGGGATATGTATCAAAACTTGATGAAAGTGGTCAAGTTGAATGAGAAGCTTTCACGTGAAAAGGAAGATCAAGCAAAAAGGATTAAAGCTCTTGAAGGTGAACTTGCAGAGAGTCAGAAGATTCAAGGTGATCTCAGTGGTGAACTAGAGCACATGAAGAAGACCGTAAAGATGCTTAACTCGGGATCCTCAAAATTGGATCAAATTCTTACAGTTGGGAAGGTTGCAGGTGATCATATGGGTCTTGGCTATAAAGGAGAGAGTTCTAGCACGAAAACTATCTTTGTTCCAGCAGCCAAAGTGGAGAAACCAGAGATGAACCAGAAGAAGACAAGAACACAGTCTGGCGGACGTTCTGATGCACCTGGCAAGAAGTGGGTCCCCGTGTGTCATTATTGTGAGCGTGTTGGGCATATCAGACCTCGGTGTTTTCAGTATTTAGCAGATTTGAGAAAGACTGACAAGAATAAGCCACAACGCCAGAGTTTAACCAAACAAGTATGGGTGAAGAAGTCGGATTTACAATGTAATATGGCACGCACTTCTTCAAAAGCTACTGGAAAGATCATAGTCGAAAAGAATATTTTTCGTGGAAAACATGAAGCTGGCGTACAGGGGGAGTTAGCTATCTCTAGTGATGTTCTTTATGATGCTCTTGGAGAAGTTTCTAAGGATGCTCTTGAAAATGTTCCCAAAGATGCACTTGCCTCAACTGTTGATACTCCAAGATGTGGTCGGCTTGATGTTTCAACTACCCGGATCTATGCAGGGGGAGCTGAAGAGTCGAGTAAGGAGGTGAAAAAGGGGAGAATTCCTTTATTCTTAGTGTTCCTTTGCCTGTTCTTGGCAAAAAGGAGGAGCACATGCTAGTTTGTGAAATTGCAGATGCACCTGATCGTGATCCTGAAGATGATCTTGCTGATTCCGCTGCGCCACCTGATACCACAGGACATGATCAGGCTGCTGATCCTACCTCGTCATAGACCACTGCTGATTGGAGTTTGCTACACTTTTATTTTTAATTTTTAGTATTTATTTTGTGTCTTTGACATTTCATTTAGCAAAAAAGGGGGAGAACATGTTAAAACCCCACAGACAACTATTATTTTTTATTTGATGTTTATTGTTTAGCTGCTGTTTTGCTATTCTGGTTGGGTAGGACATTATGTTAGCATATTAGCTTTTTGGGTTTTATAGAGGTTTTGCCAAAAAATGCCAAAGGGGGAGATTGTTAGTGTATTTGATGTTGGCAATTATTTTTGGCAACCTTATCTTTGTTTAAAAGCTAATATTCAGATGATGTATTTTCAAATATGTTGTCTATGATTATCTGGCACAAATCCCGGAGCAGTTTCATGAAGATTCGCAGGCTTTTACAAGGTGTACCAGAAGGTGTATCAGAAGGTGTACCAGCAATTTTAAGAAGGCGACGATATCTCCGTGATTTGAAATATCATGATATGATTCGAATCAGTATCTTATCCTTGATCACGTAGGATTCGAATTTGGCTAGATATTATTGAAGATTTTGAAGATATGAAGATATTCGCAAGGTGTACTTCAAGGTGTACTAGAAGATGTTCTTGCAGCTCCGAATTTCGAGGAGGCGGCCATATCTCCGTGATTCGAATTTATTCAGATATATTCGAATTAGGATCTTTATCCTTGATCTAATGGGATTCGAATTCATGAAGATAAATACGGAAGATTACCCAAGATTCAAGGAGATAATGAAGTGATTCAAACCTAGGAGATCACTATATAAAGGAAGCTTGTTTCCTGATTTTTTATTCCCTCTTCATTATTTTTGGGTGTGTGATATCTCTCTCTGCTAGGGTTTTACTTTGTATTCGTGGGTTTCTCAAACGTGAGTTGAGAGTGAGTGATTGCAGAGAGAGAGTAGGTCTCCATTGTTGTTGAGGGAGATCATTCGTGAGTTCACCTTGTGAGTTCACTTGAGAGCACATTAGAGAATTGGTGTATAGGAGGCTCGGGAGAGGTTCCTGTGGAAACGAGGGGATCTCGGGCACAAGGGGAGCTTGTGTCAGGTTCACGTAGCAGACGTAGGAGAACGGCGACATAGTAGGAGGGAGTCCGACTTGTATAAGACCGGGTGTACTCGTATTGTAGTGAACGGTTTTCCACTAACTGGGCGAGGCCCCGCGGACGTAGGCATATTGCCGAACCGCGTTACCAATTCTGGTGTCTTTTATTTTTCTGCTTTTTACTTTCTGTTCGTACTGTTTATTATTCATCTCGTTAATTATTCGTACGGGTGCACTCGTCTGACGTGGTTCACTCTCTAGATCACCCGTCAGGTGCACTTAACAGATTAGTTGCTTTTTCACATAAGTTCATAATATCCCGTCAAAAGCAGCGTTAATTTTCCTTCAAATGTAACATCAACAAGAATTCACACCTTGATAGAAATTTGGTTCTTCATTAACCTCATTGGATATCTTTCCATAATTCTACAACACCAATTTGCGTACATATCAAGGACATAAGTGCAAGTGTTAGGCCTAATATTGAGAAGTAAAAAAAAAAACCTGTTTTTGACACTCAAACTACCATGTCACTTGCCATAATTTATATACTGTTTCAAATTAATTGTATTCAACAAACATTGCCAAAAATATTTAACTAACTCACATGTGAGTTGGCCGGCAAAAGTGCAAACTTGCTTTAGCAATTACTTAACAGTAATCTTGTGCATCATCAGACATCAAGTTACGTGCAAGCATTGCACCGAAATTTTGGGTTCACTGAAAATTAACAAATTGACAATTACACTATTAACATTTTGAGAAAACTCTATGCGCTGAGCTTTCTTAATACACACACATATATATATATATATATATATATATATATAGTATACACTAGTTCGAGATAATCTAAATGATAAGTAGCTAATGTTTATAGTTGTATTTTTTTTTGTTCGATTCTATCAAAAATTAATTTAGGCCTTGGACCACCTTATTATTATTATTTTTTAAAATAATATATATATATATATATATGAGAATTATAAAAACTGACACTTAATAATTTATGCACATGTCTTGATTTCCAATCTATGTTTTGAGTGTAAAAATTGAGGTTTAAAGTGCAATACAAACGAGACATAAATTATTAATGTGTCAAAAAAAGAGTACTTGTCAAAATCTCCCTATATAAAATAACGGATAGCATTAGGAAATCTAATTTTATCCGTGGACATTATAAAAAGCCTCTACTTCATTCGATTTCTAGTAGGTCCGGCAATTTAGATTCGGACACAAGACTCAACATGAACCTGACACAAAGTTAGCGAGTCTGAGTCCTCTTTTAGTAGTTCTAGGTCTAACCGGGTCTAACACGACTAACACGATTAAATCATGGGCGAACACAGCACGAACACGGAAACATAATTAGGACCCAATTTGGCACGATTATTAAATGTGTTATAAACCGGTAGACACAATTAACACCCAATTAAACTCATTAAGACACGTTATTAAATTTATTCTTAATAGATTAACAGGATTAAAGCACGTTTAGACATGTTTATTTAGTATCTATTTCTAACTTTTATTTTAGTTTATATCTTATTAATTAAACTAGGTTATATTTTTCTTTTTTTGTTGATTTCACTCTATTTTTTTTTTCTTTTTTCTTTTAGTATTCCACTTTTGTCTTTTAGTTTACACCACAAGAGATAAGCATCATCATCTCACGATCTCATAGCAAAATAAAAAACAAACCTAGTGCCACCTCTAGTGTTCAAACCTTAGCTCCCCATCTCTCTCTCTTTGGGTTCAATTTCGCGCCTCCTCTCTCCAACACGGAGTCTCTCTCTGAGTTTGAGCCTCCTCGACGCCCCTCCTCTCATCGTTGCGGAGTTCCTTTGTGGATCTTCGCCTACCTCGACCCTTTTCTGCACAAGCTTTCTCTACTCAATCGATCCTCATTGACCTTGCTGATCCCACTCCTCTACATGAGCTTGAGCTTGAGCTTTCGCTGCCTCTTAACAATCTTATTGTTGTTGTTCATAGTTTGATACCTCTAATTATGTTTTGTTTGATGGATTATGTTTTATATCTATGGTTAGGTTTGGTGGATTTTTAGTACTTTTATGTTTTGAGGGATTTTATAGTTATGTTCGATGGATTATATTATATTAGTTTCAATTATGTTTTCTTGCTTTTTGTGATTAAACAATTTGTGAATTTAATTAAATATTTTTTTAATAGTTGTTTTGCCTTTGAAACAGGTCTAACTGGATTCGCAACCCATTTACTAAATAGGTAAGCGGGTCATCTGACTCACTTAATTAGACTTGTTTATTAAATGAGTCTGATTGGGTTTGTGGGTCACTCGACTCATGTATTAAAATCAGTCTAATTAAATTCATAGGTTTGCAGAACCCATCATGTCTTAGTGACTCATGTCTGAGTCAGCTAAAAAATTAATGGATCATGTCTGAGTATTTCTTTCAGTCATAACACGAATACGACAATAATACAAATTGTCACTCCTAATTTTTGGTCTGTATATTGAGTGATACAAATCATATGATTAAAAGATCTTTTAAATCTTCAAATGTCATTTTTCTCCCTTTTATTAGATATATAGCTAGATAGTCGAATTTCATATTAAATAGTTGTTTTTTAGTATATAATAACTGAGTAACTTGTTTATATATCAACTATTTTAGTTGATTATTTCACTACTTATCATGGCATATAAATCATATATCAAAAATAAATTTTTAATAACAAAACAAAACTTGTGCGAGTATTTTTAATTCTGATTTAAAATATACTAAGTTTCATGATTGATAAAAAGGACAATGAGAAGAGTGTCTATCCACCATAATTTCTTGTATGTGCAATGACAAAAGTTGAGTTCTATTTTTCTAAGCATAATATCTATAATTTTTTCTAAAAAGCAAATGTTCTGGATGAGTAATTTTTTAATATATAACTCATGTTGATAAACAAGCAACTTATCAGATATTTTATTCACGCAAGACTTATATTTATTTTTAAGATAATAACATAAAACAATAGTCGTTCAATGAAAAAAATAAAATTCACCGACAACTTCCAATGATAGATACTCAGTATCAAACTCATCTACTCAATATTGTTTATGCTAAATTGAGTGAGAATTTATTTTAACAATTATTTTATAACTTGGATAAGTCAACAGTACACATCTACGACCAACCAAAGAAATTTAAGGTCACAATTTAAAGTTAACCATTATTTAGCTCAACAATATTAGAGCACCTGAAAGTTGACATTGTAATGTGGTACATGTTAAATATAACATGATTACATTAACATGACTTTAGAGTATCCTTCAATGTTATAAACTAAAAACCACACTTATTAAACATTTTTTATTTAAAATTAACACTCTAATATTATGCCGTAAGTAACATAAAATTTAGCACTTGTTATGCATGAATTATACCTTATTGCAACCAAAGAATAAGAGACGGTCTTAATTTAAAAATAAAAAAAAAAGGGCCTAGGTGCAACTAAACATGAAAACACAATAGCTGGAAGAGGAAGACTCTAAAACCAGTCCAAACTGCCTTCGCAGAATGCGAAAAATCTCTACTGACCAAATTAGAAACATATATATATATATATATATATATAAGCACTGTGGATATTAGAGAGAGTTTTTATAGGTAAAGCAGGTCCAAAAAGTATGTGGCAGTTCAGTGCTACTCCAAAATTCCACAGCATATTGCACGAATGGTTCATCCAATTGATGCAAATATGAGATACAAGGGCTTATATGGGCCTGCAAGTCTATTAAATATTCTAAAGTTAAACGATTGACAACAAAATTCTTCAAGCAAACTCTAAATTCATTAGCAGCCGAAATATCAAAACAAAGCAGATCAAGCTGACCGAAAAATCCGGTGGAGAGAGATGACTAAACTCAAGCAGCGCAATCACATATCATCATCTGTAAAGTTGACAGCGAGATCCCAGTAATGACCAACACCAGCATCGGCATAAATTTTCCGGGCAGCAGCTTCAGTCATGCAATCATGAATAGAAAATCTTGTGAAGGCGGGTCTTGCAACACTTCCTTGCCAAACTAAGAGACATTTGTTGGGTGGTTTATCATCTTGCTCATCTTCATCCTCGCCCTCATCTTTAACGGCATTAGCCCAGTTTATGCGCCTCAGCATGACCTTCCCGTACCTCTTAATCGATTTGCTCCCACCTTCAACGACCACAACAGTAATACCATCAGCAATCACCACACATCCAGTCAAACGGTTTTCGCGTGCAAAAACGTCGACTTTAAACCGAGTCTGGGGGTGGGACAGGTCATTTATCTTGTAAACTGAAACTATGGTCTCCAGTGTGTTTGGATCATCAAAAAGCTTCCTTTCTTTCTTTTCGCGACGCTCAGCAGGAGTGAGCTTGCGTGCAGTGTTCCTATCTATATGAGCTTGTTCACGCTCAGCAGCTGCGCTCCGAATTTCCTTCTCAAGCCTTGTCGGGTCTTGTGTTGCTTCCGAGCCAAGAACTTTCATCAAATTGCTCATTTTGACTTTTGGTTTGGGAGGTTCTAAAAGGCCTTGTCTAATCATCTCCTGCCTGTCCCTCTCTCTCGCTAATCGCTTTTGTGTGCGGAGTTTCTTCTGTTCCTTCTTTGTAAGCTTGAGAGGTTGAGGGGGTGGAGGAGGTGCTTCAACAGGAGGCTCAATGGGACGAGGATGTTCAACATATATATTAATTTTTTCCAACTTTATGGCTTCTTCAGGTATATTACCATCAGCAATGTCTCCATAAGTACCAGAATGCAAAAGCGGTACATCCCTGAAAATTAAGAATCATAATTAGTAAGAAGATCCATGCAAGGAAGCAAGGACCTAAATCACCTAAGAAATGCAGTAGAAGCTAGAGGCAGATTGGATCTTTGACCTACTTTATCTTGCATAGTCAATAACATTCTACTTTTATCTGAACTTTGACAGAGATTTGGAACCATATCGACGTATAAATAACTAATGCCAAAATTGAGTTTTCTATGAACAAATTCTTAACACCATGTATTCAATGATGCATAGAAATGACAAACATTGCGCATAAAATGCCTTAATTTATTATCAACTTACCACCACTCAACCTCAGGGATAGGTTCCTTCGTTTTTTCTTTGGTTATAACTCTCTCGGATACTTCTATCAAGTTCGGATTTATATCAGGTGCTGCCTTTGCCTTTGCTAACTGAGCTTGCTTTGCCCTGTGCTCTTTGGCTTGTGCTTCTCCAAATTTACTCTGTTAGCATCAAGGGAAATAACAGTCAGAAAATAGATCTAGGGATTAAATGATGCAATCAAAGAGAGTTTCAGCGTAAAAGTAAGTACCTTCAATTTTATATGCTCAGCATCTCTGGACCATTTTCCTTCCTCTACAAACTGGAAACTCATCCTCTTCGGCCTCAAGATTTTAGTTTTATCGAGACCCATTCTTTCATCAAAATGTGGATTTGACTCAAGATCCACTTCCAGATTAGGTTTAATAATCTGAAAGGCGTCTTTCTTTTGCTTGTTAATGTTAACCTGGACATTTTGAAACAATAGATTAAAGTATTAAGACCAAAGATAAAATATAGATAATAGAGAAGTCCCCCTTACAAACAAGTAACAAACCTTTAGGGTGCTGAGGTTACTTGGCTTCGTCACATTCACTACATTTCCATGCTCATCTATTTCCCTACCAAGGGCATCAAGGCGGAGAACAGGGGCTTTTGTAGGCTTCTGGGAAACAGCTGTATCCGCTGTACTCTGTCCTGGAAACATGTTTATAAGGGGAGCAAACTCCGGGTCCTGGCGGAATCCCATCCTGGCAGCCAGCTCCTGTGCACGTTTTACAGCATCGATATTGGGAATAGCTGCAAGACCAGCAGGAGCAGCCATGCCACTAGCAGATGAATTGATGGTAGCTGCAGCGGCAGGTAAGGTTGAGGAAGCAGAACCAACAGCCGTTGATGAGAGAGATACCGGCTTCATCCCCTCTTTCGGCCCCGATTTTAGGTTAGCATCTGAGCTTGAGCTAGCACCCTTGTTCAACTGCAACATGAAGATCAACGAAGTTAACGTACGAGGAAGACATACTAAAGAGATCACTTGCAAAAACAATAGGAGAGAGAAATAGAGGTAACTGGATTTGGAAATTAACTGTGAGCAACTTACAAGGGGAATTTTTTTCATTTTCTCTGCCAGTTCCTTCTGCATCTGTAAAGCTTTCTTAGCTTTTGCTAAAGCATCAAGAGACAGACTTGCACTTTTTCCAGCAGTTGAAGATGTCCCATCTGTACTAGATTTTCCAGGAACCTCATGAGATCTGGTAATACTAACTCCCTTATTTTCATGTGTTGTAGTAATTGAAGATACCTTGGTGGGAAGGGGATGACTAGGGGCCAAAGAGGTATCGGGCAAACTTCCCGATTCCATGGAGAGTGGTTCAAGAGCGGAACCCTAACAATATATAAAAAAAGGGAGTCACAAGCCAACATTCAACAACAAGAGATTAGTATATAGTAACAAAAATTTATAATAAGGAGAAGTTACTTATTAGAAGCAAAGAACACCATTTAACAGATGATCCTGTAATTAGTACACTAAACAACTAGACTAAGAATCAAACATAAATCACAAGAGTATTAAAACAACAAAAACCAGGTCCACCTTTGAAGAGAGTATTAATCACGCATCTATCAGATATATGATCACTCGACTTTGCTGCTATAGTGGGACTATTCGGCTTTGTTCGGCATAACATCAAACTTCGTTCAAAGCAAATTTCACCCATACGAGTCCAAGCACAAACCGAGGCAACCTAAATTTAATATTTTCACATTTACTAGCGGCATTATCGACAAATTATTATTTGCCTATTGCAAAATCTAATAAGATCCTCCACGAATCAAACGTTGTGTACTATACCGGAATTCATCCCCACAAATCTGACCCACCACCTCCAATCTAGATTCCTTTGTATTAAAATTTTATCAACTACCTCCAATCTAAAAGCAACCATAACACAGAAACCCAATTAATTTTTGTTTCTATTCCTCACAATGTAGCTCTTCCTTTTATTCAGGTCCCCAAACCTGCTCCTCTCTTCCTATTTACCCATAAAATCATTATAAAAAAAAAAAATGAATGACTCTCAGCTAAAATACACCTACAAATCAATCACTGAGAATTCAATTACCCCTCAGCTAGTATTAGCACAAAGAAGCAACAAAAACTCCAAAATTCAAACTAGAAAACAAGAAGAGCAAACTCACAGCGCTCGCGGAGCCACTCCCATTGGCTTTGCCAGAGGCGGCGCCGGCACCCCGAGGACTATCGAAATCCTCGCGTCCCGCGGCGGCATCGGCGCCGTCATCGCCGCCTTCGTCCTTAATCCGGCGATGATCCTCCACAGCCTTGTCCCCAAATCGCCTCCTCTCCCTTTTCCCCTCCTCCGAAACCCTAACCCTCTTCTCGGCGCCGCCGCCGCCGCCGCCGCCGTCGTCGTCGTCGCTCCCCGCGGCTCCCCTCTCCTTCCGCTTCTGGCTCCGCTCCTCCGCCGAGCCCTCGCGGCGCCTGGGAGCCCTGTCTCGGCTCCCCTCCCGGGACTCGCGGTGGGGCTCGTGAGAACGCTCGCGCTTGGAGTCGCGGCGGTGGCGGTGGTGGCCGGAGGAGGAGCGGTTGTCGTCGGCTTCGCCGGAGCGATGGTGCTTGCGGTGGTCGCGCTCGTCGCGGGAGCGCTTCGCTACTGATGTGGTCTTGTCTCTCTCCATTGATAGGGTTTCTCTGAGCTCGCTCGCTCGCTCGCTCTGTGGAAAGGATTGTGAGCGAGGATATTATTATTATGGAAGACTCTACAGTACGGTTCATTTTTTTCCCGTACTATAAGGAACCAAAACTGCTGACGTAAGGCAGTTGTAAGATGGTTTTGATTGGCCACTTGGTGTTTACTGCAATGGCATTGTACACACCAGATTATTTTGCCACTTACTCAATTATTCACTTTCGTTTGGAGTTAAGCTTGAACAAAATTTAAAAATTTAAAAAAAAAAAAACAGAGAAAATAAGGGAAATGTATGGAGGGCTTTTAATGACCAACTGAGAGGGAAGAGGAATGGAAAGAAGAATAGTCGCGCAACTTCATGGTTTTTTTGTATTGACTAGTTTTTATAAGTAGAGCACGTGTAATTTTTATCTTTAAAATTTTTAAAAAACATGAGATTCTTAAATGTAATTTTTAAAAAATTTTCGAAAGATTTTAGAAAAAAAAGTCCTTTAATACAATTTAAAAAAAAAAAAGCATGCCACGTGTCGAAACGTGGTGAATCAAAGTTTAAAAAATTTTAAATTCTTAAAAGATTTAATATAGATTCAAAAACCTTAAAAGATGCCCTTAAACGCAATTTTTAAAAATTTTTCAAAAGTTAAAAAAAAAAAAGCCATTAAATACAATTAAAAAAAAAAAAAAAGAGCATGTCACGTGTCGAAACGTAATGAATTAAAGTTTAAAAAACTTTAGATTCTTAGAAAATTTAGTATAGATTTAATGGTTTTGTGTTTGTATGTTATTGGTATCAATAATATTTTTTAAAAAATATTGATTTTTTATGATTTGCCGTATATAAAATTAATTTTGCTATGACCCTCCTTGATTACAATTTGAGTGGCATTTTGGTGAGTTGTGTTATATTTAAAAGTTTATTTTTTTTGTCATTTTACATACATGTGACTTTATCAATAAATTTATTACGGCATCAGAAAATTGGAATTGAAAACTATGTTGGTGAAAATTTGTGTGAAGCGGATAAACATAAGAAGCAATTGATTTTTGAGGAAAAAAAATTCCCAGCAGTTAAAATATAGTGCGAATTGGATTTACTGATGAAGAAGAAAGTCCTTTGTATTCCACCCAAGAATCATGGACTACATGGATTAAGTCATGGATCAAAACATGTTTCAGACAGCAGTTGCTCTAGCTCGTGCTCGAAATTGTCGTCGTCATTTTGCAGCAAGAGTTGTTGCTCGTGGTCTTCTTGATGTTGCTGCCTTAAACCCGTCTGCTGACACAACTGTTCCTTCTGGAAATCCCAGTCCTCGGTAATCTTCTCCACCGCATCGCCAACGTGTTGATCGTCTTTCGCAATGTGCTCGATGTTTCGAACATCCACAGACTCGCTTGCCTCTGTAACGAAGATTATGATCGTATCAATAAATAACTATGAAAACGCTTGTACGTAAGACCTTGAAATCGTAAAACTAGACCTAGAAGACTTGCGCTGAATAGCACGATCTATTGAAGTTTTTATATACTACACAGTTAAACAACCACGACAAGGCTTGATCAAAGACGAGTTATCATAGTAGCAGGCATAGAACATAGCAAAACAAGTGCGATTTATTTAGCATTATATAAAAAGATTCATTAAACTAATTTGATGTTTCTTTAGCAGCTAATTCATGGAAAAAAAAGGGTACCATTGATAGCTAGCTTCTTAGCTTCTGCATATTCTGATGACATTTTCTTGAGTGCGTTCAAGTCGACTTCTGTGCCCTGGAAAAACTCAACAGTAACTGAAGTGAATATCATTTAAAATCTATTATCCTAAATGTATTCTAATTCAAAACTAGCATAATCTTTCAAACACCGTTGGATAAGAAATATCACACAAGTTCATGTGGTTAAGTACTCGCACTTTCTGCCTAAGGACAGACCGAAAGAGCAAAAAGAGAAAAATAAAAAATAAAAAATCAACATACTTCAATTTGAATTGTAAGAATTTAACTTACCATGTCCAAGTGGATAAAGTCTTGAATTTTGGAATTAGAAAATAATCTGTCAGTGCAAAAGAGAGGAAACTAAGAGAGTTAGAAATACGCACGAGATATGACATACCAATGTGTAAATGCGAGACATAAGCAAGAACAAAGTTGAAAAACATACTGCTCATAAGCAACTCTAACGCGGGCGTTCTGTAGTTCCGTGAGTTGGTCAACAGTCCCGGCGACAGCTGCTTCGTTGATGTCAAGAAAGCCCAAGAGGAAAACGTTCTTTTCCAGCATTTTCCTCACAAGAGCAGACACGACTTTTAAACCGATTTCTTTCGCGGCAACAACAAGGTTTCTGAGATTTTTCAGATCTTCTGTCAAAGCCAAGAAACACTAGAGAGTTACAACACAAATTACAACATGTTATAAACCATAGAATAACTTCAAATGCAACAGAAAGTCTAACATTCGAAAAAAATATTGAAAGGTGGAAAATTGTGACCATACCAAGAGACAAATAAATCCTGAAATGGGGTTTGAATGGTTGAGTATCATGAAGGCAATAAAGACAATATAGCCCACCCAATCTGATTGATAGAGAAGCTGCAGAGCTCATATACCCTGCATATGACTTTATTATTATTATTATTATTAAAGCAAACAAGTGAAACATAACTGTACTAATTTATTCATTTAAGCCCCATGAAGGAAAAAAGAAACCAAGTCATGAATTACCTAAAATTTGTGATCATTTGCAA
Organism: Boehmeria nivea var. tenacissima; assembly: GCA_018132145.1. Classification (NCBI taxonomy): domain Eukaryota; kingdom Viridiplantae; phylum Streptophyta; class Magnoliopsida; order Rosales; family Urticaceae; genus Boehmeria; species Boehmeria nivea. Next base: position 10,616,113 of record CM030875.1, on the reverse strand, counting down.
ACTCAACTGAACCATTGATATTACTTACTCTTTTAACCACATGGATTAAGATTTAAGAGAAAAAAAAAAAAAACTGTCCAATCCCATAGCTGCCTCTTTTGTCTTGTCTGATTTCATCCGAGTAAGCTCTTAAGGGTTGGCTGATATTACAAAATTTAAAGAGCAGAAAAGGTTTTCTTTTGTCTTTTCTTTTTTGTTTTTTCTAATTTCATTTTGAGAGAGAATGTGCATAAATTCAAGAAAGTTACTTAACAATTCTCAAATCCACCGTAGTAATAACTAAAACTGTTGGCCATTTGTTCTTTAATGGAAGACTGAAACACACACACATACACATACAAACACATATACATATATATAGGTGGACATAGAATTGAACATACCAATGGCATGAGAATATAAAGATTGCATAAAGAAGGCCAAGTTGGAAGAAGGGCTAGCCTCATATATGTAACAGAACTTCTTGGAAAGCCATACCCTTTTCATGTCCCCCAAAGCTGTAGACTCAACCTGCAATATATATATATATATATATATATATATATATATATATGAAGGGAAAAAGAAAGACAAAAACAAAAGAATTCCGGTTTGTGTTGTAACTGAAGAAGTAGAAAGTACCTTGGCAAAATCAGCTATAAGCTCATCAATGTCCTTCTTGAATGGGGTCAAGTCCATTGTTTGAATTTGGGTCTCTCTCTAATTTGTTCTGCTAATGGTAATCACCCAAAAGCCAAGTTTTTATTTATTTTTTATTTTTTCAAATAGCATTTCTCGATTATGGGTTTTTCCACAGAGAGGGATTTGAGTTTTACACTCAAGTTGTGCAAGTAACAAGGTCATATCGCCCCAGTTACACGCCCATCCAGGAGGGCCCACAAGGCCCAAATGGGCTGAGACTCAAAAACACAATTACACAAACAGACACACACATGAATTAGTCAACCCAACAACCTGACTACCCAGGGCCTTGGTTCAATACAGTCCATCAGATTAAAAAGTCCATCACAATTCCTCAACAGCTCTACAATATAGAGAAACAAGAGAAAGAGCTCTAAACAGCCTCAATCACGGATCAACCTATACATGGGTCAGGACTCAGGATTAAAAGATCAAACCGGACATAAAATATACAACATATGATATACACCCCCTTGAAACTCCTTTGATAACCTCTAAACCTTCATCAATGCCTTCTTATATGCCGGCAGCATACCCATTTGGTCCTCCACCAGACTACGACAGAGGAACAAGAAAACACTTTGGTTTTGTTGTTTTGTTCTTTTGTATCAAAATTGGTCATATTCGTTAATTTTTTATTAAATTAGAGTACAAGTGAATTTTTTATGAGTTTGATGGTGTAATTTTTAATTTTTTAAAGTTATAACCATTTCGATCAGTGGTAAAAGGACGACGACATTTTGTCTATAAACAACATGTTTTGTCTTGGGACAAAAACACTGTGATAATACATATTACAGCTAAACTTGGTCCTAAAATGTTCGTTGTATGTTAAAAACTGGCTTCTAGTGACAGGGCATTGTCTGATAAAAGCAGAAGTTATTTTAATTATATGGGCGTGAGAAATGGAACCAGACGTGCCATCAAAATATTTAAATGAAGAATCACATCCAGACACATTTTCACAATGCAAAATAATATAGCATAACAAGAAATCCATCCAATAAATCCTTTATTTTGTAAACCTGCGACGAAACAAAAAATAAAGCTCTTATGTTCTAACTAAATCATACCTTATATCTGTGTTATCCCTTGTGTGCAAACTGCAAGCGGATATTCCTACCTTCCAGTAACTGATCATAAACACTAGCAAATTAAAATCTATTTTCTTTTGCTTTCAACGTACAGAACTTCAAGGGATCTAGTTTTAACACTAAAAGAACATCATGGTAGATGAGAATTACCTGACCATCCATTTCTTTTAGAGCCGTGCTTGCGGCAATATCAGAAGTGAATTGCACAGACCCATACCCGTTGGATCTCCCACTCTAGTGGTCACATATTACTTTAACTGTATAGTATTTGAAAACTTAGAATTTCCCTTTTCACATAACACATGTTCCTGTAAGAGAAGAGACATCCACAAACATTTATACAACCTAAGCAATTTAGGGATTACCTTGGATTAAATCACCATATTGCTCAAAAGCGGTCTTTAAAACAGTTTCATTGGTGTCATACGATAGACCTAACTCAAAACACAACCTCGAATGAGTTAAACTGCAAAACATAGCTACAAAGGATCAAAAACTTTATTCTATAGAAGCATGAACTAAATTTTATTTCTTTTTCACAAGTACAATCCGGGACACATACTAACATAACAACACCAATATGCAATTGATACTAAATTGGTGCTACAATTAGTGTTACATTTACGGTTCACCCAAAGAACCAAGAGATAAGAGCACTAAAATATTGCACAAAGCCAAGAGAATAAAGTCAGAAAATATCTCCAACAAATAGTTTGGTGCAAGAGTGTCGTGCCCAAAACTTTCTTGCTAATGGAAATGTGACCAACATGCGAAACCCGCTATCTGAGACTCTCATTTTTCTTGTTTACGAGCGGCCACAAATGAATTCAAAGTTCAGACGAACATATTCGATAATGAACCTATCAAGAACCCAATATAACGCCATCGAAAACCCAACACCAACAACTATGTTGCAAGAGTGTAAAACCTTGTTTATTACAAAATAAATAAATAAAAGGTATAAACCTTGTTCACTGTCCTATCTCTCGTCTGACTATTTTCGTGCCTTCTCTTCTCCGGTGCCGTCACTCACCGCGCCTTTGCCTTAGCAATGCTACCGTTTCCGGCAATGAGAGTATAGTATATGCAATATGTTTTTGCAATCAGAGTTAAATAAATTGTGAAAACACCCTGATCTTGTACTATCGTAAAGAGTTACCGCTGATTTTTGCATTCATCGTCCTTTTACCCCTGATCTTCGAGAAGGTTATAACTTTAAAAAATTAAAAATTACACCACCAAACTTATAAAAAAAAAAAAAAAATCACTTGTACTCTAATATGACCAAAATTTTATTAACAAACTAAAAAGATACAAAACAACAAAACCAAAGCGTTTTCTTGTTCCTCCGTCGTAATCTGGTGGAGGACCAAATGGGTTCGCTGCCGGCATAGAAGAAGGAAATGATGAAGGTTTAGAGGTTATCAAAGGAGTTTCAATAGCATATTGGTGTGGTTATGATTCACAGAGAAAAATTCCAACGACAATATTCAACAAACCGAAGCAATAAAAATTAAAAAAAAAATAGCGAGAGAGAGAAAATTAGGGCTAAAGCTGGGGTTTTCACCTACGAGTCCGATACGACAATCGACAGCGAGAGAGAGGGAGAGAAAAAGACAGCAAAGACGAAGAATCAGAGCTCGGAGAGCCCAGCGCCGGGCTACGATGGCCTCGATCGATCGAGATTCTGCAGAGAGAGAGAGAGAATTGGGTTTTTTTTTTTTTTTTTTTTGTGGTTGGTTGGTTCAGACTTCAGTGTCAAACCCGAGCGGGAAATTTTGAAAAATGTGTATACGAGGATATTTATACTTCTCTTGACTTACCATATTACCATGTATGAGGATAATTCTACAGAAGTATCAATTTAAACCCTCTATTATTTCTGATAGACCAACATATTTTCTTGCACAATTTATTTTGAAAATTATCACTTTAAAAGAAAAATTATCTTACATATTATTTTTTAACAGTGAAATTAACCAAATTGTCTTTTTTTTTTTTTTTTTACAAATGAGGAAGACAACAAATGAAAATTGAGTAACATAGTAATTTGGTAATAAAAAAACAAAAAAGTAATATGTCATGTAATAGTGATATAAGTTGCAAACTTAATATAACATGTGGCATAGGATTAAATTTTCTCAACCCCCCGTCCAGAAGGCTAATTGGACCCTTTTGTGGTTAGGACTTGTATGGGAGTACTTAACTTTGTTAAGAGATAAGGTTTTGAGCAAATTACATATATATATACGCGATTAGGGAGAATATTCCATTGGAGAAACAAAAATAGAGATAATTACATATGAAGTGAATCCAAAGATAAATAAGATATAGGCTTAGTTTAAATATACAGTGAATGCAAAGATAACTAAAATATAGGTTAAAACTAAGCCTATATATTATTTATCTTTGTATTCACTTCATAAGATATATGTTTGGTTTAAATATGGAAAAAAAAATCAACTAAAATAGGAAAATTTTGGGTTTTAACTATTTTTAAGCTCATGTTTCAAGAATTTAGCCATAGTTTTACGAAATTAAGGAATTAGCCATTTTTATTGTGTAACAAAATTTGTTACACAATGAAAATGGCTAATTCCTTAATTTTGTGAAACTATAGCTAATCCTTTAAAAAAATAATCAAAAATTTGATTAAATCCTTAAAAATCTCTTTAAAATATAATATATAGGTAAACTCTATAAAATAAATTTAAAAATTATATTTAAAATTATTTAATATACACATGTATCACACAAAAGGTTAAACAATATTTCTTTTACCATATTACTTCCTTAATGAAATTTTGAATTAGTTGGAAATAATATATTTCCGTAGGTAATAAAATATTTCCATAGTTTGTGTTACAAAAATTTTCATAGAAAATCCGAATCAATTAGAAATAAAATATATTCATAGAAATGTTTTTATAGCTTGATAGAAAATCCAAATTGATTAGAAAATATATATTTCCATAAAAAAAAATTTTGAATTTGTTAGAATAAAATATTTCCCCAAAAATATTTGCTTGATACAAAATCAAATGGGTTAGAAAAAATATTTCCAAAGTAATACAATATTTATATTTGAAAAACTAATGGAAAACACATAGAAACATGTAATAGAAGCGTTGAGAGAGAGAGAGAGAGAAAAAAAAAAGAAAGAGAATTAATAATATTCATTTTTCTATAAAATAAAATTTCTTAATCGGTATTTTTATAAAAAAATAATAATAAAAAAAGAAATTAGTTAAAATAATTCATGTATAATTTAAGTATCTATTAGGGTAAAAGCATAATAAAAAATTATGTATTTTAATTAAGAAAACACTGAATATTAATTGATTATTTATGAGAATATATAATGTTATTAAATAATTTTGTAAATATTAAGTCAAATCAATATAGGTTTGTTTTTTTTTCTTTATCAAAGCATCATATGTCATTTTGAAATTTTAGGGTTTTCCTCACAAGCAGAGTGATACGATACTTGTTGTGTGGAGTCACAAATAGCTTAGGTTTGTGCCAAATCAAATGTTTTCTTGATGGATCGAAACTATGATAGAAATCACGATGCGAGCATCTCAATTAGGATATAGTGTATTGACGCGACAACAATTGTAAAATTTTGTTTATAAGTTGTGGATAGAAAGATGCCACAAACATATGTGAATTAGTCGTTTGATAAGTCTAGTTAAGCATTAAGAATTTTTCTTAATCAGTTCAAGGTTTGAGAAACTCATAGAGAATAAACTCACGTAGATTAATAATAAGCCCTATGAATAGAGCAAAAGTCTCTATAATTTTTAATTGGAAATAAAATCATCACATAATAGAAATAACCTAAAATAGCCGAAAATATGCCCAAAGCCTTGTTTCGGCTGTCTCCGCACATCTGGCGCTCACCCGTATGTGCACAGGCACCATGGTGTTGGCCCTAATTGCAGAGGCATCGCAACACCAAGGAACATGGCATCCTGCGCACAATGCTGGCGTTGCATCACTTGTTGCATGGCGCTGCATCGCCACGCTTTGTTTCGCACATCTTCAGCCGAAACTTATTCAAATTCTACCAACTTTCACGTACTTGTTAAAAACATCTAAATAACAAGAAATTACACTAAAATGTCTCTAAAAATGATCCTAAAACTCTAGTTGCTCGACTCGAGGATAGCTTGATCTTAGATACTTGATTGGCCCCTTGGATGCCCTGAGCTCCTCCGACATATTGTGCATGTCATTGATGATGTCCTCATCACAGAGGAGGGAAAAAACCAAGAAATCTCAAAAATTTCTAACGGGAACAAAGAAAAAAAAAAGCGACATTGCACATGATGCCTTATAGTTTCATACACAACAGCTTACAGTGACACACAACTCTGTATTGGCTTCTAAAGAACGATGGAGGCGGTGGCTAGCGCTGCTGAGACTATGTGATATGATCCGTGCTAATAAATAACAAGACTCAAACTCGAAAAGAACCCAAGATTGTTTAGAACAAATTTGAATGGAGACATCGACTCAATGCTTATCAAAAAGCATGGACCTTGATATAAGAAAGATGCCACAAACGGTTTACGAAAGACCATTTGATTAGTCAATATGGTAGTTCAACAATTATGGTAGTCTAAATTTCTAAAAGAACCAATGAGAATTTACTCTCACTAATTTGAATCAACTTCTAAATTGTTTTTAATTGCTAAAATTCACATAAATTAGGCAAGAAACATCCCTTCATACTAGCATATCAGTATAGATTATCCATGTACAAATAATAGATTAACGACCTCTGAAATGCTTTATTTGACCAGAGAACAGCAGAGAAAGAAACCACAATCTTTTGCTAGAATAATATGACCTGATTTATTTCATAATTTAACCATGAAATAAAAAATAAATTAATAAAAACATTATTGAAAGAATATCGCAATTAAGTGCAATCATATTTCGTTCATTAATGGCTAACTTAAATTCAAACTTGTCTAGATTCAAAATATCATGTGCTCATGTCTTCTCTTATTCAAGCCCGACAAGTTGGACTTCATTTCATCTTGTATAACTTCGGTCATACGGATCAGTTTTGATCGGTGGATTTTAAATAATGCCTATGTTTTGACACATTAAAAATTTATATACCTTTTGATGTTTCACTTTTGATTTATGTTTTTATTTTCACATTATAAACATTTAAACATAAAGTAAAAATTTTAAAAACCACATCACTAAGGGCATAAATTTTCAACTGACACTTATAATGTGATATATATATATATATAATTTTTGAAATTCCCCTATTTTAATCCCCTATCATTGTGACAAAAAGATGGACATTCCTTAAAATCTCTCATTTTCAAATTAGGAGTGTATTTGAAACTGTGGACTTTTGTTTATATTTTTTTGGTTGAATAGGTATGATTCTAGCTCTAATTCTGATATTTTCAATGAAAATAAAAAATAAACTAATAATAAAAAACTAAGAAGAAGTAGAAAAAGAAGAAGAAGAATGAGGAGAAGAGAGAGTGTGCGTGACAAATATTAGAAAGGCCCTCAAAGTCAAAGGCCCACGTGATAGTCACCAGCAAAATTGAGCTCAAAATTGGACGTATTATAGACGGAAGTACCAAGTTGTACTCAATTAGCGAGAGAGCCCCAAAGTCAGCGGCCTTTGCTACAAAACAACTCTTGTCTATACTAATAAGAGTGAGTTCGATAAAATTCAAAAAGATGTAATTAATAGATTGACTATTTTAAACTTTTTGAGAACATCAAATATTTAATTATCTTAGTGCAAAATTTAATACTTTTTTTTTATTTTACTCATTAATAAATGAGCAATTATAATGAAATCTCAATTTTTAACATCTAATTTAAATATATATTTAATCTTTTAAAAAATATAAAAAATTACTTAAATTATTCGATTACTTACATAGTCGTAACTGATGGTAATTAACTTAGTAAAAAAAATATGCGCAAATAATTAATGAATTGGCTAGTTACTCAATTATTTCAAAATTTTGGGTATTTATTTTTATTGTTGTATAAATTTTAGGCATTTCTCTACTTCACCCTTAATAAATTAAAATTTATCAATTAATTATATTATTTTTTAGAGTCAGTTAGGTAAATAACCATTTTGAACGGTGTATTTTTAAAAAATAGTCACAGTTTCAAAAAATTTAAAAACTAGCCATAAAATATGTAAGAAAATTCTGACAATAACAAAAATACACATAAAATTACTGTCAGAAATTTCTGACACGTGTTAGAAATTTTGTCAGAAATTTATAACAGTGCTAGTTTTTAAATTTTTTGAAACTGTGACTATTTTTTAAAATTATTTTGTAAACAATGGCTATTTTTTAAAAAATTTCCTATTTTTTAATCACTTAGTAAAATTTGAATAATTAATAAATTTGATTGAGTCACATTGCAATCAAATTATATATTTTTAAGAGATTTTTAAGGATTTAGCCAAACTTTAGAACAATTGTTTAGGGATTAGCCATAGTTTTAGAAATTTAAAAAATTAACCATTTTTATTTTTTATTTTGTTACAGTGGATGAAAATTTTAGTAATGATAAGTTTGGTTTGTTTTTTTAAGTGGAAGGAACCGAATTTTTGGAGATTTTATTTGATTTGTTTTTTTAAGTAATTATCATAGACATTTATGTCTATTAAAATATTTAGAGTTTTTTTTTTAATTTTGATATTTTAGTACTAAATTCTTCAAATATTTCTCTATATGTAGCTAATTTCTTAACTGGTGTTTTTTTTTTTTTTTTTTTTTTCACCCAAAACTCACAAGTAGTACCATGTGTAGTTAGGCCAGCAGAAAGATCAATAATTAGCTCAACCTTTTACAACAAGCGAGCTCGACCAACTTAATTGTTTGAATCACTTGCCGATTCTTATTTATCACAACGGCTGTAAAATAATAATAATAATGATACTACACGATTAATAAAAATTTTGCTACAGCTACTGGTCCATTATAAGATTTTGTTTTACTTGGTGGAGCTCGTATTAAGTGCTTATAAAATTAAGAACGAGCAAAAATTTACTTTAACAGTGCTCATAAAATAGAAAGTTTGGTTTGAAAAAACCCTTTTATATATCATATATATATATATATATACATATATTATATAGAGTACACACTATATCCAACCCACAATTACATACAAACACAAGGCAAAGAAAGAATCTGAATCTGCTACTTTCAGTCCTTGCCAATTCAATAATCAATATGCATTATAAATACAGAACGAAAGCAAACAATGATCTAAGGGAGAAAAAAAAAAAAAAAAAGCCTTGTATTGAGTCACTATTTCTGCAGAGAAAGAGACCAAATTCTTGTTTAGACTTTAGTCCAATGCGTTTTCCTCTGTATTGTACTTGTACTACTTTTTACCTCATTTCCTCTTTCACCATCTGAGCAAACACCTTGCTCATCGAAACCCCGTTGAGATCGCCGAAACTCGCCGCGCTGATCTCGGTTTTCGACAAGCTATTTTCGAGCTGAGCGTCGCCATTGTTGGCCTGAGAAGATGCCTCGCCATTACTGCCTTGAAGCTGAAGAGCACACTCCAAGTTCCACAACACATCTCCCATTGTTGGCCTCATGACGCCGCGCTCAGCCAGGCATTTTTCGACTATTTCCCAGAATTTCAACAGCGATTCGGGGTTTACTTGTCCCGCAAGGCAAGGGTCCGCGATTTCCTCGAGTTGGCCCGTCTTTTGGTACTTCATTGCCCAATCAATTAGGTTCACTCTGTCCCTCGGGAGGGAAGGATCGATAACGGCTCTTCCACAAAGGACTTCGAGCATGACAACTCCGAAAGAGTAAACGTCGGATTTCTCGGTCAGTTGCTGCATTATCAAGTACTCGGGATCGAGATACCCGAAGCTTCCCTTCACTGCTGTGCTTACGTGCGTCTTGTCGATCTCAGGGCCTGTCTTTGAGAGCCCGAAATCGGCGACTTTGGCCATGAAATTCTTGTCGATTAGTATGTTTGCGGACTTGACATCTCTGTGGATGATCGCCTTTGCGGTGCCGGTGTGGAGATAGTGAAGCCCTCTGGCGGATCCTATGCATATATGCAGCCTTTGCCTCCAACTTAAGCTAGGAAAACCCGAGCCGTAGAGGCGCTCCTTGAGCGTCCCGTTCTCCATGTACTCGTAGACTATGATCATCTCGCCTCGCTCGTCGCAGTAGCCAATCAACGACACAAGGTGTCGGTGCCTGAACTGCGATAGCATCTCGATTTCGGTCCTGAACTCCGAGAGGCCTTGGTTCGATTGAGAAAATCCCCGTTTAATTGCGACCGCCCGATTGTCTCTCAGAACACCCTTGTAGACCTTCCCAAAACCGCCCACCCCTATGACCAAATTCTCACTGAAATTATCGGTAGCCTCTTGGATCACCCAAAGAGGGATACTATACGCGATTTCTGCCCCCGAAAATGCAGCGATTCCACTCGCAACGTTCATAGTAACAGCCTCAGCCTTCGAATGGGCGACGAGGGACAGCTTTCTTCGGCGTCTTCTGCACAAGAAAAGCGAGAGCGCTGCAACGGAAGCAACGATAACAAACAGTCCAGCAGCTAAACACGCCACAACGACAATTTTCCGCTTGGAATTCCTAGCTGGGAAAGAGTCCGTCGCTTCAGAACTGTCCTCGGAATCGCCAAGCTTCATGATCTCCAAGCCATTGAGGAAGGCTATCGCGTGAATATCATCGACGCTCCTCGGGCCAACGCTTATCTTGAGCGAAGCGCTATCGCTAACCCTTGCGACAACATCCAAAAAGTAGGGGACGCCCGCGGTATCCGAGCTTTGGTTCGTGAGATCATCGTAGCTAGAAGCTAGCCAAGAGTTGACATAGGCGTTGAACGAGCGTTTTACGACAGGCGGATCGACAATGTCGCAGAAGTGAAGCCTAACAAGGTACTCGAAACCGGGACTGACGCTAAATTGCCACGAGAGGTTCGCGTAAATAACGTCTCTCCCGACGTCCAGCGCGGTTGCAGTGCCGTAAACGCTCTTAGGCGCGACATCCTCAGCAAGCCCGTCCCTGTACCTGACGTCGCCGATCCTCGACACGAAACTTGTCTTGGGGGTTATCAGAAACGGCCCGTCGGGGATCCAAGCCCGCGCAAGAGTGTCGTTCTCGGGAGAGACCGATTCGTTCCCCATGTTCACCCTCGCCACCGTCTCGAGCGCTTGGCGCATTACGTTCCTCGCGCGCTCGCGAGAACCGACGCTCTCGACGCTCTCGGGAATGAGGCCGCGCGGCATTGGAACGACCTCGAGCGCGTTAACGAAGGCCGAGGAGCCCGAAGAAGGCGTGAAGGCGAGAACCAGAGTTTCGGAGCTTACGTTCAATGAAAACTCCTTGACCGTTGAGCCTTCCTCTATGTGGAAATCTCTCAAAAGGGTGTGATTCTGAGCTGAGACAGAGAATCTGAAAGAGCTCAGGTTGTGGTTTTGATCAACAAAAGGGAAGAAATAGAGGCGAATCCAAAACCGGCCCGGTTTTCGGATTCGAAACGTGTAAAGAGAGGTTTCGTTGAAAATCCTTGCGGTTGTGTACAATTGGGCATCGAAAGAGGACAAAGCTGAGCTTTTGTTTGTGCTGACCAAAAGTGTTTTGGGAGTTTTGAGAATGTTTTGAGACTCGGAATCATCGGCTTGGAACCAGCGATTGCCTATTGATACATTGGAAGATGAACCACAGTCTATGAGATAAGTGTCGCTGGTTATGGAATCTGTGGAAACACATGAGAAGTGGAATAGTGGAAGAACCAAAAAAACCAACACAACACTCTCATGAAAAGCCATGATTTTGGTTATTATTGATCAACTTGAGAAATGGAAGGGAAGGCTATAACCTGAAATGAAGCTTCAAATTGACAAAACAGAGACAGCCCAACAGAGATATCCAATAAAATATTCGAGAAAAAGATTTGGAAAAAGAAAAAAAAATCAGTCTGAAAATCACCTGGAGATGTGTTAAGCCAATAGGCAAAGCTCAGGTTGTTTAATTACAAAATCAGAAAGGAAAAAAGAAAAAAAAGAAAAAAAAGAAAAGAAAAGAAAAACCAAAAATCATGACGTCCTCAACTTTGGTTGTCACTAATAATTAATGAGAACACACCAACACAATGTGGACAAAAAAAAGGCTAGACAGTGAACAACTAAATTGACAATGACCCCAAAATGTGTCCTTTTTTATATTTCTTTTTTTTTAATACATGGTTTCTCAACGTTTGGTTTTGACAAATTCATGTAATGTATCACAAGACATACAAAACCAGAGGAAGAGAGAGAAGAGAGTCAAAAGTGGATTCAGCAATAGCAATGAAGATTACAGCTAATATTGATGGCTTTATTTATCTGCTTATATAGGAGTTAATATTGACGTTGCAAATTTTTGGTCCCACTTGAGAGAGAGTGAGAGGGGGACTATGTGGACGCTTCGTGGAAATGGAATGGTTCGGAAAATAAATGGAGAGAATATTTGGTGGTCGATTTTTGTTTTGGTTTTAATAATTAATAATAATAATTTCTTTTGGTGGAAGATTTGGTATAATGGTGAGCCATTATATTGTCGTTACATGCGACCAACGCGGTTTCCGCAACCACCCGGCACTGTGAGCGAAAGCAGAAAATGATATGGAGTGAATAATCTGCTGTGGCCAACCCTAGGGTATGTTTGATAGGAGGAGAAGATAAAGGTGTTGATGGATTTGGAATTTGGATTGAAGAAAAGAATGGATTTTTATTTATTTTTATTTTTTTTTTTGGGCGAGAGGAAGAAAAGAAGGAAGGAATAATGGGTTGATTTTATTTATGATTATACATTTTCAAAAATTTTATTTTTCACGATGTAAGGGGTAAAGTGGTAAATTAAACTAAAAGGTGATGAATAATGTTTTTACTTCCATGCAGAGAAGATTAAAAATAGAGAATTACTAAAGGAGAATTTTGGGTCTAAACCACGTTGTATGCAAACTACACATTAAAAAAAGTGGTGAATAGGTGCAAGAGTAATTTTTGGCTAGGACATTAATTTAATATTGTTGTTGGTTATTTTCTTTGAAGTTTGAACATAAGGCCAAATAGGAAAATATTTAAATTTATACAATAATAAAAATAAATACCCAAATTTTTTTAAGTAATTGAGTAATTAGTCAATTTGTTAATTACTTGCACATGTTTTTGGTAATTAAGTTAATTACCGTCAGCTATCACTATATAAGTAATTGAATAACTTTGGTATTTTGTTATATTTTCAAAAGATTTGATATTAATTTAAATTAGGTGTTAAAAATTGAGTATTCACCATAATTTGACTTTCAAAATATGACTATTTATTTAAGGGTCAGTTAGGTAAATAGTCATTTTGGATTGTGTGTTTTTAAAAAATAGTCACAGTTTCAAAAATTTAAAAACTAACCATAAAACTGTAATAAATTTCTAACAATAACAAAAATACACATAAAATACTGTCAGAAATTTCCGACACTAGCAAAAATTTTGTAAGAAATTTCTGATATGGTTAGTTTTTAAATTTTTTGAAACTGTGGCTATTTTTTAAAATTATTTTATAAACAGTTGCTATTTTCTTAAAATTCTCTTTATTTAATAATCTGATAACTTTTTCCATTAATTTTTTTGTTTTTTCGGTAACTTTCTACCCATGATAAAGATAAATAATATAAACTAAAAATTACTTTTTGTTGGGCCATAATCCAACTCGAGGCCCGAGGCCCGAACATTCTGAGACTGCGAGCGGACAATGGACCGGCCCGTCGAAAAGCCCAAGTGCGGACGACATTGGGGAATCAAGAAGGTGGCCCACGATGCAGAGAGGTGGCAACGCCATCCCGGGCGGCCATCAGCCATTCGGCGCCGCCCGGCGCCCCTGTGGGTGGCTGCCGGGCGCCGGTGTGGGCGGCTGCCTGCCGTTCATCCCGAGTTCACCGTGCTTCGCCCAATTTCTGCGGAATCAATAATGGCGAGAACAAAGTTATCAGATATAATTTCTCGAGGTTTAATGAGGATTGTTTTCTTTACATAATTGTACCAATATAAATAGCCAATGATTACAAAGATAAAATACGATCAAGAATACTTTGAGATATACTCTCAATTTCCTTTCATGCTTTGTCTTTCTTTTTCACATTATTTTACACGTGTTCGTTGGTACGAAATTCTATATCAACACTTTTGATTTTTGCTTTTTATCCTCTCTTTCTTCCTCTCTCAATTTAAATTCTCTTTTTTTTACTACTCAATTTTCGAAAAGTTTTTTGGCTGTCATCGCTTCTCGTACTTTTTCATTGCCACTATAAAATGGAATGCTAAGCATATTAACTTTTTTTTCTTCTTTTTTTTTTTTTCCGTCCGCTATCTTTTATGGTTATTTCTTTCTTTTCTTTTGTAATAACTAGAGCTTTATTTTGTTTTTATCATTTTATTGCAAAACTGATGACTGATGAGTGAGGTAGTTGTTTTTTTTTTGTTTTTTTTTTTAAGAACTCTTCTCACACTAAAACTTTTGATTAATTTTATAAAAATTTCCCTTGTTTTTTATAAGTTAACCCCTTTTTATTCTTTCGTTGAATGGCATTTAAATGTGGCATTATTTCGTTTGGAAAAACCATTTTGGTCATTTTTGACCTTTGACCATTCCAAATAGATTGAAAATAGTTTGGAAAATGGTTAGAAAAATGAGTATAATGGTTGTGAATTTTGAGGTGGTATAAGTGGTTGAGATTTAAAGATATTGTATAGGGATTTGGAAAGTTAAAAAAATGTTTAAAAAAATGAAATAGAATGGAATTGTTTGGAGAATTAGAAAGTTGAAAAAATGGAATGGTTAGGATGAGTTGCCCAAACAGAGGGACCGGTATTATATAATTTTAAAATTTCTCCCTCTCTCTCTCCCCTCTCTCTCATAGCCTAAGGGTATGTTTAGTTGGGTGGAGCAAGAGTATTGGAAGGATGGAGAGTGTGAAGGATGGAGATGATTATAATAATCATTCGAGTTATTTGGTTAGAACAAAAGAGAGATGAGTGGATTGATAATAATTATTTGTAAAATGACTGTATTGTCCATTTTAATATTTGTTATTAATTATGTTAAAAGGTAAAATATACTTTTTGCTAATAAAAGAGGGGGGAGAAGTTGCATAATCCTTCCGTTTATGGAAGTATGCAATTTTGTGGGCCATGATGGATTTGCTCTCCCTCCACCTCTCTCCCTCCCCCCTCTCCTCCTCCCAATAAAACACATAAATTACACGTCTCCCCATCACGGAGGGACAACGGGCCGAGTGGAGGCTCAAGCCCCCCCTCAAAATTTTTTGTCTCTTATGGGCTTATATTAATTGGCCTTTCATTTAAGCCCAAGCCCCCCCAATTTTTGAAAGAAATTTAAAAAGCCCAAGTCAATTCTAAGCCCAACATGACATATAAAACCTGCTGTCTTTCTCCACCTTGCGATTTTGTTTTTCTTCAGCCAAACAAACAGTGCAAATTTTTCCAAACAAGTCAAATTTGGTGCTCTTTTGGTTTTCTCTCTAAGATTGTGTTCTTCTTGCTTACTATTACTATTCAGTAAGTCAATTTGTCTTTTTTATGTATTATTTTTTTTTTCTATTGCCAATTGTGTGTATATATATTAAGTATTGAGAATAATGTTGACTCCTATATTCAATAATCTTTTGTATGTGATTGAAGCATGAAAATTTTCATAGAATTACTAATTCAATCATCAACATTCAACAACATTGATTCATTAGGTAACTTGATGACTTTTTTATTTTTTATTTTGATTTTGTTATAAAATTATACATAGTAAAATTAGTGTGAAAATTTTATAAAAAAGGTAATAATAATAACAATGATAATAAAATATAACAATTACTAAATCTATTCAATTCTTAAATGTCTTGCATTATTGCATTTTTTGTCAGATCACAATGATGATATTAAAGCTGTTACATTAGAAAATGCCCCTGAGAATTTGAAGTTGACATTACCTGACATCCAAAAGGATATTATAAGTGCTGCATCAATTGAAACTGTTAATGTCATTATGAAAGATATTGGCAATGATTTGTTTTCTATTTTAGTCGATGAATCACGAAATGTTTCGATGAAAGAAGAGATGGCTGTTGTGTTGCGTTATGTGTCGTTAAAGGATGCTATTGATAAATTTCTTTCTAGATATGCATTGAGTATATCTAGATTGCGAGGTCAGGGTTATGATGGGGAAAGCAACATGCGAGGAGAATTCAATTGTCTTAAGACTCTTATTTTAAAAGAAAATCCTTATGCTTATTATGTTCATTGCTTTGCTCATCAACTTCAACTTGCTCTTGTAACTGTGGCAAAGAAACACACTGAAGTTGCTTCACTATTCAGTTTAACTACTCGTATAGTAAATGTTGTTGGAGCTTCTGCAAAGCGTTGTGATATTCTTCGAGAAAAGCACGAGGCTAAAATTGTCGAGGCACTCAAAAGTGGTGAAATTTCAACTGGGCGAGGCCTGAATCAAGAAACCTCTCTTAAACGTCCTGGTGATACTCGATGGGGCTTTTACTATGGTACTTTACTTAAATTGATTAGCATGTACTCATCTATAGTTGATGTCCTTGATGTTATTGTAAATGATGGAACAAACTCTGAACAAAGATCTGAAGCAAACAATTTATTAGAATCGATGTTATCATTTGAGTTTGCATTCAGTTTGCATTTGATGAAAATTTTGCTGGGAGTTACAAATGAATTATCAAAAGCACTTCAAATGAAAGATCAAGACATCATAAATGCAATGAACTTGGTGAAAGTTTGCAAGCAATGGCTACAGATGATGAGAGAGAATGAATGGGACTCTTTTTTTGATCAAGTCACTATATTTTGTAGAAAACATGAGATAAAAGTTCCAGATATGGAAGAAATCTTTGTAACTAAAAGCCGATCACGCCGCAAAGTTCAGGACATTACAAATTTGCATCACTTTCGAGTGGAGTTATTTTATTCCATCATCGATATACAACTTCAAGAGTTGAATGATCGATTTGATGAGGTAAACACTGACTTGCTTCTTTGTATGACATGTTTAAGTCCAAATGATTCTTTTTTGGCTTTTGACAAGAATAGACTAATTCAATTTGCAAAGTATTACCTAAAAGATTTTTCTGACATAGAGCTCATGATACTTGATGATCAACTTCAAACATACATAATGGATGTGCGTGTTAGCAAGCAGTTTTTGGGATTGAAAAATATTGGAGATCTTGCACAGAAGATGGTAGAGACAAAAAATAATGGTGTGTATCCATTAGTTTATCGGCTTGTTACTTTGGCATTAATTTTACCCGTTGCGGCAACTACTGGAGAGAGGGTATTTTCTGCTGTGAATATTATTAACAATCGACTGCGCAGTCGAATGGGAGATCAATGGATGAATGACAATTTACTTGTGTATATTGAGAGAGATATCTTCAACAGTTTGAGCAATGAAGTTATTATGCAATATTTGCAGGGCATGAAAACTCGTCGGGGACAACTGTAATGCTAACTCTTCCTCTTATTTGTATTTTTTTTTTGTTTATTAGGACAAATATATATATATATATATATAATATTTTGTATGAACTTATCATTATTAATTTATTATTAGCCCCCCCTAAAGAAAATTTTTGGCTTCGTCACTGCATCTCCCTCATCCTCTCCATCATTCCACCTCTCCTTCCACCCAAACAAACACACCCTAAAGGAATATTATGAAATACTTCTTTGCCTCGTAATAGTTCTTTGGGAAATTTGAATGTTTTGATTTTTTTATCTTCTTCATAAAGTTTTATGATTTTTTTTTTATGTTTTTTTATCTTGTGATTAAAAAAGAGTCTCTCAAATTCATATTCATGATTTGTTATTGCTTAATTAAATCAAGATGGAATTTAAAGCACATTTGAACTAATATTTATCCTATTTTTAGTATTGATATATTAATTATAATATTATTTATGGCACTGTGCTAATGTACTCCTTAGTTGTATGTCTTGTGTTTTCTAATGACGCATCATATGCGCGATTCCGATTCTTAATGAAGAAGACATGAACATTCAAAGTTCGACGCATAGGAGAACGTCGGTCCGCCGAACCGACAAACCATCAGCTTGATTGATCGATAAATCGTCGGTTCAAATTTAACTGGCATGCTGGTCTGCTACATTGTCATCAAACTATGGCATGTTGCATACATATCCGAAAGAGCTTTCCAATGATAAATCATATGTGCGATTCCGATACGTAACGAAGAAGATATGAGCATTCAAAGTTTAGCGCGCCGGAGAACGTCGGTTTACTGAGCCGGTGAATCGCTAGTTTGACTAACCGATAAATTGCCGATCTGACCTTAATCGCCATGCCAGTCTTTCATTTTTTCATCAAACTTTGGTATATTACATATCATTGGAAAATATCTTTCCAATGAAGTATCATTCAAAGTTAGGAGCGTAGGAAAATGCCAGTATGCCAAACTGGTAAAATGCCAGTCCGAACTTAACCGGCATTCCAATTCACCATTTTTATCAAATCATGGCATAGGGGACATCACTAGAAAGATCTTCGAAAGAGCTTTCCAACGGTATATGATATGTGCGATTCCGATAAATAACGAATGAGATATGAGCATTTAAAATCGGTGCGCAGGAGACGCTAACGCGCCTATCCAGCAAACTGTCGACACAACTATTTGGCACTCGTCGGCTTGCCTATCCGGCGACCCACCGACCCACCTATTCGGCACCGCCTACTTGCCTAACCGGCGAACCACCAGTCTGCCTTACCCAGTGCAACAACGTCGTGACCAGTAAACAACCATCACAACCATTCTTTTACGAAGAATTTGGTTGACCCAAAACTCACGTACTCACAGTACGAACGTAGTAACCCACGACTAACTCTATAACCGCCCACAAACATGGTTAATGTGAAGGTCGTGGGTTCCATCTCAAAACATATAAATACTGCCTTCAACGAAGTGCAGGGAGAGATGAAAAAAAAAAAGAAAAAAAAAAGGAGGAAAACCAGGTCAATCCTTGAAAAACTCTACACAGTCATACACCAACAAAAGTACGAAACCTCAAACTCTTCGTGAGGTTTGATTTCCTCGGTGGATATGTTGGCATCATAATCTCAAAGGCTAGATGCAGTCACACATACATTTTATCCACAAACTTAGGAGGGATTTGGCATGTGGTATCTTAAACTAGGGGATGATAATCTTAAAGATTACCATGTTTGGCATGCAGTAATTTAAATTTTAAATATATGAGAATCTCATTCTCTGAGATCAGATTCCTTTAAAATAAGGTAATCTGAAACCCTTAAAATATATTATATTCAGATTCCTGTTATCTAATACCCACAGTAATCTTATTAAAATTACTTATTTATCCTTTAAAATCTAAAATAATAATCATGCATGTAGTTCAAAGCGCACCTGCTCGAGGTACATGGCCACGTGCCTCATTTTAGTTTGTGACGAAAAATTGTATCAACATATGGCATAAAAATAAGTGGACATGGTGACCTCTTGTTTGAGATTGCTTTTAAAATGTTTAATGAAAAATGCCAATGCCTATGTGAAATAACAAATTCTTTATCGATATTCAGTTTATTTTTTTATTTTTTGCTAAATTAATATTCAATTTATTTGAATTGATTTTACTAAATTGGAGTGATTGAATTGAAATCATGCCACATATTAGAGACAATCCAATATGATTTGCTCGGTTCTTTTGAAAATCAATTTGAAATATTACTGAAACCGCCAAAAAACTGAAAACCCGCCCAATGCTCAGGCCTAGGTATTAGACTCTTAGTCGACGCGGATTCTCTGTTTTTCAATTATTTTGTAGTATAACCAAAATTCGAATTATGAAAATCAAAAACCCCCCAAAAATTAGCGGTCGGTTTCGGTATTTTATTTCGGCTTTTGGTCGGAATTTGATCGGTTTTTGGGTAACCAAAAATTAATCAAGCAAAAAAGAGAAGAAAAAAAAAACTGAAAATCCATAAATTGTTTCACATAAACTAAAAATACATAAGACTTAAAGAGTTCATAGTTCATACTACATACTACATGATACAACATAACAACAATATAATCAAACTCTATCATAATTTTTCAAATCCATAAGACATCCAAAGATTTTGATGTTTGCAATCCAGCAATGACAGACCTGTTTTTGTTTTTTGTTTTTTGAAATAAAAGGTAAAAATACAATTATCAAACATGTTTTTTGTTTTAAAGAATTAGAATACAAAACAAAATGAAATTTTTATTTTTTAAACAAAAAATATAAATGTTATAAAATATGACCTTAGCTGCCCAAATCTTTATATAATTAAAGACATCGTATACATGATTGAAACAACTCAAAAGTGAATAACATTACTCGCAAAAGAAATTAAATTAAAATTCACATAATCCCCATTTACTTAGATATATAAAAATGCTGAACATAAAATATGTGTGAGAAGATAGCTCTTGTAGAACTGCCTTACAAAACACTCAACACAATTTATTTTCCTTAAACTAGTGGCAAACAATACCATACGAGTTATAAAGCAAACGCATTATTCGTATGGAATTGCATTTTCCCTTTCTTGCATTACTTAGCTTCACAATTTTCATGTCTTCACCTCAACTTCCTTGTTGCCCTTTCCCTCCGCGGCCTCTAAGCATATTTTCTGTTCTTCACATACCTTTTCGCAATGCAAATTCTCGTCTCCATCAATGGCATTGAGCAGTTCCGATAGCCTCGCAGCCATACACTTTCTCGCTTCTGGAGAAACTCCATGCTTACCGACGATCGATTCCAATACCGACTCCGCAAGTAGCTTGTTCTCTATCACAACATTCTCTTTTTCGGGTATCGATTGATCCTTGGAAAAGCTTATCTATTTACAAAACAATAAAAATAAATTATGAAAAAATAATCAAAAGAAACAAACTATTTTTTACCTTTACCATTTAAGTAGAATTTTCTCGTGAAACACAGCTTACCAATTTACTTAAAAGAAACAAACTAATTAATTTTCACAATTTCATCGCAAAACAAACATGATAGAATGCAACTACAAGTATTTACTGTTACGTAAAAATTTTGGTGTAATAATAGATATGAACAAGAAATTGAAATTGAAATTGATATAATAAAAATTATAAGCAAATAAAATTACAACGTTAAATAATAAAAATAAAAATTGAGAACAAATCGAAATACGGGACGTAGTGAGAATAGACTAAAGTCGAGGCATATATATCACACGTTTTCTTTAAAACAGATTCACTCACTCGCCGACAGTGCTCAAAATTTCTGCGGCATATATTTCTCAAAATACAACGGCTAGAAGTGATCAATTTTAACATGATAAAGAACTCAAATTATGATCAAACTCTATCACCAATGCATAAGACAACAAAACTCTAGACAAACACAAAGAATGACAAATTTGTCTTGTCTTCTCTCTTATGCCAATGCACAACGTCCTCTAATTATATAGAGGAAAGAGTACACAAACGTTTGTCATTCATTGACATCCACTCTATTGTCATTTAAAACCTTGTAACGTTCGTACGACGTTTTGCCTTATTTACGTATAAGAAAACCAATGCCTTAATCGGCACAATCAAATTGCAATTTTCAAACTAAAAAAAGCCAAGGCAATAAGAGCAATAAAACCTACTAAGGAAGAAGCAACTAAAAGAAACAAATATGTAAACAAATTTTAGAATCTAAATCTCTCTGTCACTTAAATAAGATTTTTATACTTAAGTAGAAACAGTTATTATAAAAAAAAAAAAAGAGCTTTCTTCGTTAAGACTCCTTTACGATTATGGGAATATTGGATCGCCAGATTAAATTTTTTTATATTTTTTAAAAATTAAAAAATAAATTTAAAGGTGAAGTAGGCAAATACCCAAAATTCATATAACAATAAAAATAAATACCTAAATTTTTGAAGTAATTGAGTTTTTAGTCAATTTGTGAATTACTTGCTCATATTTTTTGTAACCAAGTGAATTACCACCACTTATCAATGTGTAAGTAATTATATCATTTAGATAATTGGTTATATTTTTCAAAAAATTAGATAATAACTTATATTAAGTTTTATAAATTTGATATTCACTATAATTTCTCTAAATTTAATGGTTCAGAGGACCCTCAATGCTGGTAAAGGCCCTCTACCCAAGAATAGTAAAAAAATAACTGTTTTTACTTTAAGGGTTAAAATATTATTTGGGGGCAGAAGATGTGGACTCAAATTCTATGCATCAGACAAAAGCAATAAAAAGACAATAAACAGAAACATATAAAAGATTCAATTGCATTAAAATATTTCCTAACACTGACCGCCAGCGATCCGGTGGGCGATTGAGTGAAGAGAACGGACGATCCCGGCGGGAAATTCTCGTCCTTGAACACTTCTAGAAACTTCTGGATCGCCTTCTCCTCGGCGTCGGTGTAAATTCCGATCGATTTCCAGATCGCCACGCAGTTCTCCGACACCTTCTCCGAGTATTGCAGCCCCGTCAATGGCAATATCATCGTTATGCGAGTGAATTTCTCAAACGGACCTAAAAAAAGGAAGAAAAAAAAAACCCTCAAAAAAGGCAAATAAACGAGAAATTAAAGAAGAAGAAAAAAACTTCGAAAGCGGGATTAATGGTAATTGCCTGTAACGACATCACGGAAGAACTCGACGGACTCCGTCAGCTCCTCCGCCGTCTTGCCCTTCCACTTGGCGGCAAGGCACTTAACGGCGTCATCCTCCAGGTAAACGCCGATGGCCGTGAACTTCACGAACTTGCCTTGGATCTCGAGCCCTCTCGCTCCTATTCCACGTCAGCCAGACCAAACGACAATCAAATCAGAAATTAAAAAACCTCTCTCTCTATATATATATATATGTATGTATATATTTACCTGCGCCGGCGAGGAAGAGAGACTTTTTGGAGCCTGGAGGCTTTACGGCAGGCGGGAACGTGGCGAGCTCGACTTGAATTGCGGCGAGGCTCGACGGTGCGGATGCCATATTTTCGAGTTTTTGGTGGTGTCCTTTACAATACTGGATATATATATATAGTGATGATGTGTATATTTATTGTTGTCGTTTTTGTGGGAGTTGATGGGGTAGGCGATGACGTGGACGTAGTGTCGGTTGCTAGATGGAGTAAGATAGGAAGGGTTGATTGTCACGTGCGTTGTGTATCTGCTGTTCAACTCGTTATTGGTCTTTATTTTATTACTCTCAACACAGCAAAAAAAAAAAGAAAAAAAAAAGAAACTAAAAAGGTGAAAGAGGTGTGTGTGTTGAGGAAAAGATAATAATGAGAGCGGTCTTCAATCTCGCAGCCACAAGTTCTTTGTTTGTTTGGATTGTGAGCACGTGTCTGAGGGTTGAAAGAGTTTGACTTCCGGTTTGATGGGCTCGATTTGTTTGGATTTATGTGTGGTTTGGTACTGAATATATATACTCGGGATAGGGTCGTAATTTGAGTTGGATTAGGCAAAGGAAGAAAACTGCTTTGGTTGGTATAATTTTTTAGATTTTTTTTTTTCTAAATACAGGGACGGACGGACAACAAGGACGAGTGAGTGGGTAGGGATGTGAACAGACACGGATCTAGAACACTAATTTAATGGGGCACAAAATTATACGATTATAATAAATAAATTAAAAGAAAAAAATATACCACATTTATAAATTATATTGGGTTAAATTAAAATTTATTATAAAAAATTATAGGCAAAATTATAAATATAGAAAATTAAATGGGGACACAAGAAGGATTTATCTGAAAATTTTCTTTAATTATAGTGGCAATACATAAATTTGTTTAATTTAGGGGGGCCTATGAAGGATTTTTTTTAAAATTTTCTTAAATTAGAAGGCTAAAACGTAAATTTTAAGAAATTTAGGGGGGGGGGGGGGGGGGGGGGGGGGGGGCCTGTGCCCCCACAGGCCCCTATCTAGATCCGTGCATGGATGTGAAATGAGATTTATGGGGCTGGAAAATAATTTTCCAGCTCCATATTCACGAGTAAAATCATTTTCTATTTTTGTGTCATTTTCATTTAAATTATACTGAGAATATAGAGGTGGAAAATCTCTATTGGATGGCCGACATTTATCCATGTTATGTTAATGAGTAAACAAATTTTTTAAAAATATTAATTCTAAAATGTCTTTATTCTAAAAATAAAAATATTAATTCTAAAATAACTAATATTATATCATAAGTCTTGCTAAACTTAAGCCGATTTTAATTTAGTATAACGAGTTTTATTGTTTTGCTAGCAAATAGACAAATTTAAATTCTATTGAAAATAGATTAAAAAAAAGAAGAAATTATAAAATAATTATATGATTGGAAGTTAATAATAAAAGGATTTTTTAGGCATTTAACTAAAATTTTGGGTAATTTTTTAGGATTTAGCCTTAAAAATTGTGAAATTAAGGATTTAGCCATAACATGTAATATATATACGTGTAAAAGTGTAACATTACATGTAATGTTACATGTGTTGTATTTTATGTTACATATAACGTTACATTTAATGCTACACTTTTTACACGTATATATGTTACATGCTTATGTTACATGTTATGGGTAAATCCTTAATTTTGTGAAACTATGACTAAATTCTTCAAACTTTACCTTTAAAATGGCTAATTGCTTAACTGGCCCATTGTAAAATTATATTTTTAAGGACCAGTTAAGAAATCAGTCATTTTAAAAGTAAAATTTGTAGGATGTAGTCAAAAATAAGGATTTAACCGCAACATACGTGTAACATAATATGATACACATGTAAACAAATTAGCTAAAAGTTTGGTTAAATACTTAAACATCTCTATTTTTAAATACATAAGTATGTGGAACTAATAGCTAAATAGTATTCCCTCCATCCCCACTCTATTTAGTTTTGGAGGATAAATTTCACCTACATCCCCACTAAATTCACCATTTTAAACTCTCTATCTCCAAATAAATTGAGCGAATCTCCACGAATATCCATCTCTATGAGAAAAATTGACATCTCCTAGGGCAAGTGCCTCCCTGACTTTGCCATAATTTAAAATTTTAATTATGTCCCCTTTTGCCTTTACTAATTTTTTTTGTATTTATACATTTATATATAACTTGTTTTAAATACGTGTAAATTTTTTAGGCATTTGCAGTTAGTTCTGTAACGACCCGACTTTTCGGACCATTACTTTACTTAATAACTTAAATAGATAAAAAAAAATTGTATTATTTTTTTTATAATATACTTCATGAAAGGCACAATAAAAATAAACTCATTTATTACTTAGGAAATATAATGTCATAAACATATAATAACGTAATTGGTTTTGAAAATAGCATGAATATATAATAAACTTTATTTAATCTTTATTTGCGGAATATTCGAGGCTTTTCATATCCCGCCTCGCTCGCTTGCACCGCTGTAGCACAACTCAACATCACACCATAGGTTTCTTATCTACAGTACGAATGAAAAACGCGTGAGTTTAAAAGCCCAGTGATACAATTATTTTCTCATAAAAAGATTATGTAAGGCATGACCATTTATTCATTATTATTCGTTCGTTTCATTATCTAACTTTATTTTGCATATTAGAGGATCATCATCATGGTGTATGTATCTCGTGGAACGCGCTTGACTAATAGTCGACGAGGGTGTACAAGGTCCTCGACGACTAAGGCCAAAACATCTTGAATATAACATGAAACTGTCTCCTTAATGCCATTGAGTCGACACAAAGAGAACCGGCGGTACGACACAGTGTTAACTTTAGTTATCACTTGATTGTAGAAGTAACACCCATCATGAACATTTAACTTGAATTACATCATAATCATGTATATAATATAAAAAGACATGATATTATAAACTTTAAGCTTCGCCACATAAATATTTTATCATAACATGCTTCATAAAACAATAGTCATATAACATTGCATAACATGATTTTATTTTAAACTATTTTGTACTGTAGTGAGATTGTACCCATCTTAAGTCGAGAGTTCGTTTGGATAAAAGCTTGGTAGTGCCGTGAGCAAAACCTAAAACCATAAGTTAACATAAGTATAATTCTAATTCTTAAACTCTAACTAAAACCTAACATTCTAAAAGGATGTAATTCCACTTTAAAAACAGTTTTGCTTAAAAATATTTTTAATAAGAATAAGTTTATAACGGTGTGATAATATTCATCAAGACGCTCCCAGGCCGATTAGGAATGGTACTATGGTCTCGCTTCAGACCCAACTTCTCTAGACAGAACTTTTCGAGGTTCTTACGTAAGTATGGAGGAGATCACAAAGTATGTCTTATTTTATAACTAATCTTTCTAGACAGAACGTTTTGGTTTTTTATGTCAAATAATTGCAAACAAGTCCCTATTAAAAGTTTTATTTACAAATAAAGACAATAGGATAATAAATGGGTTGATTTCTTTTTTTTTTTTTGTAAATAAATTTAAAACTTAGATACTAAATTTTGGCTGAATTATTAATTTAATTTTTCTGAAAAATCTGTAGAAAATCTTGAAAAATGCGCTAGAGTAACCCCTTTTTTTTGGTTGAAAAATCTACAACTTTTCATTTATGATTTTTTTTTTATGGAAACGTGTGGAAATCGGACTTCCTTCACAAAGCAGATTCTGTGATTTTGAAAAATTAGGATATACCGAATTTAGGAAAATCTTAATTCACAAAACTTATCAAAATTTAATTTTTTAAATTTCTTCAGTTGACATCAAAAGCTGATTTGGCCTCTAAGCTTCCAAAAAGTTATCGGAATCCAGACTACGAAAACTGCACACTGCTGGAACGATTTGCATAGCCTCGATTCTGGATTTTTCATAATTATTCTGTGATTCTGAAAAATCTAAAAAATTTTACACATGATATAGACTCGTAAAGAAACATGTGTGAATTTTCATAGGTGCAGAAAAAATCTTTCTATTGTACAAAAATATTAGAATAACGGGAGAAAAACCTAGTTTCGAGTTCATATAGGATTTTTAGTCACAAAAATTTGTGGAAACCCTAAATTTGGAAATCTGAAACTCATAATTTCACACTAGGTGTGGAGAATAAACCTCAAAATTGGTGCTTCGTTCTTCGAGACTTGATTCCTTCGATTTCGTCCTTCGTACACACCGTTTTTTTCTAATGAACAGTTTTTCGCATTATCCTCGTATTAAAATTTCAGAACTTAAACGTAGAGGGATTTGTTTATACCTTCAATTGGGCAGACTAACCCCCCTAAAAGCTTCTATAATGGCCGGCTTTTCTCGAAAATTTTCTTTAGAGTTTTTTTTTTTTTTGGTCGGAGCTCTAAATTTCTGGTGTGAAGAAAAAGTGAGGCTTAAGGCCCTATTTATAGGCTTTATGGGTGCCTATGGTAGAGAAAAAAGGAGATAATATTTGATCATGATCCTAATAGGATTCAGTGAATCAAATGAAATCAAATATTAACTATAGGATAATCTAAAATCTTAATTATTTAATTCTAATTAATTCAGATCCATTGAGATAATTGAGGAGTTAAAATCTCCTCATGTTCACACCTAAAGGGCGCCATTTACTACTAGGGATGAAATAAATTTTATTTATTTTATTACCCCGAAAATCTTTAAAATCACCTTATTGCCCAAACATACTTGTAGTTTTTCTTAGGAGTTAAACTACATGTCACTTGCTCCTAAACTACTTGTAGTTGTTTACAAACTAGATGTAGTTTGACTTATAATTATTTCTCGATATTAACGCTCTGATAATTACTGTTAATTTCATAAAACATAATATGTGACGTAATAACATGAATATTGAAAAAATAATCTCTTGCATTAAATTCAATTATTTGATATTATTACATAAAAAGGTTGGATTATCACAAAATTACTATATACCGTACACTTTTACTTAGGATTTAAATGAAGTTCAAGAAACTTATTCAAAAAAAAAAGAATAAAATTTAGGGGATTCTCTAGTGGGCTTTTTGTGGTGGAAAACGATTCGTCAGAAATACTTTTTTAAAGATGTTTGGCTAACTGAAAATATAAATTTAATAATCTAAAATTATTTCTAACCACAAAAAAAAAAAAAAAAACCACCAGAGAATTTTCCAAAATTTAGATTGAAAAAAAAAACACAAAGTGAATGTAAAAAAAAAAAAAAAATCAAGCTCAAGATGAGAAAAGATGCCCAAAAATATTTATAAATGACACATAATAAAAAATAAAAAATATTACAGTAAAAATTGTAAAATATAACCATGTATATTTTTGTTTAGATTAAAAAAATCAGTTGATATTTTTGTCATTTTAACAATTTGAGAGGCCAATTTTATTATTCAATCAAAACACATGGCTCTTCTACAATTTCTTAAATACAATAAAATAAATAAAAAATCCTAAAATATAGAAAACAACAAAAAGATAGCTATAGCAAGAAAAAAAAAAGTATATGACAATGAGTGTCAAAAAATGAAAAAATTTTCTGGAATCCAACTGTGTGAAGAAAATAATTTTCCGAGATTATTAGGGTAAGAAAAAGACGATTACAATGAAAACAAAACAAAAAACAAAAAGATGAGAGATGAGTGAGAATTTACATAAAAGCCCCTCAAAACTTGCAAACCCCCCCCCCCCCCCCCCCCCCCCCCCCCCCCCTCCCCCCACCCCAAAACATGCTCAATTCTATAATTTAAAAAAAATAAAATAAAAATATAAGGAACGCCACGTGTCGTCCGAAAGGAGCGCCACATATCATCCCCTCCTTAGTTGTTTCTTGCCTACATATAGAGGGTAAATTTTATTTTTGTCCCATGTAATTTGGATGTCATTTTACTATGGTCCCTATATTTAAAAACGTCTCATCTATAGTCCTTAAAATACAGAAATAGTTCAAATTGGTCCCTCCGTTTATATTTTTAAATTGGTCCCTCCGTTTATATTCCGTGTATTTTTAAACGGCATTGGACGACGTATCACATTTTAAAAATATGTAATGTATTAACTACATTATTACCCTCAATAAAATAACTTTAATTTTATTATATAATTCTTTAACCTATTTTTTACTTTATTATTAATAAAACTTATAAAAAAAAAACCTAGTCTCTTTCTAATATCAGTATGTCTCTCCCTCTCGTTCTCTATTGTTCTCTGTCTAATATCAATATCCTTTTCCCTATCTTTTCCTCTCATTCTCACTCTCGCTCTTGAAGTTGGTGGCGGCAAGGGCTGGTTGTAGGGTAGGGTTTGTGGTAGGGGGTCAAGGTTCCGGGTGAGGGGTGTGCTACGGGGTTCAACAAGGGTTTGGGCAGGCTGTAGGGTTCATGACACGGCTTGAGGTTCATGACGCGACTTAGGGTTCATGGTTCATGACGCGGCATCGTTTTGCTCGAGGTTGGTGGCAGAAGGGGTTTGAAGTTTTCGATAGGTTTGAACGGGCGGTAGGGTTCGATGATTTTGGTTCAAAGTTGGGTGAAGGGTTGGGCGGGCAACGGAGTTGGGTGTGGATTTGGAAGGCGGGGTTGGGTGGGAACATGAGAAGGCTATTAGGGTTTTTTTTGGATTTTTTTCTTTGTGCTTGGTGAATTTTTTTTATATGAATTGATTTGTGTTTGTGTATTGTAAATTAATAAATTGGTTAATAATTGTAATTTGAAATTCGGCTTCTAAATTACTGGTTTGTTATTTGAGATTTGGGTATGTTATTCAAGAAAAATCTTAAACTTTTATTTTGAAAATAAAATAGGAAAAAGACAAATGTGGATTTATTTGGATTGATATTGATAAAATTGTTTGATTTATAATTTTACCCTTGTTTAATCGATCATATGCTTTTAACATGACGATTTTTTTGTAAAAAAAAAAGAAGACTAAACATGAATGGAGGGGCCAGTTTGAATCATTTTTGTAATAATAAAAATAAATACCCAAACTTTTGAAGTCATTGAGTAACTAGTCAATTCGTTAATTACTTGCACATACTTTTGGTAACTACCAGCTATCACTGTTTAAGCAATTGAATCAGTTGAGTACTTTGTTATATTTTTCAAAAGATTGGGTAATAATTTAAAGGGTTTTTTAGGTATTTAACCAAACTTTTAGGTAATTGTTTAGGATTTAGTCCTAAAATGTCGAAATTATGGATTTAGCCATAACATGTACTAAACTATTACTAAATTCTTTTAACTTTATCTTTAAAATGGCTAATTGCTTAACTTGTCCTAATTTAAATTTGGTGTTAAAAAATGGGTATTCACTATAATTTCTTTAGAATTAGTTAGAGAAATTTACTTATACACACGCGATTAGAGAGAATATTACAACTAATGAACACATATAAAGATAAGGGAAATAGTAGGAAATGGCCAAAAAAAAAATTCGTTTTTAAAATTCAGCCCATGTTTCAAAAATTAAAAAAATAGCCATGTTACGAATTGTATAACAGAAAAGTGTCATACAAAATATTACACATCTGTAAATATTTGTAAGATATTTTGTAACACTTCAAGTTTTACTCATTATTTTTTGAAATGTTATATAATATCTTACAAATGTTTACAGATGTGTAAATATTTGTTAGACAGTTTTTGTTACAAAATTATTTACAATGGTTATTTTTTTAATTTTTTGAAATATAAACTATCATTTAAAAGAAAGATTTAATTTTTGCATATTTTTACAACTCATCACCCTTTGTAATTACAGTCAATCCGATTCTGTACATGTGTATTTATTTATGGACAATTACACCTTTTTAATTTTTATGCTATTATATTTTTTTAATTTTTTTATTTGTTTAAGGATATACGAATTTGTTGATAAGAAAAGGAATAAGTTGTTTCCTATTTTGGTGAATACTGATTTAAAACGTAAGCATTGTAACTTCTCCTTAAAATTTGGAACAGAACGTTTGCAATGTTTTTTCATTAAATGTTGGGATGCCACGTCCTTAAATTTTACATGATTTTTAATTGTTTGATGATATAAACGTTTTCATTATTTTAAAATTTAAATTCAGTCATATATTATTTATTTATGATCACTATTTTTTTAGATAGCGAACTAGAAAATTAGAGTATAATATATTGTTTTATAATTATACATTGGGCTTTTAATCATTTAGTCATAAAATATCAAAATTAAAGAAATAGTCATCATAGACCTTAATAGACATCAGTATCAATGATAATTACTTAAAAAAAACTACCCAAATCAAATAAAAAATCTCCAAAAATTCGGCTCCTTCAACTTAAAAAAGCAAACCAAACCTACCATTATCAAAGTTTTCATCGATTGTGATAAAATAAAAAATAAAAATGGCTAATTTCTTAAATTTCTAAAACTATAGCTAATTCTTAAAAAAATAGTCTAAAGTTTGGCTAAATCCTTAAATATCTCTTATAAAATTATGAAATTTTAAGAGGTGATTTTAAAAAATAGCCAATATTTTAAAATTTTAAGAAAGTAGTTATTTATAAAATAGCCAATGTTTCAAAATAGTTATTTACCTAATCCTTATATAACACTATGAACCCAAATTAAAAGGGGAGATTTTGAGCAATGCCCCATCCTTAACACAATGATAATCTAATTGTATTTTTAATTTATACCCCAAAATTTACACTACAAAATATAATGTGAGAATAAAAAAAGCATATAATTTAATACATAGATCTATTAAGTGGCTTCAAAAATAATTTTATTTTACAATTCTCTCAATTAAAAGTCTAAACATCGCTTATAAATCAGGTGAATATATGCGCGCACAAAAGAAAAAAAAACGCATGCTAATGCATATTCCCATTTCTCTTTTTCACTTTTTTATTTGGGCTAATAACACATATAGTCAAATAATGGACAGTATTTACATCGTGGTTCAACATTAGAAAAATATATCAGATCTATTCAAGTAATGAAATAAAAAGACTATAATGTCCTTATTACTCTTTGGTATATTGACCCGACCCGGTTTGGTTTTTTTTTTTTTTTTTTTTTTTTTTTTTTTTTTTTATAATTATTTTTAATTAATTAATTTGAAAATCAAAAGTCTCAATGATAGGAGTTTGAAAAACTGAAATACAATATTTTTGCCGGATTTTTCTCGAGACAAAAACTTGGCTTCATTTTAAAAATAATGTTAGACTACAAAACTGATATTACAAAATGTCGTAGTACAACTGCAAACCGAAAAATATATATGATATTACAAATTAAATATTACAATTATACTATAAACGAAAAAACTACATATTTATTGTTTAGATTATATATTATAAAATTAATATGAGATTCAATTACAATTTTGAAGATATAATGAGTCCGAGTATAATATGAAATATTACATCTGCCAAAACAAAACAAAAAAAATCATAAAAAAGAATTTGAAATCTGATGCTTCCTATATGAAATGCCTTTTAAAAGTGAAATAACATATAGAATTAGTACCTCATGTGTTCTTTAAATATCATATGAAAAATAAAATAATTACTTAGAAAAACCTAATAAAAAATATCAGAACTCAAACACCTAATAAGATATTTGGTCTCCGAAAAAATTACTTTGAAGAACTTAATATGATATCGCATTTCTCGAAACACAAAATCATATTAAAAAAATAATATAAGTACCTATAAAAAAATTAATATGATATTACATCTATTAGAACAAAAAACAAATCCGAGAAAAATTTGAAATATAATGTTTATCTATATCAGTATTTTTTAAATATCATATTAAAAAAGAAAAAAAATCAATTATTTATGAGAAGGGGAACGAATGAACTGTTCTTTTGTAAAATATATATCAATACGAGAAAATCCTAAAAAAAAAAAACAATGAAAAACAAAATAACTGAACTTAAGTACTCACCAAAACTAAAACAAACACAAATAAGGATTAATGGAAGGAAACACTCCTCATACAGCAACGAAGAATAATTACATCTATATTATAATAATTCATATTCGTCAAAGACAAATACAAACATACGCGCATAAAGAAAAAAAATGATAGCACCATAAAAGAATATTTGTGAAATTTTGGTAGGCAAGTAATAACAAATAACGATTTTTGATTTGCAAACCTGAGAAAAAAATGAAAAAGGAAATATACAGAGAAGAAGAAGAAGATAGAGAAGAAGAAGGGGAGGAGAGGGAAATGATGATAGACACTAAGTGGGTACGCAAATTTTGGCTTCCAAACATATAAAAAAATTGAAACTTTATAAAATAAGAACAGTAAGAATCCCAAAAAACGGAGATAATATAAACATATATATCAACTATTCAACAACCATCAAATGCCACGAAAACAGGAAGGATAAAATCATAACTGATCCCTTAAAATCAGGTGAGAATTTAAGGGTCTAATTTTAAATATATATATATATATATATATATATATATATAAAGAGTATAAAATTGTATACATGTATCCAGCTACCCATGTTTATAAAACGGGTACATCAAGGGTAGAAATGTCTTTTAAAATATGCCATGTAAGCACAATAAACTGTTGTAATAATATTTGTAATTGTTAGACAAATATGTAATATTTGATTTTAATTAGACTGATGGTGGATATTCCCTGAATTCTTCCGTAGTGGGCTTATACATCGGTCCGGTCCAGACAAAACTCATCAAACATCTCCATCCATAACAAAAGCCCATCCATACCTCGAGATCCGACAAAACCCAAATCCGGCGTCGTTTTAGGGTCCGAAACCAACGTGGCCAATCCACGCTCGTGTCTTGACTGCTTCGCTTCACCGTCGTCTCTCTCTCTCTCTCTCTCTCCCTCTCCCTCTCCATTGTCAATGTCCGCATGAAACACACACACACGCACTCTCTCTCTCTCTCTCTCTAAAGCCCCTTTCGAATTCCTCTCTCTCTCTATTTTCCTGATTTGATTCGGCTTGTTTGGCTGCCGAGAAAATGTCGTGGCTGAGGTCGGCGGTGAGCAAGGCCGTGGAGGTCGGGAACAAGAACAACCTCACTCGGACCGTCAAGAACTACGCCGACACCGTTGTCCATCACGCCGGCCAAGCCGTCGCCGGCGGAGCCAAAATCCTCCAAGATCGCATCGTAAAATCTCCATTTCATTAACTCAATGTCGTCGTTGGGTTTTTTTTTTCGTATCTAATTCTGTTTTGTGTGTGTGTGTGATTCGAATCTGTTTGGATTTTGTGGTTTTTTCGTTGCATGTCATTCAATTTGGAAACTTGTGATTATCTTTGCTTCGAGTCCCTTTTGTTTTTACTCCATTCTTGCATTTAGGGATTTTGTACAAAATATGAGTTCGAGTTTCGTAATGGGTTTGACTCTGATTTATTTGTGTGTATTTATCTGTCTGGTGTATAATAGCACAATTGGTGTTTTGTTTTCCTTGTAAAGAAATACTTTTTATGATTAAACTTTTTCTATGACAGTGCAGTGTTTGGTAATAACCAATTCCCATTGCCACACTGGTTCTTTGCTTCACGTACTTTTATGTACTTGTTACCATGATGGTTTGTTGGAATTAATTTTTTCAATTCTTATTACTACAATACTACAGAGGAATTTTGAGTAACTAGGCTTTTTTTTTCCCCCCAGTAATGGATGACTTACTAAGTTAAGATTTCATATAAATGGTCCTCTAGTTTTGCTTTGGGTGAAATTGCTTACAAAAATTCCACATTACTGACCTGACAAATTTCCTTAGGTGACCATTTTATTACCCTCCTTAGAAAAACTTAAAGAAACAAACAGGAAATGCTTGTGTTGAGAGCTAGTTATATGATATACTAAGTAGGAAAATTGAAGTAAGAGCCAAGAAATGACTGAGCCCGGAAGTGCCTTAGGTAAATTAAACGTGAAAAAAAAGGTGTGGAATCGGGCAGCGCTGGGAACTGTTTACTTTTCTTAAATGGCATGGTTATCCTATGAATAATCATATAAATAGTCATTAGTTGTATCTTTGAAATGAAGTGTCAGTTATAGCTTTAAAATAGGTAATCGACTAAATGCAGGAGTGACTTTATTATGGAGATTATTAAAAGACAGAGATCGCCGTGTCATGTTTTGATAATTGATTGCATATGTACCTCTAGTTTGTTTTATGTAGAAGTTGTGTTTATTTTATTTTTCCTTGAATTTCATGCATATCCAGGGTGGTCGGAATATCAGAAGCGTCAAGCAGACTATAAAAAGATTGGAAGAAGCAGCTGTCTGTTGTAGGGGGAATGAAAGAGCGGAGTTAATGAGAAGATGGTTGGCTGTGCTTAAAGACATTGAGAAGATCTCTCAGGCATTCTCTGATGATAAGCAAAACACTCTCGATGAACATTTGGCTACAGATGACTCCAACGATAGTCCAAGAAAGCCATCCATGGTGAGAAAATTGTTGTTTCTTTTTTAATAATGTTAGTGAGTTAAGGCCACACTAGCACATGGAAAAGATTTCATTTCTTTTTGTGATGTTTTGTTAACCTCTGAAAGACTGAAACTATTTGAATAAAACTAGTAACGATCAAAATATAAGTGGACTGCTGAAGGGGAATTCATGTTATTTTCTCATGCTGTTTTCTCTAAAATCCTGTTAATCTGTATAGGTATTGTATCATGACTCTGATTTGATGGGTGAACCTTTGAATTTTCAAGAAGTCTTTCTACAAAGTCAAGCTCTGGAGGGCATAGCGTTGTCTATGGTATATGCTACGCTAACTTTAGTAATTTGTACATGTTTTACAAAACAAGTCTTTTAAGAAGTGTTTCTATAGGAATTTATGCAAAGCAAAGCACTTTCTTGGCCGTAATATAAAAGTGAAAGCTTCCAGATAAATTCATGAACATAGTTTGAAATGCTCAAGAGTTAGGCACAGTATACAATGCAAAGTAAGATTCTAAAGTCTAAATTTAAATAATAAATATTCTCATGTCTCTTAATCATAGCTTGTGTAATTTTGGTAGGGTGTCTTAGTGGTTCTTGTATGCAATTTGCTTACCGAAAAGCTCTAGTATCTGTATCAAATTGTTCTAAAAAAAAATGTTTTTGAGTCCCTTAGTTTGGTTAGGGGATCGCTAGTTAGCGCTTTTCCATCTTGAGTCTAGCATGCTTACTTAAGACCTGTAATATCACCATCAAACCTAAATAAGCTCTTAGGTTGTAATTGCTAAATGTAGATGTTGACGAGGTTAACTATTTTCTGTGACTCAGATTCTTGAAGCGCCAAATGAGGAAGAAGTCTCTCTTCTCCTGGAGATGTTTGGGTGAGTCCTCCTGCTTTCATAGTAGTGGTTGGTGGGTATGCAAGTGCCAACATTTAGGATTTTTTGGGGCCAATAAGTTTATTTTGTTATGATTATGAATGCTGCTCTTCCCCTTGTATTCATGTACTTTCAGGATGCTTTGTTGTATCAATGGGTTCTACTGATCTAGATTCGTTTGTTATAATCTCGAGCACTCTTTCTTAGGGTTATCTTCATGGGGCCAATATAACTAAACCACTACCTGCAGGTTCTGTCTTTCTGGCGGAAAGGAAGTTCACAATGCAGTAGTTAGCAGTGTACAGGATCTGGCAAAAGCTTTGTCTTGTTATGAAGATGAAGTACTGGTAAAGAAAGGAAGAATATCGCTATTTTATTTTATTTTATTTATTTTTATATATATTTTAGTATAATTTGGAGTTCTAAGTAATTGCTGGTGAATAATTTTGCTCCATACTGTGCATGCTTTACATTTTCTTTTGATAAGGAGTAATGTTTTAGAGAGATGGTTGGTGAAGAATTTTTTGTTTTATAATATTTCATCTGGCTAGGTTAAACTAACAAGGATGCTTGACCATGAATTAATATTGACCTAATAGCTTGAATTGAATGTTACTGTACGAATTTGATTGGATGAGATAATGATACCGAAAAATGAAGCATAAAAAAATTAAACTGTTTTTTTTCTGTCAAAATAGACATTCCTTATTTCGTTCATAAAGTCGGTCAGAGCTTGTAGGACCAAATTGTCTAATATTGTGATCTCAATTAATTGCAGCATGGAGTCTCTTATGCGTTCAGTGGTTTTATGCATCTGTTATTTTTGTGTCTGACATTTGCTCTTTTAAAAAAAAAAAAGGTTAAAAAGGGGCTAATTCATGCATCTTCATATTTTCTTCTAGGTGAAGCGGGAAGAATTGCTTCAATTTGCACAAGGGGCCATTACTGGGCTTAAGATCAATGCCAATCTCGGAAGGTGGGAAAAATATGACCTGTCATTTTCTTTTTGCTTCTATGCTTTTGTTGATTCCATACACTTGGCCTTTAGCTGATAAGGTTCTCTACATTCTTCTTGCTTGAGTCCGTGGATTGTATTTTTGTTATACATCGACTGCTTATAAAAACAATCTCCTCCAGTTCTATGCATAACCTTCTTTAATTATAGAACTAATGGTATTGATAGGCGATTTCTTGAGTTATATGTAATGCTTGGTCCTTCTCCACCGTCCACCCCAGAGAATGGTAGGTATATAACTGATTCAGATAAAAATTTTGTAGGAGGGGTTTAACATTTCTTGTATTCAATGTTACTCCTAACTTTTGATGTTTGCTTATGTCAGTCTTTGAGAAACTTGTTTGTAGGCTACTTATAGACTCTTATTACTTTATAAAAAAAAAAGACTCTTATTAGTGTTAATTGCGTTTATAAAGTGTTCCTAAACGAATCTCTGCTGCTTGTACCCCTTCCGCCTTCCGAAAAAAGAGGAAGGTGGAGATAACCAACTTGTATTTATCTGATTGATTATAACCTTTGTACTTCATATGGATTCCTGGTTATAGAATAGATGCTGAAGCATCTAGTCTAAAGACAAAGCTTGATGAGATGAAAGCTTCCCATAAGTCTTTTCAAGCTCGTGAGAAGGACTCTGAAGGATCAACGTCAGAAACGATAGAGGTGAGATTTGCTGCTATAATCCTTGCGATCTGTATCACATGCGTTCTATGCTTTTGATACTTTCCATTGATAACGACTCCAACTGCTACTTATAGCGGTTGCATGCATGTACCACATGTGTGTTTGATCATTAATCTCTTACGTTTGTTCCAGACTCGTAAATTATTTCTTAAACATGTAATTCGTTGTACAACCTATTCTTTCCTTCTTGAGACTCAAATTAATCGAATACTGAATTTTTATATTGATATCTTTGTTGAAGCGTGCTTTTTGAACTGGTGGCTTAAACTTTACATCTTTTATATCAGTCATTAAAGGAAGCGCTTGCACATATTCGAGCTTGTTCCAGATTGGAAGGGCTTCTTCTAAAGAAGAAATTTCTTAACAATGGAGATTCTCCTGAGATCCATGCTCAAAAGGTTTGTTTTTATGTCTAGCTGCTGGCTTCTGCTTGTCTTGTTGCATAATGGTGGCCTCTTCAGCACCTTCAGCTGAAGAATGCTTATATTCAAATCCGGTTAAATTGTGGATATCTGTTGAGTGGTGTTTTACAATTGTCATATCACTTGACAAATGCTAAGCTGTTTTAGGTTTCGAGAAACTGCTGTGCTGATGTTATTTATTTGTTTGTTTTCATTTAGTAATTAATATTTTGGTCTCTTAACTAGGTTGATAAGTTGAAGGTTCTATCAGAATCTCTTGCTAGCTCCACTATGAAAGCTGAAAAACGTATTTCAGATCACAGGTAGAAAATTATGTCTAGAATATTTGCTGCTTTCACATAATCAGTTAGAAGCATCGAGATGTTTTTCCTTTTATTTGAAGAGGTTATCGAATTTTTGTTAGATTGTTTAAGTCTGTCGTTTCTCATATTTAAGCATATGTAACTACTTGCATTGGCAATGTACTCATGTCATTTACCAAATAAAAGCAAATCTGTATGTGTCATTCACTTACTTGATCCTTCAAAGTTCAAGTGAAATCTTTTCATTGTTGATTTATTTAATATTATGGATTTATCTACACTTCTATAAAGAGTCGTTGGGCCTTAAAAAAATTGTTTTGTTCCTTAATTTTGATAGATCTCAGAAAGAGGAGGCACTTAAGGTTCGTGTTTCTAAAGCTAGTGAAGCAAGTGAAAAAGAGAAGGTAATTACACATGCTTCTTGTAGTGGTGATATATAACAGGAAAAGTTGCATATCTTTCATAACCCTAAGGAAGCAGGCATAGCTGTCTATAGATGCAGTGTTTACTGTAATATGAGTTGTCTGTCTTCCCCTTGTGATTTTGTTTTGACTGAGATCAAGATCTTCGTCCCTGATGGTTTTTTTCCAGGAATTAGCATCTGAGATTGGTGAGCTTGAAAGACAAAGAGATGACCTTGAAGCTCAATTGAAAAAGGTTTTACACTATTTTTTGAAATTGTGGTCATTGCTTTATAATATATGGGATATGTGAATAAATGGCCAAATATAAACCACTGTTTGAAAAATATTCTCAATTTCTTTTGCAAATAATGTCACTTGACTGGTCTTCAATTTCTTTTGCATTTTTCGTTTTGATTTGCCTGAAAGTGTGGTAACTTTTTTCCTTTAAGATCTCTAGGCTCTTAGTCTCATTGATCCTTTTATCCTTCTTGATTGTGAACAGTTGAAAGATAAACTAATTATGTGGTGTAGGTTAACATCTCGTTGGCTGCAGCCAATGCCCGCCTCCGCAATGCTGTGGAAGAGCGAGATCAGTTTGAGGAAGCAAACAATCAGATTGTCGTGCACTTGAAAACAAAGGTTTGGATTCTTTTTTCTTTTGTTTTACATGTAAATTTGTCTCTCATTACTCAATGTAATTAACATTCTGGATGTGGTTCAGAAGTTCTTGACAATTTAAACTTTGAGCCGAGTTTACATTAATCTCTTCTCTTTAAGCCCAATGAAAAATTCAATATCCAAAATGTTTTTTTCTGAACTTAATGGCAGGAAGATGAGCTATCAAAATCTGTGGCTGCTTGCAAAGTTGAAGCTGATGTTTTAAATACATGGCTTAATTTTATGGAAGATACTTGGGTTCTTCAATGCTCATATACAGAAATGAAGGAGAAAGAGGTCAAGTACGTACTTGGGCTCACTGCTTGTGATTGTTTTCTGTTAAAACTGTTGTTAACACTCTCTGTTAATGTTGTCCTTTAGACTTGAAGAGTTAATATATAATTTTGGTTTGCAATTGATCTTGCCTTTTTGTGTACTAATTACATGCATTGCTACTTTGCATTTCAAGTGATGAACTGGAGAGACATGAGGACTATTTTGTGAACTTAGTCATTAGTCTTCTCTCTGCATACAAGGTGCTTCTAATCTCACTCTCTCTCCCTTTTTTTTTTTTTTTTTTAAATTTTATTTTCTTCGAGGACACTGCCAGTCTTCACAGTTTTCACTAATGTTTCAAATTGATCTCTCTCTCTCTCTCTCATGTTATTCTTCGAACAATCTTTACTTTCTGTGCAGAAAGAGTTGGAGCCTTCTATCAGCCGTATTGGAAAATTTGTGGAGAACTTGAAGAAATTGAGTGATGGGTAATATTCTTTTGTAGTGCCAAAATAGTTCTAGTTTTGTTTTTTTGTTTGTTTATTTTGACAGTTAAAAGAATATCTTTAGACCTTTATATAGGTCAGAGACTGCATCTGGTGCAGAGAATGAGGATTCCAAATTACTACATCCGAGGAAAAATCTCGAGGAGGAATATCTGGACTACGAGGCGAAGGTATGTTCATTTTCTTTTGTTACAACTAGAGTTCAAATGTAACCACAAATTAGAGATCTATTGATCATTTTCATATGAGGATTGATCTTCTTGATCCAATTTAAAGTTTTCTTCGTTTGCTCAGAACATGACACATGTTTACTGTTGATACAATTTAGAGAAAAAACCATAATTACTCTATTAATTCAAAATACGATGATCCTTCTCGTAGTTTTTGAAATACAAAAATGATATAGTTGAGTAAATAGCCATTTTTTGAATGATGTTTTAAGAAAATACCAATGTTTTGATTAATTAAGAAATTAGTCATTTTCTTAACTACATGATGATGTATTTTTACATTTATGCCCTTAGTTCTCTTATGTATAAGTGGCTAATAATTTAATTTTTGAAAACTTTTGCCAATTCTTTAAAGGGAATTTTAAGAAAATAGCCACTCTTTACAAAATGATTTTAAAAAATAGCCACAGCTTCAAAAAATTTAAAAACTAGCCCTTTCAGAAATTTCTGACACGCGTCAAAAATTTCTTACAGCACATTTTATGTGTAATTTTGTTATTGTCAGAAATTTCTTACAATGTGTTATGGCTAGTTTTTAAATTTTTTCAAATTGTGGCTATTTTTTGAAAACACACCGTCCAAAATGGCTATTTACCTAACTGACCCTTCTTTAAAACATAGACCAAAGGAGTGGATCGTGGTCTTTCGAGTAAATAGTGGGGTTGATTATGATATTTTCTCTACAATTTAAAATAATTATTTTTTTAATATAGTTTGCTATGTTTTTTTGAAAGCATGACAAAAGAGAGCAATATAAATCTTGAAGATCAGTTAATAGTTTTTATATTTTATTTTAGATTTCCTTTTATTTTATTATTATTTTTTTACAATAAGTTTCTTATCTATGTATTTGAAGCTTGTATTCTTCAAGCTACAACCAAATCTTTCATGGTTCCTCTGTTACTCCAAATTTAGTATTTTACAATTGTTCAGGTGATCTAAAAGTATGAAAAGAAGTTTTATGTTCGTGCAGAACTTCTTGGCCACATCTGCTAATTTTGTTAAATCTTATTTCCAGATTATTACCACATTCAGTGTTGTTGATAACATGAAAGAGCAATTTTATGCTCAAGAATCCAAAATTTCCAGGTATTACATGAAAACTCAGTTTCTGACTTGTTATTTCTCTCTATTATTCTCATGATATTTCCTCTTTGTAAATTGCCGAGTATAAATACATGGCTTGATGCAATCTAGGAAAGATGATCCCAAGGTTAAAGAACTATTTGACGGTATCGAGAAGTTAAGAGGGGAATTTGAATCTATTGAGAGGCCAAACTTGGAAATGGAGACTCCAATCGCAAAAGAAGGTCCATCGACCGCTGAGAAGATCGAAAGCGGTCTGCCACAATCTCCAAACAAGAATGACGTGGCGCATAAAATCAAGACAGATGAGCACTATCCTAGATCACCTGCGGCCAAGGCAGAGCAGGAGTTAGATCCTGAAGCAGAACTAGCAAAGCTGGAGTCCGAGTTTGGTAAGGTGGGTCAAGACTACTCGGCTGAGGAGATTGGAGACTGGGAATTTGACGAGCTCGAAAGGGAATTAAGATCTGGAGATTAAGCGTTATGCAAATATGCCTGTGGTGTCGACTCTTGTTAATAATGAGCAAAGCAGAATATATTTATAAGCAAGATATAGATCTGTGCGATTTCGCCAAAAAAAAAAAAAAAAGGAAAGATTCATGTCAGCAAGCTTCCTTTGTAACTTGTAACAACTTGGATTATAAATTTGTTCATTCTTCTGTAAATTCTCGAACTTATATGTTGTTGTCATGTAATTTGGGATATAACTTAATGAAACTACTGGAATGAAAAAGTATTAGATTCAAATGTTGAACTCAAAACAGTTTCTTGGACCACCATAGCTTGAGAATTATGTGGTTAATGGTTTGATGTGGCCAGAAATGTGACCTCCACTGCTTCTCTTATTGATAATGGGACATACCCACCTGATTTATGAAACTTGATTCACACACTAAGAAATGAGGGAAGCTTTGGGGAGATTGTGGGGTTTGTGATTCCTCTTTTATGTTCATGTCTTGTAAAGTTTTCCTGATATGGAATGTTAAAATTGTCTCATCTTTTGAAAAGCATCATGATTGTGCAGGGCCTACTATGTTTTCAATAGCAGTGAGGGCACAGAAGCTAGTGGGATGATGGTTTCTCTACCACCAAAAACCTCTTTAAAAGGTAAGTGTTTTGTTTTGTTTTTTTTTTTTCAAGGAAAAGAAAGAAAGCTACGGGCGAATCGTTTCGTTGCTCGGAACTGTTCACTAGCTTTGCAGTTCATTCATTTTGGCTGGTGCTGGTGGGATACCCGGCAAGGTCGACCCGGCACCAATCTTAACAGATGGACCTGCAAATGCTTAAAGCAATCAGATAAGTCCTTATTTTCTGGGTGGTGGGTCACTTGGATGGGTGTGTTTGTGGC
Source organism: Boehmeria nivea var. tenacissima (assembly GCA_018132145.1). Lineage (NCBI taxonomy): Eukaryota > Viridiplantae > Streptophyta > Magnoliopsida > Rosales > Urticaceae > Boehmeria > Boehmeria nivea. Next base: position 10,573,040 of record CM030875.1, on the reverse strand, counting down.
TATCCTTTGCTTCTACTTCTTTTATTAAGATTTGTGGGTTGAAGTTTTGTCCCATCAATATGTTGATGGAATATCTTGAAGTGGCCCAAGTGTGGTAATTTGGGAGTGAACACAATTGTGGTGTTTTAGCTCACATCTTTGAGTCATTCCAATCATTGCGGAAGGATGAGATATGTGCCTTAAAAAAAACCTTGCTGAAAATTATGCTTCATTGTTCAATTCACATCTTGCGCTCAATAAAATGAGGGGAAAGAAAAAAATCATTGTACCATAATGTACTCAACGGGTAGATCTTGTGTACAAGTATCTTGGTAGTGGTTAGTGTAAATGATGAGTACAATAATGGGCTTGGAATTTTGCACAAGAAAAATGCATTTTTGTGATGAGAAAGAGGCACGAAAAAGAAAAATACAAAAAGTAAAGAAGAGTGTTTTGATTATGTTTGGCATTAAAAACAGAAAAGCCAGACAAAAACTGTTGGTATTTTATAAAAGGAAGGGAATAATCCCCATGGCTTTTTTTTAGTGGTTACAAAAATTGAAAGAGAGAGAGAGAGAGAGAGAGCTAAATGAAACGTAGCTGGGAAATGTGTTTAAAGGTGAAGACAAATAGAGGTCTCGAGCTTTGTAGGCATTCTATCCGGAATTTCCCATCCCCACCTCATAATGTCGGATACTGTGTTGTTTATTTCCTGATTTCAACAATTTCAACTCTCTCACAAGTCCTATTTTCCTTTTTTTTTTTTCTTATAAAAACTTAAAAACAATTAAAATAGAGATAGCAACTTTGAGAAGTAGGGTAATTTTGGTGATCCCAATACCTATAATGATTTTATATGTGAGTTAGAAAATTTACTTTATGGTAAACAAAAACAATAGTTGACGTTTTGAGAAACTAAAAAAAAAAAAAAAGAATCTCGCAAGTAAAACAAATACTATCTTGGATTTGGTAGAAATTACATTAAATAATTAGAGTTTTTAAGGCATTTAACTAAACTTTTGGGTAATTTTTTAGGATTTAGCCCTAAAATATTGAAATTAAGGATTTAGCCATAACATGTAACATTTTATGTTACGTGTAAAAATGTAACATTACATATAATGTTACATGTGTTACATTTTATGTTACATGTAACGTTACATTTAATGTAATGTTACATGTTATGACTAAATCCTTAATTTCGTGAAACTATGGCTAAATTCTTAAAACTTTACCAATAAAATAGTTAATTGTTTAACTGGCCCATTAAATTACCAGTAATTTATTGATTTGACTAATTTTGTTTAATTTCAAAACATTATTTATTTTTAATTAACGCAAATGTTAAAAATGTTATGTGCCACATGTAATTCATATACACCTTTGTGTCTATTTTTATAGAAAATTATATGCATAAGTCTCATATGGAACATTTATTGGAAATAAAAATTCGAGATAAGAATTGGGATCACTACATATAATTCACATACACCTTTGTGTCTACTATTTGTGAGAAGCAAGACGGCTAAAAATTAAAAAGTAACATGTGTGATAAAGAAAATCTATTAATAGTTTCACATATTTTATATGTTGAAGTGTTTTAGAATAATATGTAATCAACCTTAAAATATATTTATTACAAGTCGGGAGAGGCGTTTTTTTGGACTCTATCAAATAATTAAAGTAAACCAAACAACATAGAAGAAGATGCGCATGCTTCCACTTTTGTGATAATAAAAAAAATGAAAATAAGTTAAAAAGAAAAAAACAAACCCAGGAATCCAGTGAACCAAAAAGGTATAGGTATGTTCGAATGAAAATTCAAGTTAAGTAGAAAGTGATTCTTTAGCTTCAAGTATTATTTTATACTAATTAGAGGAACACTTTTCAAGTTTGTTCTATTAGTTGACACTCAAATAGAGAAAAAGAGAGAGACTAATGAATTATGATATTGTAAGAAGAGAGCACAAAAGCCAGAATTTAAGACATGGCTGGTTCCCAGTTTGATTGTAGCTCTAAAGGGTAGTGGTGATTAGCGAGTTTGTCAATAAATGAAATGCAATTTCAAGTTTAAACAATGTGAATGCATGAAATGGGTTTCTATATATCCCTTGACTACTTTTCCAAAACATGGTCACAAATCTTATTTATTTATTTATTTTTAAGGGAACATAACATGGTCACAAATCTTAAATGTACATAGTGGCATTCTATCTGAATCCCAATAATATTTTTAGTACTCCAACTCATGATTGGATTGATAGTTAAAGAATAACTTTGAGATGAAAAACTTTCTCAAGTCATTGGAAAATAGTACTAGTGAACCAAGCATATTTCCAACAACCCTATCTGGATGCAGAAATTTCTAGTCCTACCCAACTCAGCTTTGTTTAACATTCTTCAACATTTCTAGGTAAAGTCAAACCAAATCATATGGTGGGGATTGAAATCTAATCATGGATCCATCTTGTTTTCGTTTTATGTATATATATATATATATATTTTAAAAGGGTTCATATCCTAAAAAATTTCAAGGTCGTATATGTATGGACTATGGATTGTGTATCGAAATTTAGCGTTTTGAGTTGCTTGATTCGAATTAAGAAATAAAACAGCCTTTTAAATTAGAATATTCTAGATTTTTTAAATATAAATAGAAGAATAAAATTCAAATGCGCTGATTTGAAATAATGGAAAAAAAATAAAATGAAAGTTTGAATTTTACGATGGTCCATAAATGGTATGAAATGTTAGCACTACAAACATTAGAAATGTGTGAATCTAAGGGGGGAGGGGCTATATTCCAGAAAGGGTATTTAATTGTCTTAACGTTTTTTTTTTTTTTGTGTTTGTCAAATGATTATTTATAAAATTCAGACATTTCAAATTCTAATTTCATAAATAAAATTATAATTTCGTAAATAAGTTCCAATTTCCAAAAGGAGAAGTCTCCTTAGTTTGGTCACACCTCTACGTGCAGTTAGGTATCTTAGTTTTCGATTCTTTGACAAAATGTCCCACCCACCCTTAGAAAAATAATGCTAACTCTTGTGTTTTCCAAGGAAGCTTAACCCGCCCGTGAGTGGGATTATGTTGACAACTCAAATCACCACTTAATAATTCTCTCTCTCTCTCTCTCTCTCTCTCTCTCTCTCTCTCTCTTCTCTCATCACACACACTAATAGCTTATTAATTTTCTAATATAAGCTTGACAAATAAATATTGGTATTCTTTTCAAACGAGACTAGAAAACAAAGGAGAGCTACAATTTATTAATCATTAGGTGAGTAAAGAAATGCCAAGTAGAAACGAGCCACAAAAAATCAAAAAACCTTTTTTTTTTTTTTTCTGAGAGAGAATTTTTCAGTTACAAATTAGATATTTCCTATAATGCTACAACTAGCTCTCCTCTACCTTTATACATACACAAACCCTTTCAAACCCTTAAGCACTAGTCTTTAAACTTCAACAAATTGCTTTCTCAAAGCCTCTCTTATCTAACCTAAGAAAGAGAAACACCAAAACTCACCACAATTCATTTATAATAATGGCTTTAGATCTCCTCCCAAGTGATGATCACCATTTAGAAGAAGACTACATAGACATGGAAATAAGCTCATACTCATACTTGTTTTCCAACAACTCCACAAGAATTAGCCCTACTTCTTCTTCTCCTCCTAATAATAACCCAAGAGAGTTTGAGTTCCAAATGTCTTCAGCCACAAGCAAAAGAGATCAGCCAACAACTTCTCCGGCCGACGAGCTCTTCTACAAAGGAAAGCTCCTCCCACTTCACCTCCCGCCGCGCTTGCAAATGGTCGAAAAACTACTCGAAAACTCCAACTCTTTCTCATCTTCTTTTGGTCGCCTCAACATCAGTGAGGCTTCCTTTGATAGTGAATTCTTTAGCACCCCTTTAATGACAACCGCTCCGACACCAACTGCAACGAGCACGCCTTTCGAGTCCTGCAATATATCGCCCTCGGAGTCGTTTAGAATCAGCCGAGAGCTGATTAACCCCGATGAGTACATGAGCGCGTTCTCCGCGGAACTGTCGAGTGGCTTGAGCACCAATGAGGAAAATTCAGGCAAAAAGTCATTGGCAAAGAGGCTCAAGAATACCACACTTGGGTCAAAGCTCAAGGCCTCAAGGGCTTACCTCAAGTCCTTTTTTGGGAAAACCGGCTGCACGGACGAGTCAAGCACTGCAGCGAGGAAAGTCGCCGACGAAGGGTCGGCTCTGAGATATGTTAAGGCCAACAAGAGGAACAATAATCCATTTGGGCAAATTCAAAGAGATCACAAATCTCAGACACCAAACGGCAAAAGGGTCGAAAAGACCGCTGATGAGGCCTGCGAAAAAGGCGGTGCTGGTCGACACAGGAGATCGTTCTCGCTCGCTCTGAGAAGACATTCAACAACAACAACAACAACAACAACAACAACAACAAACAAGCCATCATCATCATCATTATCAACATCAACATCATCATCATCAACATCATCGTCGTCGTCATCATCTGGCTCTTCGTCCTTCTCAATATCGAGATTAAACGCTTCGAATTGTCGTGTCGGAGATCAGCTTAAGTACTTGAAGAGATGTGGAAGTGCTAATAATTCGGAGATTGAGAGCTCAATTCAAGGAGCTATAGCACATTGCAAGCAGTCTCAGCAAATGTTTCATTCAAGAAATTCAATCTCAGCTTCAAGAATTGGGGTTTGTACTGAAGAACAAGAAAGACCGGAAATTTGCAGGGGCTAAGAGAGAGAGAGAAACAAGAGCAAAATACAAATCTTTTTTTTTCTTTTTGTGTTAACATGATTATGATGTTTTTGTTTTTGTTTTTGTTTTTTGGGTATTTCATGTATTTGGCAGAAAGTTTTTGTTTGCTTTGAGTACTAATGAAAATTTCAGATTCGTGCATGGCTAGCCCTAAAATGTCAAAGCAAAGCATAAACATATGCTCAAACAATTAAGTATTTTCTGTCAAGTCATTGATTTATGATGATTATTTGTCAATGAGATTGTACTTCAGCAAAGAAATTAGAGCCTACAAATCAGGGAGACATCTCAACAATTATTAAATGATCGGTCATTATAACTTTCTACAATATTATCATCATAGTTAATATAAAGTTTAGAATGTCCATAAGAAAGTTAATCCCCAAAGATAAAAATTCCTTTCCGTACAAGCTAGGTTTTTGTTTTAGTGTGCTTAATTAATTTGCTCCGCAGATTTTCAAAATGATCCAATGATCTAATGGCTTTTAATATGCTCCTAAATTATATGCCAACTCATTTTGCAAAAATTTCAACATAATATTGTTTGGATAGCAATCCAAACTTAAAAAATTAGGTTCAATTACTCTTTGCTCAATACTAATATTTTTGATTTAAATACAAAAAATTGGATTCAAATACTCTTATTACAGTAAAAAACATTTTTTTTTTCAATTTTCAATACATATCTTCTCCCTTGCCATCTCAATTTAATTAATACTAAAAAACACTCATATCCAAGCATTGGTTTGGATAATATTAACTCAAATTTGAAATGTTTAGATTTTTTATTTGGAAACGAGGCCTATATATATGTTTTCAGGTGCAATAATATACAACATATATAAATCAAATTTACATATTTAACAATTTGTCATAATAGATATATATGATCTTGGCATCATGAGTCCACCCTGGACTAGGGTTCATGAGTCTGCAGTGTGTTTGATTGTTAACCATTTTAAAATACCTTAAATTGGATGTGGGTCAGGCCCCAATTGTTTAATAGAAACATCAAATGCTTGCTAATAATGTAGAGAGAAAGGACATAATCCACTACAATCTTCATAATCATAACCAATTTCATTATGTGTAGAGCAATGATAATTGATACTATAAATGATGAAACATTCCATCATCAACCCCCATGATGCTGAGGTATCAAAATTCTGAAATTTTCCAAAAAAGAATGTTGTTTTTATTTTTTTTTATTACAAATAATGCAATTGGCGTTATTTTACATACAAGAGATTCTTATTTCTGATTTCTTATTTCCTATATGTGACTCATCAAGACACTAGTTCTACTTTATAAATGAAAAGATATTTTCAAGTGTGAGACATCTATTGGTAAAAAATGATTATGAACTATCAAATTTATTTTTTTAATAGACCTTTACAGTTTAAAAATAAATTGAACAAACCATAATCATTCCTAATTACCATTGAGCATCCCTTATTTGAGAATTTCCCATTAGTGAAACATGAAAAGGAAATGTGAAAAAAAAATAATTAATTTCATGAGAAGTCGATTTTTTTTTTCTTTCTTTACATTGTTTAGGTATTATATATAGCGTCACGCTTTTGAAATTAATAAGCCGACATTGTTTCGCAAATGCAGCAAAGTAACATTATATTAGGGAAATATCAAAATCATCATTATGTCTAAACCAATCATCGAATAACGAGTTTAATCATCATGCCTCTCAAGTGCAACTAAGAGACACTTACCTTAACCTGCATGGATAAATTATGGACAATAAAGGAAAAGACTCAGCATTTAGAACATACAATAATCTACTTTCTTCCTCTTTCCCTTTTTTTTTTTATAATTATTTTTGCCTTTGGAAAATCAAGGAACATGTTTCTTTTAACTAGCTGATAAAAGGGTTTGTTATACACAACTTTTCAAATTGGTTTTGTTAGTTTTTGTTGTACTTGTCCGAATTTTTCTTTGCTGACATAAATAAAATTTCGGAACAACTGAAATTATATAGATGTTTTACAATATATATATATATATATATAATATGAACCAGATTAAAAAAAAATTATTAGCTAGTGCCTTCAGAATATTATGTACAATACCATACCAATATTTCGTTGAAATCAAATAATAAGGGTGAGTTGTAAAAATGAGTCAAAATTGAATGAGGTTTTTACAAAATTACAGATATTTTAAACAGCATTAAACACTCAGTTTTGTGACTTCACTAATACTTGCATACCAGTACAAACCACTAATTAAAGTATATATTAGTAATTCAAACAAAATAAGATGTCTTCCTGTTTTGTTTCTATCATCCTGTTTAAAGGACATACAAAAAATCACATTGAGGCAAGGTTGACTGATTACTCGGGTAATTAAATGATTTACCCTCCAAGAGTAGAAACTTACATCTTGTTGAGCCATTGGTCCAGAATTTTAATCTACTGTGAAACCCTAGAGCAAGCCATTATTCCACCATCTTGTTGAGCCATTGGTGTCGTCCTACACGGCGTCGATCGGCAATTCCATGAACAAATTCTCCAACGCGTTGAAGGTTACGGCGACAAAAATCTCCCCAGCGACCAAACTCTCCACTACGTTTGAAGGTGTTTCAAATTTTCTGTTGTAATGGTGGTTCTGTGACTGTCGAGAAAGAGAGGAAGAAAAATGGGGGTATTTTGGTCTGGGCCAATTTTAGAAAATAGCACTTGTTAAAAATTTTATGATAATAAAATCTTAATACATTTGTTATAAATGATTTAACATTTAAAACTTACAAAATGTTATTTTTTCAATCTTTTAAAACATATGCTATTTTTTGAAACCGTAAAAAAATCTATACTAAATTTACTGCAATTTCCCAATAATAAACAATCTAATATAACTTGACAAAATAATGAAAGAAAGAAACATCACTTCATTTCACCTGCACGTGAGTATGGAGAAAAATATAAATAGTTTAGTATCATGATGCTAAATCATTACTTGATTAAATTGATCAGATTATTACTTTATCACAATAGTATGATTATCAAAGTAGAGAGAGAGAGGGATCGATATATATATATATATATATATATAGAGAGAGAGAGAGAGAGAGAGACTGAGTGTGCATGCAAATTTATTGCTTAGTTGAAGAAAGGTAAAAACAATACAAGGATATACACAAGACATACTAGATATTTTTTTTTATAGAAAGACACTAGATATTGAATAGCAGACAACTGCCTTTTTCAGGTTGTTCTCTTTCTTTAAGGCTTTTTCAATTTATTTATTTACTTATTTGAATTTCCTTAGTGGGTGTACTAAAACCTTAAACTAAGTGAACATGTCAGCTAGAAATTTGACAGGATTAGAGCCAACAAACACAGTTTAAGAAAAGGCTAATTTGATGTTGTTGGGCACTAATAAATTTACAGATAAGCATATTAAACAATTTTTTTTTTCACTCCACCTAAATTTCATGGATTTCAACAAGAAAAGAAAGGACAAGGTAGGCCTTGCTTCAACTTGTCCTGTTGCTAAATAAAATCTCTCATAAACGTGTCAATATGACTCCATTTCAAAAAAGAAATTAAAAAAAAAATCAATGACATTATTTTAAAACACATGGTATTTCGCTTTCAAGAGATTAGAAACCATGATAAAAAAAGTGTCGATTCACTTATCATTATTGTGTCTCATTGATCATCATTAAGCATAATTATTTTATACCACCTTTTTTTTGTGGTACAACCTTGTTAAAGTAAATTTTGTCAGCTTCCTAAAATATCAGTAAGTTTGCTCTCACGATTGTAGAATATTGGTATTTCCAAATTCCAATTATAATCTGCCTTGAATTGGTTGGTTTTCCAAATTCCAATTATTGCTGGTTTTCTTTATCTTTTCTTTATCTTTTTTTTTTTTGGAGAATTTCAAAATAAAGCCATTCTTGATGTCACTTAATAATCTATACCCCACGTAGTTTGCTTCCTTTATTTTCACTCTATGTTTGTAGTGTAAATTTTAGAGTATAAATTAAAAGTGCAACACACATAGGGCATAGATTATCAATGTGTCAAGAATGAGACATTTATCAAAATTCCCATTTTTTTTCTTCTTCTTCTCTCTTTGGTCCATGTCTAGAATTTCTTCGGCCCACAATTGGCTCGTGTCATTTTCTACCCTTATAATCAATAAATTTGGATGAAATGTCACTTTTGAAATCTAAGTTTATAATTTATATCTCTCTAAATGAGCTAATTGTATATTATACCACATGTTTTATTAGCAAATTACTCTTTTATCATTCTTTTTGTCTTCTTCATATGTAAAAAAACAAGACAATATTTTATTCAAATTCACTACTGAAAGATGGTATAGACTATTTCTTCAAGTTGTAAGTTTAAAAAACGATTGCCTAGTAGTGGCATATTTCAAATTTCCCCTAATAATCCACAACAAATCTAAACTAAATTTTGCACGACATGGTTGTTTGTGACACACGAGCACCTTGACTTGGCCGTATGGCAGAAGAGAAATGTCTTGGCACAAGCCGTTATAAGCCGACGAGCGGTATTGTTATCCTTAGATGATCATTGAAGGCCAACATGCTGTTATACACCATGCTAGCTGACCAAGTCCATCACGGACGTACAAAGATTACCCCTTGTTTGGTTACTCCATTTCACTCATTCCATTCAATTTCATATTTTCATATTTTTTTTCTACTTTCCTAATCCTACAATCCATCCCATTCCATTCTATTTTTTTTTCAACTTTCCAAATCGTTATACAATATCTTTAAATCTCAACCATTTATACCACCTCGAAATTCGTAAAATCAAACCACTCTACATCATTTTTCCAAACCATTTTCAAACTATTCCAAACCATTTTTCAAACCATTTGGAATAGAATGGAATGCTCAAAATTAACTATCCAAACAAAGGGTTAACTTTGGATGAGTATGCTCATCGTGCGAGAGACGAATATCTAGTATTGACCGTATAGTTCATAATGTAGCCTCTTGTCTTCCGAGCAATTTCTTAGTGAATTCGAGCCACCACCTCGCGTACTATCAACACACACGTAAATATTTACATGGCAAGTAGCATTGAGCAACCATGACCAGCAAGCTAGAATTGGCCATAGTTGCAAGAAAGGCATGTAATTAACGCTTGATATTAAGAGGCGCTTAGGCCATAGCTTAGCATAAGGATTGTAATCGACCAAGCTTTATCTTGCGAGCAACTTTGTAGTCGAGCAAACTCAATAGCACTGGCTATGTAACTGCCGAGCCGGATTGTGGCAATTGAGTAGGATCACAAGTCCATTCGAGATAATTATATAGAAGATCACAGGGTGTTCAACAATCAAATCGTACTAGGTCAGATCAGGTAACTTTTCTCACTAATTTTCATTATTATTTGAATAACCGACCACCTATACCTACAGTCTCTTTAGTGAGTTACATATCCTTCATTCACATGATCATACAAATCTTGAATTCTTAGGTCCGAAATCAAGTTCACTTTGGCGAAGCTACCTAATCGCTGTGCTCTCGTGGATGGAGAACGAGATTACGTGTACCTAGAGCCCAAATCATCGTCGATGCACGGATGTTTTGTTGTCTCAAAACTCAAACTTGAGCATAAAACAAAAATATAAGTGTACCAAGTATTTCTTTGGAACCACCATGGGAGAATAGAAGCTTAAATATGTTCAAGCTCGAGAAAAAGGGAATTAACTTCAGGTTTTAAGATTGGAATCCATGCATATCTGTATGGAACTTGTAGCAATTCCCAAATGGTTTAGTTTCAACTTCCAATCAAGGACGCTTTGTGTGTATTAGAATTTTTTTCATTCTTTTTTTTTTTATTTAAAATTTTTATTGAAGCTAATTTGTTCGAGCATTTATGACAAAATCTCTGCATAAACTACAAATACTACATGGCTAAGAGATATTCAGTCCTGGTCTCACACTCATCATTATCTTCCAACAACCAGAACATCTTACAATTTTAAGTAGACTTGAAAGTGTTTAATGGATAGATAAACATGTTGAATCTTATTTAATTCCCGGCTGTAGCAAGGATAAATATCTCGACGGCGACGTGCAACTGACCTTGTTCAAAATACATGGTTCTCCTGGTTTCTCTTTAACAGTCCTACAAATTTTCTCTCTTTCGAGGGTATACAGAGAACTGATCAAAGGGCGTAAATCCTATCGATCTCTGAGTTGGAGTAATCGGAGTGGTGCCATGAGTTGGACCCGCTTCTCTTTGCATGCTTTTCCTTCTTTCTCATGGACCGGATCCTCTTTGACTTCACTACATAGTAGGTCATGGTGCCGAGAACGGCAGCCATTATCAAACCCCCGACGCACGTGACCAAAATTGCGGCCCATCGGTGCTTTTTCCCGACCACAATGTACGATGAGGCCATGAATGCCACAGAAGTGCACACTGAAGCTAGCCACATCAACTTGTTAATCACCTCCACCACCTTTTTCTCTGCCTTCGTCTCACCTCTGACGAGTGTAATTTGTACAACCACAACAGCCAAAGACGTGAAAAGTGCAATGGCGTTGAATATGAAAAATATTTTGAACGGTGGGCTTCTTACCACGACGGCTGTTCCGTCATCATTGTCACCACCAGGGCACAGTGAAGATGGCTGCAAAGGCGACCGTTGCAAAAAGCACAGCCACCACAGTCACTGAGTTGGTTGCATTGTTGATGCCTTCGCGGTGAAGCTTCCTGAGTTCTTTGGAAATGTTATGGACATTTTTGTTCGTTTTCCTTGTTTGCTCAAGCTGAGTGTGAACATCGTTCTTGATTTGTGTCACAGTTTTCCTCAGTTCATCCCTAGGTTGGTTAAGTTCATTGGCTCTTACAGCGCCGTAGCGAGAAAGTATTTCCTTTATGTCTGTGGACTCTTCAGAAGGAGGAAGTACTTCGGCAATGTCGAGAGCTGTTTTGTGGTCTCTAGTCAGTGCATTAACATTCGAGTCCGGAAGGAGTAACAACTCGTTTACTATCTGCAAGGGCGAAGGAAAATTCACTATTGATGTTCACAACAGGTTTTTCTAAGGCTGTAATTGTGATTCTAAGCTTAGTTGAGTGGAAAAGTGAGAGTAAGGTAAATGGTGGAAGCATTTTAGAGAATACAAGGAATTACTGCGTTGTTTGGTAGAATATAAACTTAGTAAGGTATGAAGTTCAAAAACCAAAGAAAAAAAAAGGAGAGAATGTTGAACAAAACCAATAGGATACCAAATAACTTTTTTAAACCAAATTACATTTCATTTCCTCATTTTTTGCAAGGGTTTTTAGTTACATAAACTTATACTGACAAACTCTTTCTTATTTCCTTCTACTTGACCAAAATCACATAATAAATACTCCCTTTCTATTTTGCATCCTCGTCAAAAGATGGCGATATTAATGATAAATGCAAATTTTCTACAGAAAATGTCCCACTATAAGAGTTTTCTTTGAATCTGCAGCTTGTGCAAACTTTAAGATGAAGAGAAGAGTGAAAATAAAATACCTCCGCACGTTTTTTCCTTGTGGCCACATGCAAAGCAGGTGTTACCGAATTTGTCTGGAAGCATCACAATAGCGGCATCCGCATCTAGAAGCAACTTAACAACGTCAGTGCTCTGCCCTTTGACAGCCATATGCAGCGCGGTTTGCCCTTTCTTGTCTGTCCTTCGTGCCAATTGCGGATCCTTGTCGAGCAACGCTCTTACAATCTCTACATGCCCCTGTCTTGCAGCTAAGTGCAATGCGTTTTTGCCATTTGATCTAGATATGTCCAACAAGGTACCATCTTTTGAGAGAAGCTCAATGACAACAGCGGTGTGGCCCTCGTGTAGCTGCGGATATGAGTGGCGTTGAATTCGATGGGCCAAAGGTTCTGCTAAGCCCAGGATCATGATCTAGCAGCACTTGCACAATGGCTACAAGACAGTAAGTTTCATCTTATGAGTTCAAAGGCCTAAGATCTGAGATTTACTAGACAACTGATACAGCGACATCAAGTTTTAAAACTAGTCCAATGTAGGAGAAAGGTATTCAATGAGACCTTGTAGTCAAGAATTCAAAATGATATTTTTCTTAAACTGTAAAGCCATCTCTCTTCCCCAAGTATCTTCTTACTTCATTATTGTAGCAAGTTATCATCAAATAAATTTGGAAAAAACTCTACAACATCACTCATCAATGTACTGTTAGGAACTAGGATAAGATGGTTAAATAGTAATTAATAGTTATTTATGGGTAGAATTTAGAAATATTAGGAGTTAGAATTCAACAAATACGAGTGTTAATGGTGTGGGTGAGAATTGTGAGTGAAGGAAGAAATTCCTTTGGGAGAGAACGGACCTCTTGAAAGTCCAGTGGGAGAGCTAGTAGACCTCTCTAACGTCTACGAATCCTATCTTTGTATCTAGTTATCCATTAATACAATATTTCAGTTCGTATCATGTACTTAACAATACTATCGTCACAGTGAACAATTCACTCCCTGTTTATCTGTGAAAGAAAACTAACATGATCTTAAACCTCTACGTGCCTAGGCAGCATATAATATTAGCACAAACACACATAAGAAGTTCATGTTTAACATATTTAGATTCTCACTCTTTTGACTCCATAAAACACCATATTCATATATATATATATATATATATATATATAGATATAGATATATATATATATATATATATTATATGTATAATCTTAACATGTTTGATCTCACTACTCAAAATCATCACTAAGACCCCAAAAGACCACTTACCATGATGGCCTTGGTTCGCAGCAGTATGAAGAGGATCGAATCCGGAACGATTCTTCCTCGAAATCGTCTCTTTGTTACAGTACTTGAGCAACTCCTTCACAATGTCAAGAAACCCCTTGTCCGCAGCGGTGAACAAGGCGGTCTCTCCGAGCTCGTTGACCTCATTGACCACAGCAGCCCTGATCTCTGCCACCTCCGCGTCGAACTCTGCTCCGCTGAGTGTCCCCACCATCTGCGAATCAATGTCATCGAGGATCTGCTTCACCGCCGCCAGATCCCCCCGCTGCGCAGCAAGGTGGAGCTCGGTATCATTGTGCCGCCCCGTCACCTGCTTCACGTACTTCTTCCGCCCCGCCTGGTCGATCCGCTTCCCAGAATTCGACAGCACAAGTGCCGGCGCCGAAGCCGTAGAGGACGGAGAGGGAGACGGGGACGGCTCCGCTTGAGAGTTTTGGCTCGCAGGCGTCGGCGGAGTCGCCAGGCCTGTTTCCAAGTCCCTCTCGCCTCCTCCTGCAAAAGATTCCAACCCAAAACCCGTTTGGTTCAGAGGTGAATTTCAACTTTTTTTTTTTATTTTCCAGGAAAAGACCAATCTCATCTTTCCTCAGATTTCATTACTCAAATCACCAATTCCATCTCCAACTCACAAGCTGATTTTTACAATTCCTATGGTTTCTAAGTCACTTTGCACTCCCAAATCCGTTTGGCTAGGAGGAAAATTCTTAGCCTTTTATTTTCCAAAGAAAAAAAAAAAGAAACAATCTCAACTTTCTTTCCTCTTTATCACATAAGCTAAAATCACTATTCCAATCAGCAAATCCAATTAACAAGCTGGCTTCACAACCCTCGATCCGTTTGGCTAACAGGAAAATAACATAATCCCAGCAAAAAAAAAAAAAAACCCTGACCTCGATGATTGATCTTGTTTCTCTGAACTATTTCAACTTATAAAACCATACGATAGTAACAAAATCGATAGAGAGAGAGAGAGAGAGAAGTGTTACCGTATTCGACTAGAGACGCCATGAGAGAGAGAGAGAGAGAGAGAGAGAGAGAGATTCAAAGGATTTAGCCACAAGACTTCACATTCAAAGTCGAGCTCTTCAGAGAGAAGAGAGAAGAGAGAGAAGAGAAGAAGAAAGGAATGACAAAAAAGACAAGGAAGACGAAAGTGCTCGGAAATGCCTAACCCAGAAAAGGAGCCAATCCACATTCCTACTCGCAGTACGCGCGAGTGTGGCCCGTGGTTGTTATTCACCGTAGATCTTTCTTTCCCCGGTTGATCTGACGGTCAAAAGCAGCGAGTTCCTGGGACTCGGGGCTGTGGAAAGCGTAGGCGAGGAAAGTGGGTTTGGATTTGTCACACTCTGCTCCGACTTTCCACGTCAGCACGAGGAGCATTGGTCAAGAGTCAAGACTGGAGTGTTGCTGCCGCGAAGGGTATAATTGTAATTTTAAATAACAAATGGTCAATTGGAAATGTGTGTCCATTCATTTATGTTTACACCACGCTATACTTGTAAATAACTTTAAATGCTAAATTTACGACATTTTTTGATATAATAATATTAGATATATCAATTTTTTTATTAATTGAAGTGACAATTAAAGCGTTATATTTTCTTGTGTTTAGAAAAATCATTTACTCATCTTTGACCATTCTAAAATGGTTTGAAATAACTTGGAAAATGGTTAGAAAAATGAGTAGAATGGTTTGACTTTATGAATTTTGAGGTGGTATAAATAGTTGAAATTTAAAGATATTGTATAGACATTTGGATTAAAAAATATATTGAAAAAGAAAGGAATGGGATGGAATGGGATGTGATGGGATGAGTGGAATGATTTCCCAAAATTGGGGGTAATTGGTTGAATATCAAATCATTTTAAATAGGTAACAAACACTCACTAATAATAATATGACATATATGTTGGTATTAAATAAGTTGGTAAAAAAGTCAGTATGTCTAACATTATTCCTTTTGATATTATGTTATATTTGGTGTTAAATTTAACACCACCTATAGTATTTGTCAAATTTAATGTTAAAATTAACATTATATTGAAGAGTGTTTTCTATGTCAAAATACCAAATTTTAACATTTGCACACAAATTTAATATTGCATTGGAGATGCTCTACAGAGGAAAAATTAAGCATGTTCACAAAAAATTAAAAATCGAATGACCCCCTCCCCATTACCAATATCGTAAAAAAATAAAAATTTGTTCATGTAATTATTTGGGCGATTTGGTAATTACAATTTTTTTTTGTGGTTTTTAGTTTTTAAATTTTTGGTTTATTGAAAAACCGACAAAACTTACATTTATATTTATATTTATTTTTTCATTTTAGTTTTGTGCCCTACTTTTTAGTTTCAACTTTCACTTAGGCACAACACGCTCAAGAAATTATTATCCTTATTAGTTAATGCCTATTTAATTAGAGATTATTATGTAAATAGTCATTTTTTGAAGTACGTTTTAACAAAATAGTCAACGTTTCGATTAATTGAGAGAATAATCATTTTATTAATTAACTACACGATGCACTGATTTTACCTCTATACTCTAATTTTGTGTGATCTAATGGCTAGTTTCTAAATTTTTTAAAACATTGGTCATTTTCTCAAAAATATGGATTAAAAAATGATCAAAAACCAAAAAGACCGTTTTAATTGTTATTTTATGCCTTTATTACGCTTGTTCCTTTGCTATATGAATATTATGGAGTAAAAAAAATTAACTTTTTTTTTAATTTTATGTGTGTTGTCAGGGCTCGTTTAAATTTAAATCTAAACTATATTTTATTGTAGTAACATGGTTTAAGTTTGGCTTTTTGTTAGTTTAATTACTGTAGCAATATCCAATATGGTTTAAACAAAAAAAAAAATATTCGGATTGCAACTTAAAAACTCCTTAAAAAAATCAATGCATCAATTACTTACATTTTTCGTAGAGAAAGTAGCTCAAACGATAAGTAATTAATAGAGATTTTTAAGCATTTAGCCAAAATTTTGGTATTTTTTTTAAGGATTAGCCATAGTTTCACGAATTAAGGAATTAGCCATTTTCCTTATGTAACAATTTTTGTTACACGTGTAACAAAAATTGTTACACAATAAAAATGGCTAATTCCTTAAATTCGTGAAACTATGACTAAATTTTTGAAACATGAGCTTAAAAATAGCTAAAACTCAAATCTTCCCTAATTAATATTTATATATGTACATTTCTGAGTTTAATTTCTAGGGAGGTAGGAGGAAATCAAAGAAATTGATTTGAACCTCGGCATATCCTCTTATCTTTAAAAAAAAAATTACTTACACTTATTTTTTATGATTCGATCAATGTTTATCAAATAATTTTATTGCTTAGGTATTTTATAATTATTAAGATTTTAAGTAATATGTATATATGTATCTTAATTATAATATCGTAAATATAATTACATAGAAAATTTTAAGAAAATAGCCATTGTTTACAAAATGATTTTAAAAAATAGCCACAGTTTCAAAAAATTTAAAAACTAGCCATGTAAGAAATTTCTTACAAAATTTTTGCCTACTGTCAGAAATTTCTTACAGTATTTTTATGTATATTTTTGTTATTGTCAGAAATTTCTTATAGTTTTATAGCTAGTTTTTAAATTTTTTAAAACTGTGACTATTTTTTAAAAACACACAGTCCAAAATGGCTATTTACCTAACTGACTTTTCAATAGCAAACACATTATCTCATTTTATACTCTTAATTTTCAAAATATCTTTAAATTCGTCTTCAATCAATTTAATTGTCCGATTTTAATCTCTTTAATATATAAAATTTAGTATAACAGTCACCAAATCATTACTCATTTATTGCTTGGTATGATTTTTCATTGTCTCCTCATGTTTATAAAGTCACAAAACCATTACTCATTTACTAGTTGGTATGATTTTTCATTGTTTCCTCATGTTCGTAATGTCATTATAATCTCTTTAAATGTTAATTCATTACTGAAAAATGGGCTAAGGGTGGGCTAAATGTTAATACCTTAATATGGAATTACAAAAAAACAAATAAATAAATAAATATGTGCCACTTAATAAGTTATATTTCAAGTGATATATTTTATTGATTTTTACTCTATGTTTATAATGTAAAAATAAATATAAAAATTATAAATACAACACAAAAAGAACATATATTAATAGTGGGTCAAAAAAAAGACATTCAATCAAAATCTTCATGCATTAATTCTAGTTGAAACTAGATTTGATTGTGTGTTTGCTAGGCTTGCTTGCCATATACAAATCAAGTATCACTTGTTTAAGTTTAACCATCACTTCAATTGGAGGATGGTTAGAAGCGGAATTACAGGCATGTCATGTGGGAATTAAACTGGCCTCATCTCTCAGTAATAGATTTTCTCATTTTAGAATTGAGTCGGATTGTCTGATGGCGGTGGAGTCCTTAATGTCTAATACTCCCCCTCCAGATTGGACTTCCTGGTCATGTTATTTCAATTTAGTTCATAGTTTCAAGTCAATTGAGTCTGTACACTTTTCTTGGACCCCTAGATCTTCCAACGAGGTGGCTGATTTAATCAGTAAGTGGGCACTCAATACAAACTCTACTGGAGTGTTTTCCTCTAATGAGTTGCCCCCACCAGTGTTTTCCATGTACTCAACCTCTTGATATTTATGAATTTCAAAGTTATTTAGCAAAAAAAAAAAAAAAAAAAAAAATTGGAGGATAATGTCGTTTGTTTTTCAGTTGATGTCGTTTTGCTGCTTGTTGTGTAGTAATGTTTTATTTGTATTTTTTTGAGAAAATAATAATAATTTTTTAATTATGTTTTGTTGAATGCAATAAAGGTGAAAGAGTTCAGAAAATTTTACTCATAGAATAAAAGCAGAACTTGTCTAGGAGTGTATTTTTTTTTTAATCAGAAAAATGTAGTATACTATAGTAGTCTATGGAAAAAAAAAAATTGCAGGCGGATCATGTATGAGTTTTCATTGTTGGGTTATTAAATTTTATATAGGGTGAAATAGGCAAATACCCAGAATTTATATAACAATAAAAATAAATACTCAAATTTTTGAAGTAATTGAGTTTCTAGTCAATTTGTGAATTACTTGCACATGTTTTTTGTAATAAAGTAAATTACCACCACTTAT
The DNA here is from genome assembly GCA_018132145.1 of Boehmeria nivea var. tenacissima. Lineage (NCBI taxonomy): Eukaryota > Viridiplantae > Streptophyta > Magnoliopsida > Rosales > Urticaceae > Boehmeria > Boehmeria nivea. The sequence continues at coordinate 10,554,346 of CM030875.1, read as the reverse complement.
CACTTTGTAAGTAATTGCATCTTTTGGATAGTTAGTTACATTTTTCAAAAGATTGGGTAATAACTTATATTAAGTTTTAAAAATTGGGTATTCACTATAATTTCTCATTTATATATCCTTTTTAAAGAAATAAATTACCAACAATATTGTAAAGAGAATTATGACCACTTTAGATGGGACGTATATCTAGGCGTGTAAATACGGCATGCTTGGGAATACTCGAAATTGTTTCCCGGGTAATTACCCAAAATTGTCCAGGAACAATTTTTTTGGGTATTCTTCGGAATAATTGTATGGAATATTTCGGGTAAATCTGAGTAATTACCTAGAATTATTTTTTTGCTTTCCTGTTGTTATGAACTTGGTTCGGAGCTTATTACTTGTTGGGTGTGTAAGAAGATCGAAATACTGTGAAGATGAGAGCTTAATGCGTGCTTCCCTGCTTGCTTATTATGCTTAAACAGATCTAACTTTTCCATTGTGGTACTGATTAGAACATTCTGTGGGTAGGTTGAATCAAAATGGGAAATATCTTTTGTAACTTTCTCTGCATTTCTAGTGTTTATTGCAAGAATTTTTTTGGGCAACCGTCTTGTGGAAATAGAGATTTAGAGATTTAAGGAAGGTTGGCTTAAAAATGTGGTGGAAAAATGAATCTATATTATTGGCCTTGTTCTTGCTCAGGTATTGATTCCTCAATTCAATGATTCTATTTGAGTTTGGGATATATCCTTTCCATGTATAAAGTAGGATTGAGAAATGCTTCACATTTTTATATGAGCTTTGGAGATCTTATAATCTTCAGTGTGAAAAACAGGAGTATGAATTTTTTTTTTTGTTCATTTCATTTACATTTTGGAGCAATATGACCCCATTGATGATAATAGTATTGCTCAAGTGGTCGTGGAATATATACCTGGGTAAACACTGGGTAAAAGTCGGAGAAAATTTTTTGGGAAAAAATCCGGGTAATACCCGATTTTTACCTAGCGGGTAAAAATTAGGTATTTTTCGGATTTACATGCCTACGTATATCTATAATAATATGATATAAAAGAGAGTTATTTTTATGAATTAACCTCTCATATTTATACTATTCATTATATAGTAAAGTTATTGATCTTTTAATTTAAAATTATGCAAATAGAGTTGTTGAAGTTTTGCAGTTGGTGATTTTTTGAGCAAACCGAATTTAAATTAGTTGAAGCAAATATTCAGATAAAGTCAAATCATGTACAACAGATTTAAAATATCAAGTCCAGATTCAGTAGAAGATTCAAGATTGTTCCATAAGCAAGTTCAAATTCATGAAGCAGATAAACATGCAGATTTGAAATATCCACTGAAGATTTAAAACGTGAACAATATCCACTGCAGATAAACGTGGAAGATTTAAACTTCTCAAATTATCCAGTCCAGATTCAAGCTGTGTAGTTTAAAAGAAGCAGATTTTGTGGAGATTCAAATACCAGATAAGATCATTATCTGATCAGATTTCAAACGACCACAAAATTAGAAAACCCTAGATTTACCCTCAGCTGACCTGAAGTCTATAAATACCGCATGAGTCTGCAGTCTGAGGGTGTGCGTTTTTTAGAGAAACACAGAGTGAAATTCGCTTTATTTTCTAGAGTGTTTCTATAATTCTGGAGCAAGATTATTATTCAGCAATTTGCTGATAATTCTGTGACAGTTATGTCAAGGTTGTATTTTGAGCGAATTGGGATTGTAAGTCTCGAAAGAGACAGGGTTTTCAGGTCTCGAGAGAGACTGTAGAGATCTCGGGAGAGATCGCCTTAAGTTGAGGGGAGCTCGCAAGCAAGTAGCTAAGTAGTACAGGAGAGTCGGCGACAGGAAGTGTAGAGGGAGTCTATCACTGTAGAAGTCCGGTGTCTTTGTGTATCTTTGGAGACTTAGTGGATTGCTTTCCATCTGGGCGTGGCCCCGCGGACGTAGGTGTGCGCACCGAACCGCGTTATCAATCTCGCGTGTCAAACTTTATTTTCCGCACTGTTTGATTTTATTTTATTCCTTGATCGTTTAGTAATTCTGTCTAGTAGTATTAACGTAGTTTCTGACATAGTCGCTACTAAGTGTTCACCTTGGCAGAAAGTCTATTTTCGTAGAAAACAGGTTTTTCAAGAATGATAAAAAGTACATCCACAGAGTGATAATTAACCCCTTGTTTGGGGAGGTCATTTTACTCATTCCATTCCGAGAAATGGAATGGAAAAAATGAGTTGAAGAATTGTTTGTAAAATGGTTTGAAATGATTATGAAATGGTTTGACTTTGCAAATTTTGGGGCGGTATAAATGGTTGAGATTTGAGAATATTGTATAGAGATTAGGAAAGTTGAAAAAATTATTGAAAAAAATAGAACGGAATGGGATGAATTGTATAGGGATTTAAGAAAGTTGAAAAAAAAAAATGAAATGGAATAAGTAAAATGGGTAAACCAAGCAAGAGGTAAGATATTTTCTTCTCATCGTACACTCAGATGTTGGCTGACCGTCTACTTTTGAACCAGCCTTCTTCAAAACCCTACTGGAGTCCACATTATTGAAGTTACTGCATTTTTTTACTTAAAATTTTTTAACCCAACCGGTCATCATGTTTCGTAGGCCAATTTATGTCCTATTTCATACTCCTCCATTGATTTATTACTCTTAAATTACTTTTAAGGCCACAGCCCGGCAAACCAAATTTCCTGTATCATACTCAGCATGGTCCTTTTTTTTAATATCAGTTATGATTTTAACGTGGCAACTTGCTAATGCAATGAATATATATAGCCATAGACTCATAGGTTAAGTGAGTAATTATGTATACCAATATAGGCTCCGAATTTTTGTCTCTTTTTTATTCTTATTTTTTTCCCTTGATAACCAATGTTAAACTTGTAATCTTTGGCAATTTGCACTCTCAATTCCATCCAAATTTCGTTCTCTTTCAGTTCTCATTTTGGACTAATTTGCCTTAGTTTGTAACTTCAGAGTGCAGATTATTTGTTATGGAAAAAAAAAAGGTTCAAAATTGTTAAACATAACAAGCGTAAATAACGTAAATGCCACTAGTGCAAATTAGGATAAAGTATTTGGATGGCACTGAGAGCTGTATGTAATCAAGAAAAAGAGTTAAGGTCTAATTTTATCAACAACAAAAAAATAAAAAATAAATAAAAGAGTTAAGGTCTAGGTCTTTCTGACAAGTCGATAGCCAATAAATTAATGACGGACTCCCACAGTTTTTGTTTGGTACGGGCATAAACAATGGGCTAATATAGTCGTAGAAAAAAAAAAAGAAAAAAAAAAGGGACTAATATAGTCAAGTTTTTTCTGTCAAAAGTCAAAACCTTTTTTCTTTTTAAAAAGAGAGGGTAGACCAGAGTTCTTGGCCAAAAATTCCAGTTATTATCATTTCTATTTAATTTTGCATACAAACAGCGGAGGCCACTACATAAATGATAGTATAAAATTACTGAAATTAATCGACTTCATAATTAATTATCTATCTAGAAATTTGACATCTCTGCTTTGAACTTGAAATTTTACATACATTAAAAAATCCATAAGAAAACACTACTGAAAAGTCATGGTAATCAAACTTCTTAAATAAGCCAAAAAGAAAGAGAAAATTTGAATCTACATCTTTTTATCCCTTTGATCTGTTTCTACGTTCCAAATAAAATTTTGACAAATAAACAAAATTATTTATTATAAAATATTATTAAATGCAAGAAAATTAAATTTTTTTAGTGTTTTTACTTGTGTGTGTTAAAATGTTAATTAAAAGGACAAACAAGTAGGCGAAGATGCGGATTGAGGAAATTTCGTCTCAACATTCAATGGTCAGTATGTCATAGCATGCTATAGTAAATCTCTTCACAACACAAGTCCTTGGGATATATTAAATATTCATTGAGCAAAAACATAAAACATTACGAATAAAGTAAGAGTGTACAAATTATATATAATTGATCGATAGAAATAGTAGCTTGTCAACTTCAATCGATCAACCAGCGTCACAAAATTACAATGACATTTCATTTTATTTCCTACTCTTACTTCCAATCGTTAAATATAAAACTTATAATCTGATCACAACCTCAAATGTATAATGACCAAATAACACAATAACACATCAATACTAATATAATCAACTAATGTTCCATTCTCACAAAGCCAAGATAATCGTCGTTGATCCAACTGTACCTCTCCATGAAAGGATTAAGAAGTGAGGTTGGAGGGTAATTCTCAACAATGCCTTCCCAAACATTGGGACTGTCCAAATCCCTCATGACTTCCCAGAGACAGTTGTTGCACTTAAAACCAGCCCCAAAGCTCATCATCAAAATCCTGTCCCCTCTCTTGAGCCTCCTCTTGGCCTCCATGTACCCCAGCACGTACCAGAACCCGCCCGCTGACGTGTTCCCGAAGCGGTGCAGCGCCATCCGGGACGGCTCCAGGTCGTGCTCGCTCAGCCCGAGGCTCGCGCCCACCCCGTCGATCACCGCCCGCCCCCCGGGGTGGATGCAGAAGTGCTCCGCCCCGGTCTTGAAGTTCAAACCTGCCCCGACCTGCTGGGCAGGGGCCAGTTTGTTGAGGGTTTTCTTTCTGGTAAAGCTGACGATCCAGAATCGCAGAATCTCCCTCAGAGGGAGAATCTTCGGGACCAGAACCCGGAGATTCAGCGTGAGAGCCTTCGCCGCGGCTTTGGTGAGCTTTTTGGTTAAGCGGAAGCCTTGGTTGCCTTTGTCGTCCTCCAGCTGGATGCAGCACTCGTAGGCCTCGTCGTCGGAGCCGAGGTGGGTCCGGACGAGGCATCGGAGCTCGAGGATGGCTCGGTGCTTGAGAGCCCGGTTGTTGGTGAAGAGCATGGCGGCGCCGCCGGAGCGGAAGAGGCAGTTGGAGAGCATCATGGACTTCTCCTTCCCGCAGTACCAGTTGGGGCCGAAGGACTCGGTGCTGACGAGGACGGCGAGCTTGTTGCGGTGCGTGCGGAAGAGCTGCTGGACGAGGTCGACGCCGACGATGCTGGCGCTGCAGCCCATGCCGGAGAGGTTGAACGACATGACGTCGTCGCGCATGCCGTAGCGGTTCACGACGCGCGACGTGAGCGACGGCGCGGGCGAGAAGAGCGACACGTTCACGACGAGGACGTCGACGTCGCGCGGGGACACGCCCGTCCTGCGGAAGAGCGCGTCGAGGGTGGCGAAGACGACTTCGTCCATCTCCGCCACCGCGTCGCCGAGGGCGGGGCGGTCCTCGCGGCCCTCGAGGACGTTCCTGGGGCAGTAGGTCTCCTCGCCGATGCCGGAGCTGACGATGGTCTTGAGGAGGAAGCGGAACTCGTCGAGGCCGAGGTTGCGGTTCCGGAGGACGATCTTGGCGCACGAGTCGGTGCTGAGCTTGGTGTCCTCGGGGGGCTTGTAGCACTCGTAGGCCAGCATGTAGCAGTGCTGGTCTCGGCGCGCGAGCAGCGACGAGATCAGCACGGAGAGGGCGTAGGAAAGAGCCAAGAGGAGGCTGGTTGTCAAGAGAAGCTCCATGGCTAGAGTGAGCGGGGGAGAGATAGAGGGAAGGGTATTTTGGGAATATTGCTTTTTCTTTTTTGGGTTTTGTATTTGGATGGTGCTTAGAGTGTGTGAAGTGAGATTGAGAAATGGTGTTATAATTTATAAGCTACTAGTGCTATATTATGTTTTTTTATGGGTATAGTGCTATATTATGTTATATATTAGTACTACCACTTTTGCTGCGAAGAAAGAAGATATATAACACGCAAATATGTATACATATATACTACTTACTATTGATAACAGAAATAGATAAGCTGCTTCTATTGTAAAATGAATTGCAAGTCCGGATGAGATAATTCACTACATCTATATATATGTATAGAGTTTGTCTCTGAATAGGGACTGAATTAAAAATTAAAAATAAAAAAAATCTATACAAATGTCATCTGATATTGCATTATCTTTGTAAATTACCTCATGATCTTTCAAAATTGACAAGCGTGCCTTCTGATCCTTTTGCTTCAATTTACCCCTGATTACGTTTCACACGTTGAAACATAGAGGGTAAACTTATAATGTTTTCAAACATTAGGGGACATGAATACAAAGTTTTAAAAGATCATGTACAACTTAAGAGAAGAAGACAACATAAGAGGATGTTTGTGAAAATAACTATAAAATTAGTTATTATAATTTTCATAATTTTAAAGCGTTTGATATTTTAAAAGTTGTACAAATGCCACATGATTATTATTACGTTATGAATTCCGTCAATATGTTTACAGATTGTGACATAATGGGTATACCAATAAGTTTTTAATCATCAATGACGTCGATTTTGAAAAATTAGAGTGCAACTTGTAAGAATAGTATAACATCGGGGTCATTTGTATAAATAATCCTTAAGAACATTTTAACTTAAAGTCAATAATTACATGAATAAAAGTTATTGTTTAGTTAAGAGTTTTAAGCAAAATTTATATTATGTTTAAATACTCTTACTAAAGAAACAAGTGCTTTTCGTAATTTTGAATTCAAGTTTTCTGTTGTAAATCTTAATTCAAAAATATAATCAAATAACAATTTAAATTTATAATCTTAGTATAAAATTTGATTTTTTTTCAACTTACATTAAATACGATCATTTTTTTTAGTTTAAATCGCTTATTAAACGATCCTTAAGTATGAGATTGGTTAGTAGTTTATCGGCAATATTAAACGACCCTTAAGTATGAGATTGGTTAGTAGTTTATCGGCAATATGATAAACTGTATAAACTAAAAATTTTCAGTTAAATTTCATTTGAATAAAAATTTTAAATTGTATGTTAATTTGATGTTTTGATTCCAACTTAAAAATAACATCCAAATAGAAGTTTTAATCAATATTTTAAGTTTGAATAAAAAACCTAAAGGAGGCATTGAATTTGATCAATATTAATATTGTGACAAGTGAAAAATTAAAAAGCTTGTTATCCCCAAAATTCATTTGGATTAAAAAAAGAATTACCGTTCAAACGGTGTAGCCAACCAAGAGCTTATAAATTTATAGGCTATATATCACTTTTTATGAAACGAGTTTTGGAGTTGGTGAGTTAGTGGACTTGTGGCAACTAGCTAGTATGGTATAAGATCAATTCCCAACAATTAATTAAGTCACAAAATTAGAGACGCTATGTGAAAGCGAGGATATATAAGCCAATCAGAGTGAAACCAAGTCGTAGACGTTGGTGTCGAAATCATGGTGATATATATGTTGTGATCGCATATTGACAAGTATAACTAGTATAATTAAGATGGTATCCAAACGCGAGATCATGATAGATCGATAGAAATACTACCTAAACAAAATTAGTTGTACGTATCTATCTCCTTTAGCCACATCTTATGTATAATCAAATCATGGGTCATTTAACCATTAAAAGATGTTATACTTATGTTGTGTCCCTGACTTTTGTGATCGTTCTCTTTTTTATAGGAATAAAACCGGTATCGGTTATCGGTTTTTTTACAATTTTTCTAACCGAAACTAAATAATCGGTTATTAATAAATGAGAACTTTAAATCGGTTTTTTTGGCTGAAAATCGAATTTAACCGAAATTGAATTTTTGGTTTTGTAATTCAGTTTTTCGGTTAATAACCGAATTCAATATAATTTGAATTTTAATTCAGTTTTTCAATTAAAAAACCGATTATTTGGTTTAAAAAATCGGGTTTTCGATTAAAAACCTGATTATTCGATTAAAAAAACTAATTTTTCAGTTTAAAAATTAGTTTTTCGGTTAAAAAACAGGTTATTCGGTTAAAAAATTGGTAATTCGGTTAATCAGTGAGAAAAATCGAATAACCGCATCGAATTTTGGTTTTTTTAAAAATTCAATTTTCGATTATGGTTTTTAAAAAATTCGGTTAATTTTTTTCTATTTTTCTGTTTTTTCGGTTTTAATTTTCAGCCCTACTAGTTTTGGATATGGGCCTATCTGTTAGTTTGTAAAACAACACACTTTAAGAAAATTTTAAAATAAAGCCGTTTTTGATGCCACTTAATAATTTATATCCCAAGAAATGTGCTCCTTTTATTTCTATTTCATGTTTGTAGTATAAATTTTGGAGTATAAATTAAAAGTGCATCCCACATGAGGTATATATTATCATTATGCCAAGAATAGGGCATTCTTCAAAATCCCCTTAAAACTTTAACAATTAATAATTTAAATATTATATAAAGTTATATTAATGATTTAATTATTGCTTATTAGTGCATATAAAATTGTATTGTAATTAATTATATTAAAAATGACATCCAGTCATTTTAATTATATATACTTCAATATGTAATGTTTAGCTAATTAATTATGAAAATCATGATATTTTGATATTAAAAATGTTATATATCAAATATAATATATATTAGCATAGTCAAAAGTTTGTATAATACACTCAGAAAAAAAGTCTTGTAAAATAAAAATTTGCACAAATAAGAGATATTTTTATTATATTGTCCATATCATATGTGTATTATACATATAATAAATAGAGAATGGACCGGAATGAGGAACAAAATCGATAAAAAAAAAAAAAACTAATAAAAGAAAAGAAAATAGTGAGAAAAATTTAGTTTAATTTTTTTATTCCAAATACCAAATTTATTATGATTGTAATTTAAGACCAATAATTTTTTAGATTTTTAAGGATTTAACCAAATTTTTGACTAATTATTTAGGAGTTATTAGCCTTAGTTTTATGAAATTAAGGATTTAGCCGTAACATACGAGTAACATAATATGCTATATGTAACATACGTGTATCATATATATATTACACGTGTAACATATTACACATATATTACTACTAAATCTTTAATTTTGACATTATAAGGTTAATTTCTTCAAACTTTACATTTAAAATGACTACTTTCTTAATTGGATATTAAATTTTAAACAATTATAATTGACAAACATAATTACTAATGACTCTGGAAAACACGAACAATTTTAATCGACCGTAGTAATAACTTCTCCGGTATATCAATACGATAATCTCCCTAAACACGTCAATAAAATTCATGTAACTTTTAGTTTTCCATATTCTTCTCTAAATGCTTGACAAATTGACTACAATGTTGACACTTTTCAACACAACCCTCGAAATTCCAATATCTGTATAAGAAACCCATCTTCAATTCATATCTTCGACCTGAAAAATAAACATCACAGTCCAGGCTTCTTTCTTATTTAGGCATTACCACTAGGTAAAAGCCACTAAACTAGGCAAACCCACTTAGAAAAAATCTGAGACTGTGAAAGTTAATAATCTAATTTTACATATCTGAGAGGCAAAGCTTTATAAATAATAATAATAATATGAGATTTCATATCTAAGATCTCCAATAGTTTTTGTGTTACAATCATTCGTAATCACTGATCTTAAGGTGCTACAAAACAAAATTTTAAGAAGAAAATATATGATAAATTAAAGATCTAGATATTTCACATCAAAGACCTAGATTCTAAGGGGGTTTTTTTTTTTTTTTCTACGTGGATGTAAAGTGGGTTTTAAGCAGAAGGTTAAAAAATTAGGCTATTGCAAGATTTCCTATCACTCTATCACCTCATCATTCACACCAATAATCCTTTTTGCTACCCTTACTTTCTTCTTGTCCTTAAAATTTTTCTTAATAAAATCCATTTTTAATGGGCAGTTGGGAGCTAGAATTCCTCAACATCATTCATAAACACCGTCAAAGCTACTGTTAATCTTAAGTGACAAAAGTGTTGATGTGGCCAAATTTTACTGGTAGGACGGACAAGAAGACAGAAAAAATTGACAGATAATCTCTTCCTCTCCAGTGGGGAGAGATATAGAGACAACTACACTTTGAGAGATTCGTGACAAGCCACGTAGACCTTTATTAGACCTTTTGTGAATTTGATGAGCGATAATTTATAATGGACAAGTGACCACAATGAATATTTATAGTTAAATGGCTGCTCAACATTAATTCTCTAGATAAATACCTGTAGACACCAATTAGATCTTATATTATTCTAAGCTTTCGGTTCTGACAAGGTGGGATGGCAATCCCATAATTAATTATTATGGTAGATAAGCACCAATTATTTAGCTGGACATTTAAAGTGGTACATTGGACTATTTTTGATTTGGTATATTTTTTTAACTAAAAAACATGTATATATACAATTTTGAGCTTGTTTCTTATTGTGTCTAATCTGTTTGTATATTTTTTAGAATGTATTATGCCGACAATTTGTGAAGAAGTATATACAAGTATTATTTCGAGCACATGATTAATTGATTTGATCCGATAATTGAAGTTCCTTATTAGATTTTTATCCTCATATGCTCTATATTTGTCAAATGAGTAATTTTACATAGATTGAGTAGGTCGGACTTTCCAAAAAATAATATATTTCAATACTCACACCATATACGTTTTTAGTTACAATACTCACACCATATACGTTTTTAGTTAAATAATATTGAATAGTGATTGAAGTTATTGTGAATTAGATATTAGAAGATACATTGGCGATGAAAGGTGAGAAAAATAATATTTTTCTTTGCTGGCACATATTATTTGTAGATAGCCAATATAAGAGAAAATCTGCTAATAATTTCTGCTTTAGGAAAAAGAGATTTCTGCTTTGTTAGAAATCCTTAGTGGCAAGTGATTCTTCTTAATAATAGAGAAAACCCTTTATCAATTGATGATCTGTGACTCAAATTGATGCTTTATATGTATGATTTGTGTTGGAAATAGTAAAAAATTATATTCTACATTGCAAGAGGTGCTACTTTTAGAAGGTAATTTCGTACACTTTGCCCGAATCCTAATTGTGATATATATATATATATATATATATATATATATATATATAAATCTGTCAAAGGATTTACCAGAATCCTAATTGATGGTTGAACGTAAAGGTCAAATTCTTTAATATTATTGTGATTTATGAGAATATTCTAGCCTTCTGTAAAATTGCACAAAAAACCCCATAATCAACACACTTAAGGCTAATAATTCCGAAGACGAGGGAAAGAATAGGGGTGGCAATTCGTGTCTCGTGTCGTGTTCGTGTCGTGTCTTATCGTGTTGACCTTTTTTTGGACCCAGACCCGACCCAACCCATTTAGTAGTATTTACTTATCGTGTCGTGTCGTGTTCGTGTCGTGTCTTGTCGTGTTATCCATTAACGACCCATTAAGACCCATTTAATAATCGTATCTTAATGATAAACAGATATTAATGGTATTACAATCCATATACGACTCATTTAAATTTTAAACTCATTTATGACTGTAATGACCCAATTTTATCTAGTCTAATTCTATGAATTAAATAGCTGGATTAATTTATCCAATTTATTAAGTGAAGTTTAAAAATTAAAGTCATGTCTAGTATATATGGTATAATACTATAATTATTGATAATATTCAATAATATTGTATTACCATAGAGACTAAATTTTCATACAAAGTTAAAGTACATAATTAACAAATTGTGTACTTGAAAATTTAATTAAATAATGTACATATGATAATTAACATATGTACATAAGGATTATTTAAATCTAAAATAGATTTATTGTGATATTAAAGCTCACCATAGAATTTGACATTGGTATCACAATGCAATAGTAAAGCATGAATATATTAAGGTTATGTGCATTGAGCAATTAATTATAAATAGTGAAATGTGTACACTATATTAGTACATAGGTCAACTTTTTACAAAAGTCAAACAAGTTTAATAGGTCATGCCCCATTTCTTTATTATATTAATACTTTTGAGATAGAAAAATATAATATTAGACAAAAATCAAAGAGTGTGGCCGGTCATGTGCTCTTAGTAGCATGACTTGGAATAACTTTTTATATGTGTTGATAAAAAGTGAAAAGAAAACACCTAAATTGTGTAAGAGAAGTAGTTAGGTTGCTTGAACAAGCAACATACATTACTACTCATTACAAACAAACAAGAACTAGCAAAAAGAAAAAAAAATTTGTGTGCATGAAGAGTTAAAGTAAGAAAAGACAAGACATCACTACCAATGAGAATTGATTTCTTTTCACCCATTTTAGCTTGTAGGTACGGTTTTTCCATGCCATTTGAGGAGAAAGAGTCAAACATTGATATAAGAGAATTATGATTTCAAAATACTATTCATTATGCTTTTACAATATTCTACAAACATAAAGAAACAAACAAAAATTCTCCTACCCAAGAGCATGGCCGAACTCTACTCCATTGAAGAGAGTTTTGATTTCAATTTTTCAAAAAAAAAAAATGACAAGTCAAATAGTTAAATGGTCAAAAGTGTAGTTGTGTAGTCATAATTAGAAGACTATATTTTCCTCTCCATTATCTATTCCTCCACGGCACTCTCCTCACCAAATGAGTTTTTATTTCTTCTTTGTACCTAAAAGAAAAAAAAAAGAAAAAAAGAAATTATAGCACTTAAGCTCTAGTTCTCCAAGTTTGTACAAGTAGAAAACCCATCAAATAAACCAACATTTCCTCTCCTTCTACAACAAAGCCTAATATCTCTCTCTCTATTTTTCCTCTCTCTAAAAATCTCTTACACTCTCCATGGGTGAACCTAAGTATGATCTTGAAGGAATTAAAGAAGAAATAGTTGTATTTTGGGTAAGCTTTCTAACTAGTTTTTATATCTTGGTTTGATTTATTTTAGTCATTCTACTAAGTGTAAATTTTTATTTTGAGGGTTAAGTTCCAAGAAGTAGTAAAACAAAAAAAATGTTGGAGATCAAGAAGGAGGAGGATCTTTTGAGCTAAAGGATAAGGTATATATATATCCTAGTTTAAGAAATCATTTATTGTTTAATATGTATTAGACATTTGTAAAGTTAAAAGGAGGAAGTATAAATGCTAGTTTGAGAGATTATTTCTTGGCACTTTAGATAAGGATTTTACTTCTTTTTAAGTGCATGTCATTCTCTCAAATATTTAATGATACCATTATTAGTTTTGTAAAGTTTAAAATGATAATGATAAAGTGCTAAAATCAAACCTTCTTGATGTAGAATAATGAAATAAATTATTTTACGACATGCTCAAAAGTTAAATCTTTTGTTTCAAGTCTTGGGATAAAGATAAATATGGACATCTAAACATATGCATGTCTATATATTTAAAGATATATTAATAGTATATGTATCCCAAGTACACTTATGACTATGTCTCATTTAGTGAAACATGTTTGATGGACTTTAATGTTGTGGTTTAAGCACATATATATTTTAATGAAGTTGTGTTTTATTTATTGGCTATAATGGTTATGAATAGAATAGTGACACAATAATTTTAAACACTTATTTTATATTTTGTGTACTTTTAAGGTATGTTAAAGAGTTGAGAGGTTAAAAAAAAAAAATGCCTAGAAATACAATATGACAAAATAAGCATTTTTAGACCTTTGGTTATAAAATCTATATTTCAGTTCTTATGGAGTCCGAATCTTGTCTTGGATATAAAACAAAAGTTTTAGATCTCATAAAGTGGAGCAAGTTTCACGTTTCGAGTTTTTTCATAACTCACCTAAAAATATACATTAAGATGATAAACATTTAAGGTGTTATAAAATATCACTGATTCACTTAGATTTGAGTCTAGACCTAAACTACAAAGTTTTTGGAAATGAACAGTGAAGCAACTTTTATTCAGGCATTATATCCAAATTCGACTCCTATAAAAAGTTATAGAGTAATTACAAATATACCCTTAACTTTAACTAAGAGTTTGAAGAGGAAGATGGTTGAATTTGATTTCAACCTAGTAGAGAAAAATATTTATCTCAGTTAATAGAGTGAAATGACAGAATAATCTTTCAAAACTGATTTGGGGCAAAAATGTCAAATATTTTATATTTTGGGCCAAAAATGTAAATTTCAGAAAATACAAGGGCCAATCTGCAAAACGTCAGATTTTGGCTGCAAAGGCAGAATTTAATTCTTAATAGTGATTTTCAAGCCTTGAAAAATTATCATTTGTAATAATAGATTATTTTTTCCCCTAAAGGTATTTTTGTCATTTGGATATTTTAATGGACAAGGTGTCTAAAAATCAAAGTGATTCCTAAAATAAGCCAAATGATAATTTAGTAAGATGTTTTCAATATTATAATGTATTTAGAGTTTATAAAAAATATAAATGCACATGTTAAGTTCAAAGAACTTAAAATAGATCTTTTTACTTAAAGCCTATACATGAATATATGGGTCTTTTAAGTTCAAAATTTATGAATAGACTATGTTGGGTTAAAACTCAAAATAGAAAAAATGATTAATGGAATACGGGCCCAAAGTGCTAAAGTAATTAAAATTTAGCCCTTAAGTAGTCAATATAAATAAACTTTATGAGGATAAACTTATTTTAAGCTATTTAGCCAAATATGCAAATAGGCTTAACAACCAAACATATGAAAATGGTGTTAATTTAGAAATCCACGATTTTTAAATGGACTGATTAAATTAATTAATTGATAAAATTAATTAATATGATATTAAGTATATAATTTTTATACGATCTATTAGTAATTAATTAATTATTAATTGATTAATTACAAATATCAAATTTGATAAAGTTGAGAATGATAGATTAGTGAGACTAAGTTTATTTAGTAAATTAATTAATTACTTGAGATGTAATTAATTATTTTCAAGTTAGCAAGAGATTAGTTATTAACTAATCTAAAGAGATTAAGTGTAGTTGAGAAAATATATTGATTGATAATTAATTTCAATTAATAGTTTCTATGATGCAATTAATTGATTTTTTGATAATCAATTAATTTAGATTAAAAAGTTGGATTTTTGAGAATAATTGATTTAATTATTTTCAAGATATGAGACCATGATAGTTGATTTATTTAAAAGTGGTAAATCAATTTCAAGTAGATTATTGAATGCTAATAATAGCACTAGCTTAACCAAGAGAAGAGAGCGAATTAGTTAATTGATGCGTGATTAGTATAGTGTATAATCACACATTGTTCACGTAATCTACGCAGGAGAAATATATAGTTATGAGCATTAAGCGAGGAAATTACATGTATTGCAAGGACACCAGGTGAGTACAAATCTCACCTACAGCAACGAATAGTTTTCAAAAGATAAAACTATGTCATGATGATGTGTTATGTTTCCCAATTTGTTATGCTTTGAAGTTATGTGATTTATGTGTTATATGTTTATAAGTTAAGCATATTTTAATGAGTTTTGTTTATGGAATGATAATATTGTACGTGCTAAGTTTTAAAATAGATTGGCACATATTTCAAGTTATGATGATGTTTAAAGAAATAGAAATCAGTGCCTCTATCATGTTGCTTTATTATTTAAGCATATTCATGAGCATTATAATTTACCATGCTCACTAAATGTAAAGATGAGGCTAATATGTTTTTAAAGATTAAGGTGTCGTACCACCCTCCACTCAGGTGAGGTTTAATGAACGAAAGTTTTATGACTGTGGTAGTTGAGGACCTCGCGAACCTCATCTTTCCACTGGTCGCGCGCACTTGGTACGTACACAAAGGGGATCCCACTAGAAGAAAATATTTTCAGTAAAGTATTCATAATGAAGCATAACTGGACATTCATTCATGACATATATTTTTTGTGAGAATTATGTTTGTACTCACTGAGCGTCAAGCTCATTCAAGTTGTTCGTGCTGTAGGTACGAAACCTGCACCATGATTTAATGATGGATTGGATGGGCAGCAGTGATGAGTGCGCAGGCGAGGGAAGTTTGGGCATACCGCACAAAAGTCTTCCGCTAATGTTTGAAAGAAAATTTTCTATGATCTTTGAATATTTTCTACGATCTTTAAAGAAGTTTTGATTATCTTGCTAATAGTCTTTAAAGCTCTTTTGAAGCTAGATATTTACCTTCAAATTAAATGATTATAATATTAGTGGGTACTAAATAAATACTACGTATATGATTTTTCGTCGTTTTAGAACTTTCATATACAAGCTACTTTCTTATAAGTATTTTTCAAAAGCTTTACTATTGCTTAATATTCTAAATAATTAATACTAAGATAAAGTCTTGCAAAAGTAAAAAAAAAAAAAAAAGATGTAGCTTTAAATTAAGTATTACTATTAGCAAATACATTTGTTTTAAGAAGCAAGTTTTCAAAAAAAAATTTATCTGAAATTTTGAGAACTAGGTTTTAAAGATAAAAGTTCATAAAAAGTAACGGTCCGAAAAGTCGGGTCGCTACAGTTGGTATCAGAGCGGTTATCCTGCCATCCTACCTCGCATCATCACAAGGCTGCCACTTCTCAATCCAAGCAAGTTACTTTTATTTTAGCGCGATAGTTAGATTATAAATTCTCAAACTCGAACCACAATCGTTATGCATTACTGATGGAGATTTTTAAGCGCCTGGTGATTAATTTGTCTCAATTAATCAACAAACATCGTCGCCTCGACAACAAAGGAAGGAAACTCAACGGGAAATCTCCTTATCAATTTTTTCTACAGTAGACTACAATTAACAGTCACAATTATCATCAGAAAGGATCGACTCGACTAAATATCGCAAGAAAAAGCCTATTACGATAAACAAGAAGGATAGGCTGCAACAACAACCTACGGGAGATAGTTCAATCACCCACTCATCAATCTTTAGGATCAACGAGCATCTCAAGATGACAACAATAGAGGTGTTACTGAAACACCATTCATATCAGCACATGTGGCGACTGCAAGGAAAGATCAATTCATTATCCATCGTTTTATGGATCAAGAAATAGGATTAGGATAGTCTTAAGTTATAAGGAACATAAAGTATATATTTTTCTTTCGAGATATTATGTTCTTTAAAAGCTCCTATAAGATAATGATGTATATATGGTAATCAGATTTTAAGTATCTTAATCACAACACTCATGCTGAGACAATGAGTTATGTGAATGATTACCTAAAACGTTTATGAATGCTCGAATCGAACATGTGTTCAATTTTCAAATTTTCAAAGGGTACCTATAGATAGTGCGCCAAAAGCAGTAATGATACCAAATCTTTTTATAATGATATGTATTTTATAATAATACTTATCATTTCATTAAAGAATAATATGACTATATGTCTAAAGATGATAGATTAAGACGTAAGCAATAGTTACACAGAATTGTGTACAAGTTATACTTAATTTCTAATGTTAGTAACAAGAAGAAAATATTATATTTATTTTCCCTCTATTAGAAGAAACTCAAGAACCTATGCTACGAGAAGAAAGAAAGCTATAGCAAGCTATAATACAACCATCAACAACTATTCTAGAAAAGAAAATTTTACGTGATGGAGGCGCCGCAGTCTGAGCGTCATTCCAATCACTTAGAATCAAGTGGATGGATAGCTTTTATATGGGTTCACTGAACAAGAAAATAAAAATGTCTCTTTAAATTAGAAGAAAAGATAAATAAGTTTCGGGTGATAGTGCACCAGTGCAGAAAAGATGAAAAGTATAGCTTACCCGACTAGAGATAGACCCTAGTGGTAAAGAAGTCTCCTACTTCGATTATTAGCATCTCCAATCTCAATAATACCTTTAACTCTCTACTATTATAATGCTACTAAAGCAATCAAGTACCTGCAAAATCTTAGAATTAAAGAAGTTATGGAAGTTCATCAACTATGTCCTAAGTATACGAAGAGGACTTAGACGACCGTCAAAGTATTAATTAGGAGTATGACAACCTGACACGACTCTACTCGTATGTTTAATGCCAACTAAGGGCTAAGTTGTCCGAATAGGTGGTTATAGTAATAAGAATATATCGCATCTATAATAGGTAGCGAATGTTTGCTAAAAACTACACGAGTAGAATTATGGAGCCACAAGAGCGATAAGGAAGGTAGTTCCGCGATGATCAATTTAATCGGTAATCATCAACAATCTAGATATAGGAAGAGGTACGTAAGAAAATGCAAGACAAGTACCCACCCTTGTCGCATATGTAGCAAGCAAAGTTATTGTGTTATAGGTAGCAGTTTCAAATAATGACACATTAGAACAAGCATCTTCAGAGGAAACAAAGACTCAGCCACATAATGGCCAAACTAAAATTAAAAGGACAAGGGGTTAATCAAGAAAGATTGGAAGCACTAAATTCTTTTCTTACATCTAAGCCCGTGCTATGGGTAATGGCAAGATTAGAAATTCTAACTTATTCGAACATTAGCCTTCAATAGTTAAACCAAATACACATGGTTTAATAAGTTCTAGTGCCAGGTATTATAATAAATCGTTCTCATTTTCTAGGCAAGCTAGTTAAAAAAAAAATGAGAATAAATGAGGCGAATAGATAGATTATTAAGACTACCTTAGCCCTACAAAAAAAAAAAAAAGCAAAAACCTTTGTTAATTGACTTATTTGTCAAAAAAAAATTATTTCGTTAAGGAATGATTCTCTTAGATACGAATGACTACCATATCATTCAAGGAATAAATTTAAAATTGATATTACTCAATTATCGAGGATTATCAGGTGACCCTATTTTCGACCATCTAAAGTCGTAGAATTTTACCCTCATAGAGGAATTAATTATATGGCAAAGAAATAGTACCTATGGAGGAACTAATGAAGATGATAAGATGATAAACACAGGTTACCCTATTCAATGAGTAAGTATGATGAATGAAATTCAGAAAAAGGAAAATTGAAGCAAAAAGGTGTCTGAGTCATACATAATCCCATGGAGATTTTTCTAAAGGAATATTCAGAGAATCTCGAGAATGAGAGATTCTGCTGAAATAGAGCCATAAGTATCTTTGATATTAAAGACACCACAAAAGGTCCCAAAGCCTGAGAACTGTAGACTTACCTACAAGGATTATTGGACCATAGAAATCATCGACTCATCGATAGTATTTCCAAAGAAAAAGAAAGTACAATTAAGATGTACTCCACCTTTGCATAAGCTCAAAAAAAAAAAGGGGATCATTGTTAAGAATAATTTTCATGATGTTGATGTTTAGAGACCTATTTGATCAATCTAAATGAGCCTCGATTGTTATGTAAGTCTTTGACTAGTGTAATCCCAATATAATGGTTATTGAGTCAAATCTCAAGGATGATTTTTCTAATATGCACTACTAGTAGTGATATCTTAAGTTACTCGAAGACTAAAGGAATATAAGGCTCTTCAGTATTGCACCGAGAATGTTTAAGTAACATCAACTCTATGCCACTCTCAAGGTATTACAAGTGGTCATATAGAATTTACTAATTTTAACATGTATTGCTTGCTGATATAGCATTGATACATCTTGTTAGAATTAAAAGAATGTGTGAAGAATATTTATAAATAATTCACAAAGCATGTTACATATTTTACCACTCTAAATCAATATAATAGGAAATCGAGTGGATCAAGATGTGTGAAAAGTGTTTTAAGGAATTAAGAAGAAGGGCTATTGAGCATGAAGTATTCACTGCTAAAAAAAAAAAAAAAAAAAAGAAGAAATAAGGGTATGTATATCAAATTGGGGCTAATAGTAGTTCAAAAGAAACACAAGAAGATCACTCAAACTTCCAGTCGATCACAAAAAGAACAAGAATATCTATACAACTCATATTTTAGAGTTGAAATGTTAGTCTTGAATCTCAAGAATTGGCATCACTATCATAGATTGTCATGACGAAGCTCCTTTCATTTTAGAGTTCGAAGTATATCTTCACTTAAAACCAGATCATTATGAGATAAATAAGTGAATTGACTGGTTAAGATTATAAAAATAAAATTCTCTACAATCGAGTTAGAGCCAGTAAGGTGAGAAAAACTAGGTAAAGCATAGAATATCATTCTCATGCAGAATTACAGGCAGTCACCGCAGAAACAAGAGAAGATGAAATAATTGGATATCTAACCGATATTTGGACGATCATCTACTAGCTATTGCAACTAACTATCTTTAATCTGATGAAATAAGCTCTTGAGGATTATCCATTTCTGATAAGGATAAAAGATGAAGCTTAGGAATAAAATAACATTGTATCTAACTTGGCTTTTAGAATAAATAATTTTTGAAGCCCGTTAGACCCATCATTCTAGAAGCGACAAAGATATATGGAAACTTGGAGTAGCAGTTCTAGTTTCTGAGAATCAAGGCAGAACACAAGCACCCAACTACCAAGTTGTAGCCCATTGAGATTCCTTAGTGGAAATGAGTCCAAATCACTATAGATTTTGTGACACGATTGCCAAAGATTAGTTAAGGTTCTGATATAATCTGGGTAATTACTCATTGAAAAATTAAGTCATTACACTTTTTACCCATTAAAGTCAATTAATCAGTAGAAAATTCTGCTGAACTATACATAGAACTTACTGTCCGAATGCACGAAATACTGATCTCAGTCACTTCTAATTGTAATGATCAGCTCAATTCATGTTTTAGAGAAATGTTCACCAAGTGTTGGGTATAAAATTATATTTTGTACTACTTCACACTCTTAAATAGATGGTGATTAGTGAAAACGGACTATCTCAATCTTGAAAGATATGCTTTGAGCGTTCGTTTTGTATTCAAGAAGTTTAGAATAAGAAGTTATTATTGATAGAACTATCTAACAATAATAGCTACTAAGTATCTATTTTCATAGCACCTTATGAAGTACTATATTGTGAAAGTTTCAACCACTCATCCGTTAGAATGGAACGAGGGAGACGTCCAACGAAAGACAAATATATTTTTCTTTTTGACTCTATAGAAAAAAGCTAAAAATATTCGCTAAAGAATATATATTGCTCAGAGACGACAACCTAGTAGCATAAGTATATATTTACATGAATATACTAGTTTGCTAATAAAGAGGATAATGCATTTTAAAGCAAAAGTCAAGGTTGGATAAGCTTGATTTTAGATAACAATGTTGTCTATATATGACAAAAACGATCATTATGTTCATGAAGTTACTTATTATTCAACATAAAGGGGTCTAAATGAAACCCAACATATTTGTTGAATGATTAGTTAATAAAATGCAAAGAGGATTTTCTCCAAAAAGATGAAGTTTTTCTTTTTAAATCCTCAAAAAAAAAAAAATCTATGAAGTCTTTTGTGACAAAGTCACAAGAACAAGAAAGTCATTTGTTAGTGCAAAAATGTTACTAGAATTTAGCACCCTTGATTATTCTAATTTTCGGGACGAAAATTCTATAAGAAGGGGAGATTGTAATGACCCAATTTTATCTAGTCTAATTCTATGAATTAAATAGCTGGATTAATTTATCCAATTTATTAAGTGAAGTTTAAAAATTAAAGTCATGTCTAGTATATATGGTATAATACTATAATTATTGATAATATTCAATAATATTGTATTACCATAGAGACTAAATTTTCATACAAAGTTAAAGTACATAATTAACAAATTGTGTACTTGAAAATTTAATTAAATAATGTACATATGATAATTAACATATGTACATAAGGATTATTTAAATCTAAAATAGATTTATTGTGATATTAAAGCTCACCATAGAATTTGACATTGGTATCACAATGCAATAGTAAAGCATGAATATATTAAGGTTATGTGCATTGAGCAATTAATTATAAATAGTGAAATGTGTACACTATATTAGTACATAGGTCAACTTTTTACAAAAGTCAAACAAGTTTAATAGGTCATGCCCCATTTCTTTATTATATTAATACTTTTGAGATAGAAAAATATAATATTAGACAAAAATCAAAGAGTGTGGCCGGTCATGTGCTCTTAGTAGCATGACTTGGAATAACTTTTTATATGTGTTGATAAAAAGTGAAAAGAAAACACCTAAATTGTGTAAGAGAAGTAGTTAGGTTGCTTGAACAAGCAACATACATTACTACTCATTACAAACAAACAAGAACTAGCAAAAAGAAAAAAAAATTTGTGTGCATGAAGAGTTAAAGTAAGAAAAGACAAGACATCACTACCAATGAGAATTGATTTCTTTTCACCCATTTTAGCTTGTAGGTACGGTTTTTCCATGCCATTTGAGGAGAAAGAGTCAAACATTGATATAAGAGAATTATGATTTCAAAATACTATTCATTATGCTTTTACAATATTCTACAAACATAAAGAAACAAACAAAAATTCTCCTACCCAAGAGCATGGCCGAACTCTACTCCATTGAAGAGAGTTTTGATTTCAATTTTTCAAAAAAAAAAAATGACAAGTCAAATAGTTAAATGGTCAAAAGTGTAGTTGTGTAGTCATAATTAGAAGACTATATTTTCCTCTCCATTATCTATTCCTCCACGGCACTCTCCTCACCAAATGAGTTTTTATTTCTTCTTTGTACCCACTTAAGCTCTAGTTCTCCAAGTTTGTACAAGTAGAAAACCCATCAAATAAACCAACATTTCCTCTCCTTCTACAACAAAGCCTAATATCTCTCTCTCTATTTTTCCTCTCTCTAAAAATCTCTTACACTCTCCATGGGTGAACCTAAGTATGATCTTGAAGGAATTAAAGAAGAAATAGTTGTATTTTGGGTAAGCTTTCTAACTAGTTTTTATATCTTGGTTTGATTTATTTTAGTCATTCTACTAAGTGTAAATTTTTATTTTGAGGGTTAAGTTCCAAGAAGTAGTAAAACAAAAAAAATGTTAGAGATCAAGAAGGAGGAGGATCTTTTGAGCTAAAGGATAAGGTATATATATATCCTAGTTTAAGAAATCATTTATTGTTTAATATGTATTAGACATTTGTAAAGTTAAAAGGAGGAAGTATAAATGCTAGTTTGAGAGATTATTTCTTGGCACTTTAGATAAGGATTTTACTTCTTTTTAAGTGCATGTCATTCTCTCAAATATTTAATGATACCATTATTAGTTTTGTAAAGTTTAAAATGATAATGATAAAGTGCTAAAATCAAACCTTCTTGATGTAGAATAATGAAATAAATTATTTTACGACATGCTCAAAAGTTAAATCTTTTGTTTCAAGTCTTGGGATAAAGATAAATATGGACATCTAAACATATGCATGTCTATATATTTAAAGATATATTAATAGTATATGTATCCCAAGTACACTTATGACTATGTCTCATTTAGTGAAACATGTTTGATGGACTTTAATGTTGTGGTTTAAGCACATATATATTTTAATGAAGTTGTGTTTTATTTATTGGCTATAATGGTTATGAATAGAATAGTGACACAATAATTTTAAACACTTATTTTATATTTTGTGTACTTTTAAGGTATGTTAAAGAGTTGAGAGGTTAAAAAAAAAAATGCCTAGAAATACAATATGACAAAATAAGCATTTTTAGACCTTTGGTTATAAAATCTATATTTCAGTTCTTATGGAGTCCGAATCTTGTCTTGGATATAAAACAAAAGTTTTAGATCTCATAAAGTGGAGCAAGTTTCACGTTTCGAGTTTTTTCATAACTCACCTAAAAATATACATTAAGATGATAAACATTTAAGGTGTTATAAAATATCACTGATTCACTTAGATTTGAGTCTAGACCTAAACTACAAAGTTTTTGGAAATGAACAGTGAAGCAACTTTTATTCAGGCATTATATCCAAATTCGACTCCTATAAAAAGTTATAGAGTAATTACAAATATACCCTTAACTTTAACTAAGAGTTTGAAGAGGAAGATGGTTGAATTTGATTTCAACCTAGTAGAGAAAAATATTTATCTCAGTTAATAGAGTGAAATGACAGAATAATCTTTCAAAACTGATTTGGGGCAAAAATGTCAAATATTTTATATTTTGGGCCAAAAATGTAAATTTCAGAAAATACAAGGGCCAATCTGCAAAACGTCAGATTTTGGCTGCAAAGGCAGAATTTAATTCTTAATAGTGATTTTCAAGCCTTGAAAAATTATCATTTGTAATAATAGATTATTTTTCCCCTAAAGGTATTTTTGTCATTTGGATATTTTAATGGACAAGGTGTCTAAAAATCAAAGTGATTCCTAAAATAAGCCAAATGATAATTTAGTAAGATGTTTTCAATATTATAATGTATTTAGAGTTTATAAAAAATATAAATGCACATGTTAAGTTCAAAGAACTTAAAATAGATCTTTTTACTTAAAGCCTATACATGAATATATGGGTCTTTTAAGTTCAAAATTTATGAATAGACTATGTTGGGTTAAAAACTCAAAATAGAAAAAAATGATTAATGGAATACGGGCCCAAAGTGCTAAAGTAATTAAAATTTAGCCCTTAAGTAGTCAATATAAATAAACTTTATGAGGATAAACTTATTTTAAGCTATTTAGCCAAATATGCAAATAGGCTTAACAACCAAACATATGAAAATGGTGTTAATTTAGAAATCCACGATTTTTAAATGGACTGATTAAATTAATTAATTGATAAAATTAATTAATATGATATTAAGTATATAATTTTTATACGATCTATTAGTAATTAATTAATTATTAATTGATTAATTACAAATATCAAATTTGATAAAGTTGAGAATGATAGATTAGTGAGACTAAGTTTATTTAGTAAATTAATTAATTACTTGAGATGTAATTAATTATTTTCAAGTTAGCAAGAGATTAGTTATTAACTAATCTAAAGAGATTAAGTGTAGTTGAGAAAATATATTGATTGATAATTAATTTCAATTAATAGTTTCTATGATGCAATTAATTGATTTTTTGATAATCAATTAATTTAGATTAAAAAGTTGGATTTTTGAGAATAATTGATTTAATTATTTTCAAGATATGAGACCATGATAGTTGATTTATTTAAAAGTGGTAAATCAATTTCAAGTAGATTATTGAATGCTAATAATAGCACTAGCTTAACCAAGAGAAGAGAGCGAATTAGTTAATTGATGCGTGATTAGTATAGTGTATAATCACACATTGTTCACGTAATCTACGCAGGAGAAATATATAGTTATGAGCATTAAGCGAGGAAATTACATGTATTGCAAGGACACCAGGTGAGTACAAATCTCACCTACAGCAACGAATAGTTTTCAAAAGATAAAACTATGTCATGATGATGTGTTATGTTTCCCAATTTGTTATGCTTTGAAGTTATGTGATTTATGTGTTATATGTTTATAAGTTAAGCATATTTTAATGAGTTTTGTTTATGGAATGATAATATTGTACGTGCTAAGTTTTAAAATAGATTGGCACATATTTCAAGTTATGATGATGTTTAAAGAAATAGAAATCAGTGCCTCTATCATGTTGCTTTATTATTTAAGCATATTCATGAGCATTATAATTTACCATGCTCACTAAATGTAAAGATGAGGCTAATATGTTTTTAAAGATTAAGGTGTCGTACCACCCTCCACTCAGGTGAGGTTTAATGAACGAAAGTTTTATGACTGTGGTAGTTGAGGACCTCGCGAACCTCATCTTTCCACTGGTCGCGCGCACTTGGTACGTACACAAAGGGGATCCCACTAGAAGAAAATATTTTCAGTAAAGTATTCATAATGAAGCATAACTGGACATTCATTCATGACATATATTTTTTGTGAGAATTATGTTTGTACTCACTGAGCGTCAAGCTCATTCAAGTTGTTCGTGCTGTAGGTACGAAACCTGCACCATGATTTAATGATGGATTGGATGGGCAGCAGTGATGAGTGCGCAGGCGAGGGAAGTTTGGGCATACCGCACAAAAGTCTTCCGCTAATGTTTGAAAGAAAATTTTCTATGATCTTTGAATATTTTCTACGATCTTTAAAGAAGTTTTGATTATCTTGCTAATAGTCTTTAAAGCTCTTTTGAAGCTAGATATTTACCTTCAAATTAAATGATTATAATATTAGTGGGTACTAAATAAATACTACGTATATGATTTTTCGTCGTTTTAGAACTTTCATATACAAGCTACTTTCTTATAAGTATTTTTCAAAAGCTTTACTATTGCTTAATATTCTAAATAATTAATACTAAGATAAAGTCTTGCAAAAGTAAAAAAAAAAAAAAAAAAGATGTAGCTTTAAATTAAGTATTACTATTAGCAAATACATTTGTTTTAAGAAGCAAGTTTTCAAAAAAAAATTTATCTGAAATTTTGAGAACTAGGTTTTAAAGATAAAAGTTCATAAAAAGTAACGGTCCGAAAAGTCGGGTCGCTACAATGACCTAAATTAAAATAAAAGGATAATTCAATACATAGAAAAAACAACAAAACTAACAAGATTGTATGTCCAATAAAGAAAAAAATAACAAAACCAATCAACAAAATATATAACATGACTAAATCAACAAAATATGTTGTTCTATTTTATAAGAATGAATATAAAATTAAAGAAGATATATATAAATATTAAAAATTATTTATTAATCGTGTCTTAACGTTCTTAATCGTGTCTTCGTGTTCGTGTCGTGTTCACCCATTTAATTATCGTGTTAATCGTGTCGATCCGTTTAAGACCCAGACCCATTAAGGGTGGACCCAGACCCGTTTATTTCGTGTCGTGCTCGTGTCGTGTCTCGTGTCCGGACCCAAATTGCCACCCCTAGGAAAGAATATAGTTTTTCCCAAAAAAAAAAAAAAAAACCCTAAGTCTGAGGATAGTTACACATTATTTGATGTCTCTCCTTTTTTTCCAATCAGGTAGTTGTGATGGTTATTGCTTCATGAGAAGACACCAGTACTGTCATAAATAAGGTTTCTATTACACCTCGATTGGATATTTTGGTGGTTATTCACAATAATAACTATTCTATAGTTTTCAAAACTATTAAGGGATTTGACTTCGCATGCCATCAATGTCGAGATATGCTCAACATTAATCCACCTACTATGGAATTTTTTTTTTTGTTATTTATTTATTTGTTTTTTTGGATTGCTCTCCAACTGCTTAAAACAATTTTCAGACTAAGACCATCTCCAATATAAATGGCTAATGCCAATATTAAATTTAGCAGATAAAAGAATTAAATATTATTTTAAATGATACTTTTATTATTTTATTACTATTTAGTTGCACAATTCGTTATAGACAATAAATGTTAGTCAATAAGAAAAATACTACATGTAGTAATAATGATTTTTTAATGTAAGAGATATTTTATAATATAAAATTGTAATTACAATTATTTTAATATTAAATGATGAAAAAGTTATTAATCAATGCTCCTTTTCAAATGCTAAAAGTTGACATTATGCTATACTTTGTATCAAATTTAGCAACAAATTTAGCATTTGTCAAATTTAACATTGCAATTATATTATTAAATTGGAGATTAACTTTTTCACTCAAATGTAAAATTTTGACATTAGCACGTCAATTTAGTATTGCATTGAAGATGCTCTATCAAGGGCAAACACAAATGAGTAGTTCCGAAAAGGAAAGATTTTACAGTTCCTTCAAACCGCGATCGATACTTAACTTAATTGTTGCTTTGCTAATTAGCCCCATCATTATTGGTGGTTTATACTATTGCACCTCGATCGGACATGATGTTGCTCGATCGCTTCGAGTTAATAAGTCGGTTGAGATTACTAAAGAAGATCGAACTCTCTGAATGGAACAAAACAAACTAAAGTGAGTAAGAAAACGACAAATTCCTGAATGATCGATACTATTGCTCGTGAAACAAAAGGTCATGTTCTTCGGAGTACCATTCCTGGGATGGATTAGAGGTTAATAATGATGTGTGATAGAACCCTATATCGGAACTGGCAGATTAACCTCTTTTTTTTTTTTTTTGATTTATTTGGGATTTTTGTTCATTAGCTTTTTGAGTAATTGGCACACCAGTGGCCCTTGAATTTGTCGTGTTTTAATAAGTTACACTCTGAATTTTTTTGCTTTGCTAATTTACATCCTAAACTTAAAAACTTTTCGCAAATTGGTCAAAACTGATGACAAATGTTCAAATTTATGTGGAATTAAAAAGATTGGAGGTTGCGATTGCCAAAACAAACAAAGCTCAAAGGGAAACTTTCCAATACTCGACAAGTTCATTTACCATTATTCGAAAAAGATTTGACAATTGTTTTCAATTTAGACCGATTTGCCAAATTTTATTAGTTCTGTGTCCAAATTACTAAAGAAAAAGATTTAGGGGTCGACTTGTCAAACAAAGGAAAATTCAGAGGCCGTTGATGCCCATTACTCTTGCTTTTATCACCCTTGCTTTGAGGTTGTTCTATGAACTTCTATTATTGCACTTTTTCTTTTATTTATTAAATATGTTGCCAGTGAATTAGAGTAGCCGATAGAAGAAGACCAGCTTTCTTGGGAACCTTAATTAGTTGTGGCTTAATTCATTTGAACAGGTTCCTAATTCTTTGTCTCCTTGTTTTGTTGTTTAAGGAAAAAGTATTTGACAAGAAATTTTACAATTCATACTATTAATTACGTCATTTATGTGATAATATTGTAAAACTTTTTTGTCAAAATTTTCGTTGTGTAATGTACGACTATGATAATTTGACGCATATTTGTGTTGATCATGGGATGATGATCCAGTTGAGCAGAAACGGATCCCAATTTTTTGTTCTCTCACCTTTCTTGTCCTTTGATACATTTATTAATTAAGGACTGCCATCATTATGTTGGATATCTGTCCGCAACAATTCAAACCAAAAACCCAAGTTATTGGTGCGGAAGTTAATTTTATCATCTAACCTAGCTACTTTAAAAGAGTATTATCGATCAGTGTATGTTCATAATTGTTGAGATTTTCGCAAAGTAAATAAAAAAAGAGAAATCCCACATGGGTTGTGCATAAGCATGCAAATCCGATACAATTAACCGATTGCTTAATTTATCACCGAAAATTTTTCGGTTAATATCCGGTTAATAACCGGATTTTAACCGCCGGTAAAAATCCGGTTATTAACCGGATTTTAACCGTTTTTTTCGGCAATAACTTTTCACCGGATTTCCACCGGATTTCCACCGCACTATTACAACTATTTTTAGTCATGCCACTTCTTTTTTTTTTTTTTTTCTTTTCAAAAGTGAGGTGCAGTGCAGGTGGTCGGCAACTCGGCATTGTGCAGTGGTGTGTGCAGTGAGTGCAGTGGTGTGTGCAGGGAGGTGCAGTGGTGTGTGCAGTGAGTGCAGTGGTGTGTGCAGTGGTGTGTGCAGTGGTGCTCGCCTGCTCGGCCTTGTGCAGCGAGGTGCAGTCGCCGACTGTGGTGTGCAGTGTGGCGTGCATTGCAGTGTAGTGAAGTGAATGTAACTTTGACCATGTCCGTGAATGTATAGTGTAGTGTAGGAATAAAAAAATGTTAGTTTTTTGCTATAAAATCCGGTTTCTTCACTTCATTCTCACATCACTTAACTTAAATCTTCGCCAAAGAAATTGGATTTCTTTCTCAGCTGCAAGTTCATTTTCTCTTCACTTCACTTAAGTTTTGCCGGCTTCATTCTCTGCTGTATGTAAGTTTTGCACCATTTTTTAATTTTAAGTGTTATTGTTTATTAATAACTAATAACTAAATTAGTTTTATAATTAGTTATATATTTTATGATTAGTTTTCATAATATAATATTTACTGAAATATAGTTTTATGATTAGTTAGAAAATGAGTTAAATTTTTTGTTTCTTATATACGTTTTGTTTTTTCTTAGTTAAATTAGTTACACAATTAGTTAAATTAATAGTTTTTAATTTAGTGTTTTTTAGCATTAGTTATTTTATTTATATCACTAGACTTAAATTAGTAGTTATTATTTAAGTTCTTGTTATTTTATTTATTTCATTAAAGTTAAATAATTAAATTAGTAGTTATTATTTAAGTTCTTGTTATTTTATTTATTTGATTACAGTTAAATTAGTACTTATTATTTAACTACTTGTTAACTTGTTTTATATATTTCATTCTAGTTAAATTAGTAGTTCTTATTTTAGGAGTTTATTATTTGTTATTTTATTTATCTCATTAGACTTAAATTAGTAATTATTAGTTTATTAGTTGTTATTTTATTTATCTCATTACGGTTAAATTAGTAATTATTCGTTTAAGGGCCTTACACCAATATACTATATATCGGAGATATTTTGTTTTTCAATATTCCAAACTCCTAGTTAGTGTATCAATCTGTATATCCTTAGTTTCATTCGATTATATAACTACTTTGTCATTTAATGTATTATATATATATATATATTCATAATAGAGAAAAATATAATGAAAGTATAAAAGGCACATATAAGCTCATTTTGTTTCAAAAGACAATGAGTTCCTAAAAAAAATTTCACAATACGCCTTCTTAATTTTGTTTTGTTTTGTTTTGTTTTTTTAGTTTTGTGTTTGTGGTTGTGTTTGTCGAATATGAATGATTATGAACTTTAATTTTTTAGATTTCTTCCAAAGTATTGTTATGCCCTATTATTTTAGTTTTGGTGAATGATTAGGCATTGTTTACCTTGTTTTTGGCTATTTTATTTTTCATTGTTAGAGTTTTCTCGGCATATATTTGTGCAAAAGATATGTTAATATATTCTATTAAGTAATTATATTTTATTTCTATGAATATGATATTTAAAGGTCAATTTATGTAATTTACCCGGGTTTAATAAACAATAATACACATTCAAATCGATAGTTGTTCGTTTATTAGTTGTTATTTTATTTATCTCATTATTCTTAAATTAGTAATTATTCGTTTATTAGTTGTTATTTAATTTATCTCATTACGGTTAAATTAGTAATTATTATTTTATTAGTTGTTATTTTATTTATCTCATTACGGTTAAATTAGTAATTATTCGTTTATTAGTTGTTATTTTATTTATCTCATTAGACTTAAATTAGTAATTGTTAGTTGCATTTGTTATTAATCCGGTTATTAATGAAATAAGTCATTATTGTCATTATTTATTTTATTAAATAGTAACACACTTTTTTCTTTTATTTGCTATAAATTTAGCAGTATGGCGTATCCGTACGAAGACTCGCAGGCCGCCTACAGCGACGACGAGACTCAGGATACACACATTAGCCAAACACAAGTCCAAGATCCATGGATTGAGGCGATGCAACAGCAGAGCACTTATTTATTTGGTGGCCCACCAAGGCCGTTGCCCGACTACACGGATAGCGTCCTGGATCGTGCGGAGACCAGATTGTATGCTCCATCGACTAGTCTGCAGCTAGGCCGACAAGCGGGGCAGGCAAGTAGCTCGTCACATCGGCCTCCTTCATTTGAGCAGTTTGCGGGCGGGAGACCGCAATTTAGGCCGCCGCCAATGGACTTCAGTTTCCCGGTTCCGGCCCACACCGGTCCGTTGCCTGTCCCGACCGTTCAGCTACGTCCGCCACCGGCTCCGCAATCGCCATTCCAACCACCGGCCGCTCCCGCCGCTGTACATGCCGGGGGCAATGCCGACGATAACAACGAAGTCGGCGCCCGACCTACGCGTGGGAAGAGACGGAAGTCTGATGTTTGGCGCAGTATGACGCGAACAGAAGAACGGCAATCAGACGGCAGCATCATGGTGTGGGCCACATGTAAGGGTTGCGAGAAAAAATATAGGGCCGAATCACATCGAGGGACTAGCCACCTGGCGTATCACATTGACAGATGTGTTAAATTGGACAACGGGAATCCTCTGCCAGCCGAGGGTGCGGTCGGCGAAGCCGGGCCGTCGTCAGGGGTGTTATACGACGAACAAGTGCACAGACAAGCACTGGCTCGGTTCATCGCAGTGCAGGGCTTGGAGCTTAACTTTGCTGACAATCCAGCCTGGGAGGAGCTCATACAACTATCGTTCTTAAAAGACTATCAGCGTCCGAGTCGAACGACTACTCGGGCCGACTTGGTCAAGTGGTATGAGTGGAAAAGGACGGAGTTGATCGGGGGCTTTGTGGAGGCAAGCCAACGGGTGGCATTGACCAGCGACATTTGGTCAAGTGGGGCGTCGCACGACTACATCGGCGTTTGTTGTCACTATATTGATAGAGATTGGAACGTCGAGAAGAGAATCATTGGGTTTAGAGCCATGGAAGAAGGCCACAGTGGAGAAATGATAGCTCAGGAGATATTAGCTGTCGTTAATGATTACGGCGTTACAGGACGAGTTATCTCAATCACTATGGATAACGCTTCCGCCAACGACCGAGCAATCAATATTCTCCGAGGGGCTTTGAACCCGATTTCCTACCCATACTTCTTCCACAGCCGTTGCGTCGCACACATCTTGAATCTTGTAGTTCAAGATGGTATGAAGGAATTGGACTCCACGCTTAAAGATATTCGGGATGCCGTAATTTATTTAAACGGGTCCCACCAGCGTGAGGCCCGATGGAGGAGAGCGTGCGAATTAAATGGGCTAAGACCGAAGATGATAGCCAACGACATGCCTGTTCGATGGAATTCAACTTACCTCATGCTGCAAAGTATAATTCCTTATGCAGAGAGCTTCACCGTTTGGTACAACAATGAGCGGAAAGGCTCTCTGCTCAACGAACGGCATTGGCAAGACGCTACGCTGCTCTGCGGGTTCCTTCATGTGTTCTACGAAGCGACCAATATTTTTTCGTCCTCTTCGCGAGCTACTACTCCTATTGTCGTGCACCAACTGGTCATCATCGGCGACGTCTTCAAGAAATACAAGAACCACCAACGTCTGGCAGGGGCCGTAAATAAGATGCTGGAGAAGTTCCTGAAATATTTTTATCCTTTACCGCATCTTTACGCTTTTGCCTTCCTACTAGACCCGCGTAATAGATATAAGGGCCTGCAGCAATTTTTAAAAGTGTTGACAAGAAAACTCGGCCCAGATTACGTGAGCGCAGTGGATGACCACGCTGCAGCCTTGCAAGAGGCGTACAGTGTATATGAGTTGCGGTTCGGGGTCACTTCAGATCAGGCTCCTACTGAGAAGACGTCGCCGACTTCAGCTAGTTGGAGGTTGGTTCGGGAAGACTTACAGGATGAAGAGGAGTCGCCGTCAAGCGTCAGCCCCTCAGGAGGAACGTCGCACAACGAACTAAACGTCTTCTTGAATACAAGATTCACGGACGCAGGTTCAGATAACCTGGATTTGGTCAGGTGGTGGCGTAATCATTCAGGCCAATTTCCAGTGTTATCGACGTTGGCTCGCGACATCTTCTCCATACCCGTCTCTACAGTGTCTTCAGAATCTGCGTTTAGCATGGCCGGTAATATTTTAGATCCTCATCGAAGCCGACTAACGCCAAAGATGGTGGAGATTCTGACATTGGTAAAAGACTGGGAATTAGCTCGGATGCGCATGCAAAACACGATCGAACAAGCAAACGCCGACCTAGCTGAACAGCTTGAAGAGTGGACGCTCCAGTGATGTCGCACGGCCCCCGCCCAACCAAACGTCCCCCCTCCAATTTTCGACATTGGTATCGGTCTTTTTAATTTTTTGTTCTTATCATATGTAAAACAATTGTATTTTATCCTATTCTTTCATTCATTATTTATTCAGACAATTTAGTATAAAAGTTTTTTGTAATTAATATTTAGTTATCAACAGAAGTATGTAAACAAATTTATTGATTGATTATTTATCAATAAAATTTTGTTATCAATTACCATTATAATTTATAACACTTTATCATAAACCTTAAAAATTAGAACTTAATTTTAAACATTATAATTTAAAACTCCATATCAAATAATTAAACCAAATCAAACTTATAAAACAAATAAAACTTTCAAAACAACATTAAAACTTATAAAACAAAATTAAAATAAATAAAACTTATAAACTAAAATATATAAACAATTAAAAAAAAAATTACCCAAACGGTTAATTAACCGGTATTAACCGGGGAAATTTTCGGTTAATAACCGGTTAATAACCGGTTAATAACCGGAAATTTCAACCGGTTAACACCGGTTAATTAACCGGTTAATTACCGGAAAAAACAATCCGGTCGGTCGGTTATAACCGGTTTTGCATGCTTAGTTGTGCAGGAAAAGGGATGGGGTTTTAGGATATATATAAATTCTAAGGCTTTTATATTAATTTATCACAAATATCAAAGACACTTTAAACTTTGTTAACTCTGACTGAGGAAAAGTGTTAATTTTGTGTGTTGGCTAATGGAAATTTTGGTTATTTTCTTAAATGATAGGTGAAAAATGGCCAAATACTAAAAAGATCTAAAAATTAATCAGATCAATTATCTTTTTTTTTTCCTTCCTAATTTTGCTGTATTCTCATTGTTAATTTATGAGTGATACTTTCTTATATTTAATTTAATTTAAAATTTGGTTAGTTAATTATTTATGTAATATGTATTACAATAATTAATTATAAGAGAAGTTGTTAATGATATAATTATGATTAATTAAGGATTAATTAAATATTTAATTAATAATTGTGTATTTATGTAATTATAAATTTATATAATTATCTAACCATATTATCTTTACACGCAGTCAAACTATTTCGATGACGATCGACCACCAACGAGCTTTGCCTTAGACATGGCCGTCTGGTGGAACACAACGTACTGAAAAACAAAGATATTTTTCGTATGTTCTATAACCATGAGATGACCGAGATCGTCCTAATAGACCTACATTGTGAGGTGAGCGGTTGTTTGCACCATTTTTTACAACACAACTGTAAATTTATCATCGGTTTCTAGACCTATTTCTTCTTTAGTCATGTATTCATTAGTAGAAATTAGCATAGCTATCAAAGAATATAAAGTGCATGAACGCTTAGGTTACAATGTCAGTGTTTCACCCCGTCCATCTCATATCTATACTCTTCCGCAATCTTATTAGATATCCTTAGGTTGAAATTAAACGATTCACAAATTTTCTTAAGACATTCTCAGTGAATACTTAGGAGTTGACTTCACTAATAGTCTTGAAGACATAAGAGAAAG
The DNA here is from genome assembly GCA_018132145.1 of Boehmeria nivea var. tenacissima. Taxonomy (NCBI): domain Eukaryota; kingdom Viridiplantae; phylum Streptophyta; class Magnoliopsida; order Rosales; family Urticaceae; genus Boehmeria; species Boehmeria nivea. The sequence goes on along the minus strand of CM030875.1, from coordinate 10,519,469 downwards.
GGCAACGACAATGGATAAGCTAAGTCAAGAATCGATGTCGCCAGTGAGCAAGAGCTGGCAGCTTTTGCAAGCAAAGAGGGCGTCGCTTGGGGGTACGTTGTGTTCGAGTTTGAGTCCGTCAAGTTCGTCTGGGTTCAACTGGTTGGCTTCGTACTTTGAAATGCGATTCCAAGACAAGACATCAAAAAACCTCAACCTACTTTACGTGGTGGCGAACTACAAACTGCACTTCTCGATTCCAGTACTATGACGTACAACAACACTTGTAGCTCGCTAAACAAACGATATCATATACTTAATACTTGCATTTTTGGTCCATCATGTAGCCACCAAAACTCTCAGAACCTCTGTTGTGACCACCTCCCACTCCGCAATCTCACCGCCTTTGAATCTTGTTCGAGTCCATGTCTTTGGAACTCCAAAATCTGGTTAGGGTGGCTTTGAGTGTTGTTGTGCAAAGATTGGGTGCAATATATGCCTCGGAGATTTGGACCATTGAGGAGATTAATTATCCTCTGTCTCAGAACGATGATGAAGTTGGGGGAGATCAAGTGGTGGTGGACATTGTAAGGCACAACACAAGCCTCACTAAATTTTTAAATTTATATTTTCCTACTATAATTGAATTGAAGAAGATTCAAACAAATCTTTAGCATGCTTCCCTGAATTACAATTTTGGATCTGTGACGCAAAGACTCTGGTAGGAAACAAGGTGTTTTTTTTTTTTAATTATTAAAAGTGGTGGGCCCCACTAAATTATACAAATCCTAACTTAAATCAAGTGAGTGGAAGTCTATAATAAAATTGGTGAGCTCAACACCTAATTTAATCACGTGAGTGGAAGTCTATATAAATTTGGTGAGCTCAACATTCTATGGACAACAGATTCAAATTCAAAGGCTAAGATTTGTGACGCGTCGGGTCATATTGTAGCATCCTCCTCAATTTTTTGTTTAAACATAAAAAGTTGAACATTTTACTGTTTTGTATTAATTATATATTGGTAAGTTGCAAAAATTGGCCAAAATTAAATGTTTGTTTTAAATGATAGCCTATGTTTCAATAAATTAAAAAAAATAGCCATATTATGAATTGTATAATAAAAAAGTGTCATACAAAATATAACACATTTATAAATATTTGTAAGATATTATTTGACAATTCAAACAATAATGAGTAAAACTTGAAGTGTTATAAAATATCTTACAAATATTTACAGATTTGTTATATTTTGTGTGACACTTTTCTGTTATACAATTTGTAACATGGCTATTTTTTAATTTTTTAAAACATTGACTGTATTTTAAAAACGAAAATTATTTTTGGCTATTTCTTGCGATTTTCCTATTCTCTTTCAATGTGTTTTGTCTCTTTTCTCACTTTGTCTCTCCTAATTACAAATCATGCTCGTATTTTTTTTAATAAATAAAATAAAGAATTTGGCATTTGACTTTATTTTTTTTATGTTTCAAAAAAATTACTGACATTTTTAAAAATTAAATAATTATCATGAACTCATAAAGAATTTAAGACATAAAGTAAAATTACAATCTCTTCTAATTAAGGATATGATTATTTTCTTAATAAATAAAAGTGTTACTATTTTTTAAAATATCGTTTAAAAAATAGTAATTTTCTTAACAATTTTAAAAATAAATAAAAACAAAAAAGGTTTTCTATTTTCAAAAATTTGTAAATAAAAAAAATGCTTACAGCTTATGTTTGTAAATTAAAAAAAATAAAAGCATAAAATGTTACTAAACTTAGATTAGTTGTTAATATATCAAAAACCGGTTGGAAGAAATTTGACCAAGTCATTTATCCACAAGGACAAAAACCAGCAGATAAAATCACAAACCCAGAGCTTTCTTTTTGTTTTTTCCTGTACTATATATATATTTATGTTTGTGTCCTATTCAGAACTGAGCTACTATCTACTTCGAAATTAACAATTCCTAAAAATCCCTTTTTTTTCTTCTTAGTTACTCATATTCTACAAATTATTTATTGGTTCTTACTTTTTTTTTTTTAGCAAATGAAATTGCCTAGTTGCACTTCTTTGTCAACTTGTGACGTTCAATAGTTTGACTTTGGAGTTCGCCTATTTTGTTCATATTTTGCATGGCGTTTTCATACTCTCCCAGCTAAGCGTATCGCATAAACAATGTATGAACGTTCCAATCAACAAACTGACACGAAATATATTCATTCATAAATAAGTACACATCAAAAAAGTAAAACCAAGTTGACTATTTTACCAACTTGTGCACAAAATATTTTTCTATGCATTATGACCAAAATAACAAAATTTAAAAAATAAAAATAAAAATCTCATCCAGATAGGCATCTGTGCGGCGACAACGACGACGACGACGACAACGACGACAAAGACGACGACGATGACATCATCGTCGCGCCGTGGAACAAATCCGACAAGTAATTCCCCAAGTCATCAGGAGAAAATCTCACCACCGATTCCGAATTTTTCTCCTCATTCAACAAGACTACATTCGCGTCGTAAAACTCGCGGTATTTCGGCACAAGCTTCCTCGCGATCGACGCCTTCAGCTCGTCCCGGAGCTTTCCGTCCCGGACGATCCACGCCGTCTGCTTCTTGTAGGCCTCGTCGAACGCGGCGCCGAACTTCCGGAAGCTCTGCTTCGCCGCCTCGGCCGACAGCGGAGGCGTCAGCGAAGCCGCGCCGTCGGGCAAGGCGAGGAGCACCTTCGTCCACGCCATGGACTCGTAGTTGGAAGCGTACTGGTTGACCTTCCTCGCGTGCTTCGATATCCAGTCCTCGCCGAGGAGGAGCCTCAGGCTGGCGGTTTTCGCCACCTTCTCGACGATGTAGTGAAGATTGTTGGCCAGGAAGAGATAGGACAGAGCAGCGTCCTTGTAGAGCTCGGCTTTGCAGTCGAGCTTGCAGAGCAGGACGAGGATGAGCCAGGCCAGGTGGACGGACACCGCGTCCGGGGGCGAGCCGTCGGCTAAGCTCGTCGGGGTTTCGAGGAACGACTCGTTGAGCTGCGAGTTCCCCTGCGGCGGGGGGTAATCGGCGAGGATTCCGGAGAGGACGCCGCCGTGGTCGGCCAAGGACGAGATGTATTCCATGACGGAGAGTGTCATCGGGTGGATCCCTCCGCCCGGGACCGGCGTCTTCGAGGAGAAGTCCTTCTGGATCGCGGCCTCGAAATCGGGCAGGATCGAGTGGATCGTGTCTCGCAGCTTCAGGGACGACGAGAGGGCCTGCGATCGCACGTCGCCGGTGGACTCCGAGCTGAATGTGGACTCGATCTCCGGCCAGAGATCGGAGAAGGCCTCGTAGAGCTCCATCAGCTGGAAGATTTTCTCCGGCGAGGACTTCTTCGCCTTCGCGACGAGCTCGGGGAATCGGAACAGGTTGAGCGCCGCCTCCTTCGTTATCTCGTGGAAGCACGTGTCTCGGATGGTCTCGGACGACGAGAAGACGTGATCGCAGAGCATCTTTTCGCCGTTGAAGAGCGTCTTCACGGCGAGCTTCGCCGCGTTAAGCCAGTTCTTGATCGTCTCGGAAAGAGCTTCCCAGTTCAGTTTGTGTACGTGGGCCGATCTGAACCGCTCGATCTTGAGGCGGTACAGTCCCTCGTCGACTATAGATTTTCGTATCACTTTGTATATCTTCACACACTCTTTGGCATAGCCACACACGATCATACACTCAGCTATGGACTTGAGATCAGACATGGCAAGCGCCGAGACTCGCTCGACCTCGGTGATCGACTCGTTGACGATTTCCAGCTCCTCTTCTTCGTGATCCTCGTCCCCGAAAGAGCTCGATCCCATCGAAGACCTCCCCGAGATCGATTCGGGGTCGAGGCTTTCGCGGTTCTCGGACAGTATCTGGTAGAACTCTTTCTCGAGCCTCTTCATGGCGATCTGCATGAGCTTCTGAGCGAGGACGAGCCTCGTGGAGGGAGTATTTTCCGCGACGAGGTAGTTCATCGCTCGGCGCAAGTCCTCCACCGATTTGACGAAGTCCTTGGCCTCTTCGCGGCTGTGGTGGAAGAGGAAAGTGACTTTGGTGTAGGAGGAAGAGTTGAGGTCCCACTTGGTGATGATGGCCTCGGCGTTGTCGACGCTCTCCTCCATCGTCGAGTGCGAAAACGGCGCGTGTTTCGGGGGCGGCGAGAGGGATTGAGAAGATGGCAATGAGTGTGAAGAAGAGAGGGATTTTGAAGATGAGTGGTGGTGGTGGTGGTGGTGATGGAAGAGGCTTGATAACACTCCTCTCTTTGGCTGGAGAGAGTTGGCACTTGGGTTATTCTCTAGCAACATTGTTGGGTTTTTTTTGTGTGAAGAGAGGCAAAATTTGAGCAAGAGTTTTTTTTGTTTTGTTTTGTTTTGTTTTTTTGGAGTTTTGAGTTCAAAAAAAAAATGAGGGAAAAAGAGAGGTGATTTTTTTGATTGCTTAGCTTGAGTATGAAGTTTGGTGTGGAGGGAATTATATAGAGGAGAGTCAAAGTAATAGAGCCGCAAATTATTAAGTCTGCTACTGAGGGAGGTTTTGGAAATGGAATATTAGTTTTTTGGATTGTTTTGTCATTTGTTAGACCAAGGAAGATTGACTGACTTGGTTTGGCTTGTTTTGTACGTGTCATTTTTTCTAATTTTGCACGGGAATTATATTTTGATCAGAAAATTCGAGTTATGATAATGACCTGCTAATATGAAATAGCTACTGCTACATAATCCGGAAGGGAATTTTTATTAGAGAAATTACAGTGAATATCTAATTTTTTAAACTTAATGTAAGTTATTACCCAATCTTTTGAAAAATGTAACCAATTATCCAAATGATGTAATTACTTACACAATGATAAGTGGTGGTAATTCACTTTGCTACCAAAAGCATGTGCAAGTAATTCACAAACTGACTAAAAACTTAATTACTTCAAAAGTTTGGATATTTATTTTTATTGTTATATAAATTCTGGGTATTTGCCTACTTCACCCTTTTTATTATACATGACGTAAAGGAATATTCAAAATCTATATACTAATATAATTATTTAAGTTTTCAAATTAATTAAATAATTAGCCAATTAATTAATTACTTGCACGTGATTTTGTCCACACATTTAATTACCATAACTCATCACTATACAAGTATTTAAATCACTCAAATGTTAAATTTTTAAAAAAATTGAGTATTTATTTAAATTAAGTATTAAAAATTGAATATATTGAATACAATTTCTCTTTTAGATATTATTTGGGAGGTCATTGTCATTTCTTAGTTAGGGACGACTATGCTAAATGCCTTGCTTCAATATGCACCTTCTTCGTGATGTGGAAGCAATTAATGTATAATTTCCTCTATTTTTTTTTTCTAATATGATACTAAAATATTATTGGTATATTAATGTACTAATCATCTGAGATAAATAAATATTTTTTCTTTTCCTTGGTTGACCGTACTGATCAGAAAATGTTATTGGAATGATTATCAAAATTTTATAGGTACTACAATATTTTTGTTAGAGCAGTTTCATTTTTTGGTGATTATCATATGTTTATTGTCCCTTTATGATTAATCATATATAGATGGAATAAAATTTTTATTAAAAAAAAAAAGCAAAAAAACTAACATGACGATTTTATTGTATTCACTTGTCAGCTTTTATGACAAAAAAAATTAGTGAAAGTAAATATTTTTTAAAATAAGAATAATAGACGTCATTAGATATTACATATTTACATACAATCCTTTTCTTCTAACATTTTTGAAAATATGCTGTAACTAGAAAGTCTAGTAGCATACTAATTCAAGCTTAATGTTAAACTGACATATTGTAACGTAACTGCCATTGAAATCGAATATATTAATAATGTATTTGTTATTATAATCACTCACTAATTGTTGCATTATAAAGTTTTCCAAATCATAATTTTTTTTTCTCCTTTTTCTTGATATTTCCCCATCTATCTATTTTTTCTTCTTTTTTATTTATCTGGAAGTAGGTTAACGTGGAAACAACCTGGAAAATATGTTACTGAGACTTTGACTGATTCACCAACTATATTAAACTTATGCGTGTCACAATAAAGTGGGCCCCATCTTAATCTGATTTGCTTTTCCAAGTCTTCCACTTCGTTAATTAATCATTATTTATAAAGTAATGAAAAAAAAAAAAGATTTGACTGACTTGGTCTATTCGTATATTCTCACTCTATCTCGTAATTTTGTTGACATTTTTGTATTCCAATTTTCTCAGCTCTTATCACTATGATATCATCGTTGATATATAATGCGTGGTATTGTTCCCAAATAGAAAAATCCAAAACTGTTTAATGGTCATATCATGGAAGTGATCAGATAGGCCATCTCAAAACCACTAAAGTCAACGCAAAATGAAACTACTATTTGTGTTTGAACTGAAAATACATTAAAGCATATATGTAGTATATATTAATATAATGTGCCTTTTTTTGTTTTCTAATAATAAGATATGCATGATGAGCTATATGTATGTGTAAATGATTGAGAATAAATTTTGCAATTTTGTTGTTGAAGAGAATGAGAGGTTGGGACTGCTCAATTGTGGTCAAGTAAGGAATTGCGGCCCACTAGATTCTAAGTTAACGCGCAAGGAATGTTTGAATGTCTGATATCTTTTATATCTCTTTTTTTTTTCTTTTTTTTTTCGATCCTCTTTTTTATTTCTTTAAATGATAATATAACAATTTATCAGTTAATCTAAACAATATATACATATAAATGTTGCATACACATGTAGAGTTTAATGTAAATTGATAGAGAGAGATAAGAAAATGGCATACTAATTTTTTATTATTTTTTTTAAAAAAGAGGCCTTTGCATTCGTGTTTTGAACTGTTGCTTATAGGCAATAAATAAACGTAAATACATAATAATACGAGTCAATAGCATTCACCTCTAGATGTTACGGGATTGTGTTCCATAATCTTGATTTACTAGAGATCCTGCCACATAATGGAGCTAGATTTTCTAAATAGTAATAGCTTTGATCAGTCTTGATTTACTAGATTTTCTTCATGTATATAAGACTTCATCCGAAGAGTTTCTAGATATATATATATTTTGTAGAAAAATGAACTGTGACTCTGACTATCTAATAATTTTTATGGTCAATTTTATGTTTCTCTTTTAATTTCTAGATCTGTTTTACTATATCTCATAAATTTCAAAATATTAGATCCGTTCTCATTCATTTACGAAATTCCGTCACAATTCCCCTTTCGTCAAATGTTGATGGAAAATTAACATGTGTAGCGTTTTTTAGGGGCTTTGGAATTTGTTAATGATTGAAATAATTGTGTTTGTCCAAGGTTGGTTTGTGATTGGATCTAAATTACATGATAATTAATATACTCCTCGTCTCACGTGATTATTTTTCTTTCTTCCTTGCTTCTCAATTTGTTGTCCTTCATGATTTCTTTATTCAATCTCTCCAAAGTGCTCGACTAACTCAGAACATGAAAATTCCCTAAGCTCCAAGTGCTCAGTTTCTCTTGCAATTAAATACGAAAGATCACTTCTTTGAATCCAATGATCCATTCTAAGAAAACAAATAAAATCACATCATAAAAACCAAGAATTCTTTCCTCTCAAAATATTCAATTTCACGTAAATCTAAAGTCATAAGCAAAAACCCAAACCATGAAAGTCATTGGACTGTCAAAACCATTCCCGATCCCAAACTCCATCTCGGCGACCTCGCTGCGCTCACGCCATCCTCGACGCGATCGGATGATCTCGAGCCCTCCCGCCACCTTACTTGCCTTCCAACGCTCTTGTGCGCGCCAAGTTATTGCGTTGAAGACACTACGGGAGTTAGGTTCCCTTGTCGACGCTAGCTACCAGAGTCCCTAAGCTCTGGTTGAGGCAATGGCGGAGCTTTGCTCTCCAAGTGCTCGCCGAAAATGCCGCAAGCAAAAATGGCACAACGACAACAAAATATTCCAACATTGTCGCGGCAGCTGTGGTGGCGGTGATAGCATTGGCGAGTCCATTTGCAATAGGACGGCGACGAGTCCATTTGAAATGGGATGTTGATGTTTAGGTTTTTATTTTAGAAAAAAATTCATGGTATTTCTTAATAATTGTATGATTTTACATAATACTCTCCACGGCATTGTGACATGGAAACAGACCTAGTGTATTGAACTTTAAAAACAGAGTGAAACGGATATTAAAATTGTGGACAAACGTAAAATTAACCCTAAACTTTACAATAATATAGTTATTATTGTATATTTTACAGATTATTATTGCAATTGATATGGTTTGTATTCCAAATAATTTTTTTAAAAAAAATTGTTATTCACTATAACTCCTAATAGAAATAAAAAGAGGTTTCACAAAACACTTAAAAAAATAGACCAGTCAGGCATGAATTATGAGTTATTATTGGGTCTCAGTGAGGATGCATATTAACTAGTGTGTTCCTTTTCTGACATAATATTTCTCTTTTTTTTTTTTTTTTTTTTTTTTTTTTAATGTTTCGGGTTGTGAAGAAAGCAAAGCATCTTTCATGACCATGGAGAATCCAACCGTTCAGTACCTCAACATCTTTGCTCTTCAATCTGGGCTAGCCATGAAAACATGATAATAAAGTTCATAAAATTATCCTGCCAAGGCCGAAGCATGTGCAACTATATCATATATGGGTAAAATAAAAAAAGTCGCGAACTTCAAACTGGGTGCGTAAAGAAACAAAAAAAAAAAAAAAAAAAAAAATCCTAGCAGCAAGACCTCATCCAAATCTTGTGGCGTCTTCTACAGTGTAATCAACCTTGTGTTGACGACTGCGGCATTGTGCCACGGCGCGGTCGAGCACACCCGGCACCCGAACATGAGATTTCGCATGTGCCGTCGCCCGTCGGATACCCCAAGGCCTTTAAATGGTCATCTATTTGATACTATCATTGGATTGTAGCAGTCTTATTTGATACAATTTTTAGGACTTGGTTCATAACCGTATGTAAATCGAAGTTGGTTTTCTACAGGAGCTTTTCCCGCAGTAGAACCATATATATGCTCAACCAAAGCCATATCATCCATTGAACTTAACCACAAATTCCGACAAGGCTCGCCCATAGAAGATGTTATCGGCTGGAAATTTATCCATAGGTTGTGCTTTTTACTAAAAGCTCAAAGCTCTCCTTATAAGGTGAAAATGGCTAATGCCCAAATAATTACTTTTTTATCCCCGTACTACCCGAGACATCTAAGCCATATGTATAGTATAAACATTAACTATTTAACGCCTAAGCTACGTCTCTTAAAACACATGCAAACTGGTTTTGAAGTAGAGAATTCACAGATTCTGGCCTAATGATATCTCATGTCGTTGAATTCTGAACTTTCTTTTACGGATCAGATGAAAATGGTGACCAATATTTTGGCAACAAACAAGCGCTACCGTCAAATTCAAAAGCAAAGAGGTTACTTGCAAAGCCAAGGGAGAGCAGAGGCACTCGGAAAACATTGAAAGAGCACTCTTAAACTATCATTCTTCAAAAATAACATGGGTTTTGATGAAACATGTCCTCACAAGTTACATAAACAAAATTCAACGAAGATAACACAGCTATCAAAAGAGCGAACAAAATCCAAAACTTAGACAACCACATAGTGTCTATAAATTGAAGATAAAGTGATAACCTAATGTAATGGAGCCCCGCCCTAGACCTTGATGGCGTACTTCCTCTTGGGGAAATACATCTCCCTCTTCTTCTCTCGCTCGGTCTTCAAAGATTCCTGTTTAAGGATGAAACAGCATTGACCAAGTTACCACACAATGTTAAACCAACATTAACACGACAACTTCGCAATGACAAGAAATGAACACAGTAAAGAAGTACAGGGAAGTGAAGTTCCGTTTGTTCAAACTGCTAAACGCAAGTAGGGCAATCTTCCACATTTAAGTAAATAATAATAATTAAATCTAAAGCCCAAAATCCAAATGATATGCTAATATTGACAATTCTGTGGTTGTAAATTCAAGCAGTTCCAGAAACGTAAAAAAAGCTCATACACTGAACAATAAAACAAACCCAGAAGCAAAAAGGAAACAACAATACGCCTAGCATAGTATAGCGATAAAGAAGCAACAAAATAATAATACCATGAACTTATATCGGAAACCAATAAAAATATTCACATTCTCAGCCCTAAAAAATACACACATTTGACAATAAATACAATCCATATAAACTCCACAACAAAAACACTCTAAAAGCATATATATATATATATATATATATAATTACTCAACCACAAGCAACACCCAAAACTGAAACAAAAAAAATGAAGAAACACCAAAGACTAGAGTGCGAACCTGGTGCTTGGTGAGCCTTCTGCGGATGGCTCTGGTCTTCTTGGGACGCAGATCGAGAGGCAAGAACTTCTTATTCTTGTACGCTTCTCTCAGCGCCGATTTCTGCTTCTGCGAGATCACAGTCAACACTTGCGCTATCGAAAGCCTCACCACCTTACTGCAACACCCAAAAACAAAAACCCCAAAAACCCCATTATTCGAAACTTGAAAACAAAAGGAAAAAAAAAACGCTTTATACATGTGAAGACAAAAAAAAAAAAAAACGCACATCTTGGAGAGCTTGTTCGGGGCACCGCCGGTGACCTTGGCGACGCGGAGGAGAGCGAGCTCGGCCTTCAGATCCTTCAGCTGCGCCAAGAGGTCGGCCTTCGTCTTCTGCCTCAGCTCGTGGACCTTGATTCTCGCTGCACATTTCCGATCCGAAAACAACAACAACAAAGAGAAGAGAGAAATCAGAGGAGTTTGTGGAAGAAGACAAAAGGGTTGAGAGATTTTGGGGTTTCAGAGGTTGTTACCCATTGATGTGATTCCGAGCTCTCTACACGGCGGCTCTCGCTCTGTGTCTCTATATGTGAATATGAAACCCTAACCTAAACCGAGCGACAAGAGATTAAGAGGAAGTGTTTTGAGGGTTTTGTTATATGGGATGATTGGGAGGGACATATACGCATTGGGCTGACTTATTGGGATAGTCTACATCAAAAGACGAATTGGGCTTAATTATGTGGCCCAATTGTTTCGGGGGATTTTCAACAAGGAATGTAGATGGGAAATTTTAGAAAGAAAAATGTCATATCTCATAACCACGTTTTATTTATTTCAATTTATTTTCTGTCACCATTTAAAAACACAAAAAAGCAACATTAAATATAAGCGCATGATCAAACTTCAAAGTACGGATGCCAATTTCTGTCGTGGGTCGTGTCTTATTCATATTTAAGTAATTTTGAGCAGATCTAAACACGAACTGTTTATTAATCGTGTTTAGAATGAAGACTCAGATACAAATTATTTATTTTTTAATAAACTTAGACACGATCAAGACACGCCCATTAAGACGCGGTTATTTGTGTCTTAATGGGTCGTGCAAACCCACGAATTTAAATGGGTCTAAATGGGTCACACGACCCATTTTTTAAATGGATTTAAACGGGTTTGAATCCAATAAAACTCATTTATCTCAAAATGAATTAACTAAAAAAAAAAAACCTTAAAAATTAAGTGATTAATATACCTAAAACATATTTATAATCTATTAATATTAAATATAGCTATAAGTTAATCTCTTAAAACATAAATAAATAACTAATCCATGAAATAAAACCATAAAACATAACCATAATAGCAAAAAATAGTTAAGAAATATAATAAAGAATTAAATATATATATATATATATGTATACATATGGGTATTAAACATGTCGTAGTTGTGTCTACCCATTAAGACCCGTTTAGTAAACGTGTCTTAACGAGTCTTATTAGGTTGTAATCGTGTGTATCTATTTAAGACCCAATTATTAATCGTGTCTAATTGGGTCTAATCGTGTTTCTGGGTTCGTGCCGTGTTCACCCATTATTTAATCATGTGAATCGTTTCCGACCTGTTAAGACCCAGACACATTAAGGGAGGGTCCAAACCCGCATAAGTCGCGTCATGTCTCGTGTCTGGACCCAGATTGTCAGCCCTACTTCAAAGTGATGTAAAATCAAAATAATAGTTTAAAATGTGGCATTTTATAAAACTTTATCAATTATTTTAAGCTAGAGGAGAGTTTTGAAAATGCCACTCCTTTTTTGTTACAATCGACAATTCTTCTCATATGAAAATATTTCCAAAAAGAAAGAGAGTGTCTTAAGTTCTACGAGGATCGAAAATCCTAAACCGACTTGGACCACTTTGAAGCTTGCAAGTCGACTCGTCGCTAACAATGGAAGAACCTACCTCGGACGATGTTGTTTCGTTGAGCATTGTGGATTTGACGCTGATCACGCGCAAATTGTGCAATGCTAAAGTGGTTGTTGGTAGCACAATGAAAGCAGAGTCGTCTCCACGAAGACGTTAAAATAGACAACCAAAAGACTCGAGACAAACTTTAAGAGGTAAAAATATAGTTTAAAAGAAAAAGAATTTGGAGTTGAAGAAGATGAAATTAAGAATAAAGCAACAATCAATAAAAAAATCCAACGAGGTGTCGAGAATCCCTTAATTATTTCATTTAACTGTTTACAATTATGATTCATATAACTCAGTTGCAAGTTCCACATCCCAAACAAGCAACCGAAAAATATGACATTAAAGATTTAAAATAAACCAAATGTATTTTGATATGAAAATGCTTTTTCAATTAAAACAATAAAATATTTATTCTATACTCTATCTTAAATCGCCGAGATATCAATCTAACAATCACGCAATAAAAGACTAGTCATACAATATAAGATATTCGAATATTCATAAGCCATCTAAAATCGACAATATATCAAATTGATCATATTGCAGTAAAAGACTAACTTACAAACCAATGACAATTAATATTCATAAGTAATTGCACATAGGAAAAGCATGACTAAACCTATATGAGAATAGAACATAATTACTTGATAAAATAATAAGAGCTTATACATAACAAAAGTTGAAACAATGAAGCACAAATTTAGAATCAAAATTGAAACATAAAAATTACATAATTAAGTTCATCTCTAACCTCGTCTCGTTTTAGCCTAACAACATTCTCGTAGAAATGTGAGAACTAATAGCCAAAGAAAGATTAAGAATTGTCTAAATAATTGTGAAAGTAAAAGGTACAAAATCTCTAGCCAACACCTCTATTTATAGTGTTTAGGAGATGCTACTAAATGAGAAATTAATAGAAAAAGTGAAATATAAATTTGGGTAATTAACTAATTAAATTTTGAAGATATTTTGACAAATGAATGGGTAAATTCGGAGCTTGAGCTTAATTTTGACGCTGAGAGAATTTGACTCGGAATGGCCACGTGTTGCGGGTTGATTCGCGGCTTTGGAAGTTGACCAAACACGTGGCGTGAATTGGTTAGACGATGCTTGCTGGAGTTGACCGGTCAAGGAGACAGCCGGACACGTGGCGCGCGGTGAAAGGCCCAAGGAGCTGCGCGGGTCCCATGTGTCGCGCACTAATACGCGCGCTAATTGGTGGAGGCCTGCGCAGGGGCCCACTGTGTAGAGCTGGTGATGGGTTGGGAAGCGCGCCACTCTCGCGCTTGGGCGGTGGAGGAAACGCGCCCCTGTGGTGCTGCTGGTGGCCGAAATTCTCGCCTCTGCGCGCGTGGAGGAAAGGAGGCTGGTTGCTTATGGGCCTGCTGACGAGGCGCACTTTCTCGTGCCGTGATTGGGCCACGTGTTGCATGTGGCCCCACTTGTCGGTTGAGTGGGACGTATGGCTGATTCTTTCGGCCTCTTTTTGTGTTCTTACGGTACTTGGGCCCAATTTATTCTATTTTCAATCTGAAAACAAAATTAAACATGAATTAAATTATAACAAATTAAGATAAATATTTTTCAATAAAAATTATAATCATTAAAAATCATAAAAATATTCATTTATAATTAAACAATTCTAGTAATTTTATATAATTAAGCACAATAAAAGTATACTTTTATGCACTTATCAAACGCTGATTTTGCCGGACAAGAAACCATATGCACCAGTCACAACACTTGGAGTTAAGTTGAGTAACAACGCAGGCTAGAAAGACCTCCTCCAATATGCCCCATTGTTTTTTTTAATTGGTATGATTATGATGATAATGAGCTTGGAGGTTTATTGAGTTGGATTTGTCGAGGAGGAGATATGTTTTTTTAATGATATTTTAAACAGAGATCAAGTGTGAGTGTGGTAAGATACATGTTATTTTTCATTTTTCATGTATTTTCAGATAATATCCAATCAAAATTATTTCCTATGGTTTTTATTTTGGTTCCCATGATAGAAGTTCTCAATATAATATATATTAATCATGTGTTCTTTTTAATATATAATTATTTTGATTATAAGAAAATATAAGGTCACAAAGTCTTGTCATGTACCTGCTTAGAAAGTCTTCTACTATATCTACATAATTAGATTGAAGATAAAATATAAAAATTTCTTTCTTTATAAAATAGTTCAACATGATAAATCGTAAACATCAATCAAATATCACAGGCCTATAACTCATGACATGATATAACTTAACATTTTCTTTGCAAACTAATTCATAGAGTACTGAGGTTGTACTCACCTTCTTTCTTAAGATACTTAAAAATTCTCAAACTTGGCGGTTCGATCTCAACGACACACGAAACTTAAAAATGCAATCTATCATTAGAACTCTCAACTTACATAACACTCTTAATCTAACTTGGGTATGACTTTCTAGGATCTGCTACAATATAAAAATTATAATTTTAACACGTAACTTTTACAAAATTAAAATTTTGACCTCAAACTATACATTTTTGACATGAACATCCGTCAATAGATTTAATTCAAAATTTCAAATTTGAAGTACATGTAAAATAAATCAAATTTTCCTGACCATGTCTAAAATCAATTTCTAACTTGTTCAAAATCAATGATTACAAATCAAAGGCAAATTAAAAATTTAAATATATTTAAAAATTGGTTCAGTTTTAGGAAAAAATTTCTAAATCGACTCATAATATTTTCAAAAACTCTACATGCTCTCTCTTTTAACTTTTTCAAGGAAACGTTTGCATTATATAGTTTCTTCATAAAGTTAAATTTGGTTTAGAACTTAAACCACAAATCTCACCATCTTAACATCATAATTTGTAGAAACGTAAAACTGAAAAGTTATTCAAAATTAAATTTCCAATGGTTTTTTTTTCTCCTACTAGCAAAATCCAATTCGGCCTTTAAAGTATTCAAAACGGCAAAAAACCCAAATATGCCCAGAGCGGTGTAGAAACCGTTCAGGCAGCCATTGATTCCGGATTTTTAATAAAAAAATCTACTTATCCAAAAATTACAAAAATTAATATACATAATCAAAACTCATACAAGGACTACTAGAAAATTTTCAAATAAAAATAAAATCATTTTCCCCATAAAATGATTCGATAAATTAATATAAATTTCAAAGATTAACGTGTGTGTCGAACAATCGTTCTAACACCGATCTAGGATCAAGAATCATAAAATCAAAACTTAAACTCTAATTTATCATCATAAAAGAGATTTCAAAATTTTTTTAGTAAGAGATTTACCCTCGAATCCTTTGTTTGTCTCGAAATACTTTTCCCAAAGTGCAATTTTCTATGCGAACGTACGACACAAATCAATTTGGATGCGAAACTTATCAATTTAAATTAGAAAAAAAAAAAGATTCTATTTACCTTGAAATCATTAAGAATTGACTCTTGAAGGCCTTGACTTCTAGGTTTCTAGGTCTCAAGAATTAGTCTATGTGTGTTTAGAGGCTCTTAGGGTTTCAAAATTCGCACAAAAAGGCTTTAAATAGACTTAACTTACGAAACTGTGTCGTTTTGACATATGCCTTCAAAGCTGTGTCGTTTTCGTAGACTGATTCGTGCAAACCGTTGGAAAGCTTATTGAAAGATCTTTAAATTGATATGCAATATACTATATAAAACTTTTATATAGTCTAATAATAATTGGGTGAAGTAGGCAAGGGTGAAGTAGGCAAATACCCAGAATTTATATAACAATAAAAATAAATACCCAAATTTTGAAAGTAATTGAGTTTCTAGTCAATTTGTGAATTACTTGCACATGCTTTTGGTAACAAAGTGAATTACCACTACTTACTACTGTGTAAGTAATTACATCTTTTGGCTAGTTGATTATGTTTTTCAAAAGATTGGGTAATAACTTACATTAAGTTTTAAAAATTGGGTATTCACTATAATTTCTCAGTAGGCAAATACCCAGAATTTATATAACAATAAAAATAAATAGCCAGACTTTTGAAGTAATTGAGTTTCTAGTCAATTTGTAAATTACTTGCACATGCTTTTGGTAACAAAGTGAATTACCACCACTTACCACTGTGTAAGTAATTGTATTTTTGGGTAGTTGATCACATTTTTCAAAAGATTGGGTAATAACTTACATTAAGTTTTAAAAATTGGGTATTCACTATAATTTCTCATAATAATTTAGAAATATAGCTACAACTCTAAATCTCACAAATGCCTCTTTCACTTATCTAATAAGATTTATCACCTAAAAGGTCTGAAATCTTCCATGCGTAAAACACGTCTCATTCTCATTAAAGTCATAACTTAAAGGTTATTGCTCTTATTTAACTCTAGGTGATGTAAAAAAAAAAAAACTACATGTAACTTTATCATTTTTTGCATTGTGTGATGTTTCACGAATCCATATGTAGTATGCTATTTATTGTAAACTACACATAGTTTTAACAACTATCATACATAACAATTTTGTCATTGTTTTTCATATAACTACAATTTCATTCATCAAATAAATTTTATTTGCATTTATCTTAATTCTACTCCATACAAAGTGTCGAGTTAAACATCATGAAAATAATTCTCAAAATTACAAAGGAATTTTCTAATAAAACATTTGTTAATTTCATAATAAAATGATGTTAGTGTCAAGAAATCAGGATATTATATAAGCTTTGAGTATTAGTGAGGATATCTTTTTTTTTTCAAATATTTTTATAAATATCAAATCAAATATGAATATATTTGTATTTTTTCGTGAAGAATTATGGCTACAAAATAAATAATCGTGTATAATATATTTTTTCTAGAAGAAGTAAGTGTATTTTTAATTTGATTTTCTATAAGTACACAAATTCATAAATTTTAATTTAAAATAGAGATTTATTGTCTAAGAGTAATTTGCACTAATAGTCCTTGAACTTGACAAAGTATTACAAGTTAGGGCCTAAACTTATTTATTCATTTTTTTGCAATTTGCACCTTGAATTTGAAAACTTTAGCATTTCATACAAAACTAAGGTCTCATTTTATTTAAGAAATGTTTATAATTTAATTTTTTTAATTAAAAGAAATATATTTTTATATATAAAATTTAGTATAGTATAAGTGGTGATACCACGCTCAAATAGTTAGAATATTTTGTAATATATTCATGGAAAACATGATAGCTAAAACATGTTATCCTTTAATTAAAAAACTGAAAGTTGTTGAATTTTTTTAAATATGGTTAAAAATAGGGAATCATAAAAAAAGCCAGTTTGCTTAGGTAATACAAAAATATGATCAATGTTTTCATTTATTAAGAAAATAGACATTAAGTAGTTATAGGTGATGAATTTTATTTATGCATTTTTTACTTGAACCGTGACTATTTTCTTAAAATATTGGCAAAAAATTCAAAAAATATTTACTAAAATGACATATTTAATTAATATTCCCTTAAAAACAACCTGTAGAATAATATAACATTTTGGTCATTTATCCATATTGTAAGAACCATTTTGTTAGTAGGTGTTCTTTGTTAATGTCAGAAACACTAACAAAGAACACATGGTGATACTAAAACTGAGATAAACAACACAAGGTGCAGAAATACAAAAAAGAGCAAAATAATAAAATGACACGAGAGGATTGGTAATACAGTTCGGTAACACCGACATCTGCGGGGCCACGCCCATATAAAAAGACCGACTAGAAAAACTCCAACGAGGTTTCTTGGACTTATACAAGATTGGACTCCATCCAACTCTCTTCCGTTGTTACCACATTGACCTGGTGATCTATCGTTGATGAGATCCCATCGCCTTACAAATCAACCCTGACGAGATCTCATCGTCTTTCAACTCACACTCCCGTGTGGTCACTCACCAAAAAAACTGTTTACAACACTCGAACACCCAATGTCACAACACTTTGAGAAACACCTCACAAGAGTGTGAACAACTTTACAATAGAATATATAAACAAGAGCTTTCAAAACCCAAAATCGTGAATACACTCAAGCTCTCTATATTTTTCACTCTCTGCTTTTTCTCTCAAACCCATAATACGAGCTCTCAATAATACACAATGAAAGAGCTAAATGAAAATGTCTTCAACATTAGAATATAAAGAGCAAAGCATAAGGAAAGAATTGGAGACTTTCCTTTCAAAGATCACCATTAAGACACCCATAATAAATATGTCAAATTGCCTCATAATGTCTCATAACTCCATAATATTTCGACCATTAAGAGAGACAATCAAGAAAGATGTGATCATGAAATGAGCTGTGAAGATTATATCTAAATTCTCGATCAACAATCTTCTAGAAAGAAAAACTTTCATTTTCCATGAACCAAAGAAAAACTTTCATTTTCCATGAACCAGACGGGTATTTGAACCTGCATCTGAAGAACACCTCCAAAAACATCAAAGCATATTTTTATCAAAGTTGACCGAATATAAAATCTCACCATAATTACGAGAATTAACTTTCCAAACTTAGAGAGATTAGTGAGTAAAGAGGACAACTCATGCAAATAATTCTAACTACTCAAAATCAAAACAAATCAATCAAGCAAATCCACATTTCCCAAATATATATAAGGAGTTGCAACACCTTATGAGACACCCAGTAAAACTTTTCCCTTTTGACCACAAGCACGTCCAGATTCATCCTCTATTCATCATGGACGAAAATACACTTTCCATACAAATAATATTCAGAGAATAGGTGGTCAGATTATGCAAATAATCTCATCCATATCATATCCAAGATCCTTTTGATGCAAAAAATATACTTGCTAAATATAGCTGATGTTAGAACACCAATGAAGAACACCTATCTGAAAACACCTAGTTTTTTCAAAATACATGCCAACACTCAAATATACTAACACATATAAATACTTTTGTGATTAATGATACAATATATTTTGGACTAGCTTGTAGATATAGACAACCCATCTCTAGATGAATTATTCATTTACAAGATATAACAAAATGAAAATCGTGATATGACATAAAATGTGGTGTTGAGTTTGACCCTTTATTTGGATTGCAATCTCAATAAAAAAAAAAATTTGGTTTATATTATCTTACTGCAGTAATATATTGCACTAATAAAAAATTAAATTTAAACATATTATTAAGTAAAATGTGATTTGGATTTCCATTCAAACATCCTTGGTATAATTACATATCTGACACACACAAATAAAATACCATAAATGACCCTTGGGTTTTGGGCTAATACCATGACCCCTCCTTCGGTTTACTATAATTCCCAGGTCACCCTTAAGTTTTTAATTTTGGTTCAATTTTAACCCATCTGTTGACTAGGCGTTGAAAAAATCGTGATTTTTTTTATAATTCCACAAATACCCTTATTGCCATGTCCTTTATCCAGTATTAGAACTGCTAAATCAGCTATTCCAGTTTAACAATAACCCAATCCCTAAAACCTAAAACCTAAAACTAAAAACAAAATAAAAATTAAATTAAAAAAAAAACAACAACAACAAATAAACAAAACTTAAGGTCACAAGGTCGGGAGATCAGGGGGTCGTGGGTCGGTGGCGGAGGCAGGGGTCGGGGTTTGAGGGCGTGGGTCGTGGGGAGGAGGTCGGGAGATCAGGGTCGTGGGGAGGCGGGGTTCGGGGTTGGAGGTGGCGGTGGAAGGGGAAGCGGAGTTCGGGGTTAGAGGTGGAGGTGGAGGCGAGAGGCGGAGTTCGGGGGCGTGGATTCGTGAGATCGGGGGCGGGGGAGACGAGAGATCGGGGCTCGGGGACGGGGAAGGCGGGGTCGGGGCTCGGGGGCGTGGGTTCGTGAGATCGGGGGCGTGGGTTCGTGAGGCGGAGGCGGAGGTCGGGAGATAAGGGGAGTGGGTTCGTGGGGCGGAGGCGAGAGGCAAGTTTCAGGGTTTGGGGACGGAGAGGGAGGGGGAGGGAGAGGCGGGAGGTGGGGTTCGGGTACGAAGGGAGTGGCGGGGTTCGGGGAGTTCGAGGCTAGGAGGTTCGGGGAGGGTCACCGCGGTGGTGAGTTTGCTGTGATGGGGTTCATGGTGGTGGGGTCGCGGAGTTCGAGGCTTGGGGTTTCGTTGGATCAGGGTTTAAGGAGTCGATGGCTTTAGGGGTTAGGGTTGAGGATGCGGTGGCACCGGGTCATTGCGGCGGGGTTGGCGGGGGTTGATTCATGCCCTGTCAATAAAGAATGAAGAAAACAATGTTGGTTTTGTTTTTATTTGTTTTTTAAAAAAAAATTGTGTAGTAGGTGCATTGGTGTTTAGATGCAAGAATAAAAGGACATTTTAATGAATTATTGGTGATAAGACAAAACGACGTAGTTTTGTATTTGGGCATTATTGATATTTTTATACTATTTTTCAACGCTTAGTCAACGAAAGGGAACGTTGATGGAATTTTGCATAAACCCAAGGGTGATTTATGGTATATAGTAAACTGAAGGAGGAGTCGTGGTATTACCCCAGAACCAAGGGGTCATTTATGGTATTTTCCCTTTTGCCTATCTCAACGCAAATATTCGCTAGTTTTTTTACTGATTAGTTCAAATCTTCAAATTGCTAATGAAAACAACGTACCACGCATATGGACATGTACAATTGATATTTTTTGATGCATAATTCACAGTAATTAGAAACGTTGAATGCAATACTGCACTTCTCCCTAAAGATACTAAATAATAAAATATTTCACTATTTTGTTTTTAAAAAAATCAAATAAAGACAAAGTATACTTAGTTGGCTTCTCGTGAGTATCCTAACCAAGAGAAGGGAAGCATCAAAGAGAGGAATTAGCTGCATGGGAAAGCGCCACTCACAAAGCTAGTCCTAAGACTGTTGAGTTATGTTTCGATGTATCGGCCTTACACTATTAGTAGTTGCACACCATATATATATGGTATTTGCCATTTGGACACTACAAAGCCCAAATTATCCATATTTTTTTAATCTTGCACATACATATTTAGATTTTTTTTTTATCTACTAGTCAAACCATGCACTCCACGTTAAAAAGAAACGAAAAAAGAAAATAGACAAAAAATATTTATAAAAAAGGAAAAACGAAATTAAAAAAAAAAGGTAGGGGGTGGTTGGCGCGTGAGGGCCTGAGGGGGCAGTCCTTGACACGCGGGCACCAGGCACGCGAGCCTGTGTCGGGGCAAATTTATTTGCTCTGAAGTCCTTATATTTAACATTTTCGTCCTTTTTATTTACATTTGAGTCCCTAAATTTTTTAAAAATTATGAAATAGTCTAACTTTTTAAAAAAAATTTCACTTTAACCCTTTAAAAAACGCGTTTTTTTTTATAAGGAAAAACGCTAAAAAAACGCCACGAAACAGCTTGAAAAAACGGCCGAAACGCCACTGAAAATGCATTGGGGCTTTTGTTGTTTGTTAAGGATATTATTACAAAAGAAGTAAGCTATAAACATCTCATTGATAATTATTCCTTTCCTTTCTTGTCTATGCCTTAAAAAAGAGTCAAGTGTTAGATTCTTTCATTCATTGTCCTACTTTCTCTATCTTTCTCGATCTTTTCCAACATGTAGGTATCTTTTTCCTCGACCACGTATTAGGTCAATATATTTTGTGACACACAATATAATATTATTCATATAGTATAGACTTGTCCCTTAAAAAAAAATATGACCATGTATAATATATTTTGTTTAATTTGCGCATCTCAATGGATAGTCATTTTGTTGTTTTTTTTAGCCAGTTCAATGCTTAGAGGGACACTTGGTAGTTTTCTTCATGAAAAAAATAAAATAACAAAACAATTTAAACGACCCTTGAAATAAGAAAAAGGATACGTCTTTGATTTTGTAAAGGAATAGAATACTCAACTTTTGTTAAAAAAAATACATGAAAAAAATAATAGAATTTGGAGAACATGATATCTTTTGTTTTATAATATAGATTTTAAGACCATTAATGTTGGACGGATATATATAATAACCTCGATAGTTTTTTAGCTTATCACAATTCCATATATGTAAAAGCCTTTGATTTGAGTGATGTTTCTAATGTTATTGTTTTAAAAAATAAAAAATTAAGAAAGAAGTTGTTTTTCCTAGCAATTGATTCGATCCAATGTTTTCTTTGGGGCAGACAATGTTGTTAATTAAATAGCTTATTAGTAAACTGAGAGGTGGGTGTTGCACCACTATAAATGAAAATTATTTCTTTTCATTCTCTTATATTTTCTATAGTTTATTTGATATTTGGTTATTTTTTAGTACATATTTTAAGGAAATAGCCAAATTTTTAAAAATTAAGTTATTAGCCACTAATAAATAAGAGAACTAAGGGTATAGAAATATATGCACATCATCATGTAATTAAGAAAATGATTAATTTCTTAATTAATCGAAACGCTAACTATTTTTTTAAAACACCATTCAAAAAAGAGAAATTATAATGAATGCCCAAGTTTTAAAACTTAATGTAAGTTATTACCCAATATTTTTAAAAATGTAACCAACTACCCAAAAGATGGAATTACTTACACTGTGGTAAGTGGTGGTAATTCACTTTGTTACCAAAAGCATGTGCAAGTAATTCACAAATTGACTAGAAACTCAATTACTTCAAAAGTTTGGGTATTTATTTTTATTGTTATATAAATTCTGGGTATTTGCCTACTTCACCCTTCAAAAAATGACTATTTACTCAATTATCAATATCTCTACTTTATTTTTCTATCATCTCTTATTTTACTTTCTGTTTACTTTTTTTTTTCTTACTAAACGCACTTAACGCCAACGGAGTGTTAATTATTTTTCAACTAAAATGATATCAAACCAAACAACAAATTAAATTGCATTTAAATTTATAATTCAGATAACCAATTATGATTTTTTCAACTCAAACGAATAACATGTGAATTTTTCAGTTTAAACTGCGAGCTAAAAAGAGCAAACTAAATGTCGTTTTTATTTTTCAATTATTTTTAAGTGACACAGTTTGTGTTATGGTTAAAGTGCACCGATAAATCTCGAGGGACGTATAATATTATGTAATACGACATCATATGTGTTGATTAATAAAGTACCACAGTATGGCAGTATAATATATTGCCTTGTTTGCACCAAAAAAAAAAAAATATATATATATATATATATATATTGCCTTGTCACGGCCATTAACAAGCAACAGCATATCATGCATACAATATAATTATATACATACACACACATACATACATATATAGCATAGAACAGTGTGGTATTGTTAGTGTAGATAATATGTCGTTTATTAGTTGTGACCCAAAAAGCTGGTGAGAAACCAAAACTTCCACGTAAATTAAAAGATTTAATATAAATTATGAGCTTTAAAATTATAATTGTGCGTGAGTGGCGCATTTAGCGCTCTTGGTATTTTGCAAGTGCAAGGTATCAAAGCTCTAGGGAGCACAAAGAATAATAGACAGTAATTGCACGTCAGGCCTATATATATATATATATATATATTGAATTAAAAGTAATTTACCAAAGCGCTCTAGGGAGCACAAAGAGTAATATTTATATACCGTAACTTGCTCATTATTTGTTTCTTTAACCAAGACCAAGTGGTACTGTTTATTTTCTTATTTTTTAAGTTATTTCACTACAAAGTAAATGGACTTTAAGTTGCTGTAAAGGATGGTTCATAATTTTTTAAGTTGCACAGCAGATGAAACGGTTCTTGATCTTGATTTTCTTGTGCACGTGTTGGATTAAATGTAATTAGATATCTAGGGGTATAAATACCTTGTAATCAGATTGTTAATGTACCTAGAGATTAGAGATTGTCAAGAGTGATTAGTTTTCTTGTAATTAGAGAAAGGACTTGTCTGAGACTTGTATTGAGTGATTAAAAGGTCTGGTTTACTTTCTTGTTCAGAAACTTCTTGAGAGAAAGTGAGTGGCTCTGAGTTTGAGCATGTTGTAAGTCCTTGGATCTCTGTTTGTAATCTCAAAATCTGATTAATAGTGGATTGACTTGGGGTTCAAAGCCTCAGCCTTGGATGTAGGATCGTTAGTGGTCCGAACCAAGTAAAACTGTTCGTGTGTACATTTAAGTTTCTGCAATTGTTCGAAGTTGTGATCGTGTTCAAATCTGATTTCTTGGGCTGTTGAATCCTAACAGTTACAATTACAACAAAAAAAAAAAAAAAGAAGTTGTATAATTGGAATTTTAGTTACAACAAAAACAAAAGAGTTGTATTCAGCAAAAAGAATTGTGATAAAATGATAATTTTAATCATAAGTTATTAAAACTTGTGATCACTGTTAATTACAAAAATTGATTGCTATCAAAGAGTTTTAGCCAGTGATACAAAAAATTTAAAATTTTAACTTTTAGATAGAATATTATTGGTAAGTTATTAAATTATCAAGTGTGTTCCAATTTAATTGGAATACGGTCCTAAATCGATTTTTCTGCAATAAAGAAAAACCTACAAATAACCAGACACCTCTGATATAGGTAAAAATACCATCCAAGTTGCTTTTCTTGAATTTTGATGGAAACCTATTCCCGACACAAATATAAAGTTGGTGCCTAGGGAATAACTCTGACTTTGAAATTTGAATCTTCAAAGATCTGTAAGGATAACGATAACTATCACAGATCACCAGGTCGACTGTATTTAAATATTAACTTTTAACTTTTTCATGAATAAAAATAATGATATACATATCTGCAGTATTATATATATATATATATATATATATATCAGGCCGAATAAAATAAGAGGTTATTTAAATTGTAATCTGAATAAAAAAAAATTTAGTTTTAACAAGTTGTTACAATTATTACATTAATAAAAAATTAAATTTAAACTATATTATTAATATTTTGTGGTTTGAATTTGCATTCGAATGAATCCTAACATAAAGAGGGGCAACATAGAAAACCCTACTCCATAATTTTCTTTTGTTCAGAGTAAAAGACTGGCCGTTTGACCACCTATTTACCTTTTTCTTCAAGACAATAAAAGAAAATAGAAGAAACAGAGTAATTTTTTTTAAGGGTAAAGTAGGCAAATACCTAGAATTTATATAACAATAAAAATAAATACCCAAACTTTTGAAGTAATTGAGTTTCTAGTCAATTTGTGAATTACTTGCACATGCTTTTGATAACTAAGTAAATTACCATCATTTATCACTGTGTAAGTAATTGAATCATTTGGGTAGTTGGTTACATATTTCAAAAACCTAATTTTGTTTTCAAGAATCCATGTATGACTTGAGTTATAAATAAGGATCGTAACAAAAGTATTCCTTAAGTTTTCACTACAAGTAATAGCATTTTCGGCGAAGATATTTTTAGCGACAACAAAATGTTGTCGCCATTGATTAATTAGCGGCGACAAACAGTCATCTTCGATAGTTAACGCGTATGTTGTGCAAATATTTTTGCATGCAAAAAAGCACACGTGCTTTTTGCGACAGAATGTGGAGCAAAAATTTTTTGATGGGAAAAATGCATCGGTGACGACATGTCACCGTGGCTCTATGTCATCGCCAATGCTTTTGGCGGCAAAATATGGAGGAAAATTTTTGTTTAGGAAAAACACGTCGGCAACAACATGTCGTCGCCGTTGACGACATGTCGTCGCCATTGAGATTTCCTCAAAAATTTTGGTGGTAAAAAACACATTGGTGATAATTTTAAAATGCTTAAGACAAAAAATGAAAGGTAAACAATGGGTATTTTAAAAAATTGCAATAATATTGAAAATTTAATAAAGACAAAGAAATTAAAATTTATTTTATTCCGTATCTAAAAAATAAAAATAGATGCTAAATTTTAAAGAAAAACCAAAAATAACTTTATCCCATAAGGTCAATCTAGTTAGTAATTTCGAAAGTACATTCTTCATAAAATATTAAAAACTGAAGGTATACTTTTGTTATTTTCAAAAACTGAAAGTATACTGTTAGCCTGTTATCATTTGTCCAAAACTTAGGAGGATACTTTTGTAATCATCCAGTTTAGGGCTTATGGTTTAGCAAACTATTAGTTTACCTTTCGCCTCCTCCTTTTTCTACTATATATATATATAGGGTGAAGTAGGCAAATATTCAAAATTTATATAACAATAAAAATAAATACCCAAACTTTTGAAGTAATTGAGTTTCTAGTCAATTTGTGAATTACTTGCACATGCGTTTGGTAACAAAGTGAATTACCACCACTTACCACAGTGTAAGTAATTCCATCTTTTTGGGTAATTGGTTACATTTTTCAAAAGATTGGATAATAACTTACATTAAGTTTTAAAAATTGAGTATTCACTATAATTTCTCTTTTCATATGCCAATACACATTTAAGTAGCTCCACCTCCGAAACACTTATAGCTTATTTAGTCCCAAAAGTACAATAAGCTAGCACAAAGAAAACCTCCCTCGCTCTCTCTCTATCTCTTTCCATTTTCCACATTCTTGTTCAAGCTTATGGGCACCTTGTTTGGCCATGTCGCGCCGGGCTCGGCTTTCCTTCTCGTCGGCCTATGGCAGCTCTTCAACCACATCAGGCTCCACGCCCTTCACCCCTCCTCCTACTCTCCTCCAGTTTGGTTCCCTCATTCCAGGTTCCGCTACTTGGAGCCCTACTTCATCATGTTTGGAGCCATAACCAACATCCTTTTCGAGCTTTTCATCGACCCTCGCCACCACCAGCCACTAGACACCGACGGGACCATCCCTTCCAGCCACCTCCACAACGTCGAGCACGCCTCCATCTCCCTAGCCCTAGCGGTCTACGGGGCTTGCGCCATCGCCGTCGACAAGATCAGCCCCAAAACGCCCCGCTGCTTGACCTACCTCGTGGGCTCGTTCGCATTCGCGCAAGAGTTTCTCCTCTTCCACCTCCACTCCACCGACCACACGGGCCCCGAGGGACAGTACCACTTCTTCCTGCAGCTCATAATCTTCGCGTCCCTCGTCACAACCCTGCTGGGAATCCCCTTCCCCAACAGCTTTTTGGTGGGGTTTGTGAGGTCTCTCAGCATTTTTTTCCAAGGTGTTTGGTTTATTGCCTTGGGGATCATGTTGTGGACACCGTCTTTGTTGCCGAAGGGCTGCTTTTTGAACGATGAAGATGGCCGCCAAGTGGCCAGGTGTAGAGGCGAAGAGTCGCTTAGCAGAGCCAAGTCGCTCATCAACGTAGAGTTCAGTTGGTACTTTACCATAATCATGATTTTTGGAATGTCATTCTACTTGGTTTTGGTCAAGATTTATGGTGATCGAAGAGTTGAGTATTCTTCATTGCCAACGAAGGAAGCGAAAGAAGAAGACTCGGATGATGTTGAATCCCAAAAGAAACGCATATTGGGAAACTCATAAATAATGGATGAATTTATATTAATGCGTGGAAAATGGAAGTGATGATAATAAAAGGCTTTAGGTGGAGGATTGAGTTATTTGGTATCATGTAAGGAAAGGAGACACAAGGAAGATCAGAGGGTTGAAGGTGCACACTTGAAGCTTTTTTCCACCAATATTATTCATGAGCTTTTAAGATTTAGAGTTTGTTTTTCTTGTTCCTTTTGTTTTTAACTTTTGTTTTGTATTAGATATTATGTGTTCTTGGATTTGGGTTAGGTGCTTAATCTTGTGAACAATTAGTGGATAATATTTAGTGGTTCAAGGGATAGATGTATCTTTCCCCTTGGACATGCCATGAACAATATGTGATTGTTATTGCATTTTCTTCTTCTTAATATTTTTTTATTTTTATTTTTATTTTTTGTTTAAAATCATCTTCAGATAGCCCCTGAAAAAAGTTCTTTAAAATCATCTTGCAAATATTTGGTCCATCATAAAATAATAGTACAACAACATATAAGAAAACTTGAAAACTAGATCAAACAAAACATAAAAGTGACATGAAACTCCAAAAATTTTGAAATTTAAAATTACATTTACAATATGATAAATTTAAAATTAATTTTATAAAATATAAATGATAAATTATAATTACAAAAAAAGTATCAAAAATAAACTCCTAAACAAGCTCAATCTGTTTGTTAAACGAACACTAAATTGAAGTTGTTTACATGATAAGTCAAACATGAACAAGTTTTTATGGAACTGAGTCCTAAGTAGCTAACAAACGACTTAATTTGTTTTCTTTTATCATATATAACAAACGAAATCTTGAACTTGAAGCATGAGCCCATGGCGCTCGAATTTTCATTAGCATAAGGTTGACGCATTTGTCATGTGTGGGTGCTCACGTACTTGGATCTTTTTTATTTTTTCATTTTTTTGTCTTATTTTTTTTTCGTTTTTTCTTTCTCCGTTAATTGATGTGTGTGTTACTTTTCCGTTATTAGAGCATCCACATTGGTGCTCTAAAATAGAGCAAAAACGCCAATTTAGAGCAAAATCAAGCTCCATCAATGCTCTATTTTAGTGCTCTATTTTGGAGCAAATGAATAGTGTTGCTCTATTTTAGTGCAAATGAATAGTGGATGGAGCAAAGATTATATAATTTATTTAATCAATTGTATTATGAAATTAGTTTTTTAAGAATATAAATTGATTATTATAATAAGAAAAAAGGAATATGGGAAGAGAATATTCCTTATAGAGTAAGATTTAGAGTAATGGATGGAGATGAGTGATAAATTTAGTACAAAATTTGCTCAAAAATAGAGCAAAAGTTGCTCTATTTTAGAGCAACCAATGTGGATGCTCTTAGGCCATTTCCGACGAGTTCAGATCTTCTGTCCCTTTTATCTGTCTCTTTAATAAAATTGTGACACATAAGCAAAAATATTTAAATTTTTAAACCACTTTGCATAAATTTATATTATAATAACTACTTTTATCTATGCCTCAAAATCTTATTAGAAGAACAGAGAGAAGATAAAGAAAAAAAGGACGGAATATATGAATTCATTGAGAACATCACAATGTTAACTTTTATAGTTTTTTCACTAAACTATATTTTCATCTCCAATCTATTGCGCCAAATTATACTGATCTATTTCTTTTATATTCATTTTCTTTCACTTTATACCAATTAATATATTTCCCTTTGTGTAAACTTTCTTCAAAAAATTAACAAAACAAAAAAATATTTTTTTATTCAACGGCGGAGAGCGCTATACACAAAGTAATGCGCTAAATATAGCGCAACAATGTAGCGCTCTCGAAATTGGCGCAAAGCTTTAGCACTGCGTTGGAGAAAGAAAAGCCCACTATTTTGGCTTTTTGTGCCAAATTGCATCCGAGTTGGAGATGTTCTCACGTAAATTCTAAATGCAATAAAAATGGAGTCAAGGATTATATCTCATGAATGTTAGACAACTAATATTTGACTTTATATATATTTGTAATTAGGAATGTAATTATTCTATTATTACATACTCTTAATTGGAGAATTAATGTTAGGATATTTGACCAATTTGTATTTTCAACTTTTGTATTTCAAAAAAATAATGAAGACCATAGTTTATTTTAAATTTTTATATGATATAGTCCTCTGCTCTAATGAGGGAAGACTATGGTGCTAATGATCTTTGACACCCCACTCACCACTATCACTACCATGTTCTCTTCTTACCACCCACCACCCACATCCAATAAACGCGCAAACACACACACATTATATATATATATATATATATATATATATATATATTCTTTGCATAAATCTCCACCCTTGCATTTTTTTTAATAATGCTAAGAATTCTAAATTTTTTTCCAAATATTCATCCCAAATTACATGGCATGTTAATTTGCCAACTCATCTGTTTTAATTTAAGTATTTTATTTTGCAATTATACATTTTCTTTAATTGAGTTTTATAATTTTTAATTATTTTGCTAAGAAGCCCTCTTCTTTAACTAGCCCAATTCCCTCTCCACATACAAAATTCCCAGCAAAAAAGACTAAGAAATTCCCAATCAAAACAAGAAAAAAAATACAAGGAAAAAAAAAAGAAATTTCAATGCAAAGTACAAATAACATAACAACAAAGTTACAAGTGGAGTTCCATTGTGTTTTTTTATTCATTATTCATTCACGATTTAGAGTTTGGTTGTTGAAGTGCCTTTTTTTTAGGCTAAAGAAATAAATGTGCTTAAAAGTCTATGATATATATGGTCTTTGAATCAATACCTCAATATACTCAATACTCAGTAGTATATTTATGAAAAAAAATGATTTAAAAAAATACAAGCATAAGGACAATTTTTTCCTATTTTCTTTGAAGTTAGAATAGAGAAAACAAGACTGTTCATTGTATCTTAAAAAAAAAAAAATCAAACATGCAGTAACCATATATAGGAATCCAAACCTAGGCAAAACATTATTCGGTATATCTTTTTTAAAAAAATCAACAGTAATCATCTCTAGCAATCCAACAAAACATCAAATGCTTAGAGTGATCTTTCGTGCAACTTCATTCTGCATCTTCATCTACTTAATTCATCTAAATGTCTGTTAAATTTCTGGTTATGTCATAACCTTTCCAGACAAAGAAAAAAAACTAATGATTAGATATTTTGACAACAAGAAATTTGGAAAAGAATATATACATTCTCTATGTTACCAAAGTAACTGTATTTTTTCATTAGATCTTGGGCACCTTCTCTTCTCTTTTCTTTTTTGAACATTCTGTTCAATTTAGACTGCTTTACCTTAAATGGTTGACAACTTTTGCTTCGAACTATTTCTAAATTGGCAATTTGACTTTCCTTAATTTGCTCCATTAACTTCCTGAGTAGTACTTGTTTTTTTCTTCTAGTTGGTCATCTACCTTTTATTTTCACAAGAAGCTTTCTTTGATTCTAACTTCTTTTTCATATAATTTATCATCTCTATCAACATACAAAATTTCTCATCATCATCAGTTGCTAGATCTGTAATCTCATAAAACGAAGTACACATATTATCAAATCTACACGATTTAAGATTAGTCTTATCCAATTTTCACTTTGGTATGATACCTTTTCACATCCTTCCTCCACCGTCTTAAAATAAATTTATCTGGAGTATGAAAAACTATTTACCAGAATAATACTACAATAACATGTCGTATTTATTCCTTGAGTTTCAAAAAGTCGACGATTGCATAGAACCTCAAAATTTTTCTCATCACTCATCACAATGTAAGAAACACGCTTTGTCTCCCCAAGAATTATATCTTCATCAACCAAAATAAACTTTGAATTTTTCCCATTATTTTCATAAGAAGACACTTCACAATACAACTTAGCTACCAACTCTTGCTGAAATTGCTTGAGTTTTGAAGTTGTATAAACTTTGCATTTGTTTTTCAAAAGCATAATGTAATGCTCTTAAAAAAAATAATAAATAAATAAATAGGACTAATTAGGATGCTTAGTTGGTTATATAAGATATTTGCTTAAATGACTTAAATTAATATTTTTATGAAACAGTAAATTTAATTAAAAATTAATGTAATTCAAGTGTTTTGCAGTGTAGGGCGCGATATCCAATGCCGAAGAATTGATGTGTAAAGACTATAAAAAAAATAAAATGAAATGAATTAGTAACTAGTAATAATAGCAAAAATAATAAAGCATGATACTTGTCTAAAATTGTATAAATTGACTATGTGATGATACTTGTCTAAAATTGTATAAATTGACTATGTGATAGTTATAATTAGTATATCTTATGCATTTGTTTATGCATATTATTATATTATTTAGTATAATTATAGTAATATGTCTTTTATAAGTTTTTATTAAAAAAAAAAAAAGAAAGCAGCAGCGAACAAGTAAAAAAAAAAAAAAACAACAACACTACGTCAAAACCAAAGCCTAAACCCAAGCCCACCTTCATTAATCTAAGCCCATAGCCAAAAGCCCAAGCCCAAAGCCCATTAACCTAAGTTTAAAACTAAAGGGATATATAATCCCATTCACTGTCGGCTAAGCATAATCATCATCGAATAAGAAGAAAAAAAAAAAAAGAAAGAGAGAAAGAGGGAACGAAAAAGAGCAGAAAGAGGAAAAAGTTATTTCTTCCCATTTTGATTCATTTAATCACCCTTTCATCTCTTTTTCTTCAGTTAAAAGCCTTCGATCAATGAATTCAGTTTAGGTAAGTTCAAACCCTCTTTAAATTACTTTATGCGGGGAAAGTTAGGTTTCGATATAAAACCCTAAAATGGCCTAGTTGAATTTTCTTCTAGCTTTTGGAGTAAAAATCATGTTTTAATTATGTTTTATATTTAATTAGTTTACTATATATTAAGCTTAAAATTAAGTGGTTAGGGTTTTGCCCTAATATTTGTCTATGATTAGAACTTTATAAAAATAGTCATTGTTTTGTATATTTAGACTTGTAAAGTGGATTATTACTTGCCATGTGTTATGAAAAATTTAGATTGCTAGGTAAAAAAATAAAATAAAAATAAAATACAATAATAGTGTCGTAAAAATTTCAAGTAAGATTATTTTCCAGTACTAGTGTTATAATTAAATTCTAACGTTATAAAAGCAAATTGTCTGGCATTATGAAGTTGAAAAGCACATCAATTGCTTGGGCAAGGATATCGATCATCTACACTAACTTGTTGATCTCAAAGAGGTAAGTAGAAATCTTACTTTTTCAAAACCATCACAAGAAGCAATAATACTTGTTATGTGCTCTATGTGCTTGAATGAATTATGTGATAGATTGTGTGAATCTTACTATATTGTGTGGTTCATGAATATGGTTTCAAGACAGAAAAAGAAAGGTTATTGTACTCTTGTTTTGACACTTAAAATGTAAGTATCAGTTTTGGTTTGATATCTGGGTAGGCAAGGGACGCGGGGGACCGGTGGACCCAATCATGGTGGTCAAATCCCTTGAGGCGTAAAAACCAAGACAGGGTAGCCACAATTCTTGTAAAGGGAAGGTGAATTCCTCTTGGCGTGAGGTTTCTAAGAG
Organism: Boehmeria nivea var. tenacissima; assembly: GCA_018132145.1. Classification (NCBI taxonomy): domain Eukaryota; kingdom Viridiplantae; phylum Streptophyta; class Magnoliopsida; order Rosales; family Urticaceae; genus Boehmeria; species Boehmeria nivea. Next base: position 10,486,218 of record CM030875.1, on the reverse strand, counting down.
GGATGAACTTTCATAAATTCCGGCCAGTAAAGAACAGGTTCCGAAAACTCACGGCCTATCGGATGTTAAACTGAGATTTATACTTAAATGGGGCCCAAATAATTGATGAAAAGATTGATGTTTTATGCTAAGAAAATGAGTACAATAACAATAATGAATCTTTTATGTGTTTTTATTTTCTTATAAAATGAAAGTTTCTACTTACTGAGCGTTAGCTCATATAGTTTCTTGTGATGCAGATTTTGAGTCTCATGAACAGTAGAAGTTGGTTGAATTGCCGCCCGTTTGCCTTCAGAATGTTCATATGCCAAGAAAGGAAAATCGTGTAGTATAATTTTTGAGAAAACTAGTTATATTTCGTTATGAGTATGTTTTAAGTAGAATATGGTTTGAGAATTGCCTATGTTTGTTTTGTAAGATATGCAGCTTTATATTTTGGTAACTTTTTGCACAGTTTATATAAAAATAAAGGTTTGCTTCCGTGTTTTGTATTACATTTATAAGAATGACATGAATGAGATTAGTACTCATTTGCTTAACTAAGTAGATTATAACGTTAAATACGTTGTTAAGTACGTGGGTGCCACACATAATGACTAATGCAAGGACTTTGTGTATTAAAAGAAGCCATTTATGTTTTGTCTTCTCTTTCAACTTTACCGCTCGAAGTATTTAATATATTGCTCAATGAGTTATTTGAGAGTAGTTTTTGAACTAATGTACCCGTCAAAAAAAGCATTTATACTCTCACTGCGTTGCGTCGTCGACATTCCGGCCTAAAAAGTATCTTTTAAAAAAGCTAGCACCCATCGCTTTCGTTCATCATACTGCCCATGTAACCATTCATTTTCACAAAGATTAAACGTTTCAAGAAAAGTAGGCCAACGTTCTTCAAAATCTCCTTTTGCCAATGAATCATAGACGATATTTTGTAAGGCCAACTTGATAGATTCATGTTCCTTAAGTAGCTTTTAAGTTTCTCAGGTAACTTCTTCATTATATGCCACACACCCCATCTATGTCGAGTATTAGGAAAAACATTCGCAACTGCTTTTTGCATAGCTCGATCTTGATCAGTAATTATTTCTTTTGGAGAACCATCAGACATACATACGAGCCACGCTTGAAATAGCCATGTAAAAGTTCAATCTTTTTACTGGATATCAATCCACATCCAAAAAGGGTCGATTGTCCATTGATGATATTGACCCCCACAAACGGTGCAAATTGCGGCATGTCATATTTATTTGTTAGGTATATTGTGTCAAGAGTAATTAACATTAACCAAACTCTTTAAATACAGCTCTGCTTCTTCCATCTGACCAAACTAGGCATGAAAATTTGGAATAAATAGTACCGGGTAATTATTTACCCGGTAGAATTTTCAGGTAAATTTCGGGTATTACCCAAAAATTCCTCGGATAATAAATCCGGGTATATACCCGGAACGAAAAAAAAATAAATGGAATATGTTTTGCCCGGATTTACCCGATATGCTTATGCCACATAACATTTTTTAGTCATGCCCATTTTTTAGTCCACATTGATTGTTCCACGTGTTTGTGTGCAGGGGTGTTCAAAGATGTTCAGTGGTGGGTTGTGTGTGTGCAGTGGGCCAGTGGCTGTGGAGATGTACAGTGGTGTGCAGAGATATGCAGTGGTGGGTTGTGTGTGTGCAGTGGGCCAGCGGCTGTGGTGTGTGCAGTGATTACCGAGGAATTTTCGGGTAATTACCTGATTTTACCCGGCATTCCAATTCCATTATTCCCGGGTAAATACCCGGAAAAGTGTACCGGGTAATTTCCGGGTAATTACCCAAAAATTACCCGATAATTATTGCATGGAATGAATTGGAATTCCAAATTTTCTTGCCTAGACCAAACTACATTCTTTAGACGACCTTCTTCATCTACGTCCACTATGTAAAAGAAATTAAAATTGTCACTTATCTTCATGAAGTATTCTTGAGTTGCAGTAGTATCCCCCTTTTTGAGTTGCAAACATCTGATTTTTTCTATGTAATTTCTACAATATTTCTTCCCGAAAGTCAAATTCTTATGCCCACATGCTTCAACAACAAGAGCATTGAAGTTATTGTTTAGTCGTATTCCAGCCCGATCATTTATCACCAACTACATTTTTTACGTGTGACTTCGTTACTCTATAACTCTTGTAGTATCTCGTTTTGCTTGTAGTTCTCAATTTATAGTTACGATCAAGTACAACTAAGCTAATTTTATACCACATAATAAAAAAAAATGATAGAAAAAAAGAAAAAGCTAACTCTACAATTCCCATCTTCCCATCTTGGAGTACAAAAGCTTGAAGTTTAGCATTACAATCCGTTTTTATAACTAGATGTAATTTAAAAGAATTTTTTGACTTACATTTTTTCCTTTTCAAAGTGTGAGCATTCTACCATCATGTAATTGAATTCCCCATCATCTCCTTTACTGGAGGTTCTTTTACAAACTTCAACCCATTTCTTTTTCCAACATTTTGTAATACTACATCAACTTTTTAATTGAATAAAAAACCATTCCAACCTTGGGTGCTTTTTTTTTTTTTTGGTCTTCATAATTCTTTGTTTTGTCTGATGCTTCATTGTCAGGGTTTTCGTAAGAGCGGAATAAGATAAAATTTTTCACAATCACAAGAAAAAAAAAAAAGTAAAATATAAAAAGAGAACTACTGATTATTATGTGCAAATTAAAAAAAAAAGAGAAAAACATTAGACAACTGACAGATTAACCTTTAACCTGTTTTATAGTACAAAGATATAAATTGCAAAGTTTAGCATATTAGAGTGCAAGTATCTATTTTTTCCATCCTTATTGAAATGATAGTTCACATCAAAGAAAAACGTTTTAGTGTATATGATATCTTAAAAGAAAATATCTGCTATAGTAATTGGTAAAAAAAAAGGCATAAGGGACTCTAGAAATGTTTCATTTACTTAGAATTATAAGTTAAAATAGCAATATTCTTGACATGGCAACAACCACACATTCCAATAACACTTCTTTTTCTTCTATCCAAACAACAAATACTTATATTATAAATTATAATACACAGGTAAAAAGGATGAATATTATAAAGTAGACTTATTTGACTATTAGTTTTTAAGTCTATGCAGCGATACTCTTGGTCTGTATGCATTTTGATGGCAGACAAAATTAGGGTAAAATCATTACCTTAATTGTGAATGGAAACTGAGATTTTTAAGAAGAGGGATTATTAAATAAAAAATGATAAAAGTTAAAAACTCAATTAAGAAAAAAGGTATAACTGCAAAATAAAATACTCAAATTAAAAGATATGAATTGCCAAATTAAGAGTAATGCCAAATCACATGTCATGTAATTTGGAATGGAATATTTGAAAAACTTTTGAGATCTCCAAGCATTATTCTTTTTTCTCCCTTAGTTTTCCATTTCATTCTCCACATGATTAAGTTTCTACTTTGCTTGTGAACTAATTATTCAACCCAATCATATATAATCCAGGTTATATATATATATATAAATATTTATTTTATCATATCCAATTCTACAATTACCAAGTGCCTATATAAAAAGTGGTAATGGCGTAAAAAAATTTATGGTTAATATATGTGTTTGAATTTTGTTACAATAGGTTAATAATTGTTATTCAAGTTTCGTCTGAACCTGATATGCTGTATATAAAGCGATAACGTTACGTTAAAGCATCCACATTATTTAGACACTATATATTTTTTTATTGTTGCCATGCGTTTATATACGCGTCTCCAAGAAATATATATCTAGGTTATATTATAAGTTACCTTTTTTGGCACTATATGGAAAATTGGTAACATTTCTAACCAATTGGTCGGTTTCGCATTATTTATATAAACCTTCCAAAACTGACAGTAATGGGCGATGCATATATATGTACTTTAACTACGAAATCACACGATGGAGAGATCACTTAACAATAAAGAAAATCAATGACTTAACAAGAGCTGATTCTTCTTGTAGCTAGAGAAGACGTAGCTTTTAAATAGCTTATTGATGATATAACTGGTTAAGCTAAGGCATATCTTCATGAACCAAGAGAGGGTGAGAAAGAAAAATTGATCTAAAAAGTTTAATCTTTGATTCATTGGGAATCATATATCATCATGAACCAAGGTATGTATTTGTATCTTATTTAGAAGTTGTTTTATGTTTAATCGTGACAACAATTTATAAGTGGAAAATTTGGTTAATTATTTTAAGTCCACTCCTAATGGCTTATGGCACGAGTTAAATGATGATAGAATTGAATATTTAATATGTTAAATGTATTGTTGGTCTATTTACTGAGCCACTTATCAGATACTTTTTGGGCAGAATTTTTCGGTTAAAAAATTAATTGATCAGAAGTGATCTAATTAGAGTGATAGAGCAAGTGCCTTAATAGTTCTAATTTGCAATTAATTGAAACTAACACGTGATTTTGACTCATTTCTAGGCCATTCTCATTTATCATGTTCTTTTTCTTTTGTTTATTTTAACATGAGAAATAAAACGCACTAGAATAAATAACTAGAGCTAATGCAGTTATTCTTTTGTTTCTTTTTCTTTGGTGGGGGATTTTTGCTTCCTTAAAAAAATATCACCTTTTTTAAAATAATTTTTAACACCACGTGTTTACCATATTTTAATTTTTGTACATTTTTTTTAATAATTTAACATCTATACTTCTTTCTTTGTTTTGACCATTTAAATATAGCCATTTAAGTGGTTTTTTACTCTTCCAACCTAAATGTTAAATGCTTAAATTTTAACTGTTTAAATCACTTTAAATTAAAAAAAAAATCGACAATCATTTAATGTATTCATTTAAAGGTTAAAATAAACAAATTTATATTTTACATGATAAAATATGTAGGATATTATAGAAGATGTAAAATGTAGTATTTGAAATTTTGGTATATATAGTTAGCGTCTTTCTACAATGCTCTATATAGTGGTGTACCAATGTAACACTAAAAAACTTCGTGGTAATGATATTAAAGTATATAATAATAAATTTTTTTATCTGTCCTATATAATGTTAGATAGAGTACCCCGATGAGTATGAATACATAATTAGCCATATAGTTATTGATCAAAAGTCATTGGCGCACTAATGCAACATAAAAAAAAAAAAAAGAAGATTACAAGATCCTCAGTTGGCAATAGATTAGGCATATATACTATTGTATAATTTATTAGGTCTAAAGTCTTTCATTTTGCTATCATTTAGGACGAGACATTTACTATTATTTTTATTATAGGGGAATATGTACAAGTATTGACAACTTTAGAATATATAGTCATGCACGCAACAAAGCAACGTACTAAAATAATACAGCTTGATAGTTTATTAGATCTGTGATCTTCATAATTAATTTCCATTTCCTGACTGTCCACTAGCTAAACACGTCCTTGTAATAGTATATTAAAATAATTATATTTCATTGTTTCTTTCTTTGGAACGTTGACAATTTTTCTTTTTTATAGACCCAAAAATTCTTATGTAAATCTTCAACTCCTAATTACAGTCATCAAAACTCATTCGTATCTAATTTTCCATGCAGTAGGAGAACAGGCTTTCGCTAGCTTCTTCCAAAGCATGTATTCGCAGCAAGCGATTCACCCAATAGTGGATCTCCCAGACGATCAGCTTCACCTTCAACGGCGAAACGGCGTCGTACAAGAAGAGGAGATCGTCGGCGCCGACGTCGAAAACGGCGTCGCACCGACACTACGCGACCACGTGTTGAGTATCGATGTCGGCGTCGAAACAACGCTCGAGCCGGCAGCGACGACGACGACGTCGTTTACGCTCTCGTTCTCCAACCTCTCTTACGGCGTCAAGCTCCCTCAGAAGTTGACCTTCGCTTCGCTGCTCGGGAGAGCCGCCGAGCCGCCGAGGAAAACCATCCTCAGCGGGCTCTCCGGCGAGGCGCGGGACGGGGAAATACTCGCGCTCTTAGGCGCGAGCGGCTCGGGGAAAACGACGCTCATCGACGCGTTAGCGAATCGGATCGAAACGAACTCCCTGAAAGGGAAAGTGACGCTCAACGGCGAGGTTGTGGCCTCGCGGCTCTCGAAGGCGATCACGGCCTACGTGATGCAGGACGACCTTCTGTACCCGATGCTGACAGTGGAGGAGACGCTGACGTTCGCGGCGGAGTTTCGCCTCCCTCGGACGCTCCCCGGCTCGACGAAGAAGGCCCGCGTGGAGGCGCTGATCGACCAATTAGGCCTCCGAGGCGCCGCGGGGACGATAATCGGGGACGAGGAGCACCGCGGGGTCTCGGGGGGCGAAAGGCGCCGCGTCTCGATCGGAATCGACATAATTCACGACCCGATCCTCCTCTTCCTCGACGAGCCGACGTCGGGGCTCGACTCGACGAGCGCCTTCGCCGTGGTGAAGGTCTTGAAGGGGATCGCGCAGAGCGGAAGCGTGGTTGTGATGTCGATCCACCAGCCGAGTTACCGGATCGTCGGGTTGCTGGACAGAGTGATCTTCCTGTCCAGAGGAGAGCTGGCTTACAGAGGCTCTCCGGCAAACCTCCCTCTCTTCTTCTCCGATTTCGGCCGCCCGATACCGGAGAACACGAGCCACGTCGAGTACGCGCTCGATCTCATCTCCGAGCTCGAAAACTCATCTCCCGTGAGTGACGGAACCAACCCTCTGGTAGAATTCAACACCACATGGCAGCACAGCCAGGAGACAGAGACCAACGCCAAAACCGACGCCGTTTTGCCGCTAAAAGAGGCGCTGAAGTCGTCCATTTCCAGAGGGAAACTGATCTCCAACGACATATCAAACATCAAGACCTTCGCAAACCCTTTCTGGGCAGAAATCCTCGTCCTGTCCAAGCGATCGACGATCAATTCTCGAAGAACATCCGAGATCTTCGCGACTCGTCTGATCACGATCCTGACCACCGGGTTCTTGCTCGCCACCATTTACTGGCAGCTCGACGACTCTCCAAGAGGAATCAGAGAGAGGGTTGGGTTTTTCGCCTTTGCGATCTCCACAACCTACTTCTCCAGCTGCCAGTACCTGCCGGTCTTCGTCCAAGAGCGGCACATCTTCATGCGCGAGACGGCCTACAACGCGTACCGCCGCTCCTCCTACGCGCTCGCCCACGCCCTCGCCGTGCTCCCGCCCCTCCTCGTCCTCTCCCTCGCCTTCTCCACCGTCACGTTCTGGCCCGTCGGCCTCGCCGGGGGGCTCCCCGGCTTCCTCTTCTACCTCGCAGCAATCGCGGCCGCCTTCTGGGCGGGGAACTCCTTCGCGGTCTTCGTCTCGGGCGTCGTCCCCCACGTGCTGCTCGGCTACACCGTCGTCGTCTCCGTCTCGGCCTACTTCCTCCTCCTCAGCGGCTTCTTCATCGTCCGCGACCGCATCCCGCCCTACTGGCTGTGGCTCCACTACGGCTCCCTCGTCAAGTACCCTTACGAGGCCGTCATGCGCGGCGAGTTCGGCGGCGGGGCGGCGAGGTGCTTCGTCCGGGGGACGGAGATGTTCGACGGCACGCCTTTCGCCGGCGCGGCGGAGGACGTGAAGGCGAGGATGTTGGGGAGCCTGAGTAAGGGTTTCGGGATGAACGTGACGAGGTCGACGTGCTTGACGACCGGCTTGGACGTTCTCAAGGCGCAAGGAGTGAGCGGTGGTCTCGGCAAGTGGATGTGCTTGGTGGTTGTTGTGGGGTTTGGCTTCTTCTATCGCTTTCTCTTTTACGTTTCATTGTTACTTGGGAGTAAAAATAAAAGGAAGTAACTATATATGTATGTATATATATATATATATAGAGAGAGAGGTTAATTATATGCATGTATATTGAAGTTGATGATTAGTGTTTTGAAGGTCGGTTGTTTGTTTCGTTTGTATGGCATTTGTTACGAATCCAGATCCTCTACTCCCATTTTCTATCCCCTCTCTATCCCCCAATGAAATTATGACAGCTCATAATTTTTTTTTAAACTCTAGCGCTGTACTTTAACAGTGTTACTCTATATCTCCGTTTGCCTTTTATCTTTTCGTCTGCCTCTCAGCCAACAACTCTTTTTATTTTATGAAAAAAAGTGACCATTAGCCTTCTGATGGAAAGCGACCATTGTATCCTTCACTATTTTATTCGGTCCTCCACATAGTCAAATTGAAGCAGGCTTTTTTACTCTTGTCTTATCAAGTTTTCCCTTCCCCAAAAAAACAAAATATTTTTTTTAATAATCGTTTTATTATACAGTAAGGATGATAAAATATCTATTTCACAAAAAAAAAAATAATATTCATTATTCACTCATAATGAGGAATATAGCATTCATATTCATAATTATATAACATTCACCTAAAAATTATAACAAGAAAAAGTCATCGATAAATTATCCAACATTAAGTAAAAATATTGTAGAAAAAAAAAAGTCATCAAACTTATTCTGCATAGAGAAAAGTCATGATTAGTTATTTGATAAAGTCACTTTGTCTTCAAGTCAAAAGCCTTGGTAGCCTTGGTAGTTTTCAGGATGCGTTTGTACCTATTTTTATATACATACAATCAAAAAAATAATAATAACTTAGACATGTACAAGTGATTTTCTTTTCTATAAAAGACCTCTTAGAAATACTTTTAATTACCTGCTGTAAAAATTGTGTCATACTACTAATTTGAGTTTGATCCACATAGTCAACATGACTAGCAAACTGCATATGTTACAAAATACTTTAACAGTTGGATCTTAATACATTGGTATCTTATATAATTTAAGTACAAAATTTAAGTACCTGAATCGATTGTGATAAAGCAAACGACTGTTCCAATGGAACATCTGAACTTGTCATATCATGAGTCTTTGAAAAATCTAATTCTTCATCCTATTATGAAAATAAAAATTATATACATGTATATGTATACACACACACACAAGAATATGATAACTTTAAATTAATAAACTGAAAAGAAAAGTAGTGACACATACCGATAATAAATGTGATTTCTCTTGTGTCACTCTCTTCTTCTTATATGCTTTTTCAAGTGCACTTTTTGGCCTAGAAGATTTTTCACGAGCCCTTTCTTTCTTTTTTACTCCTTTAATTTTGTTCTCATTTTCGACATGGCTGGAACTAGGCTTATGAGTTTCTCCAACTTTTGAATGTGCCTCCACATCTTCTAAAATTTTATTGAAGCCAATTACAGCAATGTTATACGTTTCTTCATCCTCTGCCGCCTTTGTTGCTATAAGAGTCTGTAACCTACACAATTCTCTGTATCGGTTTGCTATAAGTGCCTTAGGATCCTCATTATCTGGAAGTTTTAATGTTTCTAATCTACTTCCAAACTTGGCATTTTTTGTCCATCTCTTCAGAATATATTGAGGAGGAATTTTGGTTATTCTTTTTTCTGCAAGTACTTTAAGAGCATGCGAACATAATATTCCGGCAAATTCAAACTTTTTACAAGAACAAATGATATTACTAGTGGATGAATCAGACTCAACTGTGTGACAAAAATGCTTCCTAGCATTTATAACTTTATACTGAATTAACGTTTCCTTCTCGCCACACTTTTCAATAACAGAGTCATAAGCCTTGCACACCTCAGCATGAAACATTTTAGACACTACAGGTGTGTATAACTTTGCCGCATCCTTTGAAATTTCAACTTCGAAGGACAAAGAACTTTGTGATACTCGAAAATCTGCTTTCAACTCTTCGTAAAAACGATTAGCAACTAACCTTTGAAAGTGTTCAAAAAACCGCAATATATCATGTTTGTAGCTCACATAGCCTTTTATCGCGTTATTCATACTTTCACTTCTTTGAGTGGTGGTCATATTTGCACAAAAAGTCTCTCTGCCGTAGACCAAAGCCCATTTTCCTTTATATCAAATATCTGTTTCAACCAATCATTGTGCACAAGATCATAATTCGTTAGCATTGTGTTCCAAGCTTTAATGAACTCATCTTCTTCTTCATAATCATATATGCAACTACTAAGATCTTTAGCAAATTCTCGAAATTTCCCAAAGACACTACTAAGTTGTTTCGCTGCATTTTGATATATGTGCCAAATACATAAGCGGTGATGTGTTTCAGGCCATTGCAAAGCCATTGCCTTAGCCATTGCCGCATCTTGGTCTGTAAGCATTGTCTTTGGTTTTTTTCCTGACATTGCAATGGCAAAAGCACAGAACAACCACTCAAACGTCTCAGCAGTTTCATCGTATAATAATGCAGCACCAAAAATAATAGTTTGCTTATGATGATTCACCCCAACAAACATAGCAAAAGGCCTAGCATCTTTATTTTTCTTGTAAGTAGTATCAAAGAAAACTACATCACCAAAATAATGGTAGGACGTTCTCATTTTTCTATCTGCCCAGAAAATATTTGTCAACATTTCATCTGCATCCACTTTCAAGCTGTAGGTAAAATTGGGATCTTTTGATTGCATACGTTGAAGACATTCCAAAATAGCACTTGCCTCCCCATCTTTCATCTTAATTGTTCTCTTAGTTCGCAAATAATTCCTGTAATCCTCATCAATAATTCCAAGATTTTCACGTCCGCCAACTCTCTTAGCCATCAATTCCATAGCTTCTCTTGGACGAACTCCTGAACTTTCAGACAGATCTATTTCAGCTGCTTGGGCTTTAGTCAATTTTCTATGAGATCGGTGCAAATGACTTTTACTGGGAGTTGTTGTGATGTGCCTATGCTCGGCAATAAACTCAATGACACGATATTTACCAGTTTGACGAGAGTTCACCTTCATCTTTGCTAAACAACCACATCTTGTCTCAGCTCGATGACATTTCACATTAGCATCTCGTTTGTCCTTTGCACGATAGCCTTCACAAGAGCAACAAAATGTTCTACTAATCATTCTACCATCGTGATCTGGTTTTCCTCTGTCTCTTCTTATGCTAAAGCCAACCTTGTATGCATAAGCATTATAAAAATTGTAGGCTTCTTCTTCAGTTTCAAACTCTAAACCAACTTTTGGTATCACCTCATCCGAAATACAAGAATGAATGCTTTCTATTCTTTTTTTACCATCTAAATTGGCATCGTCATTATCAAATTCTAGCTTTCTACGTGATTGACAATCTACCTCCACATTATTGTCCATAATTTCAGTTGCTATAATATCTGTAAGATAAAAAAATTATAAACAAGTAATTAACAGGATAGTTCAAATCAAAATGTTATTTAAAACAACACAATTTTAATACTTGAATTAAAGGGGAAAAAAGAAATTAAAAACAAAATAGTGTAATATATAAGCATTTGCTTATATTGGATACTAAAAAACTTAATGGAGTACAAAACGAGAAAAAATAAAAAATTAACCCACGAACCCAATGGCTTTGATGGTAGAACGATAATATCAAAATCTTCTTTTAATATCAATACTAAAAAGATGTAACTTAATTTTCTTGTTCAAGTAATATTATAATAAGTTAAAAGTTCTCAATACTTCAAGAAAAAAGCAAATCGACTTTTTGTTTGCCAAAAAAAATCGACCTTTTTTTTGAAATAATAAATTATTGCATAAAAACTTATAAGAGGTACATGATGGCTCATACCTTTTCTGCCAAAACAGATTGTGCCAGTCGAATAGCTGTCAGGATAAGGGAAAAGAAAACAATGGTTGTTCACAGAGAACCCTAAAAAGAGAGAGAATGAAATTAGGGTACATGAATTTAGAAACGGATGGCTGTTGACTAAATAAGTGTTTTTTTTTAATTTATTAAATACAAACAGAGTACGTAACACCGTTAAGTAACACATATAACATCGGTGTTAGAGTTAAAAAAAAATTATGAGCTGTCTTGATTTCATTGGAGGGATAGAGAGGGGGATAGAAAATGAGGGTAGAGGATCTGGATTCATTTGTTACAACTTAAAAGTACATTTTTTTTAATGAAATAGATTAGCATGACATTTATTTATAGCATACTACTATATATATAAACAACCTCACATTAGGCATATAATCATGATATTCTGTAATATGCCAAAAATAAGATAAAGTTTTTTAGGCATTTAAGCAAATTTTTGTAATTTTTTAGGATTTAGCCATAGTTTCAGGAATTTAGTCATAACATGTAACATATATACGTGTAAAAAATATAACATTATTAAATATATATACGTGTAAAAAAATGTAACATTAAATAATATTATATTTTTTACACGTATATATGTTACATGTTACAAAAAATATTACATGTTATGGCTAAATCCCTAATTTCGTAAAACTATGGCTAAATTCTTCAAACTTTACTTTTAAAATGACTAATTGCTTCCCATTGACTAGTACCACAGACTGGAAAAATTATTCTCTTTCAAAAAAAAGTACACAATCGTACTTGGACACAAATTGACTCGTATCCAAGTCCAATACCCTGCGATTTTTGTTTCACATCATGATGTGAATCAGGAACTTTATTTTCTTCAAGGTGTAAAATCTTTAACAGTTGCCACAACATGTCGAACGACCGATTTGTCCACTTATGCATGACCTTCAAATGCATCAATTTAACAAAGAAGTTTAACGAAAACATCTTTTTGAATCTTGGCCACAGCTCAGACTGGAGCTCCTCGAAATGCTCGTCGTATGACATTGCATCTTCATCAGCCTCATCAATCACTTCATTTGCATCTTCTGCTTTGAAGCTCAGTTCATTAGCCAAGTCTAAAAGTGCATCCGCCATTTCATCCCCAACAACAACTGCACTAGAACTTACACCAACAGTTGAAATCTCCTATTGAGGGACCACGTCCTTCTCACCGTTACAAATACACATAGTATAATTGGTGCCTGAACACGTTATCAATAATATGGGATACAACTATGTTCAACTTCAGCCATTCTTGATTGACAGACTTTTTACATGGACACCTTATTTCCCCTTCTAAATCGACGTGACGAGACGCGACTTCCATAAATTAATCAATGCACCGCCAATATTCATCAGATAAATGATAATTAAATTTTATCCAACTCTTATCCATCGCCATTTACTTGACGAAATCCGAGAAAGATAAATATAAACCATAATAGTACTAGTTTTACATACTTTAATTAACAAAATTTGGTTAGTAAAGTTTTAGTTCTTAGTCGTCCTTATGACGTTTCAAAATATTTTTAAATTCAATTAAGTATTTCTAATTATCGTATTTGATTGATAAATTTATTTATTATTCATTAGAATTTCTTTTGTTATTAAAACATGTGTACTCATTCAATTTATGTTAAATGTTAATTAAATGTTCAATTAATAACATTACATGATCACTATTTCATATTATTGATTTTCTCCATAACTAATTTCCATTCTAAAAATCCATAACTAATTTCCATTCTAAAAATTAACAACTACTTAGTAATTTATTAACTCTTTCAAATATTTAATCAATAATTATGATAAATTATAATCAGTTATTACTCATTTACGAATTACTTAATACAATTTTATCAATTACACTGCCATTAATCAATTTAGATTGTCGTTTATATACAAATCATGTCCTTTTCAGATTGTTGTCGTTTTTATTCACCAATTGTCGTTTATGCCAAATCTTTGTCGCTCAAGTCCAATCAGTTTCGTTTTCAAACAAACAGTGTAGTTTTCATACAAACAGTGTCGTTTTCGTAAAACTATATCGTTTGAATAAAACAGTGTCGTTTTTGGAAAAATAGTGTCGTTTATGCCAAAATAGTGTCATTTTCATACAACATATGTTGCTTTTGTTAAACAATGTCGTTTTATATAATCTACTGTTGTTTCTTACGAAAAGTTGTCGTTCTTTTTACAAAAATCATCCGAAGGGTGTCACTAAACTATTTTCATGTGACATTACATCCGAATGGTGTCACTTAACTATTTTCACGTGATTTTACATCAAACTTAATACTCAAATCAATATATAAAAATACAAAATTAAATTTTAGTTGTCTTTCAACACATTCAACGACACAATTCAAAACATTAACAGCTACAAATAAATTTCAACATTCAACACATTAATATAAACAAAATAAATTTCAACATTCAACACAATTCAACATATTAATATAAACAAATAAATTTCAACATAATTTCATATTCAATCAATTTACCAAAAGTCCTTCAACATAATACAGCCCACATTCAATAAAAGTAAACGAACATTATTTACCAATTAACCAATAACATAATTAATACTTTAATAAAACTAAAAAAAGGCAATAAAACATAAGGATTACCGGATTACGGGCAGCAGGAGGCCAGACTTTGGCGAGATGCGGCCAGCGGCGAGACCTTCACAATATAAAACTTAAAGGTTGAATAAAAAAACACATAAAATGACAATAACTCAAAACTATAAAACTTACCGGTGAAGTCAGGTGGCAGCGCCGGGGTGACGGTGTGCCGTTTGTTCGACAGAAGGGACTGCGGCGGGAAGGGCGACACAGTTAAGGCGCGCGGCGGATGTGACGATGGCAGCGGATGTGAAGACGACAGCTCAGGGCGCATGGCAGGGGAGGAGAGCGGCAGAGTGACAACGGCGGGGGATTAGGCGGCGAGGGGTGGGGATCGGCGACCAAAACTTTTGGTCGTTGATACTCATAATTAGTCGCCGATATAACCTACCTTCAAATTTCATCTAAATTGTCTTTGGTCGCCGATAATTTTTCTCATTATGGCAGGATTTTTTCCGTGTAAAATTAGATTTGATCGCCAATAATTTTCACATCACAGGTAATTTTTGGTCGCCGATGATTTTTAGTTTCGCGGGATATTTTTCGACAATTTATCAGCGACCACCATTTGCTCACCGATAATATATGGGGAAGGAAAATATTCGTGCCAGATCTTGGTCGTAGATACTGTGTTAGCTACCAAAATTGCCGTCGATGCTAAGTATCGGCGACCAAGTTTGTTCGCCAACATATTTTAGCCTTTAATTCATCCAATTAATATCCGGGACCATTTTTTGGTCGGTAAAAGTCATATCGGAGACCGAACATTTGTTCGGTCGCCCATAACAACTTTTCTTGTAGAGATTGATGATGTAACAATGTATATCTGAGAATGAATCAAAGTTACTGTTTTTCAAAAACTAAAACCCAAAGTTACTGTTTTTCAAAAACTAAAACCCAATATGTATAACGATTCCATTAGATTCGTTACATAAGCTCCTTACATAGTTACACTTTCTTTGCATAATGTTACGACGGGTACAAAGTATTACATAATTAGCCTACATTTTAATAACAAATAAACAAAGGAGTTTGAACCCAAAAACACAGGGGAAAACCCAATTAGATAAGAAGTTAGAACGTCGTAAATTCGTTTAACATAAACATTATAATACATTTACAAACTCGAAACGCAGACAGGCGTTTAATTTGGTTCTTATTGTTCATGCACTTAGCTTAAAACAATTTATGATTTCTATATTTTATTATTTTCTCAACTGTATTGAATATGGATACTACACAATTTGAAATGGCCTAGACTTCCGAAAGTCCAATATGGACTACTTATAAATCGTAATTAATCAAACCAAAAGATGATGAATTATTTGAAAACGACAACGTTGAGAATTCAGTTGAAAATTAAATTATGGGTCATGACTTTTATACTATTTAGTTAAATACCTCAACAAGATTTATTTCCCGGTGGCTATATTGCACTTCGGATATAACAAACCAGAGCCGGACAAATTAATGCTCAGTCTATCGTACAAAGTCAAGTCAACAATTGGACAATCGTTTAATCTTGATTAATATATCAACAATGATCAACTCCATCCAGAGACGTATAACTCGGGATATTTAGTTTTACTGTTTTAGCTAGCATATTCGAACTTTTGAAAATAGAAAACGATCGAAATCATAAATAAGATCTCGCAAATATCGTCAAAAAAGGAAATTTTAGCTCGTAATTTGTCCACTAACCATAATAAATAATCTAAATACCTAAAACAGACCTAACGATAATAAATAATTTTAAAAATTAGGTCAATTAGCTTCAAACCAAAAAAAAAAAAAAAACGATGCAAATCCATTCCTGTAAAAATAAAAATAAAAATACACACATAATATATGCAATCAATATTGGTAGAAGATCAACTTAGCCATTTCACGACACTGGTATTACTACTAATTATTTCAAATGTAAACGCCCAAAGGAGTAATGATGCGTAATTGCGTATAGGCTAAAAGCTACAAACCGAAAAAGCACACGAAGTTCGACACAAAATAAACACTTGCATTCAATTCAAGCCACGGTTTTTGGAGGAGAAAGAACACCAAAGGTACAAGTCAAAGTTCTAATATTTGATAATGGTTTAAGGGCCTCATGCATGTAAAAATATCATAAAAATAACTTTGGTATGATAGAAATTATCTCCTAGTTCACATTGTGGTTGAAAAATCATCTCTTGAATGTCAAGCAAGAAAGATGTGATCTTGAAGTGGTGATTAACGTTAGTGGCGCGCATGCATGGTGTAGTGGAAATTGAAAGCTTGGTGTTTGTGGTTATTTTGTAAAGAATTAAATAAGTGTGCTTGACACTAGTCATTTTCATCCACTAAGCTAAACATTGTGCACATTAGTTGAGTATTTGGATAAGTGTAAAAAACAAAAGAAATTGGAAACTTGAGCATGAATTATTGGTTGTTGCATGTGTTGAAACCAGTGTTAAAATTTGCCCATAGTTATTTGAAACAAAATTGGTATTTTATTGCATGTGTTGAGTGTATACAAATTTTGTAGACTTTAGCTCTGATTTTTTTTTTAAAGCTGGAAATCATGCATTTCTCATAGTCTTCGAACTCGAATGAACGAGGGGTGCTAGAGTAAATAGTATTAACGCTGGATCCATTTCGAGCGGTGGTTTCTAACCCCATGTCTCTTTCTTGACGGCACAAATTCAAAGTTCACTACATCGTTTCCAAGTACAAGGAAATTGGATTAATTTCTAGCAAATAGTGAGGCTCGGGTCAGGCTATTACAGAAGTCTACTTTGATCCGACTAGAAGGTTCTCAGTTCAAGTTTTATGAATACTGAGATAAAATTAGGGATATGTTGTGGTTACTAAGGGAATCCGACAACTAATCCCATGGGGGTGTAGGGGCGTCCCTTGCAGTATAAGCCTTTCGAATTAGGATTTTTTGTTACATATACCAACTCCGCTCCTCTTTTCATACAGTGAATTTTCTAAGTGATTTTTTCAGTCTTTAATTTTCATTTAAATTTTTGTTATCTTCCCATTAAACTTTTTATATAGTAAATTGACTCTCTTTCTGATCTCTCGTAGCAAATTGACTCTTTTCTCTCTCTTTTAGGGTTTATTCTCTTTTGAGCCATCAAATATTCCCATTGGTGTAGTTGGAATCCAATATCATTTTAGGCTATCAAACTCTCGGCCAATAAAGATTGTTTTTGATTGCTCGACAATAATTTTTTCGAGCCATAAATTTTTTGAGTGGAGTGGTTTTTGTTTATTATTTATTATTATTTTTTTAGAGTTATTGCATTTTATAACAAATTGAAACGGCAATATAAAATAAATTTCATGAGTCGTTAGTTGTAAGCTCTGTTAATTTCATCCGATGTGAAGGGTGACATGTCTAATGATTGTCATAGTGTTGCTTTAGATGATTCTTTATATTACTTTTAACTATTTTTCAAATAAAGGCATTGATTTTTTCATTGTCTAAGTCTAGTTTTTGTATTTTGGTCTATGTTTATGTTTTGTAATAATGGGGATGGTCTCTTACTTTTCAATCTAGTTTATGTGTCCGTCTAACTAGAATTAATACTTCTATATATATGGTGTATTTTGTGGGCTTAGTACTGTAGGTCTTACTTTTCAATCTAGTTTATGTGTCCGACTAACTAGAATTAATACTTCTATATATATGGTGTATTTTGTGGGCTTTGTACTGTAGGTCTTCTTAGTCTCGATCGATCAAAAACTTCCATCGATTGTAGAGGTCTTAATAAAAGAGCTATATGTTTGTTTAATTGTTGTCACATTTCATTGTCTTCCTGTTTTTGAGACACTCATTTTTAAGACTTAGATGCACGTTTTATCTAATATAGCATTTAATTAGAATTTACTAGTAGTATCAATTTTTAATCGGGATCAATTACTTTTATGTACGGGATTAATTATCTTCCCAATTCTGGACACTCATTTTTAAGATTTAGTGCATGTTTCACTCTTTAAAAAAAAAAATCAACATTTTCGGATGTGAAAAGTTGAACATAAGTCCATATCCGAAAGTAAGAACTCAATTTCAGACACGCTTTCAAAATATCAACGTGGATTTATGTGATCAATTATTAACTAGCTTTCCACCACATGAATATCATGTTGTATTTGTTTATACTTCTTTGCTCACGCGTGGCTGAAATCTTATAATAAGGGAAAAAAAAATGTGTGGACGATAACAAAAGGATTAAAGGAACCAGCAATAATTCTAAAAAAAAAAAAAATCATGTAATGCTGATTTTTATGTTTTGGTGGGGAAACGTCATTAGCAAGAGGTTTTTAGGCTAGAGAGATCGCCAGAGATCAGTTGACGATAAGATTATTTGTAACACGTGATAAATTCTTTTTCTCTCCTATATAATATATATATATATATATATATATATATATATATTGAGATTGTTAAACAAATAGTTATTTTTTGAATGATGTTTTGAGAAATAACTAATGTTAAAATTAATTGAATAAATAAAGTTTTTGTAACTACATAATATTGCGACTTTACTTCATGCTCCTTATTCTTATGGGTTATTAATTTCTTAATTTTTTGAAATATTGACTATTTTCTATTAAAAAAAAAACACTTCTGACTTAACTATGACACGAGGTTCGCTTTCCTCAGCATAATGATTTTTTGTTAAATTTTTATGAGAAATTATAGAGAATACCCAGTTTTTAAAACTTAATATTAGTTATGATCTAATCTTTTAAAAAATGTAACCAACTACCAAGTAATTCAATTACTTACATAGTGATAAGTGGTGGTAATTCACTTAGTTATCAAAAGCATGTGCAAGTAATTCACGTATTGACTAGAAACTATTACTTTAAAAGTTTGAATGTTTATTTTTATTGTTATATAAATTCTGGTTATTTCGCTACTTCACCCAGTTTTTATTGTGTTAATAAATTTTCTAATTTGTTATTGTTTATATGTAGTGAAAACGGTACGAGATTTATACAGTGAAGCATACAGACATGTAAAATTCAGATTTTATGATGATAAATACGTTCAAAAATTCAGCATAAAAACTAATGGTTAGTTTTTTGAAACATTGGCCACTACTCTCCTCGAAAAATTAGTCAAAAAATAGACACACATTTTGTTCGCTCAAGAGGATCTTTTGCTTTTATCTCATATTTAAAAGAAGTGGAGTGAGTTTGTGAACAGTGTAAGAAAAAAGAAGGGGAAATTTAAAAAATTAAAAAGAATGGGTGCAGAAAAAATAGAAAAGGTGTAATATAGCTATGAGTAAACTATATTAGATGTATTTTAAGAAGATAGAAAATTAAATAAAACTAAAAAAAATATAAAAAAAGTGTTAATTTGGGGACCCAGAAACTCTCCACGTACGCCAAAACCTAAATAAAAATTAAATTTAAAAAAATTGTTACAAATGAGTTCGAGAAGAGAACAACCCAAAATAGGGAAAAATCCCAAGATAAGAAGTTAAAACGCCATAAACTTGTTTAACTCAAACTTAATAATTCATGCATAAACCTGAAAAAAAACGTACAAAATGCAGGCCCTAGGCGTATAATTTGGTTATTGTTCATCCACGTACATAGCTGAAAATAACTTATGATGTCCGTATTTCACAACCTTTATTGATACGATTAATTGAAACGGCCAAGACTTTTGAAAGTTTCAAAATGAGCAACTTATCTAAATCATAATTAATTAAACCAGAAGGCCACGAATTATTTGAAAACGACAATGTCGAGAATTCAGTTGGAAATTGAATTATGGTCAATGTCATGACTCAGATACTATTAAGTGCATTGACCTCAACAAGATCTCTTTTTTTCCAATGGCTATATTGTCTCGGTCTGAGCCATCGGGTCAGCATTGTTGAAGCTCAAGCTAACTTTTGCTCCAAGCAGCTTTTGGATATAACAAATCAGAAGTGGACAAATTAATGCTCATCGGCCATTTATTTGGTTTCTAGTCATTCAGCTTTAGGAAAAAAGTCAAGTCAAGAATTGGACATATTTATATTGATTTTGGATGAGTATCAAAGTGGCGAACGCTTTTTGATTCCCCACCATAAGTTTAAGGAACGAGTTCCTATTGGCTAATGAGCATGATGTGATTATACACTATGCACTTAGAAATACTTAACTCTAACCATAAGTTTGAATTTTCTTTCTCATTTCTCAATTAATTTTTATTTCCATTTGTTCGGAGAAAATATTTGAATAACTCATTTAAAGTAGTTGTTGATTTTCAAATTTCAAAGTGAATTAAATGATTTAAATTTGTATTGCATTGTATTAAGAAAGTAAAAAAGAATGACAACAGACACAAAGGAATATCTTTTACTTTGGTAGAAAGATGTTGTGTGTCCCACGTGCTATTATACTTTCCCTTTTTCCTAATCTTCTTTTTTTTTTTTTGGTCGGAACTTTTTCCTAATCCGTTGATTTTTATTCTTTCGTACGAAATCTAGTTCGGTATTTATGCTCATTTACACAATCACCGATCAACCTCAATACGTACAAGATGCTTATTTGATAATTTTAAAACTTGCTGAGTAAAGTATATATATATATATATATATATATATAAAGAACTTGTACATCGGAAAACCCTAAAAAAAATTAAATAAATAAAAGATGAGTGGAGATCTTCAAGGCCTCATTTTCAACCTTCAATAGCTTAAAAAAAAAAATTGACCATCTCGTTATATCAATCTCGATGACGATTTATTCACAAAAAAAATTAAAAAAAAATCTTGATGACAATATTTTTACCCCAAAATTTAGAAAATTGACAATTTTTAACCTTCTTGCTTTTTGTTGATGTTTCATCATATGTTCCAACCTCATCTTGTATATAATAATGGCAATAATATGCACTAAACTGATATATTAGAAAAAAGGGTTAAAACCAATTATGGATTATACGAAACTCAGATTTTTCGATTCAAAGTAGATCGCTGGCAACAACTGCAGTATCCGATGCGTCAGCAGTGAACGATTCTCTGGCGGCGTCCGACATGGCGTCGCTGAGCTGGCTGTCGGAGAATCTTCTTACCATATCAAAGATTCTTGTTCATTTGTGCGTGCTGGCGGCGTGGAGAAGCTCTTCTGCCACGCGTTTGGGGAGGCGGACACCCTTTTTTTCTCTTTGTGTTTTTAATAATATCGGTATTGTATATTAGAGTCAATTTTGTACAAGCAAGACTATTTGAAATAGATGCACTTGACCAATCAATGTCCTAACACATCAGCATACTTGAGAGACAACCGATTTTGATAACCAGGATTTGGTCTGGATAGCAAAACACATATCTCCTACCTATCAAACTTTTTGAATAGAATAGAATCAAATTTATAAATAAGATCTCACAATATGTAGGGGGATTCTCCGGTGGATTTCTTTGTGGTAGGAAAAATTATTTGAGATCGTTCGATTTTTTTTTTCTATAGATCACGTATCTTAAAAAAGTAAATTTGACAATCCATAACTATTAAAAAAAAACCACCATAAAATCCCCTAATGTCTTAACCTTTCTTTAATAAAAGAAAATAAAAGTATATATATATTAAAAAAAAACAGCGAGTCTCACACGGGTATAGTTTAAAAATAAACCGATGGAGAATGAAATAAAAGATTACTATTGGATATCTAATTGGATGAGTAATGCTTCTGTGACAAATCACGGCCGTCCATCGTGTGGGTCCCACGGTAGGACCTACGTAGGACCCACCACGATGAACAGACGCGTCTGACGCTAGCACATCTCCTAATTAGATACACAGAAATTACCACGCTTCTACTCTCATTCAATAACATAAATGCTTGCTTCGATTTATTTCCACTTTCTGATATTTTACCCTTCTAAACATGACTCTTATTTCTCCATATATACACATTCACGTTGTTCTTCATTTTTAGTCAATATTTCCTCTTTATGCACACCCTTTCTCATTATTTTCTAATGTAATTAAAGGATTTTTTTTATTTTTACAAATTTAGTAACACGTATGTTCGGCTATATAAGTGTTAGACACTTGACACATGAGTAGCATAGCGGCACGTGTCATGTTCGACAAAATGGGGCTGAAGGTACCTTCAGGTGCCAAGGGTAGTAGCATTCACCAAGATTTTCCATGTGGGCAAGTAGAACACCCACATGGTGGTGTCGGGGCACTGGATTTTTGCAGCATCATGTAGGCATGGGCGGCGTAGCGGACGACAGAGCAACGTAGAGGCACCAGCCAAGCAGCGTAGCAGGCCACAAGGGCATTGGGTACATGCAGTGCAACGTGCCACACTAGGAAGGCAGTTTAAGGTAAAGGCCGAGAAATGAGGAGTTGTGGGCCAAATGGAGCATCATAGCGGACCTAATACACAGATTTAGGCACATGCCGCCCATTTGGCCTCACATGGGCACTTTGTGTAACCAGCGGATAAGAAAAAGCACAAAACTATGACGGTTGCATATTTTTTAGGCAAATGGGCTGACGTGGTGAACGAAGCGGCGAAGTGGCATGCCAAAGAATGCGAGAGGTGGCAACGTGGCTTGCTAACTATTCGGACACGTTTGCTACATGCGGATATAGTAGTAGGGGTGTGGGCACAAAAGTGGCGCAAAAATGCAGCATGGAGAGGTGTGGTATGGAACAAGATTAGACACGTGGCATGCACGAGCCACAAAACAAAATGTGGCGAAAGGCACTAACAGCATAGTGGGCTTTGTAAGTGCTAAGTAAGGGGGACATTTGGCAGGGCTAGCTTGCTAGTAAAACCCTACATGGTTGAGGGTGTCAACCACACAGTTTGACCTATGAATAGGCATAACTTAGGAAGCTAGGAGTGAGGTGTAAGTGTGATGTTGTAATAAAACACATCGTGTTTCCTTTGTTTTAAGAGCGGGTTAAAAAAATAAGGGTAGGAATAGAGCTCCGTAAACACTTGTGCGTTATCATTTACTAGATGTACTTGTTGGATTTGCTTTGAGTGTGCATATTATCATATGAAGTCGTGCGAAAGTGTGTCGGCTAAGACTAAGTGCTGGTATACTTAGTGCCATCACTCGGTGTTTTGACATATCCAAAGTTAGCCGTGTGACAATAAGTGATAAAGTGTTTGTAGATGTCGTGAGTTGCAACAACAGATGAGCCCAGCACGAGAATAGGAATGCGAATGTTAGAGATCAAAGGAAAAATAAAGTAAGAAAAAGAAGATTTAAGTGGTTTAGAAGTCCATAATTCACTAGCTAGTGTTGTGAAAGTCAATTACAGATATGAAATTCACAATTACATAATTAAATTAGCTTCCTTAAATGTTGATTTCAGGAATTATACAAGTTAAGTGTTCTAATTCATAATTCAATTATGAAATTACTGTTTACTAATGATTTAAATAGTACTTAAGGAATAAGGAAAAAATTATGAGTAATAATTTGAATCGCCTCCGATTATAAACCATTAGTGAAGGATTGAAACTCATGAAATGATAATATCAATGGACGATTTTTAAGACTTCGAATAAATTATATCTGTTAAATCCAAGAGTTTAGTCCTAGGATTAATAAATCGAAAAACTAACTAAACAGTTTTGATTAATTCTTCAAGTTTATTGGAGCTCGAATTCATGGGTCCATAGTCTTAAGTTCGTCTTAGAAAATCGAGCGAATACGCTTTAGAAATCAGTAAGAGTTAATTATATAGTTTTTTTTTAATTTTCTTGTGATTGTAATAATTACATATTTATGTTTTGGATCGTTAATATGAAAGGCGCAATTTATGGGTACAAATTGAGAGAATTTTATCAATTTGATATTTTGATTATCAATTATAATTAACAAATAATTTAAATATGAGATATTTGTTAAATATTTAAGGGTTAAATAATTTTATTTAAGAGTTTTTTTTTTATAATTATCTATTTAGTAGACAATTACTCGTCAAACTAAATACGTGGTAATTGATTTGATATTAATCGTAATTAAGATTTGAAAATCAAATCCCTTTGAGCAAGGGTAATGACCGCGTAAGAGAGGGAGGAGAGAGTATGATAAAGTTTCTCATTATCTCATTTAAGTGTATATTTGATACACCTAAATAAGAGATAAATATGTCGGATTTTATTTTTAAAAAATCCTACTCTATTTTTTTTTTATACATAGGCAGCAACAATGAGTCCAAATTAGGGTACGATTAATTAAGTTATTTTCTAGTTTGAACAATAAAATAATTATTATTCAACAATTATAATATTCTCTTTAATTATTTTTAGGATAGTTTCTATTTTCAAAATTACAAACTTTCCAAAGAAATAATTCCCACACAATGTTGCCCACCCCTTCTCCTTGCCCTATGAGTTTGTTCTCTTGTAGCACACAATTCATTCTAAGTAATTTTAATTTTTGGTCTACAGAAGTTCATTCATTTCCTTCCCTTTCAGCTAAACCATTTCCGGCTTCTAAAGCAGTACTTTCATCTCCTATTCCAGGAAGCTACTGCGCCTAATTTTCTCTTTGCCTTAGGAAAACAAAAAAAAAAATGTTTTTTCCTTCCTCTTGCAACTCGAAAACCGTTGGCCTTATAGCAATAAGAAGAGAAAATTTTTCTTCTTGTTAAGAGAAAATTTTTCTTCTTGTTTTCGGACAAAACTATAGCGAGACCATACTCAAGTCCTAGCTTCGAAAACCAAAAAAAAAAAAAAAAAGTTTTTTCCTTAGGAAAAAAAAAAGTGTTTTTTCCTTCCCCTTACAATGTGAAAACCGTTGGCCTTATAGCAATACGAAGATAAAATTTTTCTTCTTGTTTTGTGAGAAAACTAGAGCGAGATCATACTCAAGTCCTAGCTTCGATATATGAATTGGAGAAGAAGATTGCGATGTCGAAGCCTTGCAAACTCGTTGTGAGCGTAGAAGATCTAGCCAAACTTGACGATCTCACAATGTTATTGATTTGATCAAGCTCTGTAACTCTTAATAATTTTTTTTTTTTAAGTTACAACCAACATAAACCATCAACTTGTGCTAGTGAAAAAATCTCAGATTTCAAGGGATTTTATTTCAAGGGATTTTGTTTGCTTTCGCATCAAGACGTACGTTTTCATGATGATGTTACCTTTCATAGGGAAGGGGGAGCAACAAGTTTCCTGATGCTGATGTGATATTTTTGTAGGCGAAAATACTTTTGGACGATTGAACTACGACATCTCAGGTTAGGGATTCACAACCTCGAGCTTTATGCTAATCTTCTAATGTCAAACAAAATTGTTCTTCATGACCAAATCATCACTAACCCCCAAAACACCCTTCTCCTCCGTAGTAATGGAGAGAGAACTCTACTTTCCCATTAAAATTTTCCATGACCACTCCATACAAACCCCTAAACACCACCGAGGTAAAGCGTAGACTCGATATACCACAACACAACAAAAGTTCAACCAACACACGAAACCTCAAACTCTCATAGGAGACGACCTAGAGAGACGTTCTTGACCATCAATTCTATTTCCACGAAGAACAAAAAGAAATGGTTACTTTGCAAATAAATTGGGACTAAACTTGCCAAAAAATTAAAAGTTTAGGGGCCATAAGTGCCGATACAAATAAGTTGGTGACTAAAATGAATAAAATCAAAAATTATAAGGACCGTAAGTGCCAAATATTCTTTTTTAAACATATGCTAAAAATTTGAAAAGTCTTTTAAGAAATTACTTTCTTAATGTTAACGAAAAGGCCAGTTCACTAACATTCAAAACGTTAAAGGACTAATTTGAGACTTTTATATAATAGAAGTTAACTTGGGAAACTAGATATGTGACGAGGGCTAAATATAATTTTCTTTTTACTCAGATAGTAGTTGATTTTTTAATCATATATAAAACCAATCCAACATTTTCATTTTTCATATTATATGTATATATATAATAGTGTTAACCAGTGATTTATCATAATATTTGTTGTATACCAATCATGTTGAATTTATTCTGATTCTCTACAGAAATATAATGTAATCAATGTTTAAAAATAATATTTATTTTAAAATAACAGTACCCAATTTCTTAAATAGTGTCTACAGCTGCTTTTCTTATTTCCCACGTGGTATCGAGCCGGTCAAAGCTGCCGGGCTAAAGCTTAGTTCTCAGTTCTCACACCGTCACACGCTTGGGTCCCGATTCCATCAGTTCTTCATTTTCAATAATTCTTTTCTCTAATTCAGGAGTTAGCTCATGTGATAAAGTCTTTTTTTTTTTTTCCCGACTTGTACAAGTTAATTCGTGTGGAAAATCTTCAGATAAAATCTCAAGTTCAAATTATAGTACGTGCATTTCTTTTTATATGAGAATTAAATATATAGTGTGATTGAGTCTAAGTGCGTAGAGATCCAGGTCACTTCTTAAGTTACTTGTAAGTACTTTTAAAATAAGATTAAGGTCTATAATGTGATTCAAAATATAATTATATGTAATTCTTCAACCAAAAAAATATTAGCTCTTTCCCCTAATATTTTGACATTTTTTTTTCTGAGAGATAATAAAAAAAATGTCATTATTTGATGTAGCATTAATATTTTATACCTCAAATCGTGTATTTTTTTATTATTATATCTGTCCTTCATCTATAATGTAAAGGCATATATTAAAAGTATAACACACAAAAATAAAGATTAATAAGGTATTAGAGAAAGAGTATTTTTTAAAGTCTATTGCCTCTCTATGTATATAATATCAATATGAATACTTGTGATAAGTAAGTAGGTTTTAAGTTTTATTTTAAACAATAACCAGAATTTAAAAATTTTACAAAAATTGTTTAAAATATTTTTTCTTACTTATTAATTAGTTTTATTATAGTAAAATTTATATTGAATTCTATTATGATATTAATATTTTATCAATTGATTTTTTATTTCAAAATTTATAATAATGAGATGGTCTCTCATCTCTCCAATCTAGTTTATGTGCTGGTCCTGCTAGAATTAATATTTCTATGTCGTGTATTAGGTGGCTTCTATACTCTAAGTCTTTTGGTCTAGATCGATTGGAAATTTCTATCGATCGTAGGTGTATTAGTAGAAGAGTCATATGTGTGTTCGATTATTGTCGCACCTCGTTCTCTTTTTGTTTTTAAGACACTCATTTTTAGAGCTTAGAGCACATTTCATCCCCCCTAGAGCGGTTCATTAGAATTTTTTAGTGGAATTAATCTATGCTCAAGATCAATTATCTTTATGTATTGAAGTGCGTGGAGTCAATTCCAATATAATGTTTTCTTTAAATTGAAATACAATCTTCCTTTTTTTTTAAAATCCTGTATAAAATATTTATCTGATTCACTCTATATATTATTATATATAGTACAAAAAGTTCTTTCCACATTGGCAACGTGACCATTTCTTACTTTTTGATTTTGGAATTATTCATGTGCCTAATGGCCAAATAGCTCTATTATTTATTGTTTTTACGTTTCTAATTATTGAGGTTCCCTACTGCCCTGACAAAATATGGCCCCTCTATTTTGTTTTTTGTTTTGTTTTTCCTTTTGGTGGGATGATTTGATTCACAAAGTCATCTTTATCTTTAGAAAGTCTCGGTACTGCTAATTGCTAATGCACATGAATGATGAAAGCTCTCTCTATGATGGTCATACAGGAAATGAAAATTCAATTTTCACGTGTGGTAATGGAAGTTCACAATTCACATGTTAGGATCAAAAGATTTGAGATAATTCCAAGGAAATTTATACATTTCAATTCACAGGAAATTTATACATTTCTATCATATATATATATATATATATATATATATATATCGTAATAATATAATAAAAATCAAAAGTGCAACACAAATAAGATAAAACTGAATAATGTCTAGAAAACAAAACATTACAAAAAATCACGTACGATGATTTAATAAAAAAAATTGTTAAAAGAAACTATTAATCCAAAAATATTACTTTGATTTTATGAGAAATTACAAGAAATGCTTATTTTGGTAAGATATTTTAAAAATATGACCAATATTTTTTTTAAATTACGACAAATATATGATGAAGTTCATTCATATATCTTGCATTTGGACTATGGTTATTTTCTTAATTTTATTAAAACATTGCATTAAATTTAAAAAGTCTATACAAAATGGTTTATCTAGCTAATTTACCCCTTTTTAAAAGGGGATATTGCAAAAAATAAAAAATAAAAAAGTCATTGTTAGTGTTACTTAATAATCTATGCCCATATAGTATACTCATTTAATTTCTACAATGTTTATAGTGTAAAAGTGATGGAATAAATTAAAAGTACAACAAAAAAAAAAAAGAATATATATTAGTAATGTGTCAAAAACAAGGCACTCCTCAAAATCTCCCTTTCTAAAATATTCTCACTTGCGAATTCTCCACAATATATATATATATATTGGGCTTTGTGTTAATAAATATATTATATATTCTTTTATAATCTTTTTTTTAAGAGAAAATCCATTTATAAATTCAAAGAGATACAAATATCAATATGAATTTGGTACCGCCGCTAAATTCAAATGAAAATACTCAAAGGGATAAGATATTGTGTATCAAGTTCCGTTAACAGAAAACCAAATAAGAACACACAAATTGAACACAAACAAGAGTCTTTCAGCATAACTTTTATAACCGATGGAATTATAACCTCATAAAAACCAAGAACATGCAGTCAAAACAGCATCATTTAAATTTCAAATATTTGAGATGTTTCACAAAAATAATTGACTGAATTCTCTGATAAGATATATTTATGATCATTTTTTTTATAAACATAAGGTTTTTTTTTTTGGGCTTCATATAAAATATATTAATTAAGTTGGTATTTTTCTGATAAGAGAAGTTTTCTATAGTTTCTCGAGTTTTTTAGGTATTTAACCAAACTTTTGGGTAATTTTTTTAGGATTTAGCCATAGTTTCACGAAATTAGGAATTTACACGTATATATGTTACATGTTACAAAAAACTTTACATGTTATGGCTAAATCCCTAATTTCGTAAAACTATTGCTAAATCCTTCAAACTTTACGTTTGAAATGACTAATTGCTTAACTGGCCCTAGTTTCTCTCTAATATTTAAAGTATTTATCACCTTATGTACCTGAGCGTGTATATGTAATTTACGCAATATATTTCTCCCACTAAAAAAAAAAACCTAAATTACACGTGAGGGAATGAAAGATTTGAGCGCAAGAAGATAGAGCCTCTTTTGGCAAGTTAATTGATAAGATCAGACCAATAGTACATACCAAATTTGAGGAGAATTTTTTGGAAGAAACATATTTATGTCATTGAGTCTTAATTTTTCTTTTGGTCAAATTCTTAACTTTTCTTTTGGTCAAATTCAACTTACCTCGGAATAGTTTAGAAAAGAAAATAAAAAGAAATTTAGTCAGTTATTTTAAAATTTTAGCTAATTTTGATAACTTAAAAAAATAATCACGGTTCAAATACAAAATACATTGGTGAACTTCATTTATCATAACTATTTAATAATTATTTTTTAATAATTAAAAAACATAAGCCATAATTTTAAAACATCTTATCAAAATTTAATATGATCATTTCTTATAATTTTCCTTTAAAAAATAAACCATTTAAACATGAATTGTAAATTACTCTTGGCTCTTAACAAGGATGCACAATAACTATTCTGCTCCTTCTCTTATTCAATATTTATCTTTTTTTCAAAAAAAAATATTGCCCTTTTTTTTTTTCTCCTCGATAGTTTATTAACGTACGGTTTTAATTAGTTTACGATTGAACGTGCGCACCCTTAAGTCAAGGCACTAAAACCCCAAATTGCATAAGCTCACCGTAGACCCAAAACACAGCATATAAATAATATATATATATATATATATATATATATATAACCGTAAAAAAAAATACAATAAATACGCTTGTAGCGGAAAAAGTGCATCCACTGTGACAAGTTGCAATCAGCGCTGATCTCACAATAACAAACTAGATAGACTACTTGATAAATATCAAACAGTTTGAGAAAGAAAAAAACAAAATGTGCCTATAGCCCTTGATATTTTATATTTTCCTTTCATTTTTATTTAATTAAATGGAAGCGTCTCTAGTGGACACAGGAAGGATAACGATTGTGGATTATTTACCTTTTTACTATGTGAGTTCATTGAAAAGATAAGTCTAATGATACAGAATCGTTATCCACTGTAATTATTTCCCACTAGTAAATTTTCTAATTAAATAGTTTAGATTCTAGAAACTGATAATTACCTTCTGGTCCGAGCGTGTTGCGATATTAAAAAATATTAATTTATTGCAATAAGGAGTGAGAAAGAGGAAGGATACAAGAAGCCAAGGACAATCACTATTGGGGTCTAAAAATCTCCAATATAAATAGGCGTGACCACTAAGAGCTTTTTCCCAAAATTCAACTCTCCTTTTCCCTTTCTAAAATTTCATGCACCTATAAGCTAAAATCTTTATTTCTTCTCTTTCTAAATTTCTAAACTCTCAATACTTTTCTCTTCTCATCTCTTTCACTTGGAAGATCATAATAATCACTTTGTCATCATGGTTTGTTTCTCTCTTCCTCTCTAAATTTGTCATTTTATTCACATAATTTTCATATTCATTTCATGTTGGCAATTATTCTCTCTGCAGGCAACTGAAGCAGAGGACATCATCTATGAAGAGGTAAAATTTTTATGAAAGCACTTTTTTTTTTTTTCAATAAATATGTTCACACACATATAGATATGTACGTTTGAATATAACATAACTAATTAATCTTGTTACT
This sequence comes from Boehmeria nivea var. tenacissima, assembly GCA_018132145.1. Lineage (NCBI taxonomy): Eukaryota > Viridiplantae > Streptophyta > Magnoliopsida > Rosales > Urticaceae > Boehmeria > Boehmeria nivea. The sequence continues at coordinate 10,455,170 of CM030875.1, read as the reverse complement.
TGTTTTGTTCTAATTAAATAGGGACATATCAAAAACTCTCGAGGTTTGAAGCTCTTCACGTGCCAATGGCTACCAAAAAACCAAAACCCAAAAGCCATAATTTTCATATGCCATGGATACGCCATGGAATGTAGCATCACCATGAAAAGTCAGTACTACTTGACATATATTTTTCCCTTTTTTTTCATTATTATAAATTAAAAAAAAAGCTTCAATACATAATTCATACTGCTATCTTATTTCAACGTCAATAATAAAAAGGCTGACAAAGTTTGAATTAATTTTAGGCACCGCGATTCGGCTAGCGAAAGCGGGCTTCGCAATCTACGGTATAGATTACGAAGGCCATGGAAAATCGGACGGTCTTCAGGGCTTTGTCAACAGTTTCGACGACGTCGTCGACGATTGCTCTGATCATTTTACCACCATATGTGGTTAGTTTTTTTTTTTAATTTTTTTTTCTTTTTCTTTTTTCCTTATACCAAATTGATTATATTCCTTTGTTCGTATCCTTGATATTTTTCAATGTTCGTTTTTATGTTCTTAATTCATGTTCATCAAGAAGTTGGACTTTTCTTTTGTCTTTTACTTCATCATCATCATCAATTCATCATTATCATCATGTTGTAACGTTTACTTTTATTTTTAATTTTTAATTTTTGAAATATTTATTGCAGAGAAGAAAGAAAACAGAGGAAAAATGAGGTATTTGTTGGGAGAGTCAATGGGAGGAGCAATGGTTCTGCTTGTCCACCGGAAGAAGCCGCAATTCTGGGACGGTGCCGTTTTGGTAGCACCTATGTGTAAGGTAGGTTTTTTTTGTTTTTTTTTCCTTTTTAATTTGAATATATTTTCTTCAATATTGATGATGTCTAATTTCTTTTTTTTTTTCCTTTTTTTGTTTTAAAATATTTTGCGTCTGCTTTCACATACGCTTTTTTGGGAGAGTCTTTAGCCTCATAGGGGTGGTTTTGGTTGCTTTTGGATATGGTCCTCCTTCAAAATTGGATCTACACCAAAAACACTAGGCAAAAGATATGGGAATTGTGGTGGTTTAGTAATTGGAAATAGGCTAAATTAAATATAAATTTCGAAATATTAAAAAAAAAAAAAAAGCACTCATTTTTATCACAAAAAGTTTTTTACACTTTTAAACATGTGTTATTTTAAAAAATACATATATTTATATATAAAAGATTATATCATTTGCTTGAATTTCCCTTAGTAACTAAAGTATAATTAAAGAGATATTTTGATATTTTAATTCTTTTCTACCTTGGTGACTAAAAAATCCAGCACCTTTTATGTCCCTTAAGAATGAAAATGGAACGATACCTTCACCTACCTCCAATAATGGAAAAGAAAAGTGTTCTCAACCATTGGCCTAAAGTAAGAATCAATTATTTAGACCGGCTGAGGCAAAACCTGACTTTTATGTTGAGACCATTCCATTTTCCTCTCTAGAAAAAGAAAAAAAAAAGTATTTGCCCATGTTTTGTACCTTTTCTACTTTTGTGCCCCCTTTTTTTTTTTTCCCTTCATTTTTCATATAAATAGTGCGAAATAACACTATATAACAAAAGCAATATCTCAATAGGTTTTTTATATTCGGGAATTATTTGGTGGATTTTTTTTTTTTGTGAGATCGTTCTGATCGTCAGATATATTTTGTTCAACAAGTTTCATATGATAAATTTGAAGATGCAGAATTGTGTTGCGAAAAAAAATAAACCCTCAGAAGCTCCCATGATATTTAAAGTCAATGCTTGATAGTAACATTTATAGCCAAAAATTTTTATTGGTAGAATTATTCTTAGTGCTTGTCTGCTTGATATATCACCTTTTTAAATATCATCTTACTTGTTATATGACGTGTCATACATATTTTTTTTTTAATTTAGTGCTCAATATCTAATAATTATCATATGAAACATCACCTATGATGTAAGTTAATATCAAAAGGATAGTAAAAAATATTGGTTAGTCAAAGATAGGGAAAAGTCATAGAGATAAAGTCGCAGATAACGGTCTCATAATTCATAAAGACATAAACAATAAACGAAGTAGAATAATATATTATTTACAGTTATCAAAATGACCTCATTCCCAAGTTGCCATTCGTCAAAATATTATAAATATTGTTATTTTGTTTTTGTAACTATTTGCACGCAACACAAACTGCGTAAATCTCAGTGGCACAACTCACTTTGGTCTTAACAACTCATTTTGTTTTCTTTTTTTATGTTTTTAAAATTGTGTTAAAGAAATCCTAGAATAGAAAGCACTTCCACTAGCTGTAAATTGTGTTTTAAAATGGTTTAGTTGGCCAAATTGGATTATTATTATTTTTTTATTAGTCACATGAACTTCGGATCAAATCTTTGGAAATCATACACTTGCGTGTAAAGCAGATCTAAACCTCTTTAAAATTGATTAGTGTATTATCGTGAAATTATTCTGATTTGGAACATTTATTAATTAGTTTTATTATTATTATTATTTTTCAGATCGCAGATGATATGAGGCCAAGTCCACTTGTAGTTAATGTATTGACACAGCTTTCCAAGATCATCCCAACATGGAAAATAATCCCGACAAATGATATTATTGATCTTGCTTTTAAGGTTCCTGAAGTTAGAGCAGCGGTATATTTTCTATCCCGACAAATTTTTGCTGATTTAAAAAAATTAAAAGAAAAAAGAAAAAAAAAGTTATAGTTAAAAATTCCAATTTTTTGAACTTATTTTTAAAAATATTCACAACCTTTGTATTTTAAAGGAATAGTATGTTTCTAGTATGTACATGGTTTAACGTTAGTTATATATATATATATATATATATATATATATATGACAATTCACCTAATAGAAAACCAGTTGGGTTATGTACACCACTGATTGGTACCCTAAAGTAACAATAATAAAGCGCAAAAGTATGATGACGTAATGATTATTTTAAATTTGTTATATTATCTTTCTATATTGTTGCATCACATTTTATATTATTACATTAGTCTACTTGTAGTAGGGTGGTGTATCGCAAAATTAGCGAAAAAAAAAAAAAAAAGCTGTGGACATGATCTAAAAATGTATTTAACCAGCTCAGTTTTTTTCCTTAAAAACGACCCTGAGTTTTAATTAAATAATAATATAATTTACAAAAATTTGAGATTATTTTCTTATCAATACAGGTTAGAGCCAACCCATATTGTTACAAGGGCAGGCCTCGCTTGAAAACCGGTTATGAACTTTTGAGAGTCAGCACTGCTCTTGAACAGAAACTTCAAGAGGTATATATATTTACTTTCATTGCTTATTTATTTCTAATTTTTATATAGAAAAAAATATATAATAATTACGGGTATTCTCTTCAGTAATTTGTTCTTCTCAAGATGAAATATCTTGATTCTTGACCTCTATTTCACCGGAAGAAATAAAAGTCACTTTGTTATAATTAAAGTGTCACGCAATTTTTTTTTTTTTTTGGTGGTTGCTTATTTTTATAACTATGTTTTAATTAATTTATTTATTTATTCATTTATTTTTGTGTAGATCTCGTTGCCCTTCTTTGTTCTGCATGGAGGAGACGACAGAGTCACGGACAAATCAGTTAGCAAGCTTCTATACGAAGTCGCTGCGAGCTCGGACAAGACATTCAAATTGTACCCCGGAATGTGGCACGGTCTCCTCTACGGAGAGCCGCCGGAGAACATAGACATTGTGTTTTCGGACATCATCGGGTGGTTGGACGAGAGAGTTGCCCTAGGAAACTCGAGGCTTGAAAATGAACTTAAAGCTGAGAACGACCCTTTCGCCAAAAAATAAGCATTACAGTTGTATTGAATTGAAGTTTTTCATTGTAATTTAAAAGAAGAAAAATAAGGACAACAAAAGCTTCATGCTCTTTTACAATATTTGTATGCAACAGCTTGAGGAAGGCTTTCTGATGTACCAAAAAGGTGTGAGGTTAATGAAGTCAAAACCGTATTTTACGTAAAAAATTTTGTTCGGAATTTTGTTTACTATATATATATATATTTGCTTATTAACAGATTGTCGCACAATAATCACAACCAATGTTGATTTATATTTGCTTATTAACAGATTGTCGCACAATAATCACAACCAATGTTGATTTAAATTCCACAGAAGTGTTTTAAGGTGTAAACTCTAGATTTACATGGAAAAAAAGTGAAACGAGCAATACTTGTCTGATTTATGATCAGCACCGGAGGTTTAGCCAAAAGCACAAGTACAGGGTTTTTTTTTCTTTTTTCTTTTTTTTTTTTCGTTCATGTTTATGGGTCAAATGCCTAATATACGTAACGTTAAAATTATGCAACTAAACTTACAAGAAGCGATTTGGTTTAGAAATATAAGGATCTAGACCACAAATAGACCTTAAGTTGAAGTTTTGACATTGCAGATTCTAAGTAATAATCTTGAGAGATTTGAAAGAGTATATCCAATCCGATTAGTATCGAAAAATTTATACCGCAATGGGTTGAGATGAAAAGAAGCAAATCTATTACAACTAATTACAACAATAGAAAATGAAAAGCCTAAAAAAGTGCGAGAATGGCATATCGGATCTTTTTCTGAAATACAGTCGGGACGCGATAACAAAGCTACCTTCCCTCTCTACAATCCTAAACAAACACTAAACTTCTTAGCTTCCTAAAACTTGATGAGTACAATATCATGTTCCATTTTAGGGCAAAGCTTGAATCAGCCCCGAGTCACTACAACGCTCGCCCAGCCTAGTCATAGCACGACAATAAACTGAAAACATAAACCAAAATAAACATGCAACAATTGTCACAAATAAAAGTTCAGACCAACGGAGTCAAATGATCAGATTTACGACTGACAATTCAAGTAATGGAACTATTCTTGGTCACCTTATTAATAACCCTTTCTCAAATGATCTTATTCCGGATTTCTTCAAGCTTCTTAAGAATCTCCCCAGGAGTTCTATCCAACTCATCTGCAATTTTTCTCTGCAAATCGTGGGGCAGTGTGGGGAATTGCTCGCAGAGATCGCCATCAATCACGTCCTGCAAAATTATCGAAGAACGTCATAACAGCTAAAGGTGGGTGGAAGGTGTAAACTACGACAGTAAAAACAGTTCCTATATTCATTGGAGTTAACAATGTAAGTGATGCAAAAACTCAAGTTAGGACATGAAGACGCATATTTCTGCTACTGACCTAAGCAAATTGTTAAGACACATATAGACTTGAGCACGTCTCATTGCATATATCATCTTCGAGAAAAAACAACAAAAACAATCTAGCAGTTCTTAAAGCATGATCAATTTTATAATCCCTAGACTTCTAAAGCCCAACTATCGAACCAGAAGTTGCCACATTGCCGATAAACAGTATCTGTATCTGTTCCATGTCACACTTAAATGGCACCATCAGCCTTTTCTTTTCTTTTTCTTTATTTTATTATTATTATTATTTTGGATAGAAAAGGCATCATCAGCATAATAATCCCTATTTTCCACCTTGAAAAGAAATATTTTAAGCTTAAGAACAACGTAGACTTAATACTTTTAGGGAAAGAAAATTCATTATTGAAGCCCAAATTAGTACAGGATGCTACTTGTTAGATCTAATAACTAACTTGCAGACCCTGCTAAAACCCCATGAAAATCACACCAACTGCGAGCTAAGATATGCCTGTGGCTATTTTCTTGGGGAGAAAAAGAAAAAACAAATAGTAAGAAGTTCTCAGACCATCAAATAAGAAAGAAAAATTTACCTTAACCGGAAAGTAAGCAGATCTGTAAGCCATGTGATCTCTTCCACAAAGGGGTGGATGTTCCTGCCTCATATGCATCTCCAAGTGCGAGAAGAAGTCAACATCATCACGGGAGGTGAATGCAAGCAGCGCTCCTAAACTCCCCATCACCGTCCCGTATATGAGACACTCGCTACCACCTGGAATGAGAGAAGCCTTCTGCAACGAAGTGACCACATCGCCGATGTGGAATTGCACAATCTCCTCTACCTTGTTGGGAGCTCCATTCAACTTTCCCTGTTCCCACTTTATTCTGCCACCCGTCGGATCTTCTTCTATCTCGTCAGAAACATCCTGTTGCAGCCGCACGAAATAGACATTACCAAACTTATCTGCACCTGCCATGGTGTCGAAGTCTACATGATACGATGCCGTGAGCCATCTTGGGACACAATCATCTGCAAATATATACAGCTGATTCTCGTCCCGCCTATACTTGCAATAATGGAATGACTGCAAAATAAAAAAGGGAAGAGAGTGGTGTCAGTATTTTCAGTAAAGAATTGAAAAAGAACTGCTACCTCCATCTTGGTGAACTAAACAAGAAGAAAGAAATGAAAATAAATACAGCATACCTCCTGAATGTCACCCACATAAATGCGATCACGATAGGTTTGAATTGATACAATGGTGTTGGGGAACATCTTATTCTCACATTTCCTAAGCAATCTCTTCTTTCCCAAATCATATAACCTGAGAACTGGTCCTATTCCAGCAAGTAATCTTCCCTGAAATTGGCACAGTGCAAGAGGGACACCTTCAACTTGTGTCTTGTGCAGAAGTTCAAGGGATTTTCCATCCTCTAAAAACCTGTATATATGAATGAACCCGGCAATTAAACTTTTCTTTGGGAAAAACTGCAATCCCTTTGCTGTACCAACAGCTAACAGAGTTCCATACTCCTTGTCATGGAAATTCACGGTGCATACACTGAATGCAGCTTCATTTTCCTGAAGCTCCAAAAGACAAGTTGTGCTTGACGTCTTTGGGTCAAGAACTCTGATGCAAGAAACCCATCTGTCAGACTCTGCCTTCGGATAGCCGTAATGCTCATCAGATAAGGGATCTTCCCCGTCCTCATCCTCACCACCATTCTCCATCTGGTCCACATTACCGTTTCCATTCTCTCCCATTCCAGCAGCCTCAAAGCATTCCTTCTTTGCAGCTTCACGCTCATCAGCAGTGAAAGCTCCTTGATCACTCTCAATGATTACCAAAAGCTTCCGCTTCGGATGAAGCACAAACTTTCTCGGAGTGTACCTAAGTGGAATGACAGTCTCATTAAAGGTTTCCCCCAACCTCTCAATAGTAAAAACCCTCAAAGCATCACCAGCTACAGAAACAACACCTTCGGAGCATTGATCAGATGAAAAAGAGGCAGCATATTCAAGGGTCTCATAGGATAAGGGCGTTAAAAGAAAATGTCCTTGGTGAATGTAACCAAGCCAAGGCCGACTTGACAAGCAAAGCATGGCGCGCTTGCCTCGCACAAGAATGGAAAAGAGCTTTGGGGCTCTTAGTCCTAAGAAGCGAGATCGAGAATCAGAAAGTTGACCAGTCACCATATCCACCACGGTTCTGAACAGAACACCAGTACGCAAGCCAGCATTAAGAAAAAGGCTAGCAGGATGATCGGCACCATCCTCCCCACCAACCGATGCTTGAACTTCAAGGAAAAGAAGAGATTCTGGAGTGGAAGAAACACTTTGCACACTCAGAATCTGCATGCAGTCATCAGGATCCAGTGATAGGATACGGACTGTGTTGTCATAGGAACCAACTGCCAGGAAACGAGATCTCTGTCTGCCTTCAGGGACGGGGGCAATGTCCAAACAAGCAACATCACCGGACATTTCATGTTTCTCCACCTCCATCAACTGACCAGTCATATCAACCTCAAAATATATAAGCTCTCCACCACTCAGAGCAATAACAACCTGAAGTCTATTAGAGCCAACCTTAACGATTGTTTTTTTTCCAGGAGTTCTCCACTCGTTGATACGCCCATCTTCCCTAATATGCCTGATTCCATTTGGGTGAACTTGCATGAGAGAATCATCTCCTATCAAGGAAACAGCCAGCGAAGGGGTAGTATCGAGAAACCCACTATCACTGACTTCTTCAACTGTCTCACCAATCGAAAGCACAAGAGTAGCATTTGCAAATGACACAACAATGTACGCATCAAACTCATCGCTAATATTCTTTTTGACAGTCCATACTGCACTTGGTACACCAGGAAGCTCTGACACAGCCATTTCACTGATAGCCAAACCTGGTCTTAGAATCCTGAGAGAAGAACGAGGACCCCGTCCACAGAGGGTAAATATTTGAGGTGTTTCTTCCTCAAAGAGATTAAGGACTCTCATGTCCATGATTGGCATCAAACTCTCGACTTGGTCAATCCTTACAAGGTTCTTGAGTTTCCTGGGGCGGAAAAACACGGGCTGGAAACCTTCTTCAGTTTCCATCAACGTTGAAGATGAGGACTCCACATCAGCCTCGTCTCCAATGGCCTGGAACTGATACAATGAGTGATTCCCGAATTCAGATGCAGCAAATAGAAAACCTGACTTCAACACACACATCGAAGATGTAACAGGAATGGTATCAAAATATTTGATTTTTAGCTCAGTCACACGGTCATTGGCATGCTCCAAAGTAACCTTAAACACATCACCATACTCGGTCTGCAAAAGGAAAAAGAACATCAATTTCTGCTTGAGCATAGCAGCCGAAACTATCAGAACCCCACGCTCGGCAGGCAAATCATCGCGCCTAGGAATCACAGCTCTAACATCCGGGTGTCCCTGGTTCTTATAAATAACAAAATTCTCTGCACACACCAACACACCACTGGGTCCGTCACCGCCTCCAGGAACCGTGACCAACATATTCGCCCCATTATCAACCTGATCAGACCACTTCCTCGACACATGGTTAAGCCCAAGATCAAGCTCATAAAACGTCAAATGCTTCTGCGCCTCGCTCGCCGCCTGCCCCGTCGAGTCCTGATCCGCCTCCGAGTAATCCAGCTCGATGGCAGCAAATATCGGGTTATCAAACCCGCAGTCAACCCCGCAAATAGAATAAACTATCGTATGCGACTTGTGAGCTTCCAAAGGTGACGAAATGGTCAACCTCGCCGCCGTATCCCTGTTCAAAACATAAACCAACTTCTGCTTCTCACAAGCTCCGACCATCGCAGCCCGACCCTTGGGATCGATGGCCAAATACTGGCCCGGCACAATCCTCCGACAGCCCGATTTCCCGAAAGTCTCCTGATGAACTTTATCGAAAACATTCTTCTCCTTATTGTACTCAAGAATGACTATCCGACCGGAATCGGAACCGACAACAATGTAGTCCTTCTGAGAACCGGTGAGCCTGAACTGAGCTAATGACCTAATGCAACCGAAAATCTCGACAGAGAGAACAGTCTGAATCTTACCGTTCTCGTCGGGGCGGAGGAGATCGAGAACCTTGCCTCTGGCGACGACGATCTCCTGGACCTTTCCGCCGGAGAAGTTTCCGTTGATGGCGGAGACTATGCCCGTCGGCCGCTGGAGCGTCAGGCTGTAGAGGTACATGGCTCGCCGGCACCGTGTCGAGCTTCGGAGAGGTTTTGGCTCTCGCTAGGGTGGTTTTCAGAGAAGAAGAAGAAGAAGAAATTAGGAGGTGAATTTGGGGATTTAGGGTTTGAAGAAAAGAAGTTCAATTCATGATCATTTTATGAAATGGGTTTTAACTTTTAAGGGTTTTAGATTTGGTTTGGGAGTGAAGTGAAGAGAGTGTGTGTATGTGGATCTAAATTCTAAACCCTAGAAGAGAAGGAGAGGGGATATTGGGCAGAATTGAAATGAAATATGTAGTTGTGTTTGTGTGTGGCCTGACTTACTGTAAGGAGAAGAAAAATCTTACATTTCATCACATTGTGTCGACAATCCAACGGTTACACCAATAAAACTATAATCCGACGGCTGAAAATTGAACTTGCTCATTCCTAGTCCACAAACCGCCATTCGGGATTTGACTTTCTTTTTTAAAAATTAAAAAAATAAAATAAAAGAATTAGCTCCCGGTCATTTGGATAGAAACTCTAATTACAAAAACTTGATTTAATAAATATGCACTATTCATACATTTTTTTATTTAAATAAATATTAGATTCAATTATTTTTGCTGAAGTAAAAAGTAATCTTAATTTCCACTTTTAAGCTATGTTTGATCTGCGTGGCAAAAAAAAAAAAAAACTATGTTTGATCTTTTAACATAATCCCTTATGTTAACAAAAATTTAAAATATAAATATTAAATTTTCAATAAAACATAAAAGGATATTATTGGTATTTTTTTACAAATAATATTACTCAAATTTGATTATTGAATTGCACTTATTTAATTATGGGCAATTTAAGGAATTAGTCATTTCAAAATCCAAGTTTGAAATATTTAGCCCAAGAATATTAAAATTAAAGAAATAGCCATCCAACACAAAATAAACACCTTAATAGTAAGAAATTTTCATGATAATTACTATTAAAAAAAAAACCGCCCAAATCAAATAAAAAACCTCAATAATTTGACTTCTTCAACTCCAAAAAAAAAAAATCAAAACAAATCCGTCATCGTCAAAACTTTCATCGATCACGATTCAAAAAAATAAAAAATAAAAAAGGCTAATTTCTTAAATTTTCAAACTACGGCTAATTCCTAAAAAATTAGTCTAAAATTTGGCTAAATCCTCAAAAATCTCTTTAGTTATATACTATATTTAAAAACTACCTTTGTTTGCAGAATTGGAGGACTTATTTGTTTATAAATATTTCTTCTTGGTGCTGAGCATACTAAATCCACAACCAACTAATATACCAACACAAGTCATTTATTTTATTATCCAACTTATTCTGCCCTTTATAAAACCAACACAACCACAAACTACTATAACACCAAACATCTTGAAACCAAATTCTCAACCAAAATGTCTAATAAGCCTTCCTCCACAGCATTGCCCTGCTTGATCCTCCTCTTCATGACCCTCACCACCAACCAATCTTCCTCAGCTAGAACTCTTGGCAACTCAACCCCAAACCCAACTCACCACCACCATCACAGCCACCAAACGATTACATTCCTAATGAGAGACATTTTCAACACAACCAATTTCTCAATCCCCAAAGTACTCACAAGCACAACTACTACTCATGACCTTCCCTTCTCCAAACCAATAGGCCTATTACCTCCTAATGGCGCTGCCCTTCTCCCCGAGTCGACAAACCTTCCTTCGTCCCCTCGGACTATTGATTTGCCCGGGATAGGCTTGTCCTTCCCGGCCAAGGCCACCCTCCAAGAGCTAGAGTTCGGGGTAGTGACCGACATCGAGGAAGACATATACCATTCCAATTTGGGGTATGACACCTATGGCTCGCAACTGCTCGGTAAAGCGCAAGGCATGTTTGTCGCGAGCGCTGAGGACGGAAGAAGCCACATGATGGCCATGAAGGTGAGGTTTCACAGCAGTGATATTGGTGATCAGGATGAGAATGGCTTGAGGTTTTTCGGGGTTAAGAAGGCAGATGTGAATGAGTCTCAAGAGTCTCATATTGCTGTGATTGGTGGGGTTGGGAAGTTTCAAGGTGCCAATGGTTATGCAACTGTGAAGAGTGTGAGTCTAAATCCTAATGGTGTTGGGACAGAGAGAGGAATTGAGAATAAGCTTCTTAAGTTCAGTGTCTATCTTAGTTAGTAAAGTGAAGCTGTGTTGTGGTTTAGCTAACTTTTATGTATCAAATAAACATAAATGATATAATTACCTTTTGGTGATCCTTTGCTCAGGGAAAAAAAAATGTATACTTGATGCGGAAAAAATATTATGTATATATAAAACTTGGATGCCAGGACAACTATCGTGATGAGAAATTTTGTTTACGTGAAACAAACGTAATATTTGTGTATAATCAATAACTATTTGCTTCAAGTTAACATCTTTAAAAAAAAAAAAAAATCTCATTGGATTTACAAAGAGGGTAAACTAGATTTCTGAATTGGAAGTGTTGTATTCTGTTAAGAATAACGATCTCATTTTTTGTGGAGAGTTTGTCGTCCTTATCATAAATGTGATTTAAATTAATTAATTATGCATGTATTAGTTATTGATTATTTTGTGCTGCTTTGATTGTACACAATATTCTAGTATCTACAATTTGCGGAACAATCTTCATAGAGCGTTGCAATTTTCTTACAAGCTAACAAATCAATTGGACATATGGCGAATGACTTAACAGAGCTTTGTAATTTTTTCTCAAAATTTGCTGAGTTAGCAGATATATGGTCTAATATCTGTGCATACCAAGTGTAACAAAATCAAGATTGTTTTAGACTTCAAATCAAATCTCAGTTAGAGATTTTATTCTTATCTTTATAACTAAGTAGTACAATTAATATTCTCTGAAGTCTTCATTTGAGACTTAGAGTGATTGTTTTGAGCTTTTATTGTTAGAGAGCATTTGAGCATTCAGGCTTAATTTTATCTCCAGAAAAAATTTCCATTCTAAAGAAGAAGATCGAGCTCATAGGTGATGAAGACGTGCAGACAAGATTAGGACAATTGGTCTCAACGCATTGAACACGAAGTAAGGGTCAAGAGTTTGAGGCTAAGCGAGCGGACAGATGGCTCGGACCCTGGTGAAGAGCATCGTGGATTACAATTTGGTGGTAGATTAAAGAGTCAACGCAATTCCATAGTCGTGTAATTATAATTCGAATAATCAGTAAAATTCACATTTGTATTTGGTGTGGTGGTAAGCACTCATAATTTTTTCTCAAGTTGGGTTTTTGTCCACGTAAATAAGCAAATCTGGTGTCAATATGTTTTTACTTTTATGCTTATTCATTTCATTTATTGTTCTTATTTATTTGCTTTCAAAATTAAGAAGAGAGATGTCTACCTGGCCGCTTGTTAAATCAGTATTAGAATTTTTCGTTAAATCAGTATTACATAATCTGAAAAAAAAAATGATCAAAGAAAATGACAGCTTTGAATATGAAAAGAGGTGGTATGAGTATGGCAAAGAAGCTCATTTATTCAACTTATTCCCAAGCAAAAGGGCTTAGAATTGTAATTGTATTTTGGAGTGGTCAATGAAAGCATTGTAAATAGCTCTATCAACTGTTATATTTTTGGGCAAGCAATCAGCAGTCCTGCAGATTAATTGGACCGAAATAATTAAAGGAAAAATAAAGCACCTTGCCAAATTTGTCGAACACCATAAATGCATTGACTGCGAAAATAAAGAAAAATTATAGCAAATATTTAATTTTTAATACTTAATTAATGATTTGAAGATTATAACAAAATATTCAAACAATTAAACACCATCATTTTAATGTGCAAGTAATTGATGAATTAATTATTTTCTTTAATTATGGAAAATTTTGAGTATATATTTTAGGGTGAAGTAGGCAAATACCCAGAATTTATATAACAATAAAAATAAATACCCAAACTTTTGAAGTAATTGAGTTTCTAGTCAATTTGTGAATTACTTGCACATGCTTTTGGTAACAAAGTGAATTACCACTACTTATAACTGTGTAAGTAATTCCATCTTTTGGGTAATTGGTTACATTTTTCAAAAGATTGGGTAATAACTTACATTAAGTTTTAAAAATTGGGTATTCACTATAATTTCTCTATATTATATTATTTTAATTGTATTGTCACTTGAGCTGGTCTGAAAGCAGAAACTGCAATGACTTAGCATATTCATGCTATGTCGTTGCTTTCAAGCTCAAATTGTACTGCTAAGCACGTAGTTTTTTATGTTTGCAAAGCGTTCCACACTTCCACTAGACCATAAAAACACTATTAAGTCAATGGACATTTTTTTTTTATAAGCCGATTGACGATTCTGTAAAATTCCTTCGGCCTCTGTTTATTGTTTCACCCTTGAAAATGGGAGACAAATTTTCCTTGAAAACTTTGAAGTAATTTGACCAATTTTGGAATAGGTATCTTGTGCCATAAAATAAAAGATCTTTAATGTTATTGTAGTTGTTCAACCCATTTTTGGTGCCAAAAACTTTCAGGCTGTATAATCATTACCTAATCATATTATTACCTGCACCATTTTATGAGTGCCAGGTTCTATAACTTTTTTTTTTCTCCCAACCAAAGCATAAGCATTTCAAAAAAAAAAAAAAAGTGTTACAAGTGACAACAACTCCATCACATATAGCTGATCCATTCCTTACAGGACTCTCCTCCCTAACCTATATATACATACAATGTACACTCTTCCCATAAGCAACCACAAGTACTTTCTCATCAATATCAAAATACAATTCTACAAAGCACAAAAAATGGCCAAAACCTTCCAATTGTCCCCCAAAACACTCAATGCCACCTTTTACCTATTTCTCATAGCCATCGCAGTTGGATGTGCCAACTCAGCGAGACTCCTTGATGAGGTGGGCCCACAGCCAGGAGTAGCCAATCCCCTACCGACAGCTGTCCCGACCGGAGTCCTCCCGCAGCCAAATCCCGCCACCTTTCTGCCAAGTGGCCAAATCCCAGCCGTCGCCCCGGTGACCACTCCCGTCGGCGATTCTGGCGACGACAATGACTCACCAATCCCCGACGATGGCGCCACCTCAGCAGGCAGCGGTGCTGCCACGTCAGCACCCATAGCCGGTCCCGCAGCCACCTCAGCAGGCAGCGGTGCTGCCACGTCAGCACCCATAGCCGGTCCCGCCGCCGCCTCAACGGGGAGCGGCGCGGCGGTGGCCGCGGCCGCGGGCCACCCGACCCTATCCTTCTACATGCACGACATCATCGGCGGGTCGCATCCGACGGCGCGGATCGTGACGGGGCTGGTGGCCAGCGAGGTGTCCAACGTGCCGTTCACGAAGCCGAACAACAACATCTTCCCGGTGAGCGGCGGGACGCCGCTGACCACCGCGAACGTGAACGGCTTCCTCAGCAACAACCGCAACAACCTGCCCTTCCTCGCCGGCCTCAACGGCCAGAGCGGCACCGCCGGGTTCTCCACCACGCAGTCCACCACCGTCATCCAGAACAGCGGCAACAACAACATCGTCCCCGGCGGCAACGCGCAGCCCTTCGTCTCCGGCGGCCAGCTCTCCGTCGGCGGCTCCACGCTGCAGAAGCTCATGTTCGGCTCCGTGACCGTCATCGACGACGAGCTCACCGAGGAGCACGAGCTCGGCTCGGCCGTGATCGGGCGCGCGCAGGGCTTCTACATGGCGAGCTCGCTGGACGGCAACAGCCACACGATGGTGATGACGGTGATGGCGCACGGGAGCGAGGGTGGGCGCCACGTGGACGATACCATCAGCCTCTTCGGGGTTCACCGGACGGCCACGCCGATCTCGCACGTGGCGATCATCGGCGGCACAGGGAAGTTCGAGAACGCGCAGGGGTACGCCACGGTGGAGTCGCTGCCGGCGGTGGACCAGCACACCACCGACGGCGTGGATACGATCATGCACGTCAATATCTATGTCTCTGAGTGATGAAGTCAGTCGTCTACTTTTGTTTTGTGTTGTGTTTAGTGTTTTGTTTTAAGTTGATTGCGTTGTGGGATTTCTGAGATATTGTTAATGTAATATGATGTCAATCTTTTATGTATATGTGAATTTTTAATGGAAAAAAAAATGTTTTTTTTTTTTGGATGTTCTAAGTAATAAGTTTGGTGTTTTGGGAGGCTCGTAACAGCATCAAAAGTACCACGTTTCAAATTTGTGTTGACGCTTGGGAGTTTGAGACTAAAACTACAATGTGTTACAAAGAAAGAAAATTAGATGGAAACAAAAATACAAAAATAGAAGGTGTTAGAATATAAGAAAAAAAAGGAAAGAAAATGTTTTTGTCAAGAAAATTTTTTTATCTACACATTATTATCATTTTATCTTTTCAATATTGAGAGGATAAAAAAGTATAGACTCTATGTCCCTATATCTCTAAATTTATCCCCCCTTCCATTTCCTCCTATTTTCTTTATTACCAAACAACTCAACTTTTCAATTTGCATCTTGTGAAGATTAAGAAACCTCTGATCGCCATTGAACACACGCTCTAAATCACCAAAATACACGCGAATGCGAAATTCAACGAACAAGTGATACTAAACAAAAGAAAAACAAGAAACAAGCGATTTTATACTTGGTTCAGAGTTTTAACCTCCTACATCCAAGTCGGGATTGTATATCAGTTGAATCCACTACTATTGAGATAGAATATACCCTCAAGAAACTACCTCACACATATACATTCTCATCCACAGTTCTTTCTCACGCAAGTTTCTCTACAATCGCTCATGAAACTAACATGAATTCTCTCCTTGTCTCTCACACTAAGGTACAAAATCGCTGCAAAAACTGATCCATTCGCGAAACAGGGGGTCTTTATTCGCGACCAACCGGTCGATCGTCCGAGATCGAAAATTGAGCACTTAATTTTGCCATAAACCAGTTGACAGCTTCCTCCAACCGGTCGATCTCTTCGTCCACTGTCTATCTCAAAAGTTGAACCATTCTTCACACATCTCAAAATCCATCTTAGGAGCCTCTCAAATCATGCTTTATATAGTACATGATTTTGATTTTATGTTTACTAATTTGATTCATTTAATGTCCCAAAAAAGTTGATTATTTCCTTTCATTGATCAGGTTGTAGAATACTTTTCTGACTTTCAAACACAAAATATGCAAAATAAAAAATAAAAAATAAAATTGAACATTAAAAAGAAAAACACCCAAGTATGTCCTATTATTTTGTTTAAACATTCTCTAATTTTGATTACATTTATTTTTATATATAATATTTTATTCAATCTATATTTGAGTTGTAACATTTCCAAATTAAAATGAGCGCATTAAAAACGCACCTAAATTAAACACAAACATCTTCAATATGCCAAAACTTTTCAATGTTTATACACATCTATACTTGTGAATAGCAGACTTTCACAACTACATATACAAATAAATCTCTCTTCACACTCAAACCTTTTTCAACCCAACCAAAACTTTTACTCTAATTGGTATTTGTTCAAAACAATTGTGTGCCAAAAGATACCCAAAAAAAGGGAAAAAAAAATGTATTCAAAATCTCTCCATGCTAAAAAATCTCTGCCAAAAGCTCATTAAACAACAAGCTCTCTATTTCTCTACCAATAGAATCAATCTCATCTCCTAAATCTAACTTGCCTAACTCACTTTCTAACATCTTCTCCGCTGTGTATTTGCCACACTCCTTTTCTTGGCAAACAAGCAACTTCCATAAATCTTCCTCTAACATCTCCTCATCTCGGATGGCGCTAAACCTTCTCGACACGGATTTTTCCGATGTGGTAATGCCCATGCATGGCAGGAGAGTGTTCGTAAGCCCCGCGTTCAGGAGGTCAAACAAAAGCCGTCTCTCCGACCTCTCCCAAGACATCTGATCACCGTACTTCTTCTCTAAGGTCTCGAAGACAGAAAGATTCATCGGACAATCCAGAGAGTGCCACGTACTAAACTCCGCTAAGTTCCTTCCATTTTAGCTTGCCTCGGCTAAAACATCAATAAGGTATGAGAACTTCCGAGTCTCTTCAACTCTGCAAATTTTCATGAATATTGCTTTGTTTGCTATGGATTCGCATGCCAATCCTTCCTCATTTTCATCATCACTTGACACAGCCATTTCGGGTTCTTCTGAGTATGTTTCCGAGGTCTCTGATTGCAAAAGTTCAAGGTGTCTTCTCAATTCTAGTAGAGAAGACAAACAGAGATATTTGATAATGAAAACCATATAAAACAAGGCCATTAAAATTAGCTATAGTCTATTCTAGTTAACTCACCACTGATGTCATCCATGGTCCTCCCAAGAGCTCAGAGCCATGCATAGTCACTTCGCCAAATGGCCGTTCCAGCACTGAAATCGGACTTGGATGACAAGCCTCTTCCAGATTCGCCACAGGATCTAACTCCATTCTATAGCAGCTTTGAAACACCGAACTTTCTTCATGGAAACGAACTGATTTTTCCTGCAATTTTGTAACATTGAGCAAATGAGATGCAACAGGATTTTCATGAAGTAGAAATGAAGAGAAGCGTGCGAGAAAGAACCTTAAAGTAGAAGTCAGATTTGAAACAAAGAAAGAAACCAGTACTGGAAAGTACAGACTATCAAGACTCAAATGTCAAAACAAATTTGACGAGTTTAGCAGCTTAATAGAAAAACAGAAGCATGAAGTTGTCTGAATGTTATTTCCGAATAGAAATCGCACAAGTCATCGTATAGACGACGCCATTCAACATTAACCATGGAGCTACAGGTCAAATTTCTAATACTAATTGGACTAATAGACATTATCTAATGTAAAAAAGAAGATTCATACTAAGAAGAAAAAAGACTTTTTAAGTGCTACTGGTAAGGTCAGAACTCAATGGCAAAATAGAACCAATAATAATGTGCATATAAGAAAAATTAAAGAATAATGCAAATCCGTGCATAATCATAAGCTTCACCTAGCTTCCAATCAAGTAAATATTTTATAAAAGTCAAAATTTTAAATTTCATACAAATGGAACCCAGCATCAAGCCAATCCATTTAGAAGAGCTTCAATTTTATAAGAGAAACATGAAACCTGTTGAGCTGAAGCATCAGTTGCACAGCTTGAACAATCATCGCTCTCCTCTGACACAATGCTCGATGTAGATCCCATTTGCTCAACCTCGGGTTTTCCAGAGGGCTTCATCATCGCAATCTCAGTCTCTGTGTCCACTACCATATCTTCAGCCATACTTATAGAGCTGATTGTACTGATCGATGGCTTAGGAGGAACCATATTCTGCTTGTACGTATCGCGATCGTCAAGCTTGTTGTTCATCTCATTTTTCCTCGTCCATATGCCTTGTGAACTGTTATCATCTTTCATATCAGAGTAAGAATGAGAATCTTCTGAATCCATGGAAGGTAAAGACTTAGAAGTGTCCGACTTGAGTTTCCTGTCTCTAGATTCCGAACCGTTGTCCTCGTCAGACTTGTATCTTTTCAGCTTTAGCCCTGCCAAATTGAGGGATTTGTCCGAGCGCAAAGACCACTTACTGCGAAAAGCTTCGTATTTGGTTCTATGTTTCGAAAACCTGTTGAGTTCGTGATCATTCAGGCCATGCCTTCCATTTTCAGGTTTGTGATTTCTCCGCCTTGAATCATGATTCTGCGTCGCAAACAATTCACCGAGGGTATTATCTTTAGAACCTGGTCCAACGTCTTTGACATTTTGAGCCATTGGGCGCCTTTCCGAGAGCTTTTTTGCTTCACTGATAAATGACTCATCCGAAAAAGAAAAAGAATTGCTTCGCCTTTTCCGATCAGAAGAGCAGGAAGAAGACACAGACTTTGTTGCAGAGGTTTCATTCTTCGAAGCAGACCTTGGTCTAATGAATTCCATGGCGCGACCAAATTTATCCCCGTCCTTAACTTCGAATCCTACTCTCAGCATATCAGGACCATAGAACTCTCTGTATTTGTTATAACATAAATGAGAGGCTGGGACAGAAAAATATCTATTCGAATCCTTGGACTCCTCATGTAACAGTTTCGGCTCAACAGTTTGCATACTTGAAGAGGATGCATTATTTTTTGGCTTGAACCGAGAACTCGCAGTGTCATGAAAACTACCAGAAAGTTGGTTTCCCCGAGAACTTGTCGCAGTACCATTCTCGGGCTTGCGAGGTGGCTTTAGATATCCAAATTCAGTTCTTCTCCGCAGCTTCCTGAAGCGGCCATCATTTCTATGGACAGGAGTACCCGGCGATTTCAAGCTCAACCCGTCCCCAGAATGTGAAACAGAAAACTGAACTTGCAGATTATCAACATCCTTCGAAACCAACGAGTTTTTCTTCGGGACTTTTTCCCGATACGATCATCCCTAGAATCTGAAAATTCTGGTGAACGTCGAAATGCAAGTGAAGTTTGAGGCTTCAAACTCACTGACAAGTCCAAGCTTGAACCAAATCTCTTCGGCTCATGACGCTTATCTCCGCTATGAATTGTTACTACTTGAGAACCATCCTTGAACTCTTTCTTCTCTTTAAAGCCCGTCCGAGGCGAACGACGCTCATGACACGAGCGCTTCTTCGCAGCTCCAATCGCAGCAACTCTACGCAGATAATTCTCAGAAAGCACTCTCTTCGTCGTCGGGGTAGACTCCGGTGGTGGCATTTCATCAAGATCCATTAGTCTTGAAATGACACTTTCTTGAATTTTTCGAGCTTCCATTTCGGCGAATCAATGGTTGAGCTCGTTTAAGAAAATGGCTTCCTCAACTGAAATACTTTTTCTACAAAACCAGGGGAAAAAAATGAATAAAGATTTACCAAAAAAGCATTTATAATATCAAAATGACAAACATGAATAGGGAAATAACGTCCAAAAGCTTGCTTACCATATTGTGCTGTGTCTCCACAGCTGTTACAATGAATATTAGGCCAAAATTAGAGTTTCTCTGGTTTTGGAAATCAAACAAAGGTTCAATAGATTTCAGTATCAAAACTTTCCATTAAGAGGATTAGGAAACAGGCAACAAAAACACATCTTGGAAACCCCATTTCAAAAAAAAAAAAAAAAAAAAGACAAAATTCATGAAAACCTTTTCTTTTTAAATGGCATGTAATCATTGAGGTGAGAAAAGAGAGAGAGAGAAGAGGAAATAAAAATTAGAACCAAAGCATGTTAAGAGATAATCAACAAACGTACTCATTACAATTATACAATTTTTAAGACTGCAAATATCGATTTATAATAAGAGAGGCAATAATAATCACTATCACAAACAGCCAAACAAAACCCACCTTGCTCTGTTGACAAAAAGCACAAGCAAAAATCATAAACCCAGAAACGATATTACAAAAGAGAATCCTCAAATTTCTATTTTGACTTACCATAAAGAAAATAAAAATGGGAAAAAGACCAAGTTATGAATTCGGAAGAAATAACAAAACGAGAAAAACATTTACCTTATTTAGCGGGTCATGAGTCATGAGATCAAAGCATTGATTGCTCTGCTGAGAAATGAGGATTCAAATTCAGGCACAAAATCTTCATTGAATCCGGTGAGGCTTTAATGACAAAATTGATAATTGACAATTATTGAAGTTAATTTATTTATTTTAGGTTCTGT
Source organism: Boehmeria nivea var. tenacissima (assembly GCA_018132145.1). Classification (NCBI taxonomy): domain Eukaryota; kingdom Viridiplantae; phylum Streptophyta; class Magnoliopsida; order Rosales; family Urticaceae; genus Boehmeria; species Boehmeria nivea. Next base: position 10,434,174 of record CM030875.1, on the reverse strand, counting down.
CGGGCCTTCAATAAATATATATATATATATATATATATAAAGCATTTAATATAATGAGATCCCAGACAAAATGTAAATCTTGGGTCAACTAGTTCTTTTAGTTTTTAACCTTGCCAAACCGGTGAAGTCACAAACAAAGAAAATTTTAGGAAACAATTAAAAAATAAATAAAAATATTGCTTACGTGGGAGCTAAATGGTCGGCGTGGAAGTCCGGGAAAATCGGGTTTTGGTGTTTATAGTTGGATTAGGATCTGAAATGCTTAAAACCTGTTCAGATTTTAGAGACGTGTTTGATTAAAAATAAATAATAGCCCAAATATAAAAATAAAAAAAAAAGATTAAAGTATGGAAGAGAAAATGAAAAAGAAAAAAAAAAGCTAAAATAATGATTACGTGTGAGAAACATAAAAGAGGTCAATGGCAATGGCAATGGTAATAGTGGAGTAGCTTCTTCGGCTTTTGTTAATTTGCATTTTGTTTATATTTTTTTAATTAATATTTGCGATTGTTATTACTTTTTGGTTGGCGGATTTGTCTTTTTCGAAGAAAGTACGCGCCAAATTGTTGTCTTATACGAAACTGGCGCCAAGGAGATCTTGCTTTTCTCTTTTACCTAGCAATGAGTAAAATAAAATTGGAGAAAATAAAATGAAATAAAATATTCAGATATTTCCACTTTCTGTGATCGAATAAATGATCGGTTTGGTTTTTTGGCAATTTCTAGGCCAAGTTTCAAGCAAATAGTCACGTTTTTTTAAATTACAAAAAAAAAAAAAATCATTGGCCTTAAAATTTCGGTTTGAGTTTATCAAAAAGAGATAATTTTAGATACACTCGCACTAAAACAAAAGAATTTCTCTTTGAATATCTTCACCAAATAGCGAAAATCAAGAGATTGAGACCTTGAACCTTTGTGCCGTCATAGGTTTGTAAGTCTCTCTCTTTAATATTTCCGTCCTCGCCGCCACTATCGCCGGAGCTCCGCCCGTCGAGCTGTCCCTGCAGCTATTACCGCCGGACTTTCACCGCCGAGCCGTCCTCGCCGCTATACATTTTTGTTTTCCTTCCAAATGTTAAAATGTTTATATTAATATTGTTAATTAAAAGGTTTTTACGTTATGGCTTTGTTTATGTTTTAGAATTTTTCTTAGAAATAATGTTTAAGGTTTGTTTATGTTAAAAAATTTACTTAAAAATAGTAGAAATGCATGTTTGAGGCTTGAATTTTTTTTCAAAATGCTGAAAACATGAAAAACGGCACTGTTTTGGTAAACGACAATAAGATCAAAAAAACGACGCTAATCTATAAACGACACTATATTGGAGAAATGCCGGGATTTGAAGAAAAACGACAATTTTTGTAAAAAGGCATTAATAAATTAAAAATGGAAATCAATTTAACTAATAAAAAAACTATGACATAAAATATATCAACTAACAATTAACTAATAAAAATAACGTGAGAGAAGATATATATATATATATATTTATAAATAAATAATAGGCTTGTTAACATTATTTCAGTTGCATAATGCAGATAATTCCATTTGCCTCCTAACACTAATAAGCCAGCCAGCCAGAGTTGCTCAAGCTAATTCGAGGGCCTAAGTGAAAAGTAAACAGGCTCCTTTTCAAAGAAAATATTATAAACTTCGTCGTGTAATTAATATTTGATATCTTCAATTAATTCCACACCAAAAAAAAAAGTCAGTTAGTTAAATAGTCATTTTGGACGGTGTGTTTTTAAAAAATAGCAACAGTTTTAAAAAATTTAAAAACTAGCCATAATACATTTAAGAAATTTCTAACAATAACAAAATTACACATAAAATTATTGAAAGGAATTTTTGACACGTGTCAAAAATTTTGTTTTGTCAGAAATTTATGAACGGACTAGTTTTTAATTTTTTGAAACTGTGGCTACTTTTTAAAATCATTTTGTAAATAGTAGCTATTTTCTTAATAAAAAAATAAATTAAAAAAAACCTAAATTCATTGTTCATAAACACGAAACCAAAATTGAATAATAATAAAAAAAAATGTATAAAGAAGCTAAACACAAACACCAATCTTCAGTTACTAATAAGTTTGTTTCATTCATCTAAGCATAACGAGAGCTTTTTTTTAAGGGCGATGAGAGAATTTTTTTCTTGCAACTATTGTGGGGTAAAATATAATGAGAATTTTTTTTTAGGTTATAATTCACTTAGTGGGTAAATAAGATATTATTGTGGACTATTATAATTTCATGAGGAATTACAGAAAAAAAATGTTATTAAATCTAGGCTCTAGCATTTTTTTCTTGAAAATTTCTGTTAATGACTAACAATAATTTATAATTGCACATTTGTATCTCTTATATCAAATAAGAAGAGCCAGCCAGCTTGGCCATGCATTAAGCATGTGATGGTTAAGTCTATTGTTGAATTATAAAATTAAAAACTGGCTGTGCTAGAGACAATATGAATCTTTATAGAATTTATATTTGATTAGTTTGATCAGAGCACATGTGACATCAAACTAAAGCCTAGGATTTTACCCTACGAGCAGATCCATCGTTGACAAGAAAATTTGGATGTTGAGTAAATCCAAGATATAACCTATCATTAATAGTCAAAAGTAAAATCTTCAAAAAACCGAAAAAAAAGAAAGGAACAAAAACTGGAAATTTATCATAAGCGTCTGTATATATTTGAATATTGATATGAAAAATACATGTAATTTTGTGTACTCTACTAACAAAATTGTGGATGTCCTTATTGGACAATATAATATCTCAAAGCTAGCTAGTTGTTGAGGATGTTGAGAAGAGAAACTCTGGTTTTGATCAGACGCCTAAACATGCTCTCTAGTCTTTCTTCGAAGTCTTGAATGCAAAGATTTAGACTTTGCAGATCTTTTCGCATCTTCTCGGGACTCGACAGAGCCTGGATTGCGACATCGACTTGTGCAAATTCATTTACATCATCTGTTCCCTCACAAGAAACTCTTTTGTTTTGCACAAGCTTGGAGACCAGAGACCAGCCACCGAGCTTGTTCTGTGTCTTTGGCCCCGAAATGAAGGACAGCAATGACTCGAACACCGCAAGAGAAACCGCCTCTGCCTCTAGCAAAGCACCAACCAACGCCTTTGCTTCGTTGTCTTGATTGGTCGGTGAAGATGGGGTTTTTGTCTCAACACCCTTCAAACCCCTCAAGGCCTTGTGGATTTCCTTTTTCACCACTTTCCTAGAGGCCGAGTATTTCTTGATCTCAATGTCAAGACCAACCTCAGCCCCTCGCCTTCTGCGCATGATCGATTGGATTTCGCGAACGTATTCTTTTGTGTGCAACACCGCGTCTTTGGCTGCGCTGCAGATATCCAAGAGCCTAAGAGAACCGTCCACAAGTTGATCCACCCATCTCTCTTCGCGGCCTTGAGAGAACGCTTGTTGGGCGACTTGTAGTTGAAGCAACTTCTCAACGCAATCGTGCAAATCCTCGAGACCTCTGAGTTGTTGGCTTATGGATGACGAAGACGAACAAGTTCCATTAGAGGAACATAATCTTTCCAAATGGCCATTACATTGCTGAAGAAGAGGGTGTGATTTCGATGGAAAGCTATTCGAGCGAACATGGAATTGGGATTTTGAGGCAGCCATTTTCTTTTTCCTTTGGAAGAAAGATATTAGATCCTAAAAAGTTGAATTTTGCAATTGATAGAAGTTTGCAAATTTTGCTATGATTCTTTTAATTGCCGTCTAGTCAAAACATGTATTTATACACCCTCAAATGATTGAGAGACAAGAATTATTTTCTTAATTTTTATAATTTATATTGGCACGTATATAATTTCAGATTTGGATCTAGACATTTGTATCAGTGATGTTTAGGCAATGTTCCCTATCTACCAATTTCTCCAACTCATTTTGCAATTATATTAACTCTCTGAAAATTTCCGAATCTCTTTGCATACAGCAATTATTTCCTTTCTGAATTAATTACATTTAAGAGGCATGGCTGAGATTTTGACACCATTTTCTATGTCTCAATAATGATAATAATATTATAGCAATAATGTTTTAGGTCTTTAAAATTGTTGTGGAGGAAGCACACAAGTTTTGTAGAAACTTATGAACATAAAATTTTTAGGTTAATTAAGACAATGGTTCTTAAAATATGCAACATGCAGTTGTTGCTTGATCCCTGCTCACCAACTGATCAAGGTTTTCATTTTTATATCGAGTATTTTTTTAATTGATTTGCTTCAATTCTTTGTGTTACTCAATCAAATTAATATAATTTTTAAAACATACAAAAAAATTTATTAAGCTAATAGTCATTTTGTTAAGAAATTAGCCATTTTAAAAGTAAAGTTTGAAGGATTTAGTCCTAGAATGTCAAAATTAAGAATTAAGAATTTACTCGTAACATACGTATAACATAATATGTTACATGTAATGTAACATGTAACATAACATGTTATAAGTGTAATACACTTATGTTGCGGGTAAATCCTTAATTTCATGAAACTATGGCTAATTCATAAAAAATTAGCTAAAAATTTGGTTAAATCCTCAAAAATGAATGATGTTTCAATAAAATAGTTAAAGTTTCAATTGATTAAGGAAATAGTTTTTTTTTTTTAACTACATGATGCCTGTGATTTTACCTTTAAGCCCTTAATTCTTTACAGACTAATGGCTAAAATCGGCGACCACATTTTCAAACTACGTTGTCACCATTAATAAAACAGCCGACCAAAAGTTGGGCCGCTCGACCAAAAAATTAGAAATTATATTTCAATTATCGGCAACCACAATCTTGATCACCATTATCGATGACCACTTAGTCATCAGAAACTAGACCTTGGTGAACACTTCAGAACTATTAGTGACCATTTCTATGGTCGTTGATAAAGCTTATTCGTGTAGTCAGTGAGCACACTAATGAAAATTTTAAGGAATTATTGAAAATAGAATCAAACCCGTTCGTGTTTCGTTCGTCACGAATTGCAATGCATGATCATGAAAGTAGATGCTCTATAATTGTATAAATTTAATAGAGCTGGGAAATGAGTTGGAGATATTGTTAAATAGGAGACATTGCATAAACATTGCTGTTAAGAACAGTTTAGCTTAGCCATTACAGATGCAGTTTTCAACGCCCTTCGTGCATTGCTAATATTGTTAATTGAATTTTTAATTATATGTACAAAATTTGCAACAGAAACAGATAAGAAGATGGTATATTATTTTTTTTTAATTAACAACAATAAGATCCGAATTTTGTGGTAAGGGGACATTGCTCAAACATTTGCATACTAAGTTTATATTTAAATCACAAATCATAATCAGGTTATGCTTATAATTATATATTAATTAATAAGGAGATTCCTCTTGTCTCCCTGACCCCTCCGAATAATGTCAGCTTATACCATAAAGGAATTCAGAGCTTCATCAAAGCCAAGAGTTTCTGTGCTCAACATATTTGACCACTAGCTGTAAAATTATAGCCATATATACAAATTTTGTTTACTAATTAGAAAGTCTACTGGTTATTAGCATTTTCCAGGCTGTACATGAACGGTTTATATATAGATATGTACTATGATTTTGAAATAAAAAATATAATACGCTTTTCTATATATTCTGCGATTACATTACCTCTTCCTGACCCTACAAATTCAAGCTATTTCGCCCTGAATATAAACTGTCTTCCAATTGAAATTTTATGGTAAGACTTTCGAAAGAAGCCATGAATATATAATTCGAAAAGTTTAGTTTTTTTTTCATTTTTTGAAATTAAAATTGATCCAGTTGACTACAAAAAAGAAGGGTGAGTTGCAAAAATAGGCCAAAATTAAATGTTTGTTTTAAATGATAGTTTATGTTTCAAAAAATTAAAAAAATAGCCATGTTACGAATTGTATAACAGAAAAGTGTCACACAAAATATAACAGATCTATAAATATTTGTAAGATATTATTTAACACTTCAAAAAATAATGAGTAAAACTTGGAGTGTTACAAAATATCCTACAAATATTTACAAATGTGTTATATTTTGTATAACACTTTTTTGTTATATAATTCGTAACATGGCTATTTTTTTAATTTTTTAAAACACGGGCTGGACTTTAAAAATAAAATTTTTTTTTTGGCTATTTCCTACGATTTCCCAAAAAAGAATTGAAGCCACACAATTTATAATGAATGCCAGGATTCTCGGCCATGCCTCATAAATGTATAATTAATTTACAAAGAGAATTGCTTATGGAATGAGATTTTTAGAGAATTATTTTACTTGCAAAATGAGTTGGAGATATTGTAAGATAGGGAACATTGCAAAGACACCGCTGATACAAATGTCTAGATCCAAATCTGAAATCATGTGTGACAATAAATTGTACATAATTAGAAAAATACTTATTGTCTCTCTTCATTTGATGTTGTATAAATACATGAATAGACTAGATGGCAATGAAACCAAGGAAAAATTTGTAACACATTAATCAGTTGCACAAAATAACTTTTTAGTCCAAGGAAAAAAAAAAAAGAAATGGCAGCCTCAAGATCCCAATTCCATGTTCGCTCAAACAGCTTTCCGTCAAAATCACACCCTCTTCTTCAGCAATGCAATGACCATTTGGAAAGATTAGGATCTTCCAACGGAACTTGTTCATCGTCGTCATCCATAAGCGAACAACTGAGGGGCCTCGAGGATTTGCACGATTGCGTTGAGAAGTTGCTTCAACTACAATTCGCCCAACAAGCGTTCTCTCAAGGCCGCGAAGAGAGATGGGTGGATCAACTCGTGGACGGTTCACTTAGGCTCTTGGATATCTGCAGCGCAGCCAAGGATGCGGTGTTGCACGCGAAAGAATACGTTCGCGAGATCCAATCGATCATGCGCAGAAGGCGAGGGGCTGAGGTTGGTCCTGACATTGAGATCAAGAAATACTCGGCCTCTAGGAAAGTGGTGAAAAAGGAAATCCACAAGGCCTTGAGGGGTTTGAAGGGTGTCGAGACAAAAACCTTATCTTGCCCGACCAACCAAGACAGCGAAACGAAGGCGTTGGCTTGTGCTTTGCAAGGGGCAGAGGCGATGACTCTTGCAGTGTTCGAGTCATTGTTGTCCTTTATTTCGGGGCCAAAGATACAAAACAAGCTCGGCGGCTGGTCTCTGGTCTCCAAGCTCATGCACAATAAAAGAGTTGGCTGTGAGGAAACAGAAGACTCAAATGAATTTGCACAAGTCGATATGGCGCTCCAGACTCTAATGAGCAACGAGAAAGTGCAAAAAGATCTGCAAAATCTCGATCTTTGTATTCGAGACTTTGAAGAAAGACTAGAGAGCATGTTTAGGCGTTTGATCAAAACCAGAGTTTCTCTTCTCAACATCCTAAACCACTAGCTTAAGAAATTATATTGTCCATCAAGGACGTCCACAATTTTGATAGTTTGTATAAAATCTTTCTATGTGTACTTGTAAATGAGGGAATATACATGTATTTCTCAAATCAATACTAAATATGCTTACTCTTTACTTAATTTCCAGTTTCTGTTCTTTTTTTTTTTTTTTTTTCAAGTTCTTACTTTTTAGTTTCAATTATAGCTTATATTATCTATTTATCAAAATTCCATTTCCGTGTCAACCGGATCTACTCATTGGGTTAATTCTATGCTTAGGCTTGATCTCACTTGTGGTTTGATATAATTAATAAAATGTTAAATGTTGTAAAGATTCATAATGTCTTCCTTGAGACAAGCAGAGCTAGTTTTTAATTATTATAATTCAACAATAAGCTTAACTATCACATGCTTAATGCAATGAATTGGCCAAACTGGCTGGCTTATAAGTGTTAGGAGGCAATCTCCGAATGGCATAACATTATTATTGTCATCATCAATAACAATATGTATTTAAAAAACACAAATGTACAACGAAACCAAAAGGAAAAACCATCAATAATATATTAATTCCCAAACCTAATACTACATATATAAAACGTCGTTTCATAAAAGCAAAATTGTGTCAACAAGCGTCAATTTAATAAAATAATCGTAATAATGAAAGGCATAAACGTGATTAATTATTAATGGACCAGGCATTCAACCAAATAATAGCCATGTATGTTCATTTTTATTTCTGTAAGCGTGTGAGATATAAGTCTTTCATGTGAGTGTTTTATTATTTAATCGCATCTCCAACTCTATGTCTCTTATCATTTTAACAATAGTTTAAAGAAAAAATCTTATTTATTTATATATTTATTCATTTATTTATTTTGTTTTTGAGACAATTTGAAACTTGAAAGTTTACATCCATTATTGAGTTGTTCACAAGCCCTTATGACTTGTTTTATTCAGTTGTTTTAAACAAATTATTCACCTTATTGATTACTTTATGGCTTGTTTTTCCAAATTAACCTTATATGTAATATGTTCTTGATTCTTAAAGAAGCTCTTCTATATTTTCAATTTAATTATTCGTCAGTCAGTCAAACAAATTATGAACAATGGCCACTCAGAATCTGTTATTCAATTTAAGGATTCTGAGACAGTAATAATTTATCAAGAACCTGTAATAAATTATTTATGTATATTGCAAATATTGTTCAAATTCTAAGAGAAGAATATTAATAAAGTCGAAAATAAGTCATCAACTGCATTATTGCTAGAGAAGGCACATTAGACTTGATAAATTATTTCAGCTTCATAATGCAGATGATTCCATTTGCCTCTCCTAACAGAAATAAAGCCACCTAGCTCGTCCAATTCATTGCATAATTAAATTAAGCATGTGATAGTTAAGTCTATTGTTGAATTATATATAATAATTTAATTAAAACTGGCTGATCTGTTTGTCTCAAGGGAGACATGATGAATCTTTACAGCATTATAATTTGATTAATTATATCAAACCACATGTGACATCAGACCTAAGCATAGGATTAACCCAATGAGAAGATCAGGTTGACATGGAATTTGTAATTAGAGTAAATCCATGATATAACCTATCATTAACACTAAACGTAAAATTTTGAAATAAAAAAAGAAAAAAATCTAGAAATTGAGCAGAAGCGTCTGTATATTTAGTATGGATTTGAAAAATACATGTATATTCCAGCATATACAAGTATGCATGGAAAAATTATATGTACACTATCAAAATTGTGGATGTCCTTGTTGGACAAAATAATTTCTTAAGCTAGTTGTTGAGGATGTTGAGAAGAGAAACTCGGGTTTTGATCAGACGCCTGAACATGCTCTCTAGTCTTTCTTCGAAATCTTGAATGCAAAGATCAAGATTTTGCAGATGTTTTTGCACCTTCTCGGGGCTCATGAGAGCGTGGAGCGCCATATCGACTTGTGCAAATTCATTTGAATCTTCTGTTCCCTCACAGCAAACTCTTTTGTTGTGCATAAGCTTGGAGACCAGAGACCAGCCACCAATCTTATTTTGTGTCTTTGGCCCATAAATAAAGGACAACAATGACTCGAACACCGCAAGAGTCATCGCCTCTGCCCCTTGCAAAGCACAAAGTATTGCCTTAGTTTCGCTTTCTTGGTTGGTCAGAGAAGATAGGGTTATTTTTGTCTCAGCACCCTTTAAACTCCTCAAGGCCTTTTGGATTTCCTTTTTCACAACTTTCCTAGAGGCCGAGTATTTCTTGATCTCAATATCAAGACCAACTTCAGCCCCTCGCCTTCTGCGCATGATCGATTGGATCTCGCGAACGTATTCTTTTGTGTGCAACACCGCATCTTTGGCTGCGCTGCAGATATCCAAGAGCCTAAGAGAACCGTCCACAAGTTGATCCACCCATCTCTCTTCGCGGCCTTGAGAGAACGCTTGTTGGGCGAATTGTAGTTGAAGCAACTTCTCAACGCAATCGTGCAAATCCTCGAGGCCACTCAGTTGTTGGCTTATGGATGACGACGATGAACAAGTTCCATTGGAAGATCCTAATCTTTCCAAATGGTCATTGCATTGCTGAAGAAGAGGGTGTGATTTTGACGGAAAGCTGTTTGAGCGAACATGGAATTGGGATCTTGAGGCTGCCATTTTTTTATTTTATTTTTTGGACTAAAAAGTTATTTTGTTCAACTGATGAATGTTGTGCAAATTTTGCCTTGGTTTCATTGCCATCTAGTCTATGCCTGTATTTATACAACATCAAATGCAGAGAGAGACAACAAGTATTTTATTAATTATGTATAATTTATTATCACACATGATTTCAGATTTGGATCTAGACATTTGTATCAGCGGTGTTTTCACAATGTTCCCTATCTACCAATATCTCCAACTCATTTAGCAATTATATTATTAATTCTGCAAAAATCTCAAGAGTATCCCTTTTGTTAATTAATTATATATTTGTGAGGCATGGCTGAGATTTTGACACCATTTTCAATGATTCAATGCAATTCCCTATTTTGTCTCAATAATGGTAATAATATTATAATGATAATGTTTTAGGTCTAAAACCTTCGTGTTGTTAAGAAAGCAAACAACATTTCCATAAGCATTTATGAATTTTGGTGTCCAAAAGTTGGACCAAAAGAAAAAAAGTTAAAAGATTCCTACTCTTCTGTCGAAACTTATTAACGGGAATTTAAGCTGGTTACGGAAAATTTTCATAATCTACATGACATTTAGTTATCGCTTAATCTCTGTTCATTATAAATTGAGTTGCTTCATTTTTTTTGTTAGTCAATGGATGAATTTTAATTTCGAAAAAAAAAAAAAAAACACATCTTTTCGAACTATATATTCATGGCTTCTTTGGAAATCTATCATATACAACCTTCGAAGTACAAGTAATAATTTTCAATTGGGATATTCAAGACCACATAACTTGAATTCTTAAAGTCCGAAAGAAGTTATATTATAATTGGAAAATCTAAGTATTAAATTTCGTATTTCAAAGTCATAATACTTATCTTTATGTATATCATTCATGTACAAGGCTAGAAAAGCTAGTAACTAGCAGATTTTCTAAATGCTAAACAAAATTGCATATGGCCATACTTCAACAGCTAGTGGTCAGAGTAAGTTGAGCAGAGAAAATCTGGCTTTGATTAAGCTCTCAAATTTCTCATTCGAAATCTTGAACGCACATCTCCAATTTCTGAAGTTGCAATTTCACGATCGCGTCAAGGCACGGTATCTCTTTGTAGTCATGAGCAACTGCAATGCAGCATTGGCGCTTTTTGTATAAGTAGCTTCTTGGCAATCTACACTTTTGGGGTTCATTATCATGGAATATGCTAGATACGAGCGAGTTGACTTTGATTGTGATTGCGACTATGGAACTTGATATGAAGGAATTCATGACTCAAGTATGGTGTGAATGACTAGTTCAACGTCTCTCAAAATGCTAAAAATTTCCACATTTTCTCAGCCCTTCTTAAGCAGAGAGACATTGCATTTTTTTTTTCCCATGGCCTTTTGGATGTCGCCTACTTCACCAATTTCCTAGAGGCGAAAAATTTCATAAACCTCACTCTTCGAAGCCATTTCACCACTGCGTAAAATCTTTCGTGTCGATTCCTTTGTTTGCATCAACGCATCCTTTCCAAGCTTCTAAGTGATCAATCCAAGAGTCCAAAAGCAAATAAATATGAACACAATCATTGAGATCTTGAAGTCTTTTGCCTTCAGAAGCAACCGTTGATGAGAAAGACGCCTATTCGGAGGACCTCAGTCTACACAGCCTTTCGATGAATTCGACAATGGAAGTTCTGGAGTAAGAAAGCTATTGGAGCGAGCATGGTATTAGCTGCATTTTTTTCACTTATTTTTCAGCAATTGAAGGAAAAGAGACACTTCCTTTAATTATTGAATGTTCAATGTCTAATCAACTCTCTCTAGAAATTGCCTAATATATTAAGAGGGGTCAGGGAGACAAGAGGAATCTCCTTAATGACATAATTATAAGCATAACGTGATTATGAATTGTGATTTAGATATAAACTTAATTTCGTACTATGCAAATGTTGGAGAAATGTCTCCTCACCACCACATCTGGATCTCATTGTTGTTAATATCAAAACCTAATATACCATCTTCTTTATCTGCTGGTGTGGCAAATTGTGTAAATTTAATTAGAAATTGAATTAACAATATTAGCAATGCACGAGGGGCGTTGAAATCTGCCTCGTAATGGCTAAGCAGGACTGTTCTAATTAACAGCAATGTTTATGCAATGTCTCCTCTCTAACAAAATCTCCAACTCATTTCCAAGCTCTATTAACTTTAAAAAATCATAGAGCATCTATATTCATGATCATGCATTGCAATTCATGACGAACGAAACACGAACGGGTTTGACTCCATTTTCAATAATTCCATAGAATTTCGGATTTCCATTGATCTGTGCTTATAAATTAGGTACAACAAATTATATAGGTCTTAAAAATGATGTTTTTATATGTTTTTATAGGTACAAAAAATTGATATTTAATCATTTCAAGTTTTATTTTTCAAAAAAAAATTATCGTGTTAAAAGAATAATATTTGATTTTGTTTGGATAAATCATTCAAATGGTTTATCACTATTAAAAATCATTTTAACTTCCAATAACAAACTATTGATAAACTATTTTGAATAGTGTTAAACCATTCAAATAATTTACACAAACCATTCAAATAGTGAAAATGATTTTGAACAGTAAAAAATCATTCAAATATTTTAAACAAACAAGGCAACAGGAGCATAGAGGTTAAATTACATTATCATGTACTTTAAGAAAATTATTATTTTCTTAATTAATGAAAACATTAAAAAAAAAAGAGAATTTATAATGAATACTCAGTTTTTAACACCTAATTTAAATTAATACACAATCTTCTGAAAAATATAATAAAATACCCAAATAATTTAAGGGCTCATTTGTTAAATAGCCACTTGAAAGCTAATATTTTAAGAAAATGGCCTAAGAATTCAAATATTAAGTTATTAGCCTCAAATCCCTATGAAATCTTATTTTTATCCCTCATCACTCTTCTTCCAACCTCATGTATCAAAGGGCAAAAAAGTCAATACATATTGTCTAAAGGCTAATAACTTAATTATAACAAACTCAGGTCAATTCCTTAAAACTAAAGTTAAAAACAGACCATTTACTTAATAATCTCATAATGTAATTACTTACTCAGTATTAGCGAGTAGTCATTAACGTAGTTATCAAAAACATATGAAAATAATTAACGAATTAGCTAATTACTCAATTACTTCCAAAGTTTATGCATTTATTTTTATTGTAGTGTAAATTTAAATATTTTTCTACTTCACCTTTTAAAAAATAATTATTTTCTCAATAATCTATATATTATATTATTATTTTTATTATATAATAAGAAAACAATAATTTTGAACTATTCCAAACTATTTAAATATTTACATAAATTTTGAATATTTTCTTTCTTCATTGTTTCAAAGCAGAGAGAACATGAGTTGGATTCAATGAAAAAACATATACACAAGTTGTGTCCTTACTTTTTTTTTTAAATTTTTTTATGATAAAGTCGTATTCTTACTTTATTTTTTTATTTATTTTATTTTATTTATTTACTTTTTGTTTTTAGGAAAAGTCGTATTCTTACTTTAGGAAAGGTAATAGAATGATCATTTATTCTCATGACTTTCGTTTTGTAATTTCGGTGAGATTCTTGAATTGTGTAATGGACCACCACGTCCATTCCATACATGACCTGTTTAGCATAAATTTTGACAATAAAGCCGAAGGCGAAATTTGGACACGACTCCTCGTAATTGCCGCAAAAATAGCAATTGCATATGTGATTCTATTATTGGGACCATATCCGAGATGAATAAATTTTGGGGTAGTTAGGTAACTAGAGGTATGTTTTAAAAAAATAGTCACATGTATCATCACATGTGTTAGAAATTTTTAACAATAACAAAATTATATATAAAATTTATTGTTAGAAAATTTTTAAAAATGTTAGTTTTTAAATTTTTGAAACTGTTATTATTTTTTAAAATCATTTTCTAAAACACGTCTATTTTCTTAAAATTTCCTAAATTTTAATTTGAATCGTTGTTGCTTTGTGTTATTTAAATTGAGATTTAAGAGAAAAATTTTAATTCAAAAATTCAAAAAGTGCTTTAAATTATTGAAAAAAAAGTATTTAGATGTGAAATTAAGCTATTTAAGAAGAGATTACAAAAAACGGTTATTCACTATAGCAAATAATTTGAATTTAAAATTTATGTCAATAATCAGACAATGTCCCCTCATTTTCGTCATTTTCTCATAGGCAGAATATTATATTCTAGCCCTAAATAATTATATATCTACAACTCTAGTTTGAGTCTTAAGACTTTTGCATTAATATTTTTTAGAAAATGAAATTACTAAAATGGACATTAGATCCCGGGTATTGAACTAAAACTTGAACAATAAACACTATTGATTTACCATTTGAAATATAATTAATAATTCAAATATTTCCCACTATCTTGATCCTTTTAACGTGGGATTTATAGCTTCTTCATGAAGGAAACTAACTTTTTAAATGTGAAGTAATTTAAACTAATTTTGTAATGGCATTCGTAGCATCATGAAGGAAAATATATCAAATGAACTAGAAATATCACAAATCCCAACTTCTCGACCAAAGCATTTAGTCGGTTCTATTTTTATGTTCAACGAAAAATTCTCCCAAATAGTAACCAGATATCATTTCTTCGTACCAAATAAACAAACCTAGAAAAATCGAAAGAGAATGACGACGACCAAAAATACTTTGATTAAGGGAGGAAGTCTAATCAAGAAAGTTATGCCTATTCAATTTATAGCAGATAATTTTGATGATTAAGAAGGCTTTGAAAAATTGTAGATGGGTCAAGAGGATTTCGAAGATACCTTAGAACCATTGTCTCTGTTTGCTCCAATGATGGTTATTTTGGTCAAAGTCTCCCTCAACTTGTAATATATTTTTAGCATTTTTTTTTTTTGCTGAATGAAAATTTTATTAAAGAGGAAAAACCCAAAATGGCATTTACAGAGGGAATGTTTCCTCAAAGTTCCAAATGGTATGACATATTTGCACTTTTAGCCCAAACAGACAAATTTTACGCAAAAGTGTTGTGTGATCTAGGAATTCAAATAAGAGAAAAACAATCAAAAACTTCCTTAAGCTCTAGAATGGACCAAAACACCCTGGCAGACTCCCAACTTAATAGCTTGCACGACCAAGAGGGAGTCATATTCCACTATGATATACTTTAAGCACTTTGATACCATGAAAACATAAAGAAAGCAAGCACAGTTGTAAACGATCTTGTGTGCTTATTGTGTAAATTTCATCCTAAATTCTTAAATCAAAACAATTAGTAGTTTCTCTAGGTCTAAGGCTTGTGTGCTTATTGTGTTTACATTTCACTAGTTGGCATCCCTTAGAGATTTGATATTTATGTTGAGTTAGGATAACGATGGGTGCTAAAGCTACACGATGTCTTTTTGGTTAAGAACAAGCTCGTGACAGCTTGAAGTTAGGTTGATTTGAGAATGTTGTATTGAAGCCTAGCTAGGGTGGTCGAACAATGTCGAAGATCATAATGTATGCCTTGCTCAGTTTGGATGTTACTACGTCAAGGACATTACCGTAAGGGAAAGGCCATGGGAACATTCTAAAGGAATGACGATCTGTGTCAAGTAAATTGACATTCTATTAAGCATGGAGCCGAACTATACTCGGGTGAAGGAAGGCCCAACGAATTGAAAAACGTGCTTAGAGGAGTTGGGTGGTGGCATGGATGGACTCAGGTTGAAGGATGAATCCATGGTGGTGTGAGGATAGTCCTCAACTAACTGAAGCAATCCCACAAGAAAGATTCTCATGAGTTATAAGTAGCTCATGGTTGAGGTGGCCTTTGTACAAGACATGTATCAGAGGAAACTTGACAGTGCACTTATACAGCTCCATAGGGTTATTGATCTTGTCATGTGCAAACGGGGGCTCTTGCCATTGCGCCAACAATATCGCTCTTTTATTAGGCATGTAGAGTAGACGTGCTACGATCAAATAGCTTAGAGTGTGCACACAAGGTCTGCGAAGTTGATAACTTTTTGTGGAGGCTGCAACAATACTTTGGTGCAATCGACATTGTCGAGTATAGCGCCAAAGGATATTAAGCCAAATTTTATCTCAAAAACATTTACATTTATCTGGTGGCAAAGAAGGTAGAAAGATATCAAGAAGGGATGTGCATCATCAAGACCTTAAGAGAATTCAAGGGTGTTGCTCAAGCAATAGTTATACCCAAACAATGTTGAGGATGAGGTGGAGGGTGGGGGCAGGGGCGGGTGGTGTCTTCAAGAGCTAAGGTAAAAAGAAAAATCAAGATTTCACTAATTTCATGCTCAAGATCCCGAGATATTAGATCAAGGATTTAGTCTTCTTCTTCGTGGATAATTTGCGGAATGAGAAAAAGAAAAAAAATAGTTAAGTAGAAGCGAAGTGCAAGCCATCGCTATAACTCAAAGCCTTATTGACTGCTCCAGCCGCCAAAGGGAGCCTAGCAAAATGAAGGAGAATAAGGATAGCTCAAGCAACAGTGAGGGAGCAAGAGAATAGAGCCCATGTAAGGACTACTTGAGGCACACAATTCTCGCCAAAGTGGAGGAGCGACAAAGGCGAGTTGAAGGCAACTAAGAGTGGCCAACTTACTAACTCCAAGTGTTTCCTTTGCGATGGAATACACTTCATTCATGATCATTTGCAGAAACAATTCGTAAGTGCTACGACATCCACAATGTAAAGTGCTCAAGCTGAGGTTAAAACCAAAGGATGTGAAGTTGGAGCACAAATGGGTTCACTTCAATAGTTGAACATAATTCATGATGCACCAAAAGCCATGGGAGGTCCACCAAACCCACAGTTGACTCTAGAGCATTACACAACTTTGTCACGGTTGACGAAGCACGAGTTAGCCTAAAGTTTGTCGGTAGAGGGGAGTTCATCAAAGTGGTTTAACTGCACGATGCATTCAAGGAGTCACACAGGTTCGCCAAGATCACATATAGAGCGTACCAAGAGCATATAGACTTTTTGATGGTGCTAGTGGATGACTACAAAGTTATCTTGCGCATGGAGTTCTTCAATAGGGTCGATGCAATTCTTATTACCTTCACTAACACTTTTCTCATTGTTGACGAAGAGTCAAACTAAGGCTTATATGGTGCCAATAGACTGAGCAACCAAGCAAGCAACATTGGCGCTTTCAGCGATGCAGTTTAGAGTGCACAATGTAGGACATGAGATCGCCAAGAGTCGAAAAATAGGCGGCACATCAAACACTTCAAGGAACAGAGTGGTGGATGATGTCACACACCGCTCGAGCCAAAGGCACATGACGAGATTAACCTTTATGCGTGGGAGATTTTTGTGTTTTGGACCAAGTGTTCAAAGGTGCTTAATGAACCTAGTTGCCTTTGAGATTAGCTTAAGTTAATCCTATATAATTAGTCACTAAGTA
This sequence comes from Boehmeria nivea var. tenacissima, assembly GCA_018132145.1. NCBI lineage: Eukaryota > Viridiplantae > Streptophyta > Magnoliopsida > Rosales > Urticaceae > Boehmeria > Boehmeria nivea. Next base: position 10,416,676 of record CM030875.1, on the reverse strand, counting down.
GGGATAGTCATAGAATCTTAATATGATCAGAAGAATACGAGCCCGGTATTTAGGGTAAAAGTGTCGAGCAACCACGTATACGGCGTAGGGCAGGGTGTCGCAAAGGCAGACAGAGTATCACGCTAAAGCACGAGGCGGTGTATAGAAGCGCAAGGCGTCGGAATCCGCTAATCGGGTGGCAACACGCCAAGGACACACGTTGGGAATGAACTAGGTAGGGTGAGTGCGCGGCGCCTTAGCATTGCAAGATTTACGTCAAGAATTGGGCTGACATAACATTGAGCGAGTGCTAAGAGACCGCATACGACATCGTTGGTTAAAATTTAAAAACAAGGCCCGTGATGGATTAGTGCCATGAGATTATTCCCAACATAATACATTCATTAGATATGACACGCCAAAGCCAACGCGAACGTTCCAGTAATAAGTGGTCCAGTCAGTCCCATCATCTGAGGCTGTGAGATAAATCCAAAAAAAAAAAAAAGAAAAAAAAAGCAGTGGGTCCAATCAACTGCGATCATAACAAAAGGCATGCTTTAAAATCCTCATTATTTGACACCAAACTAGGCACTCTAGTAGTATAGTTTTTTTTTTTAATTATTATAATAATGTTGTATTTACATCTGCCCTCTACTCTCAGCTAATCAATCACCCACTACCAAAAAAAAAAAAAAAAAAAACAAAGAATTCTATATTCGTTTCCATTTTGGTATCGATTCTCTTCTTCTTCTTCTTGTTTTTCTTAATCAACGCAACAATGGCTCTTGAGGTTGCTGTCAAGGCCGCCGCTGGCGCTCCGGACACTCTCGGCGACTGTGCGTCCATTTTCGTTGACAAATTTTTCTGGGTTTGATCGATCGAGCTTTTTTTTTTTTTTTTCCTTTTTTGGTAATATTGACGTCTAATTTTGTTTCCTCAGGTCCTTTTAGTCAAAGGGTTGTTCTGACTCTCGAGGAGAAGAAAGTTGCGTACAATCTCCACCTTATCAACCTAGCCGACAAACCCAAATGGTAAGTGCTAAAACGACACCGTTTACACGACTCACTGTCTCTGTTTGACTGTGATATTGTTGGATATTTTGATTCGTTGTGGGTTTTTTTTTTATTATTATTATAGTGGGTTTTTTTTTTTTTTTTTGGGGTTTTAGGTTTTTGGATGCGAATCCTGAAGGAAAAGTTCCGGTGGTGAAGTTTGATGGGAAATGGGTTTCTGATTCGGATGTTCTTGTTCAGATTTTGGAGGAGAAATACCCTGAGCCTTCTCTGGTCACTCCTCAGGAATTTGCCTCTGTGTATGTTTCGCTTATGAGTTTGTGCTTTTTATTACTTTTTTGATGAAATCTCATTTATGTGGCTTTCTCTGCCTTCTATTGACCTTAGAGACTCCAAATTGGGTTTGTATTAAAGAGAAGAATGAAAAAGCTTTCTAATGTTGGACCAATATATAGGTGGTGTTTTGGAAGTTGTGGTTGGTTTTTCATTGTTTATTTTCTGTCTTGTCTTGCTTCTTTTTGGTTATTTGGGTAAAGGAATATGGGAAATGTTTTGCTACTCAATTTACTTACTACAGTTATGTAACTGTAAACTTTTGTCTTAAAGAAAAAATGAAAAGCTTTCTAATGTTGGATCGCGATATTGGTGGTGTTTTGGAAGTTTTTATTTATTTTCATGGTTTATTTTCCATCTTTTATTGTTTAGTTTTGGTTAAAGTCATATGGGAAATGTTTGTTGCAATGAATTGAGTTTGAATAGAGGTTTACTTTTGCTGATATTTCCTATGTGGAGAGTTAAGTAGTTGTGCCTTACTATTCTATGCTACAATTATGTAACTGTAACATGGTTTTTTCTTTTTAAAGATTATACGACGAATGTTTGATTGCGGTGAAAAAGTTTCGTCGAAGTGTGGGCATTAGATTGGCCAAATATTGTGTTAATTTGAAGCTTATGGTAAAAACGGGTCAACTAAACTTATGTATCTGTGTGTGTAGCGGATCAAAAATATTTGGCGCATTTGTGACATTCTTGAAGAGCAAGGATCCAAGTGATGGGTCAGAACAAGCTCTGTGCAGTGAACTGAAGGCTTTGGACGAGCATCTTAACGCTCATGTATGTTCATTTGAGTAAAAATGAAAAGAACATGTGTGTTTGCCTTTCTTTTTCTGTTATCTTTTCATTTTCTTTGAACCGTTCGCTGATTTGATGTGCTTTTGGATGGAATCAGGGTCCATATGTTGCTGGGGAGAAGGTTACAGCCGTAGATTTAAGTTTGGCGCCAAAACTGTACCATCTCGATGTGGCTCTCGAGCACTTCAAGAAGTGGACTGTCCCTGAAGACTTGACTCTTTTCAATAACTACAAAAAGGTATGCTCTCTTATTTTCCATATATATCCATGAATAAATTTGTGTTGTTGTGTCCATTTCTGCTTATTAGGATGTTTCAGTAATAAGTAGAAACTTTATTTTCCACTTCTGTTTTTAGGTATTGAGGATTTGCTCATGTTTATGTTTGTAAATTTTCTTAAACCCTTTGTTTGGCTCACGTGTTCCCTTATATTTTGGCATGGAATCTCTTCTTCTTGAGGAACATTTGGCCAAAAAAACAATGTTATCCAATTCAAATGGAACTTTTTTTCGACTCTATACATTCGCTGTAGTACAAAAGTGTCACACCAACTACCAAAACACACAAAGGAAAATTCTTCTTTTTCACACAATTCTATTTTCTAAAATACCAATTTAGATTACCAAATTTTATTTCCAATTCAAAATGCCCCCAAATTGGACGCCCAGGCGAGCCCATTTCGTGGATTATTGTTTATCTGGCCCAATAATTCATTGTTGAACTGTGTTATCTTGATCTTGCTGAAATACTATTTCTAGTAGAACTCTCATTTTTTGGTTGTTGCGATTAGTTGGATATTTTGAGTAGAGGGTTGGACCGTTGCAGTATCAAGGTTTGAATAGTCAAATTAGATTCTCCTTTATTCTCTCTTCCTTGACCTTGTGTCTTTAGTACTCGCTTGATAATATGGCTTTATGAGTTCTTAGGAACTAAGTGTGCCTCATAAAAAATGTGCTCTTACTAAATATGCTTTTTGTGGCATGTATCACTATTTGCTGTACTTGTCCAGGCGGACTCGACAAAGTAAATTGTGCGAATGATATAAATTTCAACTCTCGGTTAACATTGAGTTTTTAATTGTAGTTTTTGCTGTGGTTAGATATGCCAAATTTTCAAGAGACAGCTGTAGAAATTGAGCTTTAAAATATCTACTGAATTGATGGTTTTGATTTCATGCCATATTACCTTTAAACCTCAAATTATGTTGATATACTAATTCTTATGTATTTTCTGCTATGGCCTTTTTAAACCTCGTGGCATTGGATCATGCACTTCTGCTTCCAGCATTACACTTTAACTTCTTGCTGGACATTGATGAATTTTGTTCCGAAATTTTCGCACAAAACTTTCATGATAAAGTTGGTTACCATTTTATTTCTTTGGCTTTTGTTTGCGTTTTTTTCACTTCCTTCGTATGCTATCATAGTAAATGTTAAATGTCGAGCGTGACGAGAGCTCATCATCGACTTCCAATCTCAACAGAATGAATTACCAATTTTTGGTCTTGTTTTTGCAGCTTCTGTTTGAAAGGGAATCATTCCAGAAAACGAAGGCTGAGAAGAAATACATAATTGCAGGATGGGCTCCGAAGGTCAACCCCTGAAAGAGTGTTGTATGATGTAGGGATTTCTAGAACTTACTACTAATTAAGCAATTATGATATCTGGCTGAGACTCTCTTATATGCCTAAAAATAAAATGGATTGGGGCTTCTTAGTTCATGCCCATCTCTAGTAAGAAATCTGCTTTGTACTTGTTGTAGCATGTTTCTCTGGCAAGTGTTGTTAATCTTTTATTTGCTAGCTGCATAAATATGCTGTTGGTTTCTCTTTCATGGGTTATATCGTTGTTCTATTAGGAAAAAAAAAAATTTAGTTCATGTGGGTCACTTTTAAGACGAAGGGTCTATGGCTAAATTGTCTAATTTTTAGAACTTTTTCTTTTTAAGTTAAAAAGAACTATTTTGGTAATAAATGGACGTATATTCATAATTCTTCATAATGTGTGTAAAAAATGAAAAGAAAACAAAAATTCCATTGAATGATATAGACCACCAAAATTTTCTTATCTTTGATCAAAGTGATAAAGAATTATAAAATAAAAATGATTTAAGAAAAGTGTGTAAAGATCTTTTATTTGGGGGATTCTCCTTTGGGGAACTATTAAAAAAACGGATCGGTGGGGAAGGATTTTAACGGTAATTGGACACTGATGAAAATCTATTATAACTAATATAAATGTTCTCAAACCTAATATTTGTTTTATGGGTTATTATCAAAAAGTTTAAAAAAAAATGTTGTTTAAAAAAATAAAGAAAATGCAAAGAAACTGTTGATTCTTCATCTTGTTGAGATATAAAAGTCATTACTGGCTCGTCTCCCATCAACTTAAGTTTTTAAGATGAATCACTGATTTAACATAACATCAGAACAGGAGGTCCTAAGTTCAAATTTCTGTGAATGGACATTCTTTAACCCTATAAAAATTATTCATGTGCAAGGCATAGTCTAACCTACACGTGAGGGGGAGTGTTGAGAAATAGAAATCATTGTTGGCTCGTCTCCCATCAGCTTAAGCTTTTGGGATGAATCGGTGATTTAACACTATCGAACGCCGGCATTTTCTTCTTCTTCGGTCGGAGGTGAGATTTCCCAACGCTGGTCTCCTCGGCATTCCTCTCCCCCATCGACGAGCTCTTATTGCCGATGGGAAATTCTTTTTTAAAATATTGTCCATAAAAGTAATTTGCCTAAAGAGGTGGGAAGAGCAAACAAAAAGGAGGAAATAGAAGCACCCTTAGTTTATTTATAGAAAAATAAAAATTGTAAGGCGTCCTCGGCGTAAAACTTAAATGAATGTTGTAGGTCGTCCCTGAGCAAAATTTAAAGAGAAATTGCAGGGTGCTTAAAACTTAAATGAATGTTGTAGGTTGTCCTTGAGCAAAATTTAAAGAGAAATTGCAGGGTATTCAAAACTTAAATGAATGTTATAGGTCGCCCCTTAGCAAAATTTAAAGAGAAATTGCAGGATATTCATGCATAAAAGTCATATAAAAAATGCAAATAGCCCACATTGAATTCATTCTGTTACACTTCCATAATAAGAAAGTTGCAGTTGATGAAAAAGTAACATTATTATGAATTTGCAAATTTCTATTAAATGATAAAAATTTAAAAAGGTGGTATTATTCACATATATTTTTTTTTAAACACCCCATAACTTACAATTTATTGTTACTAAAACATCCTTATATACAATATGATAATAATAGACATCATAAAATTAAATACACATTCAATTAAAAAAGAAAAGAAAATACACATTTTGTTGAATAATATATATACTAATTTTTGTTAGCATTTTTAAAGGATATTTTTGTTACTTTTATCTATTAATTACTATACACCTTGTTGTTTGTGAATTATTGTTTATGTTAGTTAGGTAATTAATAACCATTTTGGACACTGAGTTTTTGAAAAAATAGCCACAATTTTAAAAAATTTAAAAAGTAGCCATAAAAATTTTCTTACACATGTAAAAAATTTCTTACAATAATAGATGTAAAAATTTTTTTACATTAAACGGCTTGAAATTTTTGTAACGGCTATTTTCTTAATTGGACGTGCTCTTTTATCTTTGTCTACTTTACGTTTGGGTCTTAAAATGATTTGGACGTGCTCTTTTAGGGAAGATTAAAACTTTATATATATTCTAATATAGACCAACAAGCATGCGGGATTGGCGCGGAGCACGTGCGAAAGGCTGAGCCCACGTTGAGACAAGACCAATAAGCAAAAATGAGCCCAAAAAATGTGATTTTTAATATTTTTAGGTCAAATTGGGCAAAATTAATTATTGTGCAGAGAAAACTACCCTCTTAAATTTATGGGTATTCGTCCAATCTGATTGAATGACCAAGATTTACCCAATAGTAAGGCAAAAATTGTATATTTAGAAGAGAAACCAGTAGAAATAAAAGAGAGCGCCCTTTCAGATCACAAACACAAAAGTTGATAAGTGATGAATCAAGCGAGGATTGTGCCTCAACGAATGGCATTCTTGGAGGATTTTCGACGAGCTCGACAAAGACACCTAAAAACTCGTTTCTTCTTCAATTTCTTTGTTATTCCTTACATTCTCTCAATTTATTTTGTATCAACCATGAACTCTAATTTTATTGTTGAGATTTGGTATTGTTTGGATAAGAGAAACTAATTCTCTCCTTCTAGGAGAGATTTGCCAAGCTCAATGTTATCTTTTTCAATGTTTCATAAATAAATTGATGTTTCTTTTATTTATATGCTATTGTATGCTTAATTTTATGTTATATCACAATAAGGAAATCCAGTAGAATTACTATGTTGGAATTAAACTCGGAAGAGGCAATATTGAATTGAACCGAGATAGCATGTGACATAATTTAGGACACCGTATGAACCAGAAGGTGATCGAAATCCTTAGATAGCCAAGACTAACCTATAATTAAGCACTGAGAGGTGATGATAAGATCGACTTAGATCTCTTGTGACCATCTTTAATATTGTAGTTAATCTAAACGATTGGAAGCATGAGTTGAGGTTATTAGTATAACAAGACTAACATGCGGAAGCTGAGATTGAGTTCTTTAATTAGCAATGAGATATGAATTGTACAATAGATGAATGGAATTGAGAATTTGATACATTGGGTTATGAAGCTAATCAATCCTGCGTTTAATTTTCAGTAGTTACTCTCATCATTTGTTTAGTTAGCTTAGACGTAATACTTAGTGTAAGAACCGTTTTGTTAGTAGGTGTTATTTGTTAATGTCAGAAACACTAACAAAGTACACAGGGTGATACTAAAACGAAATAAACAACACTGGGTGCAGAATAATAAATGAGCAAAATAATAAAATTGACACGGAAGAATTAGTTACGCAGTTCGGCAACGCCTACGTCTGCGGGGCCATGCCCAGATGCGAAAGATCCACTAGAAATGTCCAAATAAGGACTCACGGACTTATACAAGATGGAATCCCTCCACTTTCTTCCGCCGTCACCCCTTTTTGACCTAGTGATCTACCCTTGACGAGCTCCCCCCGTCCTTCACAGCACACTCCCGTGTGACACAAAGTTCAATCAGTTTATAATTGTGTAACACTCATAAAACACACCCTCACCGAATACACTCTTCTCTCACAAAAAGGAATACATACAAAAACTCTCTCTCACTCATTTTTCTCTCAAACCTAGAAAAGTACAGACTCTAAAATTACAAAATGAAAAGATGATCTGAAAACAGTCTCCAACGTAGAATAATAAGGCCAAGCAAGATGGAGACTTTCCATAATGACCACACATTAATTATTCAATTAATTGTGTGTAATAATCTTCATTACTCCATGGAATATTACTTCAATAAGAGAGAATATCAGCAATGATCGTGCATAAGCTGTAGAGATAATCACCAGAAGCTTGGTCAATAGTCTTCTACAACCTTTCCTTCTTCGTACGCCAGACCGGGTGTTTCTAACACCCAGACAGGGTGTCTCAACCTGTCTCTGAGCAATACCCTCAAGAACACCCAAGTAAATTTTCAGCAAAGTTGACTGAATTCAATCTCTCAACTTAATGACGAGAATCAACATACCAAACATAGAAAAGTCAGAGAATAAAGATGACAGCTCAAGCAATTAAGCTCTCTCAAAGTCAAAGTGAATCAATCAAGTAGATCCACACTTGCCAAATATATACAAGGTGTTGTAACACCTTTTGTAACACCAAGTGAAACTTTTCCTTTTTGACCAGAATCACGTCCAGATTCATCCTCTATTTATCATGGACGAAAATACACTTTCCATAAAAAGAATATTCAGAGAATAAGTTATCAGATCATGCAAATTATCTCATCCATATCAGATCCAAGATCATTTTGATGCCAAAAATATACTTGTCAAATATAGCCGATGTTGGAATACCAATGAAGAACACCTATTTTAAAACACCTGGTTTTGCCAAAATACATGCCAACACCCAAATACACTAACAATCTCCCCCTTTGGCTTTTGTTTTGGGCAAAACCCCACAAACTAGCATTTACTCCCCTTTTTTGCCAAGAAAAGACAAAGGAATATCAAGAACAAGGGAATTCTCCCCCTTTCTACATGCTTCGTACTTGATTTTTCAGCTCCCCCACAAAGGTCTAACACCCCCTGCTTGTCAGCTACGTGCTTCTCACGAAAAATCTTCTCTTTAATGTTGTTCTCTTTCACAGTTTTCATAAGAGTTCTTGCTATATAACACTTGCTCTTAGATCTCTTCACCCATTCCTGCTTCACTGGCCTGCGAGGTGGAAATCTCTCTTGGTTTTCTCTTTTCAAATCTGCAAAGTATTGATAACACCATGGTCTGATATGTCATCTTCTGTTGCAGTAATGACATGTTGGAATTCATCGCTTTTCTTTCTTCTTTGCTAGTGATGCAGGAGTCGTTCTGCCTGGTGTTGTAACACCCACTCTTCCAGATATAATGACAGCCGGTGTTCTTGCTGGTGTAACAACACTAGTGTTCAGATCTTCATCATTCTTTATATCAAAAGTGCTCCCTTTGACAAATACAATTGTACAACCAGTTGACTTTCTAGTATAACCAAGACCAAATTGTGTTTTATATATTCTTCCTGCATTCAGAATTTCATCTAGTTTAGAAGAACCAGAATTCAATATTTTTACCGACTTTTTCATGCTCTCAAGTTCTGCAGTAAGTGTTGTAACACTGGTTTCGCTCTCCTTCAGTTTGACTTCTAGATCTGAAATAGTCTTCTGCAGATTGTTATTTTCAATGTTGGATTGAAAAATCTGCCCAGTAAGTCTCTAAAGAGCCTTTGTCACTTCATTCCATTTGTTGTGCATCAACTTGTAGAATTGAATTAGTACTTCTTCCGTAAGTTCTTCATCGTCACTGCTTTCGTACACCAGTGTCTGAACACCCCCTGAAACACCAGAGGAAGTACCAATTTCTCCAACACCTGCATTGTCAGATTTAGAAGCAAAAGCAGTGAAGTTAGACATATCTTCCTTGTTGTAGTCCTCACTCCATGTGGCATTCAACGACTGGTTCTTCTTTTTGATAATATTAGCACATTCGGACTGGATGTATCCGAATCCTTCACATTCTCTGCATTGGACTCCTTCACATTCGCATAAGACTCTAAATTGATTCCTCCACCAAATCCATTTCTTGACCCTCCATTAAAACTTTCATCATTAGTATAGGTATTCCTTCTGGGTGTTGAAACACCGATTGCGATACTTCCTGGATCTCTACTTCTCTATTCGTTTCCGTTGCTTCTGCTCAATCTCTTAATGATCTTAACAATTGATTCAAACGACGTGTCATATTTAGTATGACATGGTAAGGGGTGAGTAGTGACAGTTCACTAAACTGAACGAGGACAAAATCAGGGTTGTCCAAAATCTCATAACCCTATAGATTAAACCTGCACTGTTCATGTTTTAAGAGTAACAAACTATTATCTACTTATCTTAGACATCTCAAGGTTAGTAAATATGTTTTAAGACAAATCACTCGCGCATTACAGAATCATTTGTGATGTGATCCAATGGGGCTTCATTGAGGTCAAATTTGTTTTTCTGAGGCATTGCAGTATCATTTGTGTTCATTGGGGCTTCATTACGGTCAATTCCACTTGATTTCAGCTTGTGCATTTGTTGCTGCATGAAATATATCGAATATATGCATTAAATTGGAATGAAAATGTGATTTATCAATTAAATAATTGACTTTTTAGTATTTAATACCTCCATTTCACTCAAATGTCCAAAAATCTCCATAATTTGTTCCTCAAGCTCCTTTAGTTTCTCCATGTCCCTAGTCATACAAGGTCAATTTCAGATTATGTTAGACCATTTTATATCATTACCAAGACAACAAATAAACAAAATAATAATTCAATATCACCTCTTCATCTTTTCCATTCCTTCTTTGACCTCCTTAAGCTCTCTAATGAAAAAAGCTGCCTCATCTTCCTTCTTAGAAACTAGCTCCTGAATATACCTATAAGAGGAAAGATAAGAAACAGAAAGTCTATAAAATGTGAAAACGTCTGTTTTTATTTTATTTTTTACCTTTACTAAATAAATGATTCAAATTTAGAGCAACAACATCAACTAAAATCGTTACTTTTTCAGCTCGGACATCTCTTTCTTGAGTGACTCAATCTCTCTTGTAGAAACAGGATCTTGAATGAGATTATCAACGGCTGCTCGTGATCTACTTCACGAGATGCAATCTCATGGGCGTCATCCAAATATCCGAACTTATGGTATTTTCCGTCGACCTTCATCTTCGCCACTAGAGCATCCTTGTTCATCACCTTCATCGCGTACCACTTCCGCTGATCGACGCATCGGTCATCCCCTTCGTCGTTGCCGGAGCCTTTCAGCCAGCAGAGGTAGACATCGCCGATGTCGCCAGAGCCGATGCGATAGAACATGAGGAAGTCTTGGACTGTCAATGCGGCTCCGCCGGCGCTACGGTGGTGAGGCATGTGAGGTTTTTGTTGTTGGTGTTGGTAAACTAAAGAAGAAAGAAAAGGCTTATCAAATAATCATAAAGCAACGAGAAGAAAAAAAGTACTTTGAATGTATGTACTAAAAGCAGAGAAATTAATGATGAGTCTACAGAGAAAAGAGAAGAAGAGTAATATTTATAACTACTAGTTAATATTACCGTGGTTAAAAAAAATAATAAATAAAGAGCACGACATGTGCGTGTGAATCATTTTAGAGCAATGTAATATTAATAAAATGTTGTTGTGTTGGCTTGTTACTCTTGTCATTTTTGGCGTCCAATGAGCGCTGATTTGTGTGGCTTATGGTAAAAGATGGATCATTTTTTACTATTTGAATGACTTTATTTCTATTTTGAGAAGGTTAAGATGGATCATCTTCAACTTATTCAAATGGTTTAAAAGAATATTGTAGTCATTTTCAATTCTTTCAAATGATTTAGAGTATGTGTTGCAAATGATTTGATAAATTATTTGAATGATTTAGTAATATTTAAAATTATATTGACATCTAACTTCCGCCGTTACCAAGTTTAGAGGAAAATGAAAATCTGTCAAAGTTTCACAATAAAAAACTCATCCTCATATTTTTCTGATCACTTTTTAGTTTTTACTCCTATACAAGACCGAGAGAAAGAGACTAATGCTTTCTTAAATCTAAAAAAAAAAAAAATACACAAAAAAAAACATGAAAGATACTTCGGTCATAGAACATCGAGCACCATTGGTAGCCGAAGGAAAAAACGGGGCACATATTCTGGACAACCTTTCAAATTTGTGTATTTTAGAGCAAATTAATGGGAAAAACAAAGATGTGATGGCCATGGCTTTTTTTGTTTTTAATTTCTCCAATGCCCTAAGTCCCTTTTTTCTTATGGGTTTTATTGGTTCATTATATTGTTCGGATGTCTTAGGTCTTATCTTTTATATATATATATATATTAATATTAATATTTATATATATTTTTGCTGAAAATGTATAATTTCTAGTTTCCACTTCACTTTCATAAAAAAAAGAAAAAAAAAAAGAAAAGAAAAGAGGCATGAATGACTTTTAGAGGGTTATTGAGAAGGTTTTCTCTCTCTCTTCTGTAAAGGAGTAAATGGTCAGAAAAAGTTTGACAATGAGTTTTTCAAGGTAAGCTTTGACAGACTTTTATTTCCTCCCTTCTTAATAATGGCATTCATAAAAAATAAATAAAAAATTAGTAAGGTAATGTAACGACATTTAACTTTAAGTGTGAGTTATAAATACTAATTGATGTGGCAAGTTATAATTGGTGGCACAGCAAGGGGCACACCAACATATTTGAGTTCTGTTGCGGAAGCGGCTATTGTGTTTCTCATCAACAGGTTACCTAATAATTTGCTTGGTCATGTCTATCTCCTTGAAAAATCTTTTTTACTCTTTGATTGTAGTTGTTACCCTTTTCTAAAACTCTAAGACCTTTGTTTGTACTTTAAAAGGACAAAGGATATTAACGTTTTCAGTTATCAGGCAGGTTGCATATTGCTCTTAGTGTGGATTTCAATGAACTTGATTTTCCTTTCTCCGAATTATTTGTGAAATCTTCTATTGTCAGTCTCCCAAAGTATTCCGCACATGTTTCTTCTTTTTCTTGTCGATAAACTAAGACCGAGTCAATTTGTCTATAGTCCTATTGATCATCATTTGAGTGCTTGCAAAAGAGTGCTTTGGTATCTCATCATTGGAGTTAAAGTCACAATGATTCTTATGTTCTTTTCTTCAAACCAGAAGCTCAGTTGACACTCAGAGGGATATAGCTTCACAACTAGTTAATGCATTCTTCTAATTGGCAGAATTTTGGTAAATTGTAGTGCATAGCTTTATTGTATGTTGGTATAGATGTGATTCAGCTTCTAATGTTGAAGAATGCGTATGGATAAAGAGTAATACTACAAGTTTGTGTCAATTATGGGCATATTGAATTGTTAAAATTCAAGCCGATTAATGTATGGCAAGAAAATTCAAGAAGTGGCAATAATTCGTGCTCTTCTTAGGACTAGCACTTTGGCATCGCACAAGAAATTCGTTGCTTCATAGCTATTGCTATGGAAGTATTTTTTTTTTTGATAAGCTCCAATCTCATTATGAAAGCTATAATACAAATTCAATTTTCGTATTTATAATTAATCTTGTATTAAAGTCTATTCTTTTGTTGTCATATTTTATATGGTCATGCAAGATCAAATATTCGACCAAGTAGAATATTTGTGAACTGACTTTTTGCCATATAGGTCTCAAGCAACAAATCTCTATAGCACCGCAAAATGAATAAATGTTTCATAAATTTGATTTGCATAGCCCTACTTTACATAGGCCATAAATAAGTGAATTATAAGTAACAACATCCGGAAGTACTCCCTTACATAACATTTCTTGGAATAGACTGAGTGCCTCATTTATCCTCCCGTCTTTGCAATACCCATTGATCAAAGTATTATAACTAACAACACTAATTTCACAACCTTTTCCACTCATCAAATCCAAAACTTCTCTTGCCTCGTCAACTTTTTCATGTAAACAATAACCGTTCATGAGCGAATTATATGTTACCACATTCGGTCTGATGCCTCTTTGAACCAGGCTTTCTATCACATTTTGTGCTTCTACGACCCTGCAGTGTTTGCAAAGCGCATCAACCACGACATTGTAGGTTCTTACATCAGTAGTGATTTTTCGAGCATCCATATCATTCAATAATCTCATGATAACTTCTCCACACTCATCTAACACACACGCCGCATGGATCAAAGTGCTGTAAGTAACCACATTGGGAATGACGCCTTTCCTAATCATGTCCGAGAAGAGGCTCAGAGCATCGACAACAAGCCCGTCCTTGCAAAGGATCATTATCATCATCACAAACTGACTCCATCTCCTCCGCATGGCTTTCAACTTGCAACGCGATCCTTTTAGACTTATGATCGCCTTTTTCATCCTCGAAGTTCATCTCAAAGGTTCGCAATGAGCCCATCAACTCCTCCAGTTTCATTCTTCGAACGTCTTTTACTTCTTCAATAGCTATAACTTTATATGCAAACCTCTTCGGAAGAGATCTGAGCGTCTTTCGTACAAACTTCTCTTCTGAAAACTTTCTTCCTAAAGCAAAAGCTTCATTGGCGATGTCACACAGTCTACCGTTAAAATCACCGATGGACTCATTGATAGATCGTAAATTTACCTATTTTTAGCATCCAATTACTCCTAAATTTATGTCAAAATACTTTGAGTTTTTGTCTTTATTGGTGATTTATTTGATATATAGGTTAACTGGGAGAAATGAGAGCAAATGAAACAAAAACAAGAAAATTCGGAGCAATCTGAGTTGAGGAAAAAGAAGGCTTCATTTTGGGACAAAATCACGCGAAGATTTTTGAAAATTTTATATAGCATATTGCATATTAAATTAAAGATCTTTGAAAGAGCTTTCCAACGGCGTATCATATGCGTGATTCTGATAAGTAACGAAGAAGATATGCTCATTTGAAAATCAGCGCGCGCAGCCTCTGGGGACCGCGGCGCCCAAAACAAGCGCCGCGGCGCTACTTCCGATTTTGGCCGCAGACATTGCGAAAAAGCCCCAAACACTCCGAAAAAGCCCAAGATTACCCTAATTTGACCTACAACTATAAAGAGAACATTGAAGACTAAAAAGAGGCATCTTCCATTGGACTTAGAGCATCTACGAGAGCAATTGGAGCCGTTCTTCAAGCCGTCTCGTCGCTCGAGCTATCACTTCCTTCTCTACTTTTTCTTCTTTCATTATTGTTATTTGAGATTGTAGTCCACATCGTGTGTGACTAGTTCTTTTATTTGTTAGGGTGTAGATGGATCTCAATTATTGATTGTTATTTCAAAGTTTAGTGTGTTTAATTCAAGTTCATCAATATTGTTCGTTTATTCTATTCGGGTTTAATTGAATCAATTTTGCTTTGTCAATGGTTTGTCTATGAATTTATTGTCAATTGAATTGATTGTATCTAGATTGTGAGGATTATTACTCGAGAGGGAAACATTCGAGCGGTCAGGAATCGGGTAGAATAGCTTAGGTCGGTGTGAGATCGAGAGATAAGCATCGTCTGGGTAGCCGAGATAATTTGAGTTGTGAAATCGAGAGGTGGAATTCTTAGATTATCTCTAGAGTAGAACTTAATGAAGGTAAGGTCAACGGGTCGTATAGAGATATAGGCTTGGGGACACTTGCACATTCTTTATGCGGCACTCGAGAGAGGGTATAGAGATAATACATTGCTCTAGGTTAGCGAAATTGATGAATTAGGATTAACGCACACTAATATGGAGAAATAACATCGTAATTGAGTGAAATCGAAACCCTAGCATCGTTCTTCTTATTGATTTTTGTCTTTAATTCATTAGCTTGTTATTCTTGTTTATTTTAGTTTAATATTTCAATTAAGTTTATTTTAATTTCTTGTTATACTCGAATTTGATTGCCTAGATAAAATAGGATATTGAATCGCAATAGCTAGTCTTTATTCTTAACGTCAATCCTCGTGGGTACGATATCCGGACTCTTCTAGTCCACTTTATTACTTGAGCGATTTGTGCACTTGCAAGCATAGTAAATATTTTCGCAACAAGTTTTTGGCGCCGTTGCCGGGGATTGTACAACTAAGAATTAGGCTAATATTGTGAAGATAAATCTAATCTTAATTTAGGCATTTATTTTATATTGTCTTAATTTTTTTTTTTTATTGATCATAGGGTTTCTAAAGCACAAGTGGAACAAGATACTACAAGTGCTGAATGACAAGGGATCAACAAGTGATCCTCCAGTTTGTGCAAGGGGTCGATGAACCATATTACATTGCTTGGGAGAGATATGAAGTCATTCTCCGAAATTTTCCCAACCATGGTTTCTCTCGGGAAGGTCAAGTACTCAACTTTCTAGATGGGCTTACTGCCGCAGCAAGAACTTGGGTGGAAGGAGGAACTGGTACCACCTCTCTCTATGATTTAACCGCGGACGAAGCCAGTTTTCAATTAGCAGAAATAGCCGGCTATGACTATCAATTGTGGAATCCTCCAAAGGCTTATTGTCATTTTGAGGAAGAAGCAAACAACTCGGCTAGATGGCAAGACCCCTCAAGCCTGCAAATGGACTGCTATAAAAGCAATGAAGAGTTGAGCACAAATGAAGGAGAGTGTGAAATAGAATACGATGGTAATTCAATTGAGGATGAGACAAAACCTTTGCTAGAAAACAACGAATCACTCAACGAATCTCAACAAATCGAGATTCACATCATCATGTCGCCACCGTTCGTGAAGGAATATTCATATGAAGATCCAATGTGGCCAGCACCCTCTCCACCATCATTCGGACCATTCTTTGAAGCCTCCCAAGCACATCCATCTAAGAGAAGTTCCCTTGCACACACGTTCATTATAAAGCTAAATTTCGTCAAACTTGAGGGCGTCTACAACCTAGAACCGTGGGACGTGTTGTACGACACTTACTACGGGAGGAAGCCACTCTTTGATGATCTAGGCGCGACATCATAACCATTGCTCCATCAAGAAGACGTCGTCCACATATTTGGCGACTCCACGATGCATTCACTTAGATGGGCGGTACTCATCCAGGGAGTATTTCTAACCCACTTATTTTTATTGACATTGGGGACAATGTAGATTTTAAGTGTGGGGGGAATTTCCTTGGATTTATCTTTATTTTAGATTTTAGTTTGTTGTTTTAATAGTTTTATTTATTGCTTTCTTAGGTTGTTTGAATTTATTTTTGATTAGGTTGTGTCATTAGATTAGGAACTCTCTTTACAATGGTGTGATTATTTTGGTACGTGTAGTCGATGATAGGAAACAACAATTTTTTTTTTATAATAAAATCATGATGACTAATTGTGAGTGTTTGATAGCATTTGCATTTGTTAGATAATTTGGAACTTGATTGTTCATTTTGCTTTTAGTTCTCTCACAAAACATTGATCACATAGCCATGACCTAATAGTCCAAACTATTGGAGAAAATTTGTCGTAGACTACACTATTCTAGAACTTGCCCGAAAGCTCTCTTGAAGTGAAATCCTAGGTCACACACATTAAGGGAAGGACGTAGGCCATCTTTGGACCGTTTGAGCCTTTCTAGCCTACCCGTTCATAATAATATATCCTTCGTAACCCACATTGAGCCTCAATTATATATCCATTTGTTGTTGTCACCTAACTCAAGCCAAGAAAAAAAAAACGAAAAACTAAGTCTCAACCCTTAGACTGTAAGCACATTAATTGCAAACCAAAAGAAGGGATGAGAAGTAAAAAATAGTCATTAGCACCGAAACATAATTATAAGAATGTAACATTTGGCTAGTACAAAAAAAAAAATAAGTATGAAAAAGTGAGCTATGTCTCACAAATGAAAAAAAAAAAAAGCCAAGTGTGAAAAAAAAAAAAAAAAAAGAAAACGGTGCTAGTGACATATGCCAAAAGTAGAGTCGACAAACGGGTGAGAAGAAAGTAGAAAGTGGGGTGATTAATGTGCTTAGGGCGTTTAACTTACTGTTATCCAAATGCCATACCTTAGCCGAGGCCTTACATTACAAGCCATTAAAGACCTACCGACCCGTGATCGTGATAGTGACTTACATTAGTAGATAAAGAGTCTAGGGCGAGCCTATAGAATAATTAACTATAATACATATCATTAATTCTGGTCTACATAAAATTGATTCGAGGTGGAAGATTAAAAGTGATTGGCTAAATACACACACACGAGAGA
This sequence comes from Boehmeria nivea var. tenacissima, assembly GCA_018132145.1. Classification (NCBI taxonomy): domain Eukaryota; kingdom Viridiplantae; phylum Streptophyta; class Magnoliopsida; order Rosales; family Urticaceae; genus Boehmeria; species Boehmeria nivea. The sequence continues at coordinate 10,399,203 of CM030875.1, read as the reverse complement.
CTATAAGTGAGAGAAAGCATGAAAGCGACTAAGAATTGATACTTCTGTGGAGCTTGATTTCATTCTACAATTGGTCTATCTTTTTTCAAACTTATATGTTGTTAACTTGAGGCATCCATGCATGAACCGTTACTTGAGCACTGTGTTTGAGAGTTTAGATAGTCATATTTTAATTATGTTTAGTTTGGTTTAGATGTTTTGCTCGAGGACTAGCAAAATCTAAGTGTGGGGGTATTTGATAGATCGTAAATTTACCTATTTTTAGCATGCAATTACTCCTAAATTTATGTCAAAATACTTTGAGTTTTTGTCTTTATTGGTGATTTATTTGATATATAGGTTAACTGGGAGAAATGAGAGCAAATGAAACAAAAACAAGAAAATTCGGAGCAATCTGAGTTGAGGAAAAAGAAGGCTTCATTTTGGGACAAAATCACGCGAAGATTTTTGAAAATTTTATATAGCATATTGCATATTAAATTAAAGATCTTTGAAAGAGCTTTCCAACGGCGTATCATATGCGTGATTCTGATAAGTAACGAAGAAGATATGCTCATTTGAAAATCAGCGCGCGCAGCCTCTGGGGACCGCGGCGCCCAAAACAAGCGCCGCGGCGCTACTTCCGATTTTGGCCGCAGACATTGCGAAAAAGCCCCAAACACTCCGAAAAAGCCCAAGATTACCCTAATTTGACCTACAACTATAAAGAGAACATTGAAGACTAAAAAGAGGCATCTTCCATTGGACTTAGAGCATCTACGAGAGCAATTGGAGCCGTTCTTCAAGCCGTCTCGTCGCTCGAGCTATCACTTCCTTCTCTACTTTTTCTTCTTTCATTATTGTTATTTGAGATTGTAGTCCACATCGTGTGTGACTAGTTCTTTTATTTGTTAGGGTGTAGATGGATCTCAATTATTGATTGTTATTTCAAAGTTTAGTGTGTTTAATTCAAGTTCATCAATATTGTTCGTTTATTCTATTCGGGTTTAATTGAATCAATTTTGCTTTGTCAATGGTTTGTCTATGAATTTATTGTCAATTGAATTGATTGTATCTAGATTGTGAGGATTATTACTCGAGAGGGAAACATTCGAGCGGTCAGGAATCGGGTAGAATAGCTTAGGTCGGTGTGAGATCGAGAGATAAGCATCGTCTGGGTAGCCGAGATAATTTGAGTTGTGAAATCGAGAGGTGGAATTCTTAGATTATCTCTAGAGTAGAACTTAATGAAGGTAAGGTCAACGGGTCGTATAGAGATATAGGCTTGGGGACACTTGCACATTCTTTATGCGGCACTCGAGAGAGGGTATAGAGATAATACATTGCTCTAGGTTAGCGAAATTGATGAATTAGGATTAACGCACACTAATATGGAGAAATAACATCGTAATTGAGTGAAATCGAAACCCTAGCATCGTTCTTCTTATTGATTTTTGTCTTTAATTCATTAGCTTGTTATTCTTGTTTATTTTAGTTTAATATTTCAATTAAGTTTATTTTAATTTCTTGTTATACTCGAATTTGATTGCCTAGATAAAATAGGATATTGAATCGCAATAGCTAGTCTTTATTCTTAACGTCAATCCTCGTGGGTACGATATCCGGACTCTTCTAGTCCACTTTATTACTTGAGCGATTTGTGCACTTGCAAGCATAGTAAATATTTTCGCAACACTCATCCTCTTTCATCTTGAGATTTTCAAAACGAGTGATAAGAATCTATAATTTAGATAATTTCACGGTATCCGTACATTCATGCGCTGTTCGAAGGATTTCCCATGTTTCTTTAGCCGTTTCGCATGTTGAAATCAGCTTGAACTAGTTTGCATCAACGGCATTAAAAATGGCATTCAAGGCTTTCGAATTACTATTCGCCAGCTTATCTTCGTTTACAGTCCAATCAACTTCGGACTTTGGCACCGATTCTCTTTTATCGTTCATTGTCATAGGATGATCCCAACCTGTCAAAATTGACTTCCACGCTTTCTCATCAACAGACTTGATGAACGCCTTCATGCGTGCTTTCCAATAGGAATAATTCGTTCCATCAAGTAACGGTGGGCGTTGTACGGAGCCTCCTTCTCTGAGAAAGTCCATCTCATCAAAACGGATTTGAAAAACTATGGATCTCACTTAGAGTAAGTGTCCCGCTCTGATGCCAATTATAAGAACCGTTTTGTTAGTAGGTGTTATTTGTTAATGTCAGAAACACTAACAAAGTACACAGGGTGATACTAAAACGAAATAAACAACACTGGGTGCAGAATAATAAATGAGCAAAATAATAAAATTGACACGGAAGAATTAGTTATGCAGTTCGGCAACGCCTACGTCTGCGGGGCCATGCCCAGATGCGAAAGATCCACTAGAAATGTCCAAATAAGGACTCACGGACTTATACAAGATGGAATCCCTCCACTCTCTTCCGCCGGCACCCCTTTTTGACCTAGTGATCTACCCTTGATGAGCTCTCCATCCTTCACAGCACACTCCCGTGTGACACAAAGTTCAATCAGTTTATAATTGTGTAACACCCATAAAACACACCCTCACCGAATACACTCTTCTCTCACAAAAAGGAATACATACAAAAACTCTATCTCACTCACTTTTCTCTCAAACCCAGAAAAGTACAGACTCTAAAATTACAAAATGAAAAGATGATCTGAAAACAGTCTCCAACGTAGAATAATAAGGCCAAGCAAGATGGAGACTTTCCATAATGACCACATATTAATTATTCAATTAATTGTGTGTAATAATCTTCATTACTCCATGGAATATTACTTTATTAAGAGAGAATATCAATAATGATCGTGCATGAGCTGTAGAGATAATCACCAGAAGCTTGCTCAACAGTCTTCTAGAATCTTTCATTCTTCGTACGCCAGACCGGGTATTTCTAATACCCAGACAGGGTGTCTCAACCTGTCTCTGAGCAACACCCTCAAAAATACTCAAGCAGATTTTCAGCAAAGTTGACCGAATTCAATCTCTCAACTTTATGACGAGAATCAATATACCAAACATAGAAAAGTCAGAGAATAAAGATGACAGCTCAAGCAATTAAGCTCTCTCAAAATCAAAGAGAATCAATCAAGTAGATCCACACTTACCAAATATATACAAGGTGTTGTAACACCTTTTGTAACACCAAGTGAAACTTTTTCCTTTTGACCAGAATCAGGTCCAGATTCATCCTCTATTCATCATAGACGAAAATACACTTTCCATACAAAGAATATTCAGAGAATAAGTGATCAGATCATACAAATCATCTCATCCACATCAGATCAAAGATCATTTTGATGCCAAATATATACTTGTCAAATATAGCCGATGTTAGAACACCAACGAAGAACACCCATATGAAAACACCTGGTTTTGCCAAAATACATGCCAACACCCAAATACACTAACACTTAGTAAATTAGGTTAGTTAATTCTATGTGGTAATGATATTCGGATCATTACTTGTACGATCGTGCACTAGTGGTAATTTTGCATGTGTTTTAGAGTAAATAAGCACCAAGTATAGCAAAATACAAAAAATTTGACATTTCAAATTCATAATTGATTGGTTGATTTTTTTTAACCTTTGATAAAAAGTGATCACAATGAAGTTCTCTTCTATAAAAAAAAAAACGTTATAAATACTCTTTTACTATTGACTACAACACACCCTTAATGAATTTTGCCACTAAAAAAAAATAAAATTGATAAAATAGCATTTGAATGGTACAAATTAGTCATTAGAGCATTCAATTTCAAATATTTTTAATATTAAATTTAACATTTATATTTGTATTGCATTGAAGATAGTACAGATTGAAAGAGAGCTTTTTTTTTTATCCTCAATAGAAAGTTAAAAGGCTATCGTAGTAAATAGATAATCTTTAGTTTTAATGAGATATGGTATAATTATATGGGTTAATTTCATCATTTCCCCCTCTACTTCAACCCGAATCTCAAATTGCCTCCTATACTTCAATTTGTAACATCCGTTCCTCCTATACTCTTAAAACGTTTCAAATTTGTCATTCCGTTAACTTTACTATCCAAAGTTGCCATTTTCCATCCAAAGTTGCTATGTGTCACATAATTGGAGAGGTTTTTGTACATTTGTAGGTAAAATTATGTTTTTGCTCATGTTTGATACTTATATTTTCCCAAGTTTTTTTTTTGTGCTAGAAACTCTTGATTAAAAAAATTATTTTTTTCTGCAACTAAAAATTTGATAATATTTATTTATTATTATTTTTTTTTTTTTGCGTTAGAAACACTTGATTGAAGAAAAAAGTTTTTTTTTCAAAAAAAAAAAAACCTTAAAAGAAAAAACATATCAAATAGTGACAAAAATATAATTTCACATACAAATGCACAAAAATCTATCTAATTATGTGACAGATGACAATTTTGGAGGGAAAATGATAATTTTGGATGGAAAAGTTAACGGATGGACAAATTTGAGACGTTTTAAAAGTATAGGGAGAACGGATGTAACAAATTGAAGTACAGGGGTAATTTGAGATTCGGGTTAAAATAGAGGGGGAAATGATGAAATTAATCCTAATTATATTATTCTTTACTGAATAATAACTTTTAAACATTTACAATACAGAAATTCATGCGTTACGTTAATAAAAAACTTAATAAAAATATTCATGTATGTTTAGCTCTACTTTTAGTTAAAACTACTAAATGATATAATAATTATACCAGAAGTCTGTAACTAAATTCAGTTACCAAGTTTTTTAATTTCTAAACACTAGCAACTTATTTAAACGTTTCCTTTAATTACCACACATAAAAGTTTATTGACTGAGACAATTCAGCCCACACATACTCATTATATTTATCATTTACTCCCTCTCTCTCTCTCTCAAAGCTACTTAAACATACCCTCATGATCACATGCCACAAAAGACAAAAACAACTTGAAGAAGAAACCCTCACACACAACGACGCTAAGATTACTCCAAATGTGGCCAAAAAGACAATTTCGTAGCATGAATTAATAGGCATATATATATATATATATGAAAATTCACATTTGGATATTTACAAATATAAAAACAACAAACAAGTAAATATATATATATATTATATATAGCCAGCTAGGCTGAAGAATCCAATGCTGATCGTCTATTGGACAAACAAGTAAATATATATATATATATATATATATTATATATAGCCAGCTAGGCTGAAGAATCCAATGCTGATCGTCTATTGGATTGCCCAAATCACTTGGCTTTCGATGATTGGTCTGCCAGGCCACGTGGAAGAGGACCTAATTTAAGCGTATATATCGCTTATACACATATAAAATGTGAGAGAATGTATCTGGGGACCGCATAGTAGTAGGAGTATATACATATAGAGCATTTATATTCCCTACTTTATAAGAGGGTACATTTTGGCTGGACGTTTGAAAATTTACATCATTAAATACAAAGATGCCAAGTTATTAGGTGCAAATATCTGATAAGCCTACAATATTCAAAGAGGCATAATGAAAAGTGAGATCGTTTTCGAGGTTTTAGACTTTTAGTCATCGGAATCTTTGGAGGAATCCGAAATCATTTTCTGTATCATTTGGCTTGTCTCTTCCTCGGACATTTTGTCTTGTTTGCTTCGGGATTGAGCGTAGGCCTCGAAGAACTCCTTGTTCTCTTTCTCTAGCTCATTCCACACTGCATTTATAATATAATATGTCAAATATTTCTACATTATGTGATCTATATATGTATGTTACATGTAGGCCAATAAGGCATGCATATATAGGGTCAATTATGTTAATAGGCCATTTTAGAAAAGGCTTTTTGTATTTTAGCTCATGTTTCAAAGTTTTTTTTTATTTTTTTTAATAAAAAATTATCAATGTTTTACTAATAAGATGCAAAGATGATCTTCATTTATTATAAATATTTGATGATTATTTTCTTAATCATTGTAAATATTGACCATTTTTTAAATCAATGACTATTTCTTATTATTTTCTGCATTTATTATACATAGAATAGTGCTAGATATACTAGCTCTTTTATTAATATTTTTAATACCAATTTAAGTGTCATATTATCATTGGTGAGTGTTTAGCACTTAGGTAGAAGGATTTGATCTTTTTTTTTTTTTTCCTTAAATGACTCCCTTTTAGGAACATATCCTAACTAAATTGGCACATGCCTGAGATCATGAAAGTTTGCTAACTAGGTTGTTCCTCAAACATGACCCCCCACAAAAGAGAGAAAAAAAATATTACAATATCTGAAGAAACAGCTCAAACAAGGGAACAAGAGGAAAACAACTAATAAAAAGAAAAGAAAAGATCCTATTGGTCTACCCAATAAATTAGTACCTTGTTAAAACCCTTCTTTAGAAAGATTTAATTTTTAATTAATCAAAATATGACATATCAATTGTCACATAAATTAGAATTAAAAAGATATTAATTGTCATAAAAGTTAGTATTAAAAAATTAATAAAAAAGAGTCGAACTATCTAGAATTATTCTCATATATATGGTATATATGGGATTGTAATAAGCTTCTATCGCTCTTTTCTTTGAAAAACAAAAACACGACAAAACAAAACCTAAAGCAAATGTTATATAGAAAGTATATTATATATACTTACGTGTGTGGCCGTAATGTAATAAAGACAAACTAGGTCGATCATGAGTCTGAATAAAAAAGGTTCCCAGCCATTGAATTAAGGAAAGTGATATCCTAACAGGCTAAAACCTTATCTTGTTACATATATGCTCAAAACCAAACTGTGTAAGTCGTATCGTATCCTCGTTCTACACTCTAATTCATATAATTAGTACGAGGCTAGATCATATCGTTTGAACTAATTAAACCGTTAAAAAAAATTAGGGTTCCGCCTAAATTAAGTGTTTATAAGATCAAAAAGTCAATTACACTTTTTTTTTTTCACCTCGTAAGGTTTTTGTTTTTTATTTTTTAAATAAGATCTGTTTAGTTGCATGATAGGAGTTAATAAACTTGAGTCACATAGACATAGTTCAATATTCACTTCGATTGCTTTTATGTTTCGTTTTGAAAGTTTCATATTCCTTTTGGTTGCATATTGACAGAGTCATTATTTCGAAGGAGGATATATAAGAGATATGACAACTTAATTCATATGCGTTTTATAATATAGAGTTTATTACTACTAAATATATATATATATATATATGTATGTGCGCGCTTCTTATCGACCCTGCATGTAATTTATATGTTATATGTGCATAACGTGGGACTTTATACTATCGTTTGAATATATTTTCATGAGATTTACAAGTGAGAAGCTTATTAGATTATAAGTAAACTCTCTTTGTTGCTGATTTTTTTTAAAACCCGTGATTTAGGCTTGAGTTCTTGTCAAACAATATATATATATGTCTATATATATATATATATATGCATGCATGAGATCATGTCGCAAAATTACTGAGAGTTTCAAGAAAAATGTACAAACCAGTTGAGGTGATGACAGGTTTGATGTTTGCATGCTTTGAGAGAGCTTCCATGCATTCCTCTTTACTCATACGGAATATAATACACTTCTCTATCAAATGTTGCACCTATATATATATATATATATATATGATCACAATATTCAATAGTATATCAACCACAATACATATTGCAAAACCTTATATATCATAATTAATAAGAAATTCTTTCTCATACCATGTGGATATATGAAGCAGAAGAATCTGAATCTCCCATGATATCTCTCGTAGATTACGTGATCTCTTGATCTCAACTGTCTATGTATTAATCTTGAAAGAAGATAATGAAAAAAAAAAAAAATGAAAGTGATGACTGCGATGATTAATGTGCAAAAGCCAGGGATATCCTGTAATTAAAAGGGGGAGAGGCAAGGGGAGGTGTGGTGGGGCCAAGGTCCCACGTGGGAGAATGATTATAATTGGTTGAGAAGAGATTAGAGAAGATTTGTAAATGACCATTTTCTGTCTTATAATAGAGGACTGCTCTGCCATTTAGGCCGTCTACCCCACGTGACGGGTGGGACCCACTTGCAAATAAATCCCGAAAAACGACAAACTTTCAGCTACAAAGATGGAACCATAGCTCTCCAATCATCACATAGCCCAACTCCAGTTATAGGTCATCATCTACAGAGAAACCCTAAAATAAATTTAAAAAAAAAAAAACCCACGTCGTAATAAAGATCGATGTTTCCAAAGTACCAAAAGCTATGAGCGATAATTTGGGTCCGAACACGAGACATGATACGAAATAAATGAGTTTAAGTACATTTTTAATGGGTTTGTATCTTAAATGAGTCGACACGATTAACACGATAATTAAATGGGCGAATGCAACACGAATACGAAGACACGATTAATAAATAGTTTTTAATATTTATATATTTAATAAATTTTTAATAAAACTTTATTTAAAATATATGTATATCTTCTTTAATTTTATGTCCATTCTTATAAAATAAAACAACATGTTTTGTTGATTTAGTCATGTTATATACTTTGTTGATTGGTTTTATTATTTTTTTCTTTATTGGACTCACACTCTTGTTAGTTTTTTTATTTTTTCTTGCATTTAATTTAATGTGTTGAATTATCTTTTTATTTTAATTTGGGTCATAAATGAGTTTAAAATTTAAATAAGTCGTATATGGGTTGTAATACTATTAATATCTGCTTACCATTAAGATACGATTATTAAATGAGTTTTAATGAGTCATTAATGAATAACACGACAAGACACGACACGACACGATAAATAAATACTACTAAATGAATTAGGTCGGATCTAAGTCCAATAAAATATCAACACGATAAGATACGATACGAAACACGAATTGACATTCCTAACCAAAGCCCTCCTCCTCATCATCATATGTCAAGAACTAGTTTTTGTGTCTAATGTCTTATATTATATTAGTATAATCATGTTCTCGACACAAGAACAAATTTTAATTAGTTTCTTGAATTTTTTAGACTTTTCTGTCGTACTATATACCTTCACTATTATTGATTTGTGACTACCTTTCCCTCTAATACATGGAATGGAAGCAAACAAATATTGCCCATGCTGTGAGGTGGCATGCATCCATTGGATGATCATAAACAAACAGCATCATAATGACATAAAAACATCAAAACTGCCAAGAATTATTCTGGCTACTAGCTAAAGAAACGTACCAATATGCAAATAGTAAACTAACCATCAGGCATCAGCTCATTGTCCTCTATTGGTCCAAAAAAAAAAAAAGAGCCAAAAATATTAACTATTACTAGTGTTTATCAATTGAATGAAATCTTCATCCGCTCCATGAACATCAATCAGTAAGTAATTAATGTTTGCAGCTATATATGCATTTTTTACTTTGATTACCGGAGAGATATGTATTATGAAAATTGAATTAAGCTTTAATCCATCCACTCCTATCTTCTAAAACAACAACAAAGGATTTCATTTTCCTCCATTGGCTCCTAAAAGTGCATCACAGTAACAGTACTTTTTGGATCCCACCATTTTGAGGATCATTATCACCGTTCACCACAAGGCATATGCAGTGTTGTGTGGACGAATCTAAAGTAATAATTGAAACAAATAATTGAGCCAAGTTGTTTTGATTTTTTTTTTTTTTATCCCTGCAATATTCTAGCTCCTTCAAGATGTAATATTGGCTAGAAAGATATTACGGAGGCAAAAATATACCATATATGTATGTATAATATTGCATAATCTATTTCACATAGCTAGGAAAAGGAAAACCTATATACATGTGCTATAAGATAAGTACTCAAGATATCTCATAGGAACATATATAATCTATTCTTTGAAAGGCATTTTTGGAGAGTTTTTCTTCTGTAATTTTCCTTTCCCATTTTTCTTTGGGTTGTTTCTTTCTATTTCTATATTATACCTTGTTAGATTAAGCCTTATAGTTCTTTCAATCACGTCTGTTCTTTGGCTGACAGGGAATTGCAATTTTTTGGGTTTGAATTTAGGCTTCCGAACTGGATTTGATATCAATTACACAACATGCCTCATTTGAACTTTGCATGTATTTCTTTTTTATTAGTAACACTGGGCTTAGCGTTAGAGGAATAATTTCGGAGAATCAACCTAGTTGGTATATATGGTGTATTAATTGTTGAGGCATGTATCGACTTAATTTGTTGAAATACTTTCTTAATACCAGGTCTTTTCATTCAACCCAAAAAAAAAAAAAAAAAAAAAAACCACAATTGATCCACAAGAATGTAAATAATATATCACGTTACAGTCTCTTCTAGAAAAATTACTACAATGATCAATATTGATCACTATTATCTTTCTAACAATAAGGATCACAAACCATCATGTAATATTAACAGTGTGATCGAAAATATATGATATCTCGAGAATCTGGTTGGAGAACAGTTAATTATTTGTACTTGCTTGGGTAAATCAAAGTCATGGGGTCCAATAATCTATGAAATAGTACTCATTAGTCCCTCCCAATATTAATGTACAAGGGGAAACCATTTTATAAGTAACTAATATAAAAGCCAGCTTTGACAATCACCAATGTTAACATATAATGATTGATATTATACAATTTTACACTGCTAACTTAGTTGGGATATATTAAATATATCTTTGGGGTGCTTAGTTGGGATATATTAAATATCTTTAGGGTTGCGTAACTCTTCTCTCTTTATTTAAAAAAAAAAAAAGGACAACAAATTTCGTTTCAAAATTAATTGCTAAATTAGGTTTTGTACAGTAATTAAATGCGCAAAGACGATTGATCAGAATTTGCTGTTTTACTTCTATTCTATATATAGACATATATATATATATATATATATATATCCATGCATTGGGAATAAATTCTCATGCGAAAATTGAGACTTCAATACATGCACAAGTATATATTGCTACTATATATTGCAGGTCTGGGATATTTCCTAAGTCAATAATTCATGGGTACATATTGACACTCGTCAGAATATATATGGCAACCAAAATTTCTATCAGACGATCGATAAATAAATTTTTTTTTTTTTCTGAATCTACTGTCTACCTCTTGATTGTTTCAACGCAACAAGTTCAATACATCGTCCTTATATATATATATATATATATATATATAAAGAGAAACGTTGCAGATTAGACTGTTTGCCCTAATCAATAATGTAACTTTCATCTGTGGTCCGTGAATAGAAGGTTGCAACTTGGCAAACGGGTTACAAAATGTTGAATAGTATCTTATATATATGCACCTCTTTTTTTTTCTTTTCAAATTTTCTCACTGTAATTAGTACAGTACTTTGTACCAGCAAGGGTACAGGACATCTCTACCATATATATATAAAATCAAAAACAAAAATTACAATAGTAATTTTTTTTTTCTTTTTTACAACTCCGTGAATTACATAAAAGTTTGTTTTTCAAGGGGAAAAAAAAAAAAAAAAAAACAAGAACATCCCTACCTAACGAACCATTTTTGGGTTTTTTTTTTAATTTTATTTTTCCTCTTCCGGAAAAAGCTATCTCATATTATTCAGCACTGACGTGTACACTGCAATTTCAGCCTCTTTCTGCTCTTGTCCAAGCTGTACCACTGCATTGCCCAGATTTAGATATCGCTAGAGATTGAGCTTGATGACGTGGCGGATTCTCATTGGTGCTAATCAATAAGCAAAAGGGTAGAGAAATAGTTTCTTATCGTTGTCTTCGATTTCCTTTCTTAGAGACTTTATCGATTCTTAATCCTAATCTGGCAATTGTTGTAGAACCACGTTTTACATGATCACTTTGGTACGAGGGAAGAGATTATTTAGGGGTTGTTTTGAAAACGATCTCAAATAAAAATCATTTTGATTTAAATTATTATATTTATTGTTTAATAAAATTTTGAGTTTATATTAATATTTGGATACGAGTTTATAAAATGTTTTATAAAATAGTTTCGCAATAAATATCTCAGAAGTTGAAATGTAATTATAAGCCAACCAAAATAAAAAAAAAAAAGCAAATATATTCAATTAACGCTCTGAATTCAGTTTTTTAATCACATAGTGTATTATATATAATTAAGAGAAAATTCAAAACTCCCTTGGGGCTGTTTCTTAATGATTTAGAACTGTTTTTTTTTATTTAATAAATTAGAGAAACCAATATAGGAAAGCATTTCAATAAAGTTAACACACGCTAAGAATACAACATATCCACTATAGAAACTCTACTATATTGGAAGAGCCCAGATCTTTTGTCCTCTTTGTCTATCTCTTTCTCTGTCCCTCAAATAAAATTTTGACACATACGTAAAAACACTTAAATTTCTCAACCATTTTGTATAAATTTATACTATGATAATAACTTTTACTTATGTGTCAAAGTTTTACTGGAGGGACGGAGATGAGATAGGAAAAAAAAAAAGATAGAAGATCTGGATTCATATTGGAACTCATATTTTATTAAAAAGAGAGACAAAATACATGAATCCAATACAAATTGTCAACTCCAAGAACGAAAACAATTGCAGAGAAAATCAAAAACTCTCCAAACGCTTTCCAATATATAGAGTCGACACTCACATCGTGCAAGTGTGTTAAGCAACTATATTCTCAATAAAAACCTTCTTCAGTAAAACAAAGAAAAAGTCTGAAGAACAGAAAAAGAGTGTCTGGCTGGGTCTTGAAATATTAAAAAAAAAATGTACGAATAGTCTTCACCCTTTTTTTTTTTTTTTTTGAAAAACAGTAATAAGGAAGATTTGACGCTCTCTAACGACATAGTCCTAAATGAAAAGAAGCACTGAAAAGCACTAACCATCCAGAGAATTGGATGCTGAAAAGGCAAATTTGTCTGCCACAAAATTTCCTTCTTTATAAATATGGGAGACGACCATTATAAATTGATTGGCCAATGAAAGAGCCCTCAACCACCTATTATGGACCTTCCATAGGGTGGAAACATACATCTTTTTTAATGTCCAAAGCACATAAATAGAGTCAACTTCGATTCAAAGCTTGGACCACTTGAATTCCGCTGATTTTTGAATTACAAAGATGAAGGCCAGCAATTCCGCTCAAACGCAAAACAATTTCCCAATTAAGAAGGAAATCCTAATAGGTTGATGAAAATTCTGCCACTACTATAATAACTAAAAGAAACTTGTTGCATTAATGCTCTAGTATTTCATTGACTTAATGCTTGAACCTCTACTATTTTGCTTAAGACTATAATATTGATTATGATATTAAGGTTTATGAATTAATTAGTCTATATAAAGGATTCGTTATAAAAGCTTACACAAAGTGTTAGCGGAATCATGTTAGATTAAAAGTACTTCAACTTTTAATATAATTTAAGATACATATAGATGTTTTGTCTTTAATCAACTGCATGAATGTGTACTATCTATTACAAGGTAAGAACTTTCTTATATTTGTTTGGAATTTCTTACTTTTTTTTAATTAGTTTAGGATTTTTTTAAGGATTTAGCCAAACTTTAGACTAATTTTTTAGAGATTAGCCATAGTTTTAGAAATTTAAGAAATTAGTCATTTTTATTTTTTATTTTATTACATTCAATGAAAATTTTGGTAATAGTAGGTTTGGTTTGATTTTTTACGTTAAATGAGCCGAATTTTCGGAGATTTTTTATTTGATTTAGGTGATTTTTTGAAGTGATTATCTTAGATACTATGTCCATTAAGGTATTTAATGGTTATTTCCTTAATTTTGACATTCTAGGACTAAATCCTTCAAACTTTACCTTTAAAATAATTAATTTCTTAATTGACTCATTAGTTTATTAGTTATTACTAATTTAAAAATATGGATGATACCAGTAACAGCCTACCAAAGAAATCTCGCCTTCTTCTCACAAAATAATAATAATAATAAAATTAAAAAAAAAAAAAAAACAACAACAACAACAACGAAGCCTTCATTTGTCACTTTCAAAGTACTTTTATATTAATTTTAGTTTGGGATATATATATATATATATATATATATATATGGATCATGTATGCATGTGATTTATTAAGTTGCAGCGTAAGAAATTGCTTACACGTTCACTTTGGATTACTTCATTACTTATCAATAATGTGAGAACATATAAAAAGCAACCACTTATTCAAAGCAAATTATGACATGTTCAAAGTCGAGAATTTCAAATTCTAAGTGCACTTTGTGTCTTCTATACATTCCAAGTGAAAACGGAATTTATTAGATCTTTTCACCTTAAATTCAAATTTATTCCTTATTGCAATCATGTGGATAAACTTCGCTAGATACTCCGTAAAAAATGTGGTCTTTTAGATCAAATGATTTATGAAAGTTCACCATATCCACATTATCAATTATAATATAACAAGAAGAATCATCTTCAACCTGGGTTATAATAGGAACATTGAAATAGAATAAGGATATATATTAACAAACACATAGAGCTCATTTATTTACCAAAAATATAAAACTAGAATTAGAAGAACAACCAACATCATAGGTATTCATTGCTAGATACATAAACAATAACAACAAAAAATATTAAACCATTAAAAATTTCTTAAGGGAATACCATCGGAAATTTTTTATAGTTGCTAGCAAGGAATATCATATTTTAATACAAGCAGGTAGCTTCAGAAAATTTTGATGTCATATAAGAACTATTAGAAAGTTCTAACGTTGTTACTACAAAAACAGAACAGCCACTGTATACAACGCAAAAGAACACGTCAAAAGCACTTCAATCCAAAACATAAAAAAAATAAAAAAATAAATAAATAAAGAGATTTTTAGCTAAATAGCCTGTTTTTAGCTTTAGTTTTAAGGAATTGACCTGAGTTTGCCATAATTAAGTTATTAGCCTCCAGGCCCATTCACAGATATCCAGACTGTCCAAAATACCCATGTTCGTCCAAATTTTGTTACAATCTGTAACAAATATTGTTACAGACTGTAACATTTTTTGTTACAATAGGTAACAACTTTTGATACACATATATTACAAAATATCTAATTTTTATCACACATTTGTCTGTTACGATTTGTATCAACATTTGTTACTTGTTGTAACAAATATTGTTACAATCCGTAACAATATTTGTTATAGATTATGTTGAGCCGTAATTCAACCCGAGGCCCAAGGCCCAAATATTCTGAAACGGCAGGCCCGGACACCCTAAGACGATAAGCCGACAGTGGACCGGGTCATCGAAAAGCCCAAATGAGGACGGCATCGGAGAGCCAAGAAGGCGGCCCGCGACGGAGAAAGACGACAATGCCACCCGGCGTCCACACGAAATGGCCCGGCGGCAGTGCACCGACCGCGCGCCAACGTGCGCATGGGTGGGCGGCAGCACGCCGACGCCCATGCGCGCCCAGCGCCCAACCTGGCGCCCGTGAGGCCCCAGCCGGTCGCCTAGCGCCCGGCCTGTCGCCCAGCGCCCAATGCCTGCCGCACAGCGCACGCTGCCCGTCGTCCGCATGGGCGGCCGCCCGTCGTTCGAGTGGGCGGCCGCCCACCGCCCGTCGCCTGCGTGGTCACCCGCACACGTGGTTGTCTGTGGTCGCCCGAGGTCGCCCGCACGCATGGTCATCCGTGGTCGCCCGTGGTCGCCCTTCGCCCGTGGTCGCCCGCGTGGTCGCCCGAGGTCGCCCGCACGCATGGTCGTCCGTGGTCGCCCGCGCGCATGGTCGTCCGTGGTCGCCTGTCGTGGTCGCTCGTGTCTCCCGTCTCCCCATGCCGCTCGTTTCGGAATCATTAATTCCTGATCTCGAGTTTCCAAAAATAGAAAAATGTGTATATTTATTACGTAATTGTATATGGCTATAAATAGCCAATAACGACCAAAGAATGAAAGAAGAGATCAATTTCGCTCTGAGACTTATATTTTTCCCCTGAATACTTTTGTCTAATTTTATTATTTTATTCTCACGTACTTTACACGTGTTAGTTGGTGCGAAAAATTGCATCAACAGATTATAATAAAATTTGAGTGAAATATCTCATTTTTATCACACATTTACGTGTTACGATTTGTATAAATATTTGTTACATATTGTAACAAATTTGGGCGAATAATGGTATTTTGGACAGTCCACATAGGCTTGGGGCTAATAACTTAATTTTTGGATAGTTAGGTCATTTTCTTAAAAGATATTATTTTAACAGGTCATTTTGCTAATGGAGAGATTTTTAGCTAAATGACCTGCTTTTAGCTTTAGTTTTTAGGAATTGACCTGAGTTTGTCAAAATTAAGTTATTAGCCTCCAGGCCGATCAAATGTGAACATATTCGTTAACAATTAAAAAAAAAAGTGAAATCAAATTTAAGCAACTACTGATGAATAGAATTTCCATAATCATTCGAAAATTTTTATAAAAAAAAAAAACGAATCATACAATAGTTGTTTAGACGCCAAGAAAATGAGGTAAAAAACGCTAGAAAACTAGAAAAGGCAAGGAAATTAAAAAAATAAGGAAGTTATTTTTAGATGAAGAGGATAAAGTCTATAATTAAATCAATTACTTTAGAGATTTTTAAGGATTTAGCCAAACTTTAGACTAATTTTTTAGGGATTAGCCATAGTTTTATAAATTTAAGAAATTAGCCATTTTTGTTTTTTATTTTATCACAGTTGATGAAAATTTTGGTAATAGTAAGTTTTGTTTGTTTTTTTAAGTTGAATGAGCCAAATTTTCAGAGATTTTTTATTTGATTTGAGTGATTTTTTTTTAAGTAATTATGATTAATACTTGTGTCCATTAAGGTATTTAATGGTTATTTCCTTAAATTTGACATTCTAGGGCTAAATCCTTCAAATTTTACCTTTAAAATGGTTAATTTCTTAATTGGTCCATTACTTTAAGGTCAGTTAGGTAAATAGTCATTTTAAAATATGTGTTTTTAAAATAGCCAAAATTTTAAGAAATTAGAAAAAAAAATAACTATAAATTTTTTTTTTACAAAGGTACATAAAATTTCTTGTAAGAAATTTATTATTAATGTAACCCCCGCCCCCGGGGTTATCCTTTTCGGTACTTTTCCGACAAACGAGTTAGTCGTTTTTGTTTTTAACGATCCTTCGTTAAATTTATTTTATCTCGTCTTGCGATTAGGAATCACTCCCATCATTGCATTATCTAAATTATGATTAGAATATTTGTGCTTATATTCTTGATGGCCATTTATTTTACAATCGACTCCTTAAAGTGCAAATTTGCACCGTGAGTCCATGAACTTTCAAAAAATTACAAAATTAGTCCAATTTAGAAAAACAACCATTTTTGGGTTGTAATCTATTTTTAAGGGTACGTCATGATTTATAATCATATTATTAACCCTAGTTTCAAATTTGAAACCATTCCGAGTTAAAACGAAGCCAAAACGGCTTAAACTCGAAAAGTCGGGATGACCGTGTAAACACGGCTTAAGAAAGGGAACGATCTCGGAACGACCACTTATAAATTGACATTTGAACTTCTAAACATTATTTTAGAAATTTCTAGTAACTTAAGTAAGTCTCGCTAAGTCTCGGGTTAGACGGAATTTGAATTAGGTCAAAACTCCGACCGTTGGTTCGAAATAGGGGCGTTTAGGCCTCTTCGAGAGGAACGGGCCTCGGAAAAGGTTCCCGATCCCTCAGGCCAGCCCAAGACCGTTCCTATTTGACCCTTAGTGGGCTTGGTGTGTTAAGAAATAATCCTGGGCCCAAAATCAAAGTGAATCCGTGGGCCCCAAGTGAGAAGAAGTGATTGAGGGTTGTGATGGTTAAAGTGGAATAAGTGACGAACCAATGAAATAAATCCAAGGATTATTTCATTGGTGGCACGTTTAACCCAACCAATCAGAAAATGGTCATCATGGGCGCCATTTTTGAAGAAAGAGAAGGAAAAATGAGAATCCTTAGTGTTTTTACTCTTGTTGAATCCTAACCTTAGGATTTGAATCCCTTAACCACCAAGTTTGAATCAATGGCCAAGATTGATTAGCATTATCAATTAATTAGCGTTATTGGAATTAAAATCTTGGAGAATATGCATGAATGATATCCGGCCATTGAAGTGAAGAGAGAGAGTGGGCCTTGAAAAATGAAAAGTTTTCCTCTTGATAAACTACAACCGTAGGATTGGTTGATATAAAGAATTAAGGGCTAAGATGAACTAAAAGATCTAACAATTATTTTAAATGAGGAATTAAAATAATTGGAAGAGAGAGAAAGGAAAAATTCGGCCAAGAGAGAGAAAGAGAGAGAAAGTGACAAGTGAAAATTCTCTCTAAAACTATCCTAAGTATAAAAGGATTTTAGACTCTTAAGCTCCCATTTTTGCTTTTCCTTGGCAAAAGTTTGAGAGAAAATCCATGGGAGAGTGAGAGAGAAAATAAAAGAGAAAACTTTGAGTGAGAGAGAAAGCAAAGAAAAGAAAAGAAAATAGAGGCTAGAGTTATAGAGAAGAAGCCGAGCAAGGAGAAGAAGAAGCAAGGAGAAAAGCTTTGAAAACCCTAGTTCGTTAAGGTAAAAATCTGTGCCTTGTCTTAGCTCTTCTCCATGATTTTTTGTAACCCTAAAACCAAACCTAAACCTTGTATTATTCTGCCTTAAGAGTTAGGAAGCCACACGCGGTGGTTTGGAGAAAATCCAAGGTGACTATTCGGCCAAGAAGGAAGCTCGCCGAAGGGAAGCTAAAGGATCCGAAAAGCTAGGTATAATTTCTAACCCTAGAGTGACGAGAGGATCTTTTCATTTCCTTAAGCTCATTAGATTAACTATGGATGTAATAGGTTTGAGTTTTAATTGTTTTGCAAGGCCTCTTTAAGGTTTAAGTTTGCCGAACACGAGTTTAAGGAAGCTAGATCGGCTAGCTTCCGGATATTTCAACTCGTGTTCGGTTGTATTTGTGTTTGTTTGGCTTACATGTCTAGGGTTCGGATTTCTTGTGACCTTGAGTTTTTGTTTGTCTTTTTATGTGTTTGCATGGCTGCTTGTTATGTTTAAAATGTGAAAATGTTTTCAAAATCGCCATGCACACGACGGTTTCCAACGGACCGAAGTGAAACCATCCGAAAGATAAAAATTGGTAAATTTCTCTTGAAAAATCCGAATCCAAACTTGTGAAAATACCATGGTTTGTTTGATTGTTATTTGAATGTTTTAGCTACTGTTTTTAATTAATTTTTGTGTTAAAAACCAAATGGAAACCGAAAAGACACTTAGAGATAAGTGTCTCGGTCAAAACCGTGAAAACGATTCGAAAGCGTTTAGCTTGAGAAATTTTCGCGCGAGATTTAAAGCTTCGATGAAAGGTTTCAAAAAGGAGTGAAAAATCTCCTTAGAACCTAGAAGCAACCTGTTTTAGTATTAACAATGAGATTCGGAAAGAGTTAAGAAGAACGTTTTTCCGAAAACGACGCTTTCGCGTGATGTCGCGAAACTAGTTTAAAAAAACGCCATGGTTTTATAAAATTGAAAATTGTGCACTTGTTTTCTACTATCAAGTTAGGTTTGGAAATCAAACATATAAGCATTTTAAATATAAAGCTTGCTGCCCTTAGGCAAATTTTTTAGAATGATAAAAAGAACGAGTTAAGTTTAAGGGCTTAAGTTTTCATAACATAGTCAAAACCGAAGGTTCGAGGAAGTCTCAAACTAATGTAAAACGGGTGTCGAGACTTAAATGGACTTAGTCCGGCCCATACATAGTGAGATGAGAACTATAGTTGTTTAAATCGAACTAAACGGGCTTTTTCAAACGAAACGAGACTCGGTTTCCTTGAAACCGAGTATTTTTCTTAAGAAACGGTCGTAGTGCGTGAAAACCGCTATGCCGAGCCCAAGAGTATTTTGTAAAATATATCCTAATTGAAAAAGGATTTAACGAACACTTTTTAAATAAAAGGAAGCTTATCGATTAAGCTAAGTATTCAAAAGCATTTTGCAAAATTGTTAAACGAACAAGTGACCCGTCTTAGAGACGTTTAAAATGTCAAGGCCATTTTGGGCTTTGTCTTAGTTTTTAAAGCCCAAAGATTGTTGGACCGAATTGTTTTAAATTGAGAAGGCCATTTTGGGCCTTCACTTTGTTAAAAACCTAAATCCTTAGTGGGCCTAACACCAAGGAAGCTGTGAAGGCCACTTTGGGCCTTATTTTAGCCCGAAGCCCAAATTACCTGTTTGGGCCTCAGAAGTGGCTAAAGCCCAATTGCATCAAGGCCAACCATGTAAGAAGGACTTGAGCCTTGTAGTGGGCCACCTTAAGTAGCCCAATCAAAGTAAGTCATTAGAAAACCCATTGAGTTAAGATTAAACTTTCCTATGCTCAGCCGGACTTTGAATAGTTCGAAGATTTCAAAAGACAAAAACCGTCTAGGAAAGTTTAAGATGGAAACCCGAGCACTTAGGAATAAACTCTTATAGTTCACTCTCGTGTTTACGAGATGGTCAAACTAACGAGACCATGTCTTCTATTCAAGGACAAGGAGACACGAAGGTGGTTGGAGCTCAGATCAAGTTCCCGAAAAGATCTCGTAACCACCGCAACGCCTATAATTGTAAGTGGCGATGCACCTACGGCACCGAGTGTATATATGTGTGAATTGTTGCTAGGGTTGCATTAATACTTTGTGAATAAATGCTATGCGAACTCTATATCTTTGTGCTGTGTAGTGTATAAACTATGTTATCCGAAAGAGAACCCTAGTATAAATAAAATACGAATAAAATGTTCGTAATTAGAAATAATCTAATCTTTATATTAGATTTTCATAAGCCTCAATAAAAGAAAATAAGCTGTAATGAAACTCATCGGTGCGCGTTCGCTTGTATCCGATCTCCACCGAGTTTACAACTCGAGTGTGAGAAGAAGGTCGGCTTTAAGCCGAACCTATAATTGAAAGAGAAACAGCTTAAAGACAAAGGAATGCGGACTCGAGCCGCCAGTAAATACTAAGGCTGTGAATGCCAAAGTAGAGGCTGAACCTTTGATTTACTAAAGAATGAGTAAATTATCATGATTAAATACTTATTAAAGGATTATGAAAAGAATTAGATATCGATCCTTGAGATTGGTAAATCATAATGCTAACGCCACAGCCGGGTTCTTACCTGTGCACTATGCCTCACGGACTGTGGTCCGTCAGAATAATCCTGTAGAAAAACTTACCTAGCCTACTGTATGTTTGTTGTGAACTCTTCGAATGACTAAATGAAGGGTCTCGTACCCAATCGCAAGAGGTCAAAGTATGGGACTCGTGAGTAGTCCATCAACTGTTATCTTCAAAGATAAATAAGACTAAGTGAAATCCAAAGCCTCTTGCAATATCCCGCAGTTAACGAAGGGATAAATAATGAGAAAACCCCAGTCTGCTGTGTGATCAGACAAGGGGGTTCAAACATAGAAAACACCAGTCTGCTGTGTGATCTGATAAAGGAGTTAAACATATTAAATCCCCGTCTGCTTCGTGATCTGACGAGGGAAACTATATCAGATTTAAAGTCCTGATTCCTCGGTAAACGAGACGGGAGGGACAGAGATCTGAAATAAACCTCAATCCTCCGACAGGAGTCGATAGGAGGTAAACGAATACAATCTAAAGATTGAAAATAAAAGTCGATGGTACCACTTGGCTCCAAGAGAAGAGAGCCCTGGCTCCGAGAGAGAGAGCCTGCTCCCGGAGGGTGAGCTTATTCCTCACACAAGTCGGCCAGTTAAGTGTGAGTCGAAGTCTGTATGACTGCCGGAAGATTGATCCTCTCCCCGCCTGCGCGCTAGAGAAATCGCGGTGACCATCGGTGGATCCCAGACTTGAAAAGATGTCGAGCTCGAATAATTAAACAATGAAATGATTGCTGTGTGAAAAGATTAAGTCCGGAGAGAGTCTAACGAGACATTCCTCCAGAAGGACTATAAATAACCGTGGTGGGTCCATAACCGATCACGAGGCCTTGACGATACAAGGAGCAAAGCTGTGTGCAAGAGACTCGCCAATGAAGTCGAGTTGTCTCCTCAGAGCAAGATGAATTAGGGGGGGGATGGGTGATGCGAGTATGCTTAGTGCAACGAGATAGAGCTACCTAACGTAGGAAGCTCGATTGTGCGAA
Source organism: Boehmeria nivea var. tenacissima (assembly GCA_018132145.1). Taxonomy (NCBI): domain Eukaryota; kingdom Viridiplantae; phylum Streptophyta; class Magnoliopsida; order Rosales; family Urticaceae; genus Boehmeria; species Boehmeria nivea. The sequence goes on along the minus strand of CM030875.1, from coordinate 10,377,095 downwards.
CCGAGTACTATGAAAAAGTGATAACTTGAGAGACATGGGAATACACAAGGGTAACAGGATAACTTTGTTGCATTTGCTGTGTAAAGGGTGTTAGTCGGTATGGGACGGCTAACCCTCTCTGTGTGATTGTTGTTAATATGTGAACTTGATGCATACTATTTAGGGTAGACTAGTTCGCCCTTACTGAGTTTATCAACTCATAGGTTTTCGGTGTTGTAGGTAAGAAGCCAAGGAAGATCGAAGAGTAGAAGCTGGTGGAGATGGTGTGTGTGGTATCCGTTGAAGAGAATATTTGTGGTAATATATTTTCCGCACTTTTGTTACACTACAAACAATTTATGTTTTGATGTCAGGGCGAGATCCCGAGGGCTTTAAAATTTTGATATGTAATATCATGTTGACAAAAGACTCTATGTGAGTCGTATTTTATTTTAAGACCGAGATGTGATCCCGAAGACTCTTATATTACAAGTATGTAATATTATTACAGCATCTATGCGCCATTAAACTTATTATGTTTTAAGTTGATTTACGATAAAGACTTCCGCTTTTAAAAAAAAATTTACACAGAATTTCCGCTTGAAAGTGTTTAAAGGAGTTTACAAATGAGTTTGTACTCTCTTATCGCAGCCGCGGCCGAGCCGGCGGATCATGACAATTAAGGTAATAAATTTTTTGGTCAATTAAGAAATTAGTCATTTTAAAGGTAAAGTTTGAAAGATTTAGTAATAGTTTCATGAAATTAAGGATTTAGCCGTAACATACGTGTCTTATAATGTTACACGTGTAACATTTTATGTTACATCAACATAAGACACATAATACACGTATACTACGGCTAAATTTTTAATTTTATTAAACTATGAAAAAATCCTAAAAAATTAGTCAAAAATTTAGTTAAATCCCTAAAAACCTCTGAATTTTTTAACTGATTATTTTCTTAAAATTTTGAAACATTGACTATCTTTTAAAATTACCCTCCAATAAATAACTATTTCCTTAAAATTCTCATTAATTTAACTACTAGCTAATTTCATGAATCCATAGACTAATCTTTAATCTTTTAAAACATGTGGCAAAAATATGATATTTCATTAAAAAAAACCAAAAACAAATAAAGAAATAAATATGCGGCAATATTACTATTTGAATACCGAAACGAAAAAAAAAAAAAACAAACAAACAAACTTACATATAAAATATAAAGAATAAAATAACACGCCAAAACATAAACCAAAACCTACTCAATTATTTGAAAAAGAATAAATTAACAATCCAATTATAAAAGCATAAATGTACAAAAACCAATTGAACATGTATACTCACTCACACACACACACACACACGGTCATATATATTTACCCAAATTTATATGTGTATATACATACACATATATATAATAACAAGCTTTAACTATTTATTATTTGGGTTGGGAGGCCCGCCCAAGCGAGTTCTGCAAAGTAAGCAGCGTCAACGCCCAGGCCAGCCTATAACCCCTCCACAAATTATTGCGCACAAACTGTTTCTCGGCGCGGCAAGCAGCTCCCACCGCTTGCTTTGTTTTCCTTACTCATTAGTTTAAGGCAATTTTCTACGTTGCAGCTTCTCTTCTATTTATAAACCTGTAGTTGTGAAAACCTTTGCTCCAAAACGATGTGGGACTTTCATAAGGCAACGGGTCAAATAAATTTGCCTTTGTCATTTTGGTAGTTTCTCAATCATCATTTTAAGCAGTCAATTGGTTACACATTGAAGCACGTTGAACAATCAAATGGTGAAATCACAGATGTCTATTCTCGAACTTGCAGAATGAAACAAAGCATAAAAAGAATCAAAGTATGGCATATGATTGAACCCATTGCAGTTTCGAGTTTCACTAAATGAGATTTATTGCATTACATTATACAACAAAGCACCTAATTACTTCACAAATATTAAATATGAAATTGCTAGTCAATAGGAGACTAAAGAAGCCAAATACAAGCAGTTCCTTGCAAAAATATCTATATAAAAAATAAATAAATAAACTACATATTAACCCTTTCGGGATAACAGAGGCTCAAGTTGAGGCTCACTATCTTTGGAAACTGGTGATCTTAGGTAGCCAGATTCTAACTGAGCAATCGACGAGTCCTCGGATCTCTGTTTCAACAATCGCTGCAAGAAACTAGGTTTGTCCCCTAGGTCTGCGTCAGCAGTCCGAGGCGTCTCTTTTAAGCTTTGAACTTGCTGAAGACAAACTTGGACAGCGTCGTGAACCCTCACGAAATACCATTCCTTGCCGATCATCTCCACAACACCTGCTTTAGATAGGATCAGCAGGACTTCTCGGTTGGGATTGGAAATGGCAATCTGCATGAAACCAGGAAGGTTTGCCAAAAACTTTACCGCTGTTCGTACTCACAAAACTATCAAGAAAATGTCATCTAAAACAAGATTTCACCTGGATGTCCCGCATCTTGTATTCCTGATGCAAGTCTTTCAAAGCTTGAACAGCACTTGAGTCTATATATGTAACAGCTGCAACAAAAAATTAAAATTAAAAAAAAAAAGATCAAAAATTTCAAATGTAAGATAAGGTAAACTATCCCATCTGGACCTCAACCTATGGAAGTTCAAGTATGTACCAAACTGCAACCAAATTACACGAACGGAAATGCACAGTGGCGCAAATGGCTCAAAAAGGTAGGAAAATGTAAACATGCATGCTATCTATAAAAAGTGAACTAGATATCATAGCAGAAATCATGTAGGAAGAATGAAGAATCCCATTGTCAGTGAGTTCATCATTAACCATTACAGTGAGGTTTAGGAACTTATTCAACTTATTCCGGAAAATCAAGAAGTCTTGGAATTCGTTTTTCAGCTTTGTGACTAAATTCTTGTGACTATACATGTCCTTTCATCAGCAAGTATAAGAGAAAAAGGATTAGTAAGGCTTACGTGACAACTCTAGAATCACAAAGTAAATTCTTTCAACTTCTGGTCCACGACTACAACATCTATCAACGTCTGCTTCATACTCGCGGAGTCTGACAGAGAAAGCCAGGACAGTTTAGACTATTTTGTTCGGAAAGTTAGGAAAGTACAAGTCATGATAGATGGTGGAGATAAGCCAGGTAATTGGAAAAGGGGTATACTCAGTAACTTAATCTCTTAACAAAATATGAAAAGCGAAAATATTTACCTGTCTTTTATATAACTGATGTTAGCAAAATAAATTGGTGCATCTATCCGTACGATCACAATGCCATTGTAAGTATATGCTTCTGGATACTGACGAATGTTTCTATATACTGTAGTGCCTGGTAGGCGGCCCAAGACAGCTGCGGCATACATCAAATGAAGGAACAGGGGTGAAAACAGAAGAAACAAACCCATAACCATTTATTCACAAAACCATAGTAGACCTTGTATTTGTCAAGGCAGTGACTGTGAAGCTAGCAAAAACATAATAAATGCAACATAACACTTAAGAAAATCAATCCCTATGATAGGATAATCATATGCAAAGAAAATGGGATCAAATTGATGCACTTACCAATGTGAGGATTAGCCGACTCGTGAATGACAAAAGCAAGGGAAACACCAACCTACAATCCCAGATCACAAAAATTGAAAGATAAACTCCATCAAATGTTGCAATGATATTACTGAAAGGAAAACAACATGCTTGTGAACATAATTTGCCAGGGGTTTACACTCATGAACAACTAGAACCAATAAAAGATACGCTCAAGTGTTTATTTCAGGAATATCGGTTTTGACTCTAATAACTGCCAGCCTGACATTATGATCCTGAGGCAGGATTGCAGTCTCTCATATAATAATTCTCTTTAAATAATGTGTGATATTTTTAATAATGTTTTGAATATTTTTCTTGTATGTGAGGTAAAGCATTCAGATACTAAGATATTAACAAATACACACAAAAAAATTGCCAAAATATATAATATTCAATGCAAAGGCAACTCACCCCAACAAGGACACCAATCTCAATGCCAAGAAACAAGGTAGTAATGCTAGTAATGGTCCAAAGAAGAAAATCTTTTTTATCTACACGCCATAAAAAGATAGCCTCCTCATAATCAACCTGGAATTTGAAAGGATAAAGTAACAGCTTGTCATCTGAAAAGCATTGTCAACTAAGTATTATCTAAGAACTAAGTACCCAGCAAGAGAAAACAGCAAAATACCAACACAAGAAATTGCATTTGTTGTGACAAATCCAATTGATGTTCTCAACAAATATGACTAACCCACATACTTGAATATTTTATCTCTCACCACTTAGAAGAACAGGGAAGAAGACCATGGTAATATCTTTTTTTCTAATTGAAAATCATTTTTCATTTAACTTACACAATTGCAAGATCCACCGTATAAGGAACTAAGATGCAGCGTACACCATGTTAAAAATATAAAATTATTGTTGGCGCACGTAAAACAACATGGTACTAAGTGGAGGTCCTGAGTTCAAACCCATGCAATCACACTCTTTAACCCTTTAATTGTCTGCGTGTAAGGCCTTTAATATATCTGATATTGTGCTGGGATTTCTAATTAATATTTGCCACTCGTTTGCCCTTGTCCTCCCTATACGTGAGGGAGAATAGAAATATAAAATGAAAACCTAATAGACCAACCTAGAGAGTCGGTCTTGTGTCTAAATGACCAAAGATCATAAATTATGTGTTTTGGTTCCAACTCTATATGACTGGCACACACAAAATTCAGTATTAACTATTAAAGCTTAATGATAGTACAACTACATAACACAGAACGGTAGAATACTCACCAAACCCATAACAGCAGAGATCACAATGGCAGCAAGGGAACACTGAAAAAAATTAGAGAGGAACAAACAAATCCAAAAGTCAACCCTCCACATAATACAATTACTAAAATTTGAATGAATAGTCTGCACGTTTGGTAGGCGGGTGAGGACAAAGACTACTATAAAAGTACAAATTTCAAGCTTTAGATTTACAACTGTCAATGATAAGAGATTGTGATATGATGAACCAGGAAAATCTAATATATTGAACAATGAAAATATGTTTAGAAAGAAACCTGGGGTATGTATTCAAACAACGGAGTCAAAAACAAAAGGGCACAACCCATTATAATTCCTGTGACAATTCCTGCTAATCCAGTTTTTGCCCCACTTTCATGGCTGACAGCAGATCTAGAAAAGGAACCTACAAGTTGTGAAAAAAACAATTATTATGTTTTTAAATTATGCTCATTGTAATATATATTTGCGATAAATAAGATGAATAAATATCAAAGGCATGATCTTTGCCATCCTTCAAACAACTATATATAAGCATGGATATTTCGGAAGATTAACAGATGTCTCACCTGTTGTAGGGTATGCTGAGAAAAATGAACCAAAGATATTGGCAACACCAAGGCCGAACAACTGAGGGAGGCAAAAAGCTTCATTAGATTATGAATAGCAATGTTCTTGCCTTTTACTAAATAGTATGAAGATGTCTAGTGCTAGAACTTCATGCTTCATCACGAGAGCATATTGTTTTCAGCCACATATGATAGCAACAAGAAGTTTATCAATATGGAAACTCGTTACGGAGATAACAACAGCGTGCAAACATTGAGATCAATAATGTATTTATTGGCAGAACTTCAATATATATACACGTGTGTGTGCGTGTATGTGTACAGAACTTCAAAGAATGCAGAAAAACCTATAAACAGCTATAAGAAAAGTGAAAAACAGGGTTTAAACCACATGGCAAGTAAAATTTTAGACCCTTAAAATGACAAATTAAGAAGTGCCAAGTAGAAACAGAACAATGCAAATATCCCAAAAATAAAATACTTGCTCCTTTGCATGTTTATCATAGCAGATTTTGTCTTGTTGATGGTTCTAACCACTATTAGCAGCTAATAAAGGGTCAACGCATTGATAAGTATACATGAATATATATCTATTTAAAAGCATACCTCTTGATTTGAATCTAACTCGTACCCATTTTTTGCTGCTAATGCCTTTGCAATACCCACAGATTCCTAAAGTTGGAAAATCTTCTTTAAGGGACTCGTAATCGCAAGACAGGAAAAAGATTTGATAATAAGAATAAAATTGCATAACTCAACATAAATCAACTTACCAATATAGCTACACCAGTAATAAGAACTGCAGTGGGAATCAAAGACGTGATGTACTTGAAACCTTTAGGAACAGAAAATTTTGGAAGACCTTGTGGTATATCTCCTACCTAATACATAATTATTAGCATTTATTATTTCATGTTAATTTGTTGCTATTGCCATTGTCCATTAGAAATATAATTTACGTGAAAAATAAAAGAACATAAAAAATAGGGGAAGAAAAAAAATAGCACAAGGAGAATCAATCCAATAATTTGTGTTTCCAATATTATTGATGGTTTAGCTTTAAAATATCGTAAAAGACCCATTAGATTGAAGCGACTTCGATGCAGACATCCTCACCAATGATATGGAAGATGGATGAAACATTTTCACAAACACTGTGCCCAAAACAATTCCTGTGAGTGGACCAGCAGCTCTCAGGAACCGCAGGTACTTCCTTGATTTTCCCTACATGTGTACATATTAATCATAAAACAAAATCATGGTCTGAAGGCAGAAGCATACTGTATAGCAAAAGGACAAGTTCATACCAAATGTTTCATGACCAGAAGTATCGCTAGAATGACTGATCCCATTACAAAAGGTTGCCATAGAAACTACAGAAAAGAAAAACTGTTCGCATTTAATGGAATGAATCACTAAATAAAAACAAATAAAAATAAAAAAGGATATGCAGTTAATGCAAATGTATGGTGGTTTGTCGGTTTTCAGGGAAAGATATCTCAAACTCATTTTTACATAAAAAGGGTATACCACTTGGGCACGCAAAGCATACCCCATCAGCTCCCTCTATAATGCTCTTAACCAGCGGCACAATCTTGCTACTTCGCTCTACATCATATCCCAAAAAATATTTTATTTGAGATAAAGCAATCACAATGGCTGAAGCAGTTGTAAAGCCAGAAATTACAGAGTGACTGATGAAACGAAGAAGCCATCCAAGCCTGGAAACGAAAATAATACATTTCAGGTGAAGAGATAATGTTAGTCACCAACATAAGACACAAGTTAGTGCGAAAATGTGCTTGTCGGCAGACACACCAGAAGGGCTAGCCACCACATATGCAAATTCAACAATCTTAAGTAACATCAAATGAGCTGGAAGACCTAGACCAATTACGAGGAAATTTTGTAATTTATTATTTCATTTACCTGACAAAATTAATCTAAGCTTCCAAATTTGTTCTTTGGACCAAAAGCCCCGCCAATTTAACTGTTTAATAAAATTCTCAACGCTACTAATGACCACAAGCTAAAATGACTAGAGGCTGTTTATAGTTATAGCCCACATGAATCACTCGTCAAACTTCAAGGTGCATGACTACTGTTTCCCAGGAAAACCATTGACAAATATAGCATTATCAAATTCATACATCCTCTAGGTGCTTGGCATTAAGTGTATATATCCATGCTGAATGCTAATATTTAAAGTGCAGTATTTGAGTTAGACAAATAGGAATACCTCAAGAGCCCCATAATGCATTCCAATATCCCAACCATGAGTGCTAATAATATAGCCATTTCTGTATATAATGCGTCGGAGGAATCAACAATTCCACCTAAGACATTCGAGACCAGTAGAGAAACCAATGCAACTGGACCAACAGCAAGCTGACGTGACGACCCAAATATGGCATAGACAAATAAAGGCACAAAGCCGGAATCTTCCTTGCAAAACCAAAGGAAAATATTAGAAATTCAGAAGGGGGGAACAAACGCTGACAATATTTACATATTCAGAATTATAATAGTGAATGACCGGAAGAAAACTTGCTGAATAAATATTGTTCAGAATTTGGTTGCCGTAAAGTGTAAACATGAATTTTGATGCACAAAATTTCACTGTGTTTGGATAATCAGAAACCATACAACACTAACATAATGAAGTGTACAAGAAAGATCATAGACAAACTAGCCCTCAGAAATGCCAGAAACCATAATCAATTTTTTGATATTTCAATTTAAACAGTTGAAAACTGTCATTGTATAGAGAATCTTAATACCACAAATATTTGAATTTTCAGCAGATATCTCCAGTAAGGTGGACGGTAAATCAATAGTGAAGAATTTCCGAAGTAAATGGTTTTAACTTTTCCATTAAACGAGAAAGAACGTGACTGTGACAATTTGGCAATTCCTATTACCTAATAAACAAAAGCCAAGAAAAACAATTGACCTCATAATTTGGAATGAAAACTTACAGAGTCCATAAATCGGCGCAAGTCCAGCTAATTTTGCATAAGACATTGCCTGCCCATTCAAGAAAATGAAGAGTCAATTTTAAAATACATAAGTTAATAAATATTAATCAGACGTTTCAGTAATCTACAGCTTGATTATAGAGATAAAGAATGATACAGAAATTCACAGTCGAAAATCATTACTAATAAGAAGTTGTGATTAGCAAGTATTAAGCATCACTTTCTCAGCAACCAAAGCAATTTCTCATCTCGTTTCTTTCAGTTTCTCAGCGACCAAACATGGCACGTCAAGATTCAGCCAAATATCTCTCAAAAACTTGGCGCAATCCAGTTGGTCGAACTTTTTTTCTTCTATTTCACTTTCTTTTCCTTTTATTTTCCGTTTCCATCTTTTTCTCGCCAACCAATCAAAATATTTCTCGCAAACCTTAACGCATCTACATGACTACATGTACTTATATCCAAAGCACAGTTGATCATGATTAATGAGTACTAATCCATCAAATCATCAGAAAAAAGTAAAGGCAAAAGAACCAAGCAAAATTCAGATATCATCAAAACTTCGTCGACCAAATCTTAATCATCCAAAAAAGACTCTCATTTCAAACTTTCCTCCGATTTTCTCTCCACTTTCCATAATTCACTAAGCAGGTAAGCAAACAAACCGATTCAAAGCAAAACTGGGTTGACCTTGACGCAAACTTTAATCAGTCAAAAAAAATTTTCTCTCTCATTTTCCTTCACTTTCTCACCAGCCAAACAGGAAGGGGGAAAAAAAAAAAAAAGGTGGCGGCGAGGTTCGACGGACGTACCTGAGGAACGAGCATGACTCCGATGGTGACACCGGCCATGACATCGATCTGCAAATACTCGCGCCATTTGTAGGTCCGAATCCAGCGAGAGCAGGGGAGGCAGAATTCGAGCCAGTCGATCCAGGCCATGCTTTGGAGCCTCGACCTCCATCGCCATAGCAGAGAGCTCAGCGAGGAAGACGACGACGACGAAGACGACGTCGTGTTGAGGTGTTGCAAGGGAATGACCTTGACCGGCCTCGGCACGGGCATGGGCATGGCGGCGAGGTCAGTGGAGCTTGGGGATGCGTAGGTTATCTCCATGCGCACCACCGGCGCATCGAATCAGATAGTGACTCGCAATCGCGCGCGAATCAAATCCAAGCCAAGCGTACGATAGGAGGAGTTCGTGGCTCTTAGAAATCAGAATTAATTGAATTAAATTAATAAATAAATAAAAACACAACAGCAGCGAAATCACGAAAAGTCGAAAGAAAACTGAATAGAATTGGAATAAAAATATGGGTGAAGTAGGTAAATACCCAGAATTTATATAACAATAAAAATAAATACCCAAACTTTTGAAGTAATTGAGTTTCTAGTCAATTTGTGAATTACTTGCACATGCTTTTGGTAACAAAGTGAATTACCACCACTTACCCCTGTGTAAGTAATTACATCTTTTGGGTAATTGGTTATATTTTTCAAAAGATTGGGTAATAACTTACATTAAGTTTTAAAAATTGGGTATTCACTATAATTTCTCTAAAAATATTAAATTCACTTCTTCTTTTTTTTTTTCTTTTAATTCTGCGTTTATGGATTTGGTCCTTATTTGGATGGAAATTCGAGTGTGGATTTTTGTTTTTTTCCGATTTCTTCTATTTTAAATTTGGGCTGAACTTTCTTTTCTTTTTTGTAGTATATAAATGGGATAACAAGCATAGATTAGATAGAGTTAGTTATATGAGGATAAAATCCATTTCACTTTTTTTTTCTACCAATGTGCTTATAGATTTAGATTGGACAAGATTTTTCCAATACTTTCAATTGCTAAATTTTTGGCAATATAAAATTTCTCTCTTAAATTTTTTAATTAAACGAAAAATATATATTATTTAGTGTCTATTTAATATTTGGTTATTTGTAGGTTCATATATTTAAGAAGATGATCAAACTTTCAAAAAATTTAATTATTAGTCACTAATACATAAAAAAAAAAAAAATTAAAGGCACGAAGGTAAATGCACATTATATTATCATATAATTAAGAAAATGGCTAATTCTTTATCTCAATTATTATTATTTTACTTGTTAAACAAATAATCTATATTTAATAATATATTCAAACATTTAATTAGTCCTTTGTGGACTATTTCTCATAATAACAAAAACAAAAAACAAAAAACAATCATATGAAGGTGGAATTTCGATCAAACAAAATGATATTTATTTATTTTCACTTATTTTTGCTTGATGAGATATTTATGCATTTACTTTACTATATTTTTCACCTCGACATGGGTATAACTAGGGCTGTTCTTTTGTAATAAAAAAATAAAAATAAAAAAACCATGCATGGCGAGAAACCTAAAAGAACAAAGCACCTAATAATATGTTACAGTTGTAACTTTCATATACATACGCAAATGACAATCGAGTACATGTTACACGACACATGTTATAAAGTTGAAGTTGATTAATCATATATAGTAAGTATATATGATTTCAAAACCTTAACATCAATTATTCTAATTCTTGTCATTTTTGTACATTTCTTTCTTTCAGAGACGAACAAATTTCCATAGTACTCTAAAAGAAGTTTCCTCGCCAAATGGGAAATTTCCAAGTTGCTACGCCTCTATTTTATATATATATATATATATATATATATATATTCACTTTCACCAATCATGTCTGACTACGAGTACGAGGGGTTGTTTTTTTTTTTTTTTTCCGACGTAATGGTTTTGTGTATGACTATTTGGCTTAATATCGTACTAAAAGGGTAAAAGTGATTAATGTTATTGCCACTGGTCAATTACGATGATCTGTCTTGTGAATTTAAGCACCCCTTCGGCCATGTGATCCATGTGAATAAAAATCACGACAATGACTAATCTTTTTCTCTCCTTTTTGTTTTTTATGATTTCCTTTTTTGAAAGATAAATCACTTAACATTTTTCTATTAGTTAAGAAAATAATTACAATTTTATTTTTATGCCTTTAATTATTTATGAACTGCTGACTAACTTTTGAATTTTTAAAATATTATTATTTTATGCACAAAGCAAGTGGCATATGAGTGATCAGTAATAATAAATAAGATATTGAGATTCGTTGGAACGTGGACCTCGTTGAAGCAGAGAGAAAAGGTGAGCTTCGGGGAAATGGACTTGGACGGAATACAGGGCTAGTTCAAAATCAGCAACACTCAATTGCTAATTTTCTTTCTTTCTTTTGCTTGCTCCGAATTATATTTTTCTAATTAGTGCGTCTTGCTAAATTTCTCTAATTAGTTGCGTATACGTTATCATCTTTCGCCATAACAACAACTAATATTCGAATCCAATCCAAATTATATCTCCTTCTCTGTCTCTTTTGCTGTTCCTTCGATAAAACTTTAACAAATAAGTAAAAATAACTTATTATAATATATGAAGTGATTAAAAATTTTAAATAATTTTATTTAGACATAAAAGAAGGCATGAGAAGGGAGAGAATTCCTAATATTGTTATTAAGATAGTTATGATTGTCAAAAAATAAAATAAAAGATCAATGCTTAATGTACAATCAGCTAAAATAATTTGACGTCTTTATATGCATTATAATATAAAAACAAACGAGCAATGCTATACATACAAATTTTTTTACCAACTATTTTAATACAAACTCATGTGTCATATTATCATTGGTGAGTATTTATCACCTTGGTGAAAAGATTTTATATTTAGCCAATCAAAATATGACACATCAATTGTCAGATAGATTGATATTTAAAAGTTGGTAAAAGAGTTGATAGGTCTAGTATTTTCCCAAACAATAATACACTTACTTTTTATTTTTTCCCATCAACTACCAAGTAAGCTTTTGTTTTTATTTTATTTTATTATTTTTTTGCAAATTTTTGTAGTAGAAAATTTGAGCAAATGGCATATATCAAAGGAACTGTTTGGGACTTGCTATTTTAATGTTGAGTTTTAAAAGTAAGAAAAATTTAATAAATAGCCTTTAACGGGTGGTAATAAATACATCTATTATTATTTCTTTATTAGTAGTCTTGTACACGTGTTTTACACGTGCATAATTTTTTTTTTTAATTTTTTAGGCATTTAACCAAATTTTTGGGTAATTTTTTAGGATTTTGCCCTAAAATGTCGAAATTGAGGATTTAGCCATAACATGTAATATTTTATGTTACATGTAATATATATACGTATAAATGTGTAATATTACATGTGTTATATTTTATGTTACATGTAACATTACATTTAATGTTATATTTTTTACACGTATATATGATATGTTGGTGTGAATTTGAACCAACGACGAGATCCGTACCTCTAGGATGTGGTGCGGCAATGAAAAATAATTTTGGTCGGAATTTAAATTAGAAAGAAAATAAAAGAGATTGGATTTTTAAAGTGGTTCGGCCCTCTTTCGGAATAATAACCTACGTCCACTGAGAATTGTATTGTGACTACTTTGGTTACAAGAAAATCTAACCAACCCCCTCTACAGGCCCTTCATTCCTCTTTTATATTCGAGGGATTAAGGTTCGGAGAGGGTAAAACCATAACGCACGATCCCTAAAAAATCGGGAGTAAATGCCGATCAAAAGTGCGGTTATAAATGAACGGTTATCTTTCCCTTATGACTTGAGAATTGAATATCCTAACGGTTACTCAATCACGAGTCTTACGGGCTTAATTACAAAATATCCCACGATCGGAGCTAGAAAAGCATAACGGAAAGAGAGACCTAAACTACCAAGTGTGGACTTCATCTTCGATCGGGGGTCGCTAGCTTCGTAGGACGAGCCCTCTATCTTGAGTGAAGTCTTTACTTTCTCTCCGAGGCTAGCTTCGCGGGGGTGGATCATCTTCGATGATCTGTGGCCTGTGATGACGTGATATTCCTTTCCTATTAGAATCGGGGGCTTGTGCTCGCATTAAATGTGTCTCGGAAACTTCGCCCCCGAGGCCACATTTGCTGACGAAAAATCACTTGCAACATGTTACATGTAACATAAAAAGTTATATGTGATGGCTAAATCCTTAATTTCGTGAAATTATGGCTAAATATTTCAAACTTTACCTTTAAAATTGCTTAATTGGCTTTTTTTTTTTTTTTAAAATTTGTTTATTTATGATTTAAAATTTTATCCACCAATAAAGATAAATAATCTAAAAATATTAAATAAGAAAACAATGTACACTTTTGTTAAGATTCTACAATAATGAACTTATGTCATTTTGACCAACTAAAGGGGCAATTTTATTGTTTGATAAAAGTACAAGGGACAATTAAAAAATGTCAATTAAGGATTTAGTCATTTTATAATTTATATTTTAAAAATATAGCCCAAGTTTTGAAATATTAGCAAAATAATAATCAGGTCAACATCTAAAAATTTATGACTAAAGAAATAAAATTTCTGAGTAAATAAATAAAACACATAGTCATAAAATTTGTGACTATAGTTACAAAATTTCAGAAAATTTGAAATAAACACAATAAAAAAACTAAACATTCATTAACAAAATAATCAACTCGCAAATGAATGATTGCCTATACAACTAAATTTACAAAGCTTATTACTAAATAAAAAATATCTTATAAATAGCAAAAAAAAAGGCAGCTAAAGAAGTAAAAAATTTATGACTAGAGACACAAAATTATAGACAATATTGTCTGCAACAAACAATAAAAATTGAATTAAAAAAATTAATGACTGCAGCCTCAAAAATCTAGACTTGAATGTATGGTTATTTTACTAATAAAAACAAACATAGCCTAGTTGTTAAGAACTAATATAAATATATGGTTATTTATTATAAAAATCGATTAAAAAACTAAAATAAAAAAGGTAAACAATATTTCCAATAAAAAAATAAAAAATGCTAAGGATAGATGCTCTTGTGGCGTTTGTCCAATCCTAATCATTGATGGCTGTGGGCCCACAACCATCAATGGTCAGGATTGAACAGATACCACACCCGCGTCTGTCCATAGCATACGTCTAAAAAAATTAAAGTAGTGCTAGACATACCAACTTTTTAATACAAACTTATGTGTCATATTATCACTAGTGAGTGTTTATCATCTAATTAGAATTATGCCAATCAAAACATGATACTTTAATTGCCACATAGGTTGGTATTAAAAAATTAGTAAAATAATTGGTATGTCTAGTATTATTAAAAAAATATAGCACAACGGGTCAACGATTGAGGAAAAAAATAATAAATCTAATTATCTTAAGAATTTTTTTTTTTTTAGATCATTATACTACAAAAGAATTGTTGAAACTAGAACAAAAAAAATTAAATAGAAGTACCTTGACCCACTAATTGCCTTAAAGATGTATTTCTACTTACAGTTTAATCTTTTAAGGAAGAATTGTCGCTAGGGAAATTCACCTTCATCGAATGATCCATCCACCAAAAGCAACGCAAAAGATCATTTTATTTAGCGAAACCTCTTGTTTCCTTGGAGCCACTCATACACTTAAAACAAATATATCTTAAAAGTCATTTGATGGCAAAGTACAAAAAATTAAATTCAAATATCCTTAATAATGTATAAATGTTTTTAACTCAAATACAAAAAACTGGATTCAAGTATTCTTATTACAGTACTCTCTTATAATCTCAATTCAAATGCCAATCAAACTCTTCTCCAAACATCAATTTGAATTCAAAATTTTGCCGAGAACTCAAATCAAATTGAATTCATATCCAAACGACCCCGACTTACAGAAAATGGACTGAGCTGCTTCAAAGTTGAAACGATTTGCTTGTAATGAAGTGTAGCTTTTTTTGGACGAAACATAGACTAATAACATTACAAAACCATTAGCCATGGTTCTATTATTATAGATTGAAGCGGCATGGTTCTATTATTATTCCACACCCAACTCAAGCATATCCAAGCATTTGATATAAGCACACACTAAAAAAAACACAAAAAAAACACAAAAAACAAAAAACAAAAAAAACCATTTAGATTTTGCACAATGATGAAGCGTGGCCATAACTTTTTTTTTTTCTTTTTTCTTTTCCTAATGCAGACACATTAAAGAAAGAGAAAAGAAAGGAGGAATTGCACGAAAGTGTGCCTCCAAACTAATCAAATTCTGTTGTACAATAGAGCAGTAATTTCCTGCTACATTAGGATCAAAAGAGTAACATAATAAGTACACACTACTTTTTTTCTACTAACACTAAGACTTCTAGTGTGCCTGAGCGTGCTCGGGCTTGTGCGAGAACTCGTAATCCAAATGGACAAAGGCACGCTCGATCTCAGGCAACAATTCGAGCTTCTCCTGCAAGGACTCGCCAATATCGTGAGCCTCCTGCAAGGGCATGTCCGCAGGCAGGACAATGTCGACCTCGACAAAGTAGTGAGACCCAAAGGTGTAGGCCCGCACAGTGTCGATGTGCCGTATGGCCTCGTGGTGGTTCCAGCAGAGGTACGTCAGTTTCTGTAGGTATTCTGGAGCTGCCGATCTTCCGACAAGCGAGTTGACATTTTCGAGCACCGTCATCGACCATGTTCGGATGGTGTACAAGGCCAGCTGCAGAAAGTTCAAGGTTTCGTATTATGCAATCAGTAGATGTTTAAAACTTGGACATCAACAAGCAAATGACAATTCCAATAGTATTTGGTGCATATCAAGAGTTCTCTTAAAAACAATGGAAAAACCATATGATTAACGACAAATTTGGTTGTTTTCTAAGCAAAATCACCAAATTTTCTAAGCAGGGTTGAGGGATTTGTGTGTGGATCTTTAAGATTTAGGGTGTTTGGTAGGAGGGATTTGTACAGGGCATCAAAATTTTTTATTTAAACAACTTATGATCTTTCCACCACGTATGGTATAATGCAAATTTATTCTAATACCTTTGAAAAGGTAAAGTTAACAAAGCTTTCCTTTCCTTTCCCTCCTTTTGTTTCCTTTTCCTAATACCTAGCAACAAATAAGAAAGAAACCCCAAAACCACATTTTCCCTCCCACCAAACACAGTCTAAGTCAAAGCCTTATTCACGACAACCCTAAAAATGAACACTCAACATCTATGGAGATGCTAGGACAACTAACTACCTCAAGTCTTAAAATAACAAAGTTGGTTTATTATTTTCATAAGCATTTTCCATTAGAAGGAAAAAGGCAGGATGAGAGAGAGAGAGAGGGAGAGATTCACTAACAATTATAGCTCCAACAGGATCCATCCAATCGTCAACATAGTTGGCGAGGAGCGCCGCGAAGAGGCCAATGATGTTGGTGATAACATCAAAAAAGTGGTCTTGGGCATATGCTTTAACAATTTCATTGGTGAACGAGCGACAATAAATCATCAGGAGTAGCTTCACCAGAGTCACCATGAGCATAATTCCAACCACCCAGCGTTCTTGTTCTGAGGTCAAGCTGAAATCACCCTCCTAGTAAATGCATTAATAGAACGAGACATGCATAAGCTGGTTTAGTAAATCTAAAAGAGAAACACAAACTTTATAGGTTAAGGCTTGATTACTGGCTTCTAATATCAAAAGAAGTGAAAAGAAACTTTGGATAAGGGACTTTTACCAGCGAAAATAATAGAAAACCCAGCGAAAATAATAGACAACGGAAAACTTACATCAGATAATAAGGTGCGCACCGACTCCAAGATGATTTGCAGTCCCAAAGTAGCCATGACAGAGGCAAACACAAGGATGCCCTGCATAACAAATGAGTGGCGACTTGCTGACATTTGACATATAATGAGAAAATCCGGCAAAACCCTAGCATTGACCAAAGATGACTCGTGACATCGCGGAATTCACTCAAAATAAAACAATATGAATTGGGAACTAAAAGCACCACAAAATTAAGTTTCCTTTAATTTCCAACTTCCTTGCAGCAGTGCAAATAGGATGAAGAAGGATGATCTAACTTATGGCCATTTCTTCCAAGCGACTTGTATAATTACGGTTAAGTCTCGATCACATATCATTGCTATCATACTTTTTCTTACCAATATATTGCGGAACCATTCATCAACCAATCAAATCTTCTAAAATTGACTGTATATATGCACAACATGAATGGTAAAGTACAATCAATGTTTCAGCATCAGTTTCATTTATGTTATAACTTAGGTCTAAAGCATAATTCAGACACAACATGGACATGGAACATAAGAGACCTTTGAGAACTTTTTTCACAGATGTCCAGCGACTTATATTCTCAAATATCAAGTAATCAATCTAACTGAAAATGACAAGTTCGTAGCAGTTTTTTCGGTTACGACCTGGAGAAACTTGGAAACACAACATCCGCCACAAACAAACATAGTTACCATATCCCATATGCATCCATAACTAATTATCAGAGTAGATCGAAATTTAACCAACAATAACCAAAGAAAAAAAAATGTTCGGAGAACTGACCAGTGGCTGCATACGCCTCTTTCCAATAGGGTACTGATACGGGTTCGGTGTTTGCATGGAGAAAGCAGTAAACCAAAGGATGAAGCCAGACAAAAGATCGAGAAGCGAGTCCAAAGTGGACGCGATTATGGCCAAAGAACCACTTCTGATCGAAGCATACACTTTGGCCGCGAAAAGAACCATGTTTGCAAGATTCGAAATCCTGATGGCAAACGTCTCGCTTTTCGCCAAGTTCTCCTGCTCTTCCTGCAACCATGAGTAACATTTCGATTCAGAAATTTGAGACGTGCAGATGTAACTATTAACAGAAGAATTCTATTGCAAAAAAAAACCTTCGACATCCCGGGAATGAAACCGCGCTCCGCCAGGGCATCCATCTCGGTAAACCCCTCGAGCATTTCTACTTGCTGCTGGTAGTATTCAGCCACGTTATCTTCTGGACCTGTGGCCATTGAAGCCTCATAAGGTGTGACGAGTATCATTATCTGAGATTTTACGCAATATATTTCTATTCCTTTTTCACCTAGAGCATCATAATTTCATAAATAGAAGGAATAAAGCAAGTGAATATATTCCCGTTGCACTACAGACGACGGGTCGTAACGATGGCAACACATACTGGCTGTGTTAAAGAAACTTGCTAAAATTAACACAGCTTAATTGGCTTGCAAAACACTAATCTCGTCCTTAATTTTGATGCCGTTTGGTTAATTAAGATTCAAAGTCTGGGACAGATTTAGTAACAACCCCAAGTTCAGTAACAGGGCCAACAACACAGACACACAAAAGGAAAACAGAAAGTGAGTACTGAAACACCCAAATATATACAGAATTTTTTGCAAAGACAAAAAGAAGGTAAGAGAACTAAGAACTGGCAAGATCAGAAACAAAAAGGTAAAAAGTTAGAGAACATTCTAAAAGCCCATGTTTGAATACACCTCTATTTTGTAAACTAAGTTGTGAGAGGGAAAATAAATAAATATATATATATATATATACACACACACACACATATACATATATATATATATATAGACACATACACACATATATCATTGGAGTGCCAAAAAAATGAAAAAAAAAAAAAAAAAAACACACAGAGCCAAACTTCTCAACTTAAATAATAGTCTCATACTCTTAGCCAAAAAAAAAAAAAAAAAAAGAAGAAGAAGAACAGAAAGAAACCGAACTAATTAATAGTCTCATACAACCTCAAAAACAACAAATTAAAACTCAAACAAAGAACTTACGAAAAGAAACCAACTGATTGCTCAAACAACCCATCAAAACCTTGAAATTCCACAAACCCATATGTGGAACAATTCTATGTAAAATCTTCAGTCACTTAAACAAAAAATCAATAGCTATACATATATATATGTGTGTGTGTGTGGATCAACTTTACTCTTATCAACAACTATATGGTTCATTTATTAAAAGGCTCACAAAGATGCTTCATAATTATTCCCAGAACCTCCTGGCCATTTGGCCATGCATAATTTAGAATATTTTGACTAATGACCCGCATTAAAATATTTTTTAAAAAATCACATCAAAAAAAAGGAAAACGAAATGGAATCGAAATTAAAAAAGGGCAAAGCCTCCATTTTCTGTGAATGGAAAGATATACCAAACGCACATTGAAAGGGAAATCCGAACAATTAAAATAATCTGACACGTTAATTAATGATCTAATTAATATTCCCTAATTACGACGAATATAGTACCAAAACAAGAAAAATAAATACAAATATTCTCAGAAGCACCAAGGCAAAGAACAGAACAAAAATTTCTATTTCAGAGAAAAAAATAATTATTCCTAAAATCCCAGATACCAACCAATTAAGGTCCAAGATCAAGTCCAAAAATAATGATATATAACTTTTTATATAAAAATTAAAATTAAAAAAAAAAACCTAAAACTCCATAGCAGTCATGGAGGCCACGAGGGGGCTTTTTGTCTTTGTGCTGTGTGGACAACTGGAAGCCGTCGAAGTTCAACCGCCACGACCGGTCGCCATTGCTCGACTGGCGCAAGAGCGCGAGCTCTTCGTCGCCGTCGAGATTCACCGGCTCCGCCATTTCCCGGTCGCCGGAGAGAGAAATTTCAGGATATATAGAGAGAGAGAGAGAGAGAGAGTTATTATATGTATATATATATAGCTATATATATAGCACGTGAGAGTGGTGCTTTCTGATTGAGGCTACTTGTGGTCAGAGATTTACGACCAGAGACTGCTAACTTTGTTTGTTGTTTGCGAAAATATCCATTCGAGAGAGAAAATAAAATAAAATCGAAGGAAACTTTTTTTTTTTTTTCAATGGGAAAATCAAATTAAGATCAGGTATTTTTCGGTGCCCACGCGCGTTTTTGGGGTACGCGCCAACGAATAATGATTTATATCCGTGGCGCGTGAAAAACGAGTTTGGTGCGGAAAGGGGAAATGCGAATTTATATCCGTATCTCAGAGAAACACGTGGACGGCTTGGATTGAGAGATGGAGACGTGAGTTAGAGGAGGAGAGTGCTGTTTTAATAAACTTGGAATTTATTATGGTGAGTGAGTGGGATGGCGACGGGAATGATCTGGAGCTGATCTCAGCCGCTGGATCCTCATCGGAATTTGAGCGGCCTGCCTGCCTTGTGGGTCCTGTTCCTAGAAACCGGATGTATTTTTGAATATACAAATAATTTTGGACGATACGTGTGAATATGTAATTTTTAGCATTAATTTAAAAAAAAAATGCTATAATCAGGTGCGATTGAAAAATCGTGATCGTCCATCATAATAAATTTCACGTGTATAAAAAATAGAAATAAAAGAGAACTAAAAGATCTTTCTTCAATTTTTGTTCAGTAGTTAAATATACAAAAAAGACAAAAATAAATAAGAGATTTTTAAAGATTTAACCAAAGTTTTGTTAATTTTTTAAAAAGTAGCTCTAATTTTATGAAATTAAAGATTTAGCTGTTAATATACGTATAATATAACGTGTATTATCTTATATTATAAGTTATATTACACGTATAATATATATAACATATTATGTTACACGTGTGTTACAACTAAATCTTTAATTTTGACATTTTATATAGTTAAATTATTCAAATTTTACTTTTAAAATGATTAATTTTTTAATTGGTCCTTAAAATAAAATAATAAGCAACTGAAATAAATAAATAAATAACTGGCTGAGACCAGCTTATCACCCACGTCCGCACTTCTATAATAGTTAATAGATATAATTTCAAGTATAAGAATCTATTTTGCGTGGATTAGCATTTTTGAAATATGTCGGATTTTAATTTTTATGAAAACCGTGTTCAATTGATTCTCATCTTTATATATATATATATATATATATATATATATATATATATAATTGAAATTGGAAGTATAAGAGTCTGCTTTGAGTGGATTAGCATTTGCGATTTGTATGAAATATGTTCATTTTTTTTTTTCAGAAACTATGTTGAAAATCATGTTCAATTGATTCCCGTCTATTTTATAATTGAAGGCTAAGAGTTTGCTTTGCGTGGATTTAGCATTCTTGCTTGTCCGAAATATGTTCAATTTTAGCGTGAAGCCATGATCAAAATCATGTTCAAATGATTTAGATCTTTTTTCTTTAATATAATTGAAATTGTAAGAGTCTGATTGCGTTGTGAATTATTGTTAGGAATAACGTTCATAAGATATTTTTGTCACCCTTATCAAAAACTTGATTTGAATCGTTTATTTAAATAGGTGTTAGTCATTAGATATTTTGTCAAATTCTAACGGAGTCTATAATAACTAATTCGGATTTATTTATTGAATAAATTGTTGGGATAAAATTTTGTCACAATTTCACATGGAGCACGTGACCGGGTATCTTGGCTCAAGATGTATGCGGTGCCATGTGCCGGCTCTATGAAACTTGATATTATAAGTGAGAATGTAAGCTAAGAATTATAGAACAATAAGAGAGAAGTTCTCAAAAGCGATTTCTTCCTCCATCGCAGCTTGGGGAAGGTCCCATTTATGGGCATCCCGATGTCCTTTCAATTGGGCTCTTCAGGCATTTTGTATGAACTCCATGAATGCGGAATTAAAGGCTCGTAAATGTCATCGTTCGGCTTTGAGTGGAGACCCTTCGGTATCCTGCTCTGAGGTGATGTGGCCAGGTGATCCTGAAGGCATGGGTCCACGTGGCTTTTGGTAACTTTTGAGTTTTCTAACAGGAATTAGGTGGTTCCGACGTGCGCATGTACCCGCCGCCGCCTTTGGCGCCTTCCTTGGTCAAAGGATTTTCCCATAGCTTGGTCAAAGGATTTGATTTTTCAAATCCCAATCTAACAAGGATTAATGTCAAATTAAAATATCACCTATTTAATTTGAATGAGTAATAATTTACTAATTAAATAATTATAAAAAAATCTTAAAAATATATATTTAAATTTTAAATATATTGTAAATATCTCATATTTAAATTATTTATTAATTTATAATTTTAATAAGAGTAACTGGCACCTGAGGCCCCTAATCTTATCGGGTTGTAACACTTCGGCATTCTTTTCTTTTTTGCGTTAAACTCTCTGAATTTAGAAATTATTGCATTTTACCTTATGTTAAAAACGTCCATCCAATTTTTGACAGAATTCTACTCTCCACTATCAAGTATTAGGAATAGTTATTTTTGGGTTGAAACAAATCAAAAAGCATGTTAATCCAAAGGAGGAGTTTATGCTTACTTAAGATTTAGACTAATCTTCATATAATTATCTAGTGACCTCGATTCGAATATTTATAATGGTACTTAAATAAAGACTCAAGAATAAGGTCGGTCAAATTATTGCACTGATGTCCCTTGAACTATACGCGTTTATACACTTTGGCACCCCAACTTTTTTTTTTTTGGCAGAATGCTCCCCAATCTCACAAAACTGTTACATTAAGCCCTTCCGTCCAATTTTCGTCTATTTTTGGACGGAACCTAGCATGTGTTTCTCATGTGAGCCATTTTTTAGGGTATTTTGGTAGTTTTCAATAAAAAAAATTAATTAAAAAAAATCCCTAATGTATCTCTCATCTTCGTTCCTCTCTCTCTCTCTCTCTCTCATTTATGTTCGGCGGCGTAGGGGATCGGTGATTAAGCCCGAGCAACGGATCGGCGCTGTGGGGGTCGAGGTCGAACGTCGGTAGCTGGTGGACGTCGATCAGCGGCACAAGCAGCGGATCGGCGCTGCGGAGGTGGCGGAGAGCGATCTCCACCTCGCCGTTGCACGACTGCGATCGCACCGGGGAGAGCTTCCGAATCTTGCGGGGACAGAAATGGATCTTGGACGGAAGCAACGAGGTCTACAATGGAGCATTGCTGAGCTGCGTCGAAGACGTGCTTGTCAGGGCGATTGTGGAGGCGGGACAACGGCACGAGCAGCGGATCGGCGCCACGGAGTTGGCAGAGAGACGACGACACAAGCAGCAGATCGACACAGCCACTGCCGCCGGGATCGTTCTGACCAAGTCGATGTTGAACACCCACCGCGGCGGTAAGTTTGTGATTGACCTCGGTGTGGCTTAGAGCCGCGGTGGCTCCCCAGCGTACAGCCCATGCGGGAGCGCCGACTTCGGCGGCGGCGGGCACCACCACGCGTCGCTGCTGCTATCGCACGCGGACGAAGCGTGCCAGGGGTTCATGACGTCGGCGTGCGTGGAGGACGAAGGGTTCGCGCCCTATAGACCTCATCGACGGCGAAGTAGAACGAGCCATGTGCGGCGAAGTCTATGGCTTTGGTGACGTTGAGGACGACGCCGAGCTGGGCGCTACTCTTGAAGGCCTCACAGAGGCAGTCGGCGTCGGCGTCGGCCTAGAGGACAATCTTGAGGCCGACGCAGCACGCCCTCCGACATCGCCATAGCGCTGCGTCACCGCCGACACCGACGGCAGAGCCAGAGCCGCCCACAGGCATACCAGGCTCATCATCGCCACCGCCTTCGCTGCCATTTTTGCTTTCTTTACTTGCTTGCTTGATTTGAAACAGCAGAGGAGAGAGAGATGAGAGAATGAAATTATTGGTTTTTTTTTTTTTTTTTGCTCATGGAATGTTTGCGTGTTTTTTTTTGTTCTGATGTGAGAGTTTTAAGGGGTTCATAATGACAAGATTTTGTTCCGATGTGGAACGTTTGCTTGATTTTGGCATATTTTTTTAAAAGAGTAATTTGCACTGATGCCCCTTGAACTTTACGAGTTGTGGCAACTTACCCCCTAATATTTTATTTTTGGCATATTGCTCCTTGAATTCGAAAATCTTGACAAATTACTACAAATTGGTAACTTCCGTTTATTTTTAGGACGGAAGTTGACATGTGATTGGCACATGACTAAATATTAAGGGCTTTTTTGTCATTTTACTTCCTCTTCCTCTTTCTTCTTCTTCCCTGATCTTTTTTTTTTCCGACCAAAACTTGAAATAAAAATAAGAATTTTTTCTTAATCAAAGATTTAACAACAATCAATCAATCTGCATATGTCAAGCTCACAAACAAACCTAACCTTCCATTCATAATGTCTACGCCAATCTCACAAAACCCAAGTGGAGATCGAGTAGTAGCAGCAAAAAAAAAAAAAAAAAAAAAAAAACGAACGCTCCTCCACCGGAGATGAGGGCGATATCGGGGTGCCGGAGAGAGGCGATGGGGACGGAGGAAGAGAACCAGGCTTTGATGGAGACAAGGGCGCCGGCCTGTGATCGCCGATGCCGACGGCGCCGTTCCTGGCGGAGACCCTCTTTTCGCCCTCCCACTCTGCGCAGGCCGACGCCGCTGCCATCCTCCTTAACCACTTCATCTCCTGCCGCCACTCCCTCTTCTCCACGAGCAGCTACCACCGCTCCTCCTCCTTCCCCGCCACCGTCCAGTCCTCCACCGCCGCCCTCCCATGACGGAATGATGCTTGAGGCCTGGCGCGGTATCGGAGGAAAGCAGCGGAGGGCGAGCTTGAGGAAATGGTGCTCGAGCCTGGCACGGCAGCAACGTACTCCTCGTTGACGCTATTGGTGTCATCGTTTTCTTCCTCAAAGAGCTCGAGCTTCAACTAGTTGGCTACGACGGCAAGGACCACAACAACGACGCGGGTCAGCGTTTTGGTGTTTCGGAGTTCTGAATTGGTGTGGAAGTCGAGTTGATGAATCGAGCCTTGACGGCTTTGATATAGCCGTCGTCGCACTATTGGCAACGGAGATTGGCGTTCCGGCTGACGAATTTGAATTGGCTGTTGTTTGGCCTGCAGATTTATAGTTGTTTCGGTCTGAATTTGAATTGGCTGTTGTTTTAGTTTTCTCCATTCTAGTACTCTTCGAACAATTTTTCAAAGTGGGATTTTTTTTTGTTTTGGTATTATAGAGCATGTGGCAAAATAAACTAGTGATCATACGAGTGGGAAAAATGATAAAGAAACTGGTGTATAAAATGATAAAGAACTGATGAAGAGAAAATAAAGAATCAACTTTGTTTGTTAGTTCTAGATATTTTGGGTACGTGACTTTTTTTTTTTTGTATGTTTTTTGTGGCAGGGGTCTAGGTGACATGGGTTTGGTCAGAAAAAAAAAAAGAATAAAAAAGGAAGCTTGGGGAAGAAGAAGAAGAAAGAAGAGGGAAGAAAAGGAATAAAAATGACAAAAAAACCCTTTAAATCATACCTACGTAATAAATTGTCTTAAATGCCCTTTTCGAATCATGTGAATGGCACATGGGTCGGAAATTCCGTCCAAAATTTAACTCCAGTTATCAATTTGTATGGATTGGCCAAAATTTTTGAATATAGGGTGCAACTTACCAAAAATTAAAGTTTAGGGTGCAACCGACCAAACACGTAAAGTTCAGGGGGTACCAGTGCAAATTACTCTTTTTAAAATGACAAGATTTACCCTTGTCAATAGGGTCACGTGAGCAGCACATGCTCATTTCCGTCCATTTTTGGACGGACGTTTCCAATTTGGGCCACATTGCAACGAATTTTGAAATTCGGGGAGCATTCTGCCCAAAAAAAAAAGTTGGGGTGCCAAAGTGTATAAATGCATATAATTCAGGGGGCATCAGTACAATAAAGCCTAATATATAAAATACCTTTGATAATCTGGATCATTACTTTCACAACGTCATGAACCATATTAGTGATGCAGGTCAAGGAGATATATATATATATATATATATATGTAATGACATGAATTTAATATCACTGTGCTAATTAAGTAATTTGTATTTCTACCTCAGTTGTTACCAATTTGTAAAATTGGTCAGTTTCGTCAAATCTGATAATTTGGAACTATGAGAGAAATTATGAAATTAGCATGGTTATCTTACAATCTTAAAAGTTAGACGTGTTAGGAATTTATGTTTGATTCGAAATTGATATTTAAATTCCTAAGTTTACGTTTTTAAATAACGTGTGCAATTTTAAAATTTCTCGGAAAATTTGTTGCATTTTTCGTGGTCCATTTTTTTGGCCATTTTGGGCCCAATTAGCCCAAGCCCATTAGGGCATTTCCTTTCTCCCCTTCTCTTCCTCCACAGCCGACCAAGCCCCCCCCTCCTTCACAAAATTTTTCTTTCTTCTTCTTCTTTCCTTTCCTCTCTCTCTCTCTCTCTCTCTCCGCCGGCCAACTAGCCTCCCCGCCGGTGCCGCCCAGCTCCGCCCAGCTCGCGTGCACAGCGCCGGCGCCGTCCGGCCGCCAGCACCGCTCGGCCCCGAGCTCCAGCCGCACGCGCATCGCGAGCCCAGCGCGAGCCCAGCGCGCCTCTCCCTCCCCTCGCGCAGCGCGAGCCCAGCGCGCCTCTCCCTCCCCTCGCGCCCGCGCGCTTCTCCGAGCAGCAGCGCCTCTCCCTCCCCTCGCGCCCGCGCGCTTCCTCGAGCAGCAGCGCGCCTCGCCGTCGCGCGCAGCCCAAGCTTCCCCAGTCGCGCGCGCGCAGCCCAGCCGGAGCACCGAGCTCCTCCGCGCCGAGCTCCTCCGCGCCGATCTCCTCCGCGCCGAGCTCCTCCGCGCGAGCTCCGCCCGCTGCCGGCCACCTCAGCTCCGGCCAACCCCTCTCGCACGGCCGCGTAACCACGCCGACCCTTGTCGCGTCGTGGTCTCCTCCGGGCAGCAACCGTGCTCCTCCTCGCGTTAAACCCCTTTCTTTTCGTACATTGTCGTTGACGCCGACACCGAGGTAAGCTTCGTGTCCGCAGCGTTGACGTCGAATGTTCATTTTTTTTGAATCTTTAGTTTCAGCGGGTTAACTCTCGTTTTCGTTTATGTTTTGAGCTCGTCGTCCCTTCGCTCCGCCGTTGAATTTCTCGACAGCCGTAACGCGCTTCTTTGAGCCGCAAATTCTCAAGTTTGGTGAGCCTCGTTTCCTTTTTGTGGTTGTTGTTAGATACTCGATTTTCGTTGATTGTGTTGTTAAAGGAATTCTATTTTATTTGAGGCTTGTTTTGTAAAGCATCGTATTGAGTATTATGTTATGTCGTAGTGGGTGAATTAAATTAGTTTGCGTTCAAGAAATCGTGTTTTTATGGGTTTGAACTTGTTGGACGCCTAGAGGTCGTTTTTAATTCGGTTTACTTGAACTTTTGACACCTTAAAGTGTGATAATTTAGTAACGAACAAGTGGGGAATTCGTTTTTGCGCGGCAAACTTCACGCGCTTAAATGTGTATTTTTCGCACTATATTTGTAATCGTTGAAATCCCGATTTATCCGTGCTTAGACGAGCGGGAACTTAATTTTCTCTTTTAGACGCGGTTTTGGAAAAAATAAAAATAAAAATAAAATTTCCAAGTGATATTATTTTGAAAGTTTGATTTGGAGATTTGTTGTCAAAAATCAAATAGTGGAAAAAGAGAAAATTATGCACGTTATTGGTTTTTCAACCGTGTGAAGTTGTATTTTGGCAAGTAGACCATTCAAATGTGAATGAGTTATAAATTGGGTCACAATTCCGAGTGTTTCCCATCGTGTTGCATTTAGTTCGAAAATTTATTCGATCATTTTATTATGCCAAATTGTGCAGGATCACCACCGAAGTGCTTAAGGACGCACGACCCCTCACCGTCGTATACTAAAGGTATAACCAAGCGGCCAAAAATCGAGTTCTTGTGTAAAATGATACGATATTGGAAGCGTGACTTGAGCTAGGATATTGTTGGAATCCTTGAGAATTATGCTACGAGTTAGCCTTTGAGACTCGAGAATAATCGTTGTTATGAAATTGTGGAAATGTCTTGATATTATGTTTATTGACTCTAGTTGTTGATATGTTGGATTGTGACCGAAATTAGTTCGGTGCTGGGTTGATATTAGGTGAAGGCTTCGGCCGGGATTATCCGAAAAACAGGGGAAACTCTGCCGGATTTCCGGCTCGAAGCCTAGGCACTTTTATTGATTTAATCATTGTACGAGTAAGGCTAAGAACCTATTCCTCACATAAACAAATCCAATGACAACAGTTAGGACGGAAACAACCTTAGATGGGCATTCTTAATAAATTATTAACCGTTCCACTAACTAGAGTCACATTCTTCGAGTCCACCAATTCCAAGTTCTTCCTCTCCTGTATTTAGTGGTAAACCTTGGCGTTGATCATTAATTGCTCGTGTGGAACAGAAGCATCTCACACAAAGCACGAGAAGAGACGCCCCTAGGGAAAGGATTTCGAGGACCGAAGCGAGGAGCTTAGGACCTCAAGTAAGTGGATCTCCTCTGTAACACGAGTAGGCTTTACCTTGTTTGATTGTTTCTCTTTCTTGTGATGTCGTGAAATGTCGCTTGGGATGTTTAGTTTCCTAGGTGCGTGAGTATGGGCTCACGTGCTTATACCCTGTCTTCTAACTCGCAATTATGGGGTTGCGAGTCTGCATATATTTTAAGTACATGTGTGATTGCGTGCATGAGTCTCCTGTCTGTGGGTATGGGACCACGGACATAAAACTATTTCTGTTGTTGTTGAGAACTTATTGCAGGTAAGAGAGAAACTCTAAGATAAGCTAAGAGGGGTGAAAACACTGTATGTGTGCGGGTAGGGCCTGACGAGGCCGCAAGTCATGATCGGTCCCGAAATAGCCCGACGGGGTCACTTATCATATTTCGGGGCGGCCTGAGAGCCTAGGGGAGGTCGGTGGACGACCTTCCTCTGTGTGAGTACCTTGCTCATTTGGGTGGGGCCCGACGGGGCCGCGATCATGATTTGGTTCCGAAATAGCCCGACGGGGCCAGCAGCCATGATAGATTTCGGAACGACCCGAAGGACCTCGTGGAGGTCAGCGAGCTATTTTTTTTGGCACAATTCAGCGGGCCCAGTAAGAATTAATAAGGATTCTTTAAACATGAAAGTCGTGTGCACACGTAATTCAATCAAGGAGATTGAATTCTAGAGTCTTGTGTTGAATCCAGCATTGGATGATCTTGAGGTATAATCATGATCGAGCCGCCGGAGGCTCGATTTTAGAGGAGGGTAGACTTATTCTGACTCAATTATAAATTCTATGCGCATATGTTTAAATAAGTCTCGATGTAAAGCATTATACATCTTTAATCCACTTATTGGGCTATTAGCTCACTAGTGTGCTCGTGTTGCAGGTAAGTTGAAGGGGAAGCTGGAAAACTAGGCGACATGGAAGGATAACGGCGAGTGCATACGGGACCGACCTTGGGAGAGTCGGGTATACCGCCGGCTAGCCGTTGGCATTTATTTTGAGAAGTTGTTGTAATTGTTTTGAAAATCCCACGTGAAAACTCTTTTGATGGTCGTGTGGTCACGGTTACATCCCGTGTTAGGCATTTAAATGTATTGTCTTATTGTTATGTAAAAAGTTTCAAATTCTACCGTATTTTTGGGACTTGAAAATTGGTAAATCTATTATGATTATTGTGAAATTATATTTCCTTTTACGTGTTAGTTTTTGGGTCGTTACAATATATTTTATCTATCACATACTTATTTAAATATGTCGACCTATAATTTTAATCCTCTAGTGTGCAAAACTTTTTACATACTAAAATTATAGTTAAGTCAATATATTTTGCATGTTGAATAAATATTCATTTTACAGTAAAATAAACCAAACAAAATTCACAATAACTTTTTCTTTTATTTATTTCTAGAAAATATTTTACATTTGATTTTAAGGTTTTTTTCCTAACAAGCTTCTCAACAGAGCTTTGGATTTTTGTGGAATCGCCTGAGATATCACGTACGTGCAAGAAAGATATTTGGAATTTTGTTAGAAAGTATATTTAGAATTTTGTAACTAAGTGCTATTATAAATATCCCCTCAAGTCTTCATTGAGCCTTAGAGAGATTGTTTTGAGCTATTAATGTATTTGAAAACATCTGAGCATTTAGGCTTAGTCTTTTATCTCTCGAAAAGTTTTCTCAAGAAGCAAATCAAGCTTATAGTAGACGAAGAATCTGAAGGTGTGCAAGTGAACAGGCGGTTCGCACCCTAGTGAAGATCATCGTGGATTACAGCTTAATGGTAGATCAGAGAGTCATTGTAATTCCAAAGTCATGTGAGTGAAATTTTACTAATTAATTAATTCACCTTCATACCTATTATGATTAGCATCTATGATTTTTTCCTAAGTTTGGGTTTTGGCCATGTAAAATAGAGATATATGGTGTCAATCTCTTATTACTTTTAATGTTTATTTATCTTACTTATTATTCTTATTTTATTTACTTTCAAAATTAGAAAAACATTTACCCAACTGTCTGTTAGGTCAGCACTGATATTTTTCGTCTATTAGATTTTACAGTTGGTATCAGAGCAGGTTTTTACATCTGTAGGGAGATTTTCGGAACAAAAAGATCATCATGATGCATTAAGAGAAGAATGATCAACTATTTGACCACTTATTTTTTTTATGAGACAAATTATGCATAGTCAAAAGCAAGAATGAGAGACTTTTTTTTAGCTCAATTTATGAACATATATTTGAGTATTTTGAAATAGGATGGTGTCTACCCTTAATTGTAGATTTTAGTTGATGAAGTACCAATGCCAAAACCTTGAAACAAGTGGACTTCTAAGGACTGCATTTTAGCACATGAAATTTAAAAGCACTCAATGCTACAATTGTTGCGATGGATTATAATCAATTTAAACATATTTCAACGTGCACTGAGGCAAAAACAACTTGGGATAAACTTGAGTTAGCCAATAAAGAAACTTCGTGAGTGAAAAGATCTAAACTTTAAATCTTCACTAGTAAATTTGAAAATATTCAAATGCATGAAGATATATCTTTTCCTGAATATATTGCAAAACTTAGTGACATAATTAATTCTTCTTTTGCTCTAGGTCAAGTGTACTCGGATGCGAGAACTATGCACAAAATATTGCGCTCATTGCCAGAAATATTTCAAACAAAAATCACATCTCTTGAAGATAGAAAGGATCTAGACAACATAAAAGTGGATGAACTTGTTGGATCTCTGACAACTTATAAGCTGAAGCTCAAACCAAATAGAAGGACAAGATAGTGACACTCAGAGTTGAAGCTGTCAGTGATGTTGAATCATCCAACAACGGATCAGTTGAGGACACAGTAAAGATGATCACTTATAACTTATTCTGTTCCATAAGGAGAGCTTCAAAAGGAATAGACGACAAAAACGAGGCATAAGCAGTCTGCAGTCCTAACAATAGGTATCAGACAACCAGAGGCCAATCTGACAACACATGAGATGACGACAGAGAAAGGAAAGAGGGGATTCAATGCAATGAATGCAAGAGATTTGACACATAGCAATTGACTATACCAATACGTGGAACATAAACAAAAACAATCCTAAAAGCATGGTAGAAAAGAGTGCTTCAAAAGATGATGGAAGAAATTTCACGAACAACTTTGTTGCGTTTGGTATACGAATAGATGAGGACGTCATTGATGATGTTGACTTTAGCAACAAAGGCATTAATAGGAGGATGGATGCATCTAAGAATCGCATAAAATAAGATATATGATTTCTGAAAGAATGTTGAGGCACATGATCAAACTCTAAAAGAACAGGTGGAAGAGCTGAAGAAAGGAAAAGAGGAACCAGCTACAAATCTCGCAACTTGCAAACATCAAACTGTGGCCTTAAAGAGAAATTACTCATTGTCCAATCAGAGTAGAGTTGACTCATTCGTAGGATGTGATCAACAAACTCAACAGAGGATCTGCATAACTGATTGACATATTATTGATGAGAAAAACAAGAAGATACAAACATGGCCTTAGTTACTACAACGATCCTAGTGCCTCAAATGGAAAATGGAAAGACTATCTTCACTAAAGCCATAACTTCTGTCCAAATATCTTCAAAGCTACCTAGGTCGATGCCAAGGACAGGACAGACTGTTACCACAAAGAAAAACTTTATGGCAAGTCAGGTATTAGATAGACAAGTCAGACCAGGTAAGTACTTTATACCATATGTCATCATTGTGGAATATTAGGACATATTATACTAAATCTAATCTATCAACATAAAAGGTCTAAGGGTCAAAGAAGAAAACACGCTAAGCCAACTTTCAAAGGTAAAAAATTTGAAAAAGTTTGGGTTGAAAAGAGTCTGCTTAAATGTTTCTCTTCTCTGACATCGTAAAGCTAGACTATGGTACCTCGACAATAGGTATTTTAGACATATGATAGGTGACATAAATATATATGTTATTTCATACCTTAGTCTGGTAGAGCCGTCACTTTCGTTGACGGGAAGAAGCGATATATTGTAGGTAAGAGAACTATTGGTGTTCATGGGTTTTTAGAAGTGACCAATTGTGTGCATGTTGCTAGTTTGAAGACAAATCTGATTAATATTAGGAAAAAATTACTTTTTTGCACTTTATATTTGTGCCTCATTTACCGAATGTACCATATTTTTTAATTTCGACATGTTTGCACCCTGAATTATTAAGCGTGGGCAATTTTGCACCCTCAGTCCAAGTCCATCAGTTAAATGATGACGTGGCACAAAAAAAAATTATAATTTGACCCTTAATTTATTTAAAAATTTCAGTAATACCCAAAATCTTTTTATTTTTACCCAAAAAAAAAAAAAGAACACCCTCACTCCCAATCTTCTTCTTCTTCTCGAACCAAAACCCAAAAAAAGGGCTAAACCCAAACCTTTCTTCTCTCTTCTTCTTCCAAATCTCCAAAGCCCAGTCGGACACCACCGGCTAGTGGGCCTCCGGCAACTTCGTTACCGTCACCGTCGTCCCTCTCTCTTCTTCTCACGCTCCGTTTCTCTCTCTTCTCGTAGACGGAGGTCATGGCGAGACGGGTTCCGCGCGATGCGGATCTGAGGCGTGAGGTTTCGGGCTGCAGAGATTTGGGAGGCGGGATGCAGGGGTTCAGGGGTTCCGGACGACGGAGGCGGGCGACAGCTTCTTGTGTCGCTCGCGGTCGTCGGCATTCCACGGCAGCCACTTCATTCGGTATCGAACTGGGCTTATGAAACTGAAGTTACCATATACTGGTTTGGCTTTTGTGGGGTTAAATGAAGATAATTTCTAATCTGCAAAAATGCCAAGGCCCACGGCTTTACTTTTTGATTGTCAAGTTTATATGTATGCATCAGAAATACTAGAAGAGTGCTAGTTGCTGAGGCTCACGTGCTTTCTCTTGTTGGATTCTTGGTTCCATTGTTATTCTTTATTGATGAATACTTAAGTTTTCACTGAGGTTTACGAGGAGTGTTAAATTAGATGACTGGAAAATATTATTATAGTGTAGTTTCATTATTTTGGTCAAAGTCCATAAATGTTTATGGCAACTTGTTTGGTGTTGTGTGTGAGTTAGAATATGGAAAGGAAAGTATTTTCTTTTTCTTTTTTTTAAAGAAAGCAAATTTATCTTTACCTTTTAATTCTTTTTGTTAAAAATAAAAAGATTTAGGGTATTAATAAAATTTTTAAATAAATCAATGGTCAAATTATAATTTTTTTGGTGCCACGTCATTATTTAACTGATGGACTTGGACGTAAGGTGCAAAATTGTCCACGCTTAATAGTTCAGGGTGCAAACGTGTCGAAATTAAAGAATATGGTGCATTCGGTAAATGACGCACAAATATGAGGTGCAAAAAAGTAAATTTGCCATAATATTAGTCAAATCTTTAACAATAAGCACAATGTATTAAATCTAACTTCCATTATTGTTTTAGACTTGCTTGCAAAATATATATATATATATATATATATATATATTAATAAATTATATCGTAAACTAAAATGTTACATTATTATAAACTTTCCCCACAGGCATGTTTTGAAATCTTTCCCAACAAAGAATTACCTCTTTTTCTTATCTAAAAGAATTATTTTTTTCCTTTTTATATAGAGAAATTATAGTGAATACCAAATTTTTAAAACTTAATGTAAGTTATTACCTAATCTTTTGAAAAATGTAACTAATTATTTAAATGATTCAATTACTTACACAGTGGTAAATGATGATAATTCACTTAGTTACCAAAAATATGTGCAAGTAATTTACAAACTAGAAACTCAATTACTTTAAAAATTTAGGTATTTATTTTTATTGTTATATAAATTTTTGGTATTTGCCTACTTCACCATTCTATATATTAATTTAAAATAACAACTTTTTTTTTTTTAATTCAACTTGGCTACTTCTAAATTATATTTTGTTATTTTCATTTGAATCTGGTAATTTGATATAAATTAATTATAACACGTGATATCGGCTACATATTTAATATATGTGTATATATATATATAAATCCATTGTCATCATATATATATATATATATATATCATATATGTATATTTAAAAAAAAAAACCCGAACATACGTCGGATAGGTATGAAATGCCATCCACGCGGACCACGCCCAACTGCCCAAGTGCTTTGCACATTGCTTCATTCGTTGACCCATCCCTTCTGTCGTAACTCGTAGTATCTATGTCCGATTTTTTCCCGTTAATAAATAGAGGGAAAAAAAAAAAAATCAGAGAAAAAAACAAGCTATCATTTTCTTTATTACCAGAACAAACATACAGATATATATATATATATATATATATATATATATTTCAACGACACATTCGTACTTATCAATAGTGTCGCGGCTTTCAATACCTCACTCGCTCACTCAACCACTTTGACTGCCCATTTCCCTCACCAAAAAAGAAGCCATGAACGCCGATTCCCTGAAATCCCTGATCCTCGTTCTCTGCTGTTCTCTCGTTCTCTGCGGTTCGTTCGGCTCAGCGGCGGAGGTCTCCGGTGACGATTCGCCGGCGTACCTGTGGCCTCTGCCGGCGGAGTTCAGCTCCGGCGGCGACACTCTCTCCGTCGACCCTGCTCTCTCGCTCGACTTTCAGGCCAGAAATGGCGGCGAATCGGCGATCGTCCGAGCGGCTTTCGACCGCTACAGAGCGATCATATTCAAGCACAGCACTGCCGAGATTCGGCTCGCCGTGTTTTTGAGAAGAAAGCCTGTGTATGACATTCGCAGTTTGAAGATCATCCTCGATTCGGCTAGCGAAGAGGTGAGTTTTTGGCTCTACGGAGTTGTGACTAATTTAGAAAGATAATCATGATTAAAGATTGAATATGGATATATGATGTTTGATATTTTTACGAATTTGAAGTCTTGACTTTGCCCCTTAAATGTTAATTCTTTGATGTGCTTTTGTAATTAATTAATTAATTTTTTTTTGTGGCAGCTTCAACTAGGTGTGGATGAGAGCTATAGCTTGTTTGTACCTAACGATGACGGGAAGTCGATTATTGGTGAAGCTACCATCAAGGTAACTTAAATGTTTCTGCGATTGTAGAGGAGATAAAAATTAGCTCTTGAATGATAATTTGTTGTTGCTTACTTGCTTTGATTATTAATGAGAAATTATAGTGAATATCCAATTTTTAAAACTTAATGTAAGTTATTACCCAATCTTTTTAAAAATATAACCAACTACCCGAATGATTCAATTATTTACACAGTAGTAAGTGGTGGTAATTCACTTAGTTATTAAAAGCATGTGCAAGTAATTCACAAATTGACTGGAAACTCGATTACTTCAAAAGTTTGAGTATTTATTTTTATTATTATATAAATTCTGGGTATTTGCCTACTTTACCCTTGATTAATGGCGATTTCTTTAAGAGTAGCTGTAGCATCTTATTGCATATATATGGGCATATTGGTAAATCAGAACAATAAAGGAAGATTCAATAAGTCTAAATGCTTCAGAGTTCTAGGCTTCTTGATGACCATGTTATTCTTTCTGCAGGCGAACACTGTCTATGGCGCACTGCGAGGTTTGGAGGTAAGTAGTGGTTGTTGTTTGATACATTCCAGAGCATGAAAGCTTGACCAGTAAATGGGAAATGTCTCTCATTCTTAGATGACTCCGCACTGAGGATCTAATGCTATTTGATTCTGATTAGCTAATGGTATACGAATATGGAAAAGTTGTTGACCTGACTTATGCATTACTTGTTGATCCATCTATTGGCAAGTATGCCCGTAACTAACTGAAAAATCTTATAGATAAGTAAACATAAATATGAGATTATTAGTAGTTTGACTAATGTTAGGATGGTTTATATATATATATATATATATATATATATTTTAGAATGTTTGGAATTATTAGTATTTACTTTTGTAATTTAGGTTCTAACGTTACTAGTATGTCCTGTGAGATTGGAGCTGTTGGTGCGACTGCTATGCTATATTGGAAGACTAAAATGGCTTACTTCACAGCTTTTATTGATTGGTTTCAAGACCAATTAGTCATATGAAAGAGCTTTTTTAGCAATGGGTTTAGGTTATATGATATGATTGGGATGGCTTGTGGAGTTAGATCTTCCAAGTGATCATACAGTTATTCTGGTTTGCAAATTATTTCATGCTTACACGGTGTTTTGGATATTTGAGCTTTTCTTCTCTAATTATGCTTCTTTTGGATAATTTTCAGACATTCAGTCAACTGTGTGCTTTTGACTATGACTCTAAGTCTGTTCTAGTATACCAGGCACCCTGGTATATCCAAGACAAACCAAGATTTGCTTATCGTGGGCTTTTGCTTGGTAAGCCACAGTTTTTCTGGCAAAGAAAGAAGTAATCCACACACTTTTTCTACTATTTGCCCTTTTTTTAATCTTCATGGTATTTCGTTTTTTAGATTGTCACTTATTGCGATATTATTACCACTTATGTAGACACATCAAGACACTATTTCCCGGTTGGTGTAATTAAGCAAATAATTGAATCTATGTCATATGCTAAACTGGTAAGTTTATGTTCATACTTTGACTTCCCATATTATTTTCAGGATTTGATTGCATGAAATCTTTTGGGACATCTCATTGATGTAGCATTTCATTTTGTTGCTTGCTAATGAGTTTTCACTTGATAGTTGACACTGATTTTAAGAATTGCATTAAATAGAATGTTCTTCATTGGCACATCATAGATGAGGAGTCATTTCCTCTTGAAACACCTTCATACCCAAAATTATGGAGAGGCTCATATACAAAATTGGAGCGCTACACAGTAGAGGATGCAATTGAAATTGTCAAGTAAGTTTTCTTCTATAGCTTTCTAACTCCATGTAAGATATGTATAAATCTCACCTTAGTAGTGTTTTATGTTGTTTTCCTATTGCTCTTTTCTATTTTGTATATTATATTTGTACCCATCTCCTCACAAGGCCTGTAAATATATTGTTTATGATTGGTTAAAGCTGTACTTTTGCGTCTAGATGATATAGGATAAAACAATCTAGAATCAGGGTTGATAACGATCTTAGTTTAGTTGTATGTATTTTCATTGATTATGCTTTCCTTGAAAGCAGGGTAAAGACTGAAGAGAATGGACTAAATTATAAATGCATTAAAAAGTTCAACTTTGGATGCAATAGCAGAAGACCCTGTATCTTTATTTTAGCATCTGTCTTGTTTGTAGTAATCTTTTTGTTCATGCAGTCAATAATTTCCACAGACTAATTCTGTGTTTTCTTTTCCACATATTGACATACTGATGTGAAGCTATGCCAAAATGAGAGGTGCGTTGAGATCTCAGCTTCATAAATAGAAAAATGTGATCTAAATAACATAAGACGAAAATGGAGCCTTGGTATGCAAAACGAAATTTGAGCACCTGGCTGGAAATTTTTTGTTCTTTTGGGAAGCATGGGGTGGGCAGTTCTCTTGCATTTGGTTTTTTATCATTTTGACTGGACCTGTTACCTGACCATGTTTTTGTGTGGAAGACAGGCATCAACGTTATGGCAGAAGTAGATGTCCCTGGCCACGCGGAATCATGGTAAGGCCTCATCAAATGTCAAATCGATCAAAAGCTGTTATTGTCATTATGCTTCCCTGTTGAGAAATCCTAGAATGAAAAGAAGATAAATCGATGTTTCTGTCTTTCAGTTTGTTAAGTACTTACTGTTCTTTGTTGAGCTAGAAATTTTTATCCTAGCAATGACATAAAATTGTTTCTGGGTATTTATTATGTCATATGCTTAGGACAATTCTGTGCACTGACTTTTCAACTTGGTATTAATCTATTTTGGGCAGGGGCGCTGGATATCCTGATCTCTGGCCTTCTTCTTCCTGCAGAGAGCCGCTTGATGTTTCGAAAAATTTTACTTTTGATGTGCTTTCTGGCATTCTGTCAGGTTAAGTTTCCTTAAAATCATTTCATGGTGGCAGTATCCAAGAAGTTATTTCCTTTTACTTCACTTGTGTGCTTCAATACAGTCATAGGATGAGATCCTTCCAAAAGCAATCAGCCTCTTTCTGATGTATTTCAAAAGTATTTTATTAATTTCTTTTTTTTTTTCTGCTTTTGTTTGAAATATCTATCCATCTGTAGTGTTTTATATTTTAATTTAATGGTTTAGATGTAGGTATTTTCAATTCTAACTTTCTAGGTATTCACATATTACATGAGATTGGTGCAAGTACTGCACTATCTTATGATCACTATTTACATGCCTTCTTTCTTTCCCAAAGTTTATTACTTTGAGCTTCATTGTCCTTGTTGTTTTAAGTACTTACAAAAATATAAAGCTGCTGCAGAAAATTTCTTTTCTGTTCTCAATGAATTTTAAAATCTCTCGTTTTTTATTTTTTATGTTATGCAGACATGAGAAAGATTTTTCCCTTCGAGCTATTCCATTTGGGTGGTGATGAGGTTCATACAGGTTAGTAATATCTTCTTTCTCTTTTCTGAGCTAAGTCTGCAATCACTTAACTGTCAAAGTTAAAGTGAAATTTACACGTTCGTACTCAATGGATCAAAAAATAATAATTATACAGGCAAATAAGATGTTCAGCTCCAAACGAATTCTTCTTTGTGCTGGTAGTGAAGTTACTATAACTTATTGCATCTTGAATTCTCTTCCTTGGCGTTATGTTAGTTAGACTGGTTTTGCACTCCTTTCCAAAATAATTTTACAAGTTGAAAAGGGGCCGTTGTTCCGTTATGGTAGCAATCTTAAGAGGAAAACGAAATCATAGCTGGTCAGACTTTTGCCTTCTCCTAAGAATTTGTGTAATAGTTGACACTGTACTCTAACCAAGATATTATCTCATAGGAATATCCTTGTTAATTAGCTATATGCTGTAAGTTATGGTGGATGTGCAGTTAGAGAAAAGGGGAAAAAAGACAAACTGTTACTGTTCGATAATCTTTATCCAGCTCATGTGACTAACCTGACTACTCAATACAGGATCCTGGTCATATTAAAGAACTGTCAAGCTTTAAAACTCTTCACTATTGTATTGGCATCAGATTCTTTCCCACCCTAGTTTCTGCTTTTCTTGGACAGACCTATAATAAAACCGTGTTATACACTTAGTTGCAAATTCTTTCTTTCGCTGACAGCCCTATAAGAGTATCATGCTTAGTTTCACATTCTCATTTTAAGGCGTTTTTTAGTATTTGTATAAAATTATTTCTCTGTAAGAAAACAGCATGATATTTTTGTTTTGGTCGTCAAACTATAATGAACTGAGCTGATTTGATGAGAATAATCCGTTCAATATTTGGCAGCTTGCTGGAGCTCAACACCACATGTAAAGCAATGGTACTTTTACCCTTTTTTTAATGATAGTATTTTTTTTGCATACTTTGTATTTGTTAATAATAAATGTGCTTTTATAGTAAATTTACGGTCTTTAAAACCTTTTGAGCCAATAAACTCATTTGTTAAAGATCTTTGCTGCAAAATGCTTCCAACTCTTAACTAATTACATTTTCTGTCAACTCTGATTTGTATTATTAATTGTATGTTTAGGCTTCAGGATAAGAACTTTACTGCCAAAGAAGCGTATCAGTATTTTGTACTTAGAGCACAAGAGATAGCAATTTCAAAAAATTGGACTCCTGTCAACTGGTATGTCATATGTCCAGATATTCTTTTGTGCTTTTTAAAGTCATTTTAGAGTTTGTTATGTAAATATGATTAAATCATTTTGTCTGTAACAATACTAGGATCAATCTTTTAAATCTATATAATAGGGTATGCTATCTTCGGTAACCAGTCTAGTTGTTAAGTGTACGGTATGAGAAGTTTTTATTAAGAATATGATTGGATAAGATGTAATTTCTCGGACAACGTGTTAGAGGAAAAAAAGGTTTTGGTAGGAGTTGGAGGAAGTTGATCAGTGGTTGTCTCAAAACTGCAAATTTCTCAATTGTGATTAGTGCGAGACCAAGAGGAAGGTTTGAGGCCACTAGGTAGCCAATTTCACCTTTTCTCTTTATCTAAATGTTGATTGCTTGAACAGAATGGTTGAGAATGTACACATTGTGTCGTGGTGAAAAAGGTTATAGGATTGGGAGAGAAGACAGCTTAATTTCACACTTACTTTTTGTGGATGGTACTCGTTTTCTTCGAAGGAACTGTGGAGAATTTTTGTAACATTTCTTCCATCCTTAAAATCTTCTCTATTTGCTAGGGTTAAAAAATTAATATGCGACAAAGCATAGTTGGCATTTAACACGGTCAATGAGTGGGGACTTGGAGGGATGCGAGTTAGGTTCTTGGCTACTAAAGTATTTAGGTTTGCCTTTTGGAGTGAATA
This sequence comes from Boehmeria nivea var. tenacissima, assembly GCA_018132145.1. NCBI lineage: Eukaryota > Viridiplantae > Streptophyta > Magnoliopsida > Rosales > Urticaceae > Boehmeria > Boehmeria nivea. The sequence goes on along the minus strand of CM030875.1, from coordinate 10,336,227 downwards.
CTAACTATGGAGTTCTGGAACCCAGTAGTTAAAGAAGATTGCAAAGAGATTGCGAGGGTGGAAGAAGGGTTTTTTTTTTTTTCTCGAGAAGGGGTAGTTTAACACTAATCCAATTTATTTTAGCAAATCTGCCTATCTACTACATGTCCTTGTTTAAATTCAAATCAGGTGAAAATTTGATGACAGTTTCTTTGGGACAAGGTGGGCAGTGAATTGGTGATTTCAAAATAAAAAAAATCTTGCCTTGCTTGGAAAATGGTTTTCGAGGTTTCTTTTGGTAAAACTCTTTGTAGGATTTGGTTATCAGAAGCAAAGTGGACTGGATCTAAAGGGATGAGACTCCAACTGTGAGGACCTTTTAGGAACCCATGGAAGTTTATTTCTCAAGATCTTGATATCATTTTTCTTCGTTGTAACTAAGCTAGAGTGCTATGGTATGCATTATGGAAGGAATTTGGTCTCCTATTGGGTCGTGCCTAGGTGCTGCAAGGATGTCTTCTTTGCAGTACTGGTCTGCTTTAAGAACGTTTGGCTGCTGTGATGTGGAACTTTGCAGTAATAGCTGTGTTCTATGGTGTTGTGGGTTGAAAGAAATGGAAGAAATTTTAGAACAGCAAAAGATCTAGCAATTGTTTGATAAAGCCAAGCACCGTGCTTCTATAAGGACTTCGACTAATAAATTGTATAGAAGTTTTCCTTTTCTATAGTTATTTTAAGTTGGAATGATTTACTGGGACTGTGATGTAAGTTGTACAGGTTTTTTAGTAGTTGTATTTTCTTCGTGGGAGGATAAAATATTATCCCGACTTCTTGTACTAGTTTTTCGTGATAGTATATTTCACTTTATCAAGAAAAAAAAAAAATTGTACTATTGTTACAATATGATTTAATTTATGGATTTTTCTTTCCTCGTGATAGGGAAGAAACCTTCAATAATTTTGGAGAAAAGCTTCATCCAAAGACTATAGTGCATAATTGGTGAGTCTCATCATCCCTATGTCCAGTTTTCTTGTGGTAGTAGGCATAATATATATTGCTATCCGGTATAATCCTTTCATATTGCAATAGGTTGGAAACAGGGGTTTGTCCAAAGGCTGTTGCCAAAGGTCTCAGATGCATTTTCAGCAATCAAGGTTTTTGGTATCTTGACCATCTCGATGCCCCGTGGTACGATGTTTATAATGCTGAACCACTGGAAGGAATAGATGATGCTTCTCAGCAAAAGCTTGTGATTGGAGGAGAAGTTTGCATGTGGGGCGAGACGGTTGACACATCAAATGTTCAGGAAACAATATGGCCTCGAGCTGCTGCTGCTGCAGGTAATACAGAATACTTGGTAACAATCTTACATGTGGCTATTGGAATCAATTTCTGAAATTCATTTACATCACTATGACTTTTCTTCTAATTTGAACAATCGCGTTCAATTGGGACCGAAGTGATAAATTTTCATTAGAGTGATGACTTGAAATATATCCATAGGATTTTCTTCTTATAGATGATTCATCTGAAGTTTCACAGTGAAATTTTACCGAATTATGATGATTTTTGATATTTGAACCTCCTCTGGAGATGACTAATTCAAATTGGTAGTTCGTTCACATGTGAAGTGTTGTTGGCACTTTCTTACCATCTGATAAAATATCCATGTATGACTTAAAAGAGAGTTCCCAAGTAAATTGGTGTGTGTCCAATAAACTATATGGAAGTTCAACGCATCAGAATTGGGATTGTACACCACTAATTGATCGCCTTAAATGCCAAATACATTTTTAGGTGCTTGCAAGTAGAGACCAGAGTCCTTTCAGAAAAAATAACATCATGTAGTACTTTTGTCATATTATTTTGCGTGTTTCTGAGTTCCAGTTGATGCACTCTCGAAATCACGCAACTCTTTTAAGTTGAAAGATAACACCATGAATTGCAAATTGTGTTTGGCATTAACATTGGTGTGCCTAAGCATGACATTTTTCACTTTCAAATTTTGTCCCCGGCAGAGCGATTGTGGAGCAGGAAGGAAGCCATATCAACCGGAAACGTCAACATTACAGCATTGCCTCGATTGCAGTACTTCAGATGCCTCTTGAACAGACGTGGGGTTCAAGCTGCTCCGGTGACGAATTTTTATGCTCGCACCGCTCCTATCGAAGCTGGTTCATGCTTTGATCAATAATTCTTTCAATATGTACATGTACATGTAATGTTTGTTTCAACATTCATTTTCTTCACACTTCATTTGCTTGTACAATAAATATGCACTCGAGGCATGTGCCTTTAAATAATTTATGTTAGCTTGGCGTGTTGCATTGATTTGGAATCAGCTTGTCGTCTGATTTTGGGCCATTGGTGATAGTCGTACCAGTACATTACGGGAGATTTTGGGAAACATCATTATTCTATTTCTATGCTTTTATTTTTCTTTTTTATTTTGCACTTTTAATGTATTATAAATATTGAAGGGCTTTTTATTCAGTATACCAATTGTATTTGTACATCAAAGTAATAAATTGAAAATAAAAAATAACAAAAAGACAAGTCATTATAACAAGGCATAATAAATGCATTTTTGTGTGTTACAATCACTTTTGATGCTATTACTTTTGCTTTATAGTGTATCAGTACATTGGTTGTATTGAATAAATACGTTATATGAATTTAGAAATCAATGAAGTCACGAATCAAATGAGCTTTCTTTGTGTGGTATAAATTATCAAGCATGAGTTGAGAGCATTTTTCATATTAATTCTCTCATTTATTCTCGATTATTTGGCAATACACTTTATGTCCCAACTCGCTGTAGGTTTATTGCTCGTACTATATCAAGAATTAATAGTCAAGGTTAGTAGGTTTGTATCCCTGTTACTATTCTAGTAATATATATTACATGTTTAATCTTTTTAACTGGTTTATTTGCTAACTAGTCAGAGAGTCAAGAATATAGCCTACAAAGTGGACGCAAACAATTATTTGACTGACTTAGCCATATAATACTATTTGATTTTACTTCGAAGACCAAAGCTGCACTTGACTGTCAAGATCATCGCACTATTGATTAAAGACCAACCTTTAAATGAGAATTTTATCAAACTCTCTTGACAAAAAAAGAGTTTCTCACGGAGACGAAGAAAATAAAGTTCCAGGCATCGTTATTATCAGCCAAAACAAACTAAAATGGAATCAAGAAGATAAGGTTTGTAATTTGCAGTGTTGTCCAAAGTCCAAACCGATCCATACAGCTCTTTCTTTATTTCATTATCCTATGTCCATGTGCAAATTTTGTCTTACTTATGTGAGTCAAAAAGAGGACTTGCCAAATTGCTTCCATTAATTATTCCCAGGAAGTAATGCTCCGCTGGTCCCACCATTTTGATGATTTCCACTGGTGGACCCTTTGGTGATAATTTTTCCTCAAACATGCTTTTTCTTGGCATGAGTAGGTGAAATTGCCATGCATAGCTCAAAGAAATTGCCAATCAATAGCTTTGAAATGATGTGAAAATTTTGAATTTGTTTTCCTCATACGAACCATGAAATGCGAAAACTCCAATTCAACTTTTGGTTTTCTTAGATCCTTCACTTAGTTGGTGGCTATTGGGATGTAAATGAGTCGTTTCCTACTCATTGTAAAGGTACTTAGTTAAACGTGCGCTTTGTCTAATGTAAATTAATATTTTTTTTTTCTTATTCCACTTGTTATAGATAAGATATCGTTTTAGTTATAAAACTATTTAAATTAACATGTGAGCCCAAAAAAAAATAATTTTTACAAATGTGTCTAACGTAAAGATTTAGCATAACAACTGTGACAAGGAAGTAAATACTATGTGAGACCGTGAAAAATGGTGAAAAAGAAAATATTGCCTAAAAAAATAGAAAATCATATTAATAACATAAAAAGAAAAGGAGCATTAAGAGACCAAAACAGTGGTACAAAGTTAGTGGCAAAAAGTGACACCCCCAATGTACTTAGCTCGTTATTCATGCCCTAAAAACTGCTATTCACTTAAAGAGGATGAATTGGAGGGACTTGTTGAGAGGATTGTAAAATAATAAGGGGATGAATATTAAGAAGCAAAAAGATACCAGAGCTAGGCTTGGGGTTAGTTCACGTCATGTCGCTTTACAAGTCGAATGTGACTTGCTCTTTATGCCACGTTTTCTTTCCAATTTATAGACGTTTAAGTTGAAAGCCTCATAACCACATATGACCCTCTAGAGTTGATAAGATTTGTATTATTCACACACGGTTCATCGAGTTTGAATTAATAACAGACTTAATTACAGTTAGTGACGGATCCAGAAATTTTGTTCGATGGGGGTACAATAAATGAAATTTGGATTAAAAAATGGTATAAATATCTATTGCAATTTTTTTTAGAAATGTTAGTAAAATATGAGTCCCTTCAAACATATATTATCATGTAAAGGTAAAATCAAAAGATTTAGAACAAATTATGTATGATATTTGAAATTTTAAAAAAAATATTGAGGGAAAAACTGAAAGTTTTTATGAAAAATATAGGTAAGGTTATGAATATTTAAAGTTTAGTGGGGGCCAATAAAGGATATAATTGAATAAATTCTCAAAATTAGGATAAAAAGTGAAATTTCTAAAAAGTCATGGGGCCAACGTAGATCCGTCCACTTATAACCCTAGCATTCTTAAACAAATCAACAATGACAACAAAATATAAGGGTTCATGTATATTGTCACCCTTTATTCTACTCTATACACCCTGTTGTCAGTGACTTTTCGTCAGTGAATGTGTCTTCGGGGGCGGAGTCTCCGAGGAACGTTTAGTGGAGGCACAAGCCCCCGATTCCACCGACAGAGCGATGCCACTCCATCACAGGAGCCTCCCCCAAGCGAAGGACGGACAAAGATCATCGGAGATTATCCTCGATCCTACACCCCCGAGTATAAACAGAGTATCGCTGAAGGTAGTGCTAAGTTTATGGCAAGCCCCTCGAAGAGGAGTTGGCGGACAAAAAAGACTAAGGATCCCCGAAGGTGATCCACCCCTGAGGAAGTTGCCACAGACGAGAGATCGCTCGAGACAGACTCGGCCCCGAAGCCAGTGACCCCCAGTCATAGAAAGTCTGTTCGCGGTAACTTAGATCTCAATTATTTTCCCGCCTTTTAAACCCCAAACAGGGGATTGACTGTAACAACAGCTTTATCTTAAAATGTTCAGGATAACTGCTCCTAACAGCTTGGTGCTAGAAGGAGGGCGGCTTGAACCTCCGCCCGTCTTACCAAGTATTCTTCCCGTTCTGTCCGGGTAGACCACCGTGTTATTTGATCGACGATCAATGGCACCAAACCTGAGAAGCAGCGGCAAGAATCCTATGACCACCGAGCAGGGGGTGCTCGAGGACCGAATCCGGCGCATGGAAGATTCCATCGCGAGAATGGCCAGATTAGTAGAAACTTTGGTGCAAAGCCGGAGCACCACCCCCCCTCCCTTCCCATCCCCCTATTGACTGATGCGGAGCAGGCCGACGTGCTCCGCGCCCGGCACAAGACTGCCGACGGAGACGCGGCCGCAGTGCTTGATGCTCGGGCACCGACACGGCGGCCCATGGTGAGAACTCCAGTGGCAGCCCAGCACGCGGTCCCCGCATTTCCCGCCGTCGGAGAACTGCGCCGGCCCAGGGTCCCGGCACCCGCTCCGGAGGAGTGCGGTCGCCAGCTGATCAAGCTGGACCTTTACACCCAGATACCGAAGATGGAGCGCCGGCACAACCTCGCTCAGTCTTCGATAGGGTCGGCCTTTTGCCGCGGATTATCGCAGGGCACGCGCCTGCACATGCGAGGGTCCACATCGAAAGCGCGCGGCTCCCGGTGCGGGAGCGACTCCGCAAGGATTCGGCCATCACTGCTACTAGCAGACAGACCGCGGGCACGCAGGAATTCTCGCCTGCGGAATCGCGCGCCTACGAGGAATTCTAGGCGGGGTCTCCCATGACGACATCTTAGATGAGGATTTTACACCCCTCACGGAATACCTCCTTGCAGCCCCCGTCCCCGATCGTCTCAGGCTGCCGAAAGTAGGCTTGTTTGATGGAAGTGGGGACTCTTCCGACCACTTAGAGGTCTACTCTGTAGGCGCGCACTTATGGCTATTCTGAGGCCATCAGGTGCAGGCTTTTTGATACCACCCTCGCGGACGAAGCCCGCAGATGGTGGTATCGACTTCCGGCAAACTCAATCGGGAGCTGGCAGGATCTTAGGACGAGGTTTGCCGCGCAATTCTTGGGAGGTCGAAGACACCTCAAGAACCCAGCCTACCTCTCCCGGGTCAGATAGGGAGATAGTGAGAGCCTCCAAGCTTGGCTCCAGAGGTTCACCAAGGCCACTATGGAGGTGGGGCATTTGTCTGATGACGCCCTGCTTTTGGCCGCTAGCTCCACGGTGCGTGAAGACACTCCTTTGCGTTCTCGATTAGTAAGAAGCCCCCACGAGTGTACTCGGACTTCTGGATCGAGCTAGGAACGACGTCAACGCGGAGGCGTCGACTTCTAAGAAGTTCAGATTCGCCAAGAGCCTCCTGGGGAAACCCTGAGGGTGACCGCCGGAAGGAGATGAAAAGGACCGTTGAACTCCCCGTGGTCGGCAGTCGGCAGGCTCGCGAGGAAAAAAAGGGGGAAGGGGGAAGAGGGGGGGGGGAGGGGGTGGAAAACTCGACAGTGGACGTAGGCCATTACTCTGAAGGAGAGCCGAACCACTCTAAAAACTCTCATGCCTTTTTACTTTTCCGTTGAACTTTCATTTAATCGCTGCATCACAACCTAGAGGTGCGAATCACGTCGTTGGTTCAAATTTCACACCAACACACCCCTCATTGATGCCCTCAATGACTTCAAATTTCTCTTCTCGTTAACATAGAAAGATCCTTTAAGGGACAAGAGAGGCAATAGTCTCCTCTTAACTTTCTAAAATTATAAATGTACCATATGTTTTATTTTTTTTTTAAATTTCCCCCTTAATTTTCTAAAATTATAAAATTTTACCATATATATTAATTTTTTTTCACATTTCTCCTACACATATTTAAAACAATTTTTTTAACTCTTTAAATTTACCTAATATCTTAAAGAAAATTTCATATTTTACCCTTCAAATTTTTGAAATCTTTAAATTTAATTCACATATAACTTATATTATTTTCTTTAGTATCCCTTATCTCACTATTTTTTTTTCTATTTTTCGTATATAATATTATTATGAGTGAAGTTTAATATTTTAAAATAAATAATTTGTCAAAATATGAAAATAACATGATAATTGCTTTACCCCTCCTTAACTAAATTTTTCGATCTATCACTGATTGTTAATTACAAAGTTGAGTTCTTGAATTTCTATACCAGAGTAAAATTAAAATGAGCCTATTGAATTGTGTCCCTATCATAAGCTCCTTTGCTTTGGGCTAGTTTAACTCTAATGTTATTGTGAATAATAATTTTAGAGTAGTTTTCAATTTTCTCATATAATTTGTGTGTATATATTTTCATGGTTATTAATTTGCATTGATGCCCTTAAATTTGTCGTAGTTTGACAAATTGCCAGCTTTTTTTTTTTTGTAACAATTAATACCCGAAGTTGAGAACTTGGGCAAATCATAACCAAATTGTTAGCATCGAACATCGTTAAAGTTTTAATTGAGATAGCAAATAGCGTGATTTTGCGCTTGACTTTAATAGGGGCAACCAATCTAAAAACACACCGATAAAAGCCAAAAAGATGTTGGTTTTTTAATTTCTTTTTGTATCTATCTATCCTTCTCTTACAACTTCTTGAAACAAAAAGAAAAACTGAGCACATAATCTAGTCCTCTTTCAGGAAGAATATGTGGTAGAAAATTTTGTTGTGGGTTACAATTATGGATCGATAGAATTTAAGAGAGCCAATTTTGACTTTTTCTCGGAAGTTATAAATTTTATATCAGTAAATCACATCTAGTTGAATGTGCAACCGAGCTCCAAAATGTAAGTGCTGGGCTCGTTATCTTCACAAGCTTGAAAGAACAAATAAAAAGACTCATTGCCACAAAATGGGAGTCTACGTTCACATAAGGATCAAGATGGATCTCTTCATATGATCATCAGTGTGACATTGGTTTGAGTTCTTTATATATAACAGTACTTAAATAAAGTTTCTAGAAATACCCCCACTAAATGTCACATGTCACCGTACTGACAACTCGGATAAGATTGTCACATTCACAACGCTAGTGGACCATATTATGTTTATTTATCAAAGATCCGTGCTTTGATTAGTCAATGTCATATTTAAATATATTATTCATAATTATAATCATTTATGAATATTACAAACTTATATACTAATCATGGTCTCTATAATATATTTAGATTTTCTAGACATACATTAACATATTTAAAACAATCAAAAAATTAAAAAAATACATCTTTTTATTTATTTATTTATTAATTACACAAATATTACAATAAATATATTTTTAGGGCGCATTCCCAACAAAATCCTACTTGTCTAAAACCAGATAAAACATATCTCGAAGACCCATACCCTTTATATGATCCTTTTTCTTAGACAATGTGTTGGTGAATAGATTTGTTAGATTCTCTTGTTACGCTATCTATATAATGTTGACGTCTTCCTGGCGCACGATTTCACAAATTGGTGGCACTTTTTTCTATATGCTTCCATCTCTTGTGAGTCCTTGATCCTTTTAATTTTCCATAGTCTCACTGATGTCACAATCCATGGTTAATTACTTGTTCATGTCTGGAACAACTTCTAGATCAATGAAGAGCTTTTAGCTATAGTGCTTCCTTAGGCGCTTCACTAGCCGCTATGTATCCAGCCTCTATGAAAGAATCAACGATACTTAAATATTTCACACCTCTTTAAATTACTGCTTCACCACTAAAAGTAAATATTGATCCGGAGTCGACTATCGAGATTCCTAATAATATGAATAGAAGTTGGAATCAGTATATCCGAAGAGATTAAAGTATCGACCTGAATACACTAGTATAGAGTCTCTCGTTCTCTGAAGATACTTGAGAATATGCTCTATCGCAACCCAATATTACTAGAGTTTTTGACGTTCCGACATCAGTGGCTGGTATCCATTAATCCTAATTTTGCCAATAAGTACACGAATTAAAACCACAATACTCTCTAATTTTCGATGCAAAAACTAACTTTTCAGTGAGTTAAATCGTGAAATAAGTTGAGAGCTTTTGTTACCCAAATGATTCTAAACAAAATGAAATAAGAAATTTGAAAGAATAGCAGAACCACATCGGGTATTGAAAAATGGAGGTGATGGCGGCGGCAATAGCGACTCTAACAAGTGATTAGCCCTCCAAATTCTCCTCGTCACCATGAACACAAATGACGCAAAAATCAAATCAATTGAAGCCGGATGAAGAAGACACGAACTCTAAAACTAGCATGTTTCCGACAATATTCAAGCCAACACCGACCACCACAATGAGCAAGGTTAGTCAAAACAGACTCCTCTCATCACGAGCTTTCCATAGACACCAAGTTTGCGTGAAATGAAGCCTTGTAGGCCAAGATAGGGTGGTTCAAATTTAAAGTTTGAAAGATGAATAAAAATAAGAGAGAGAGAACGTGAGTTCAAACATTAGGTGGCCAAGAATTCAAAAAATTGGGGTTTGACCTTAATATTTGGCAAAAAATAAAATATTTCCCCACATTTTGACTTTTGACGCAAATAAACCATTGTGTCAAAAGTCATAAATAAATGAGTCTTACAATTTTACCGCCTAAATATTTATCCGTTTACCCGTAAAAACGGGTAGGGAGCGGGGCGGATACCCGTTTTCGCAGGACTGGGTGTAGACCGACCGCATGGAAAAAAAAATGACTCATGAGAATATGAGATGAAGAGTGGCTTTTGCCTCTTTTTTTCACTCTCTCTCTCTCTCTCTCTCTCTTGACGACTCATCTCCTCTCTCCTCTCTCTCTCTCTCTCTCTCTCTCTCTCTCCGCACCCCAAAAGCGTATAATATAATACTCTCCGACAAGGCTTTTTCCCTTCTCTCGCCTTGGCTTTCGCTTCGGATTCTTCTCTCTTCCATTTCCAGCTTCCTGTATTTCACTTGTAAGTCTCAAATCTCTCTCTCTCTCTCTCTCTCTCTGTGTCTATATATACCACAGTTTTTTCAAACTGCGTGAAAAACCCTAGAAATTTTCACTGTTGATTTCCCTTTTAGAGTTTGTAGAACTTTGTTTTAGAAAAATGAATAAAATTTCGAGCTAGGTTTTTGTGGGTTTAGAAATTGTTCATTTCTCATCTTTCAGGCTCTGGATTCAAAGCCCCGGTTTCGTCTGTTATTCTCGGAGGTGTTAATATTTTTCTTTGATTTTCAATTTTTAGGGGTTTGTCTTGGAAAGTTTGTAGCTTGTGCTTGATCTGCGAAATTGTACGATGAAGGGTTGATTTCTGGCATTTGGGTGGAAGCTAATGTTTGCTTTGGTTGGAGTTTAGCTGAGGCAAATAGGGAATTTGCTTTTTGGTTTTTTCTGTGGACTCTGAAGTGGGCATGGTGGGCAAGGAGGATGCATCTTCGGGTGGGTCGAGGGCTCCTTACCAGCCCCCGGGCCTCAACAGGAAGATGTTCTGGCGCTCGGCGTCGTGGTCTGCATCGCGCTCCGGGTTGCACAACCCAGAGAATGAGGAGAAAGAGCATGCCGATCCGATTAATGGAAGTATTGGAAATGGAAATGGTCAAAGCCGTCGGTTTCCGGCACCCTTAACCCCTCGATCCCAGCAGAATTGCAAGGCGAGGTCGTGTTTGCCCCCACTGCAGCCACTTTCGATTGCTCGCAGGAGCTTGGATGAGTGGCCTAAGGCGAGTTCGGATGATATTGGGGAGTGGCCGCAACCTCCGACTCCTAGTGGAAGAGGAGGCGGCGGGGAGAGGTTGAAGCTTGATTTGTCGTCGATTCAGCGAAACCCAGAGAAGAATGGTGGGCTAGTGAGGAGGGATAAGATTGCTTTCTTTGACAAAGAGTGCTCAAAAGTTGCGGAGCATATATACCTTGGTGGAGATGCTGTTGCGAGGGATAGGGATATACTCAAGCAGAATGAGATAACGCATATACTGAACTGTGTTGGTTTTGTCTGTCCTGAGTACTTCAAAGCTGATTTTGGGTACAGAACATTGTGGTTGCAAGATAGTCCATCGGAGGATATTACTAGTATCTTGTATGATGTTTTTGACTACTTTGAAGATGTTAGGGAGCAACGTGGGAGGGTTTTTGTTCACTGTTGCCAAGGTGTGTCTCGGTCCACGTCTTTGGTGATTGCTTATCTTATGTGGAGAGAAGGTCAGAGTTTCGATGATGCGTTTCAGTATGTGAAAGCAGCAAGAGGTATAGCTGATCCGAACATGGGGTTTGCTTGCCAGTTATTGCAGTGCCAAAAGAGGGTTCATGCGTTCCCTCTCAGCCCGAGTTCGATATTGAGGATGTACAGACTTGCTCCACATTCACCATATGACCCTTTGCATCTTGTCCCAAAGATGTTGATTGATCCTTCGCCATCAGCTCTGGATTCAAGAGGTGCATTTATCATTCATATTCCTTCCGCGATCTATGTTTGGATTGGTAAGGGTTGTGAAGCCATTATGGAAAGGGATGCAAGAGGGGCCGTTTGTCAGATTGTTCGCTATGAGAGAGTGCAGGGACCGATAACTATATTCAAGGAAGGAGAAGAACCAGCTTACTTTTGGGATGCTTTTTCGAATCTTTTGCCCTTGATGGATAAGTCTAGCAATGGTAGAGTGGTTCGGGAGTCAACCATTAAGATTTTGCCGGGAGAAAGGAAAGTTGAGTTGTATAATGTCGATTTTGAAATTTTCCAGAAAGCTATTATGGGGGGTTTTGTGCCCCCATTTGCATCATCCGAGAACGAGCATGAAACTCACCTTCCTGCCAGAGAAAGTAGTTGGAGTATGCTGAGGCGAAAGTATGTGTCCGGCAATATGAAGGAATTTATCTCAGCACCAAGGGTGTCCCTATCCAGGGTCTACTCTGACTCTATGATGTTTGTGCATTTTAAAAACTCGTCGTCACCTTCATCATTGTCATCTTCATCTTCATCGTCTTTGTCGTCATCTTTGTCCTCCCCTCCTTATCTCTCTCCAGATTCCATCTCATCTGAACCAAACTCTAGTTCAAAGTATTTATCAGAATCTTCTTTGGATTCTCCTTCTGCAGCTTCAAGTTGTGCTGTATCTTCACCGTTGTCTAATTTCTCTAACTTATCTCTGCTCTCATCCAAAGCTTCACCTCAACCAACATCCAAATGTCCAGAAATGGGTGATGCAAATTTTAATTATGAGTCCGGTTTGCAGTCAAATTCATCAGCGTTTAAAAAGCCTTCACCGTCGCTGGCAGAGCGGAGAGGTAGCTTGTCGAAATCTCTCAAATTGCCAGTGGTTTCTGATAAGCTAAGAGCCACCCCTGCCTTTTCAAGTTTTACTGTCAATGAAGAAGGTGATCTTGACTCGAGCAACAGTAGTTCTTCCATGGCGGATGGTATTGGAAATCCCTTAGAGTCCATAGATGAAGTTAAAATTGTGGGTACAGAATCATCACTACAGTGCAAGATATTTCCTGCATCGGAAGCTAGTGCTGGTGCAACTGGGTTGGAAAGTGGTTCAACCAGCCGCGATGTTACACAACCTTTAGCATGTCGCTTGCCCAGTTTTGAGAAGATGGTAACATTTGGTCTGAATGACCTTGATTCCGAAGTTGCTTTTGCTGTTTTTCCTCCAAGTACAGGTTTAGGCAAAAGCGATGCAAGGATTTTATATGTTTGGGTAGGAAGTTCTTTTGACCATGGTAAATATCAAACTCAGTTAGATAGTGGCAAAGACGTAGATGGTTTAGAAGAGCTTGACTGGAATCAAGTCAGTTCTGGCGTGCTGAAACAATTGGGTCTTCCTGAAAACACCATGATTAAGGTACGAAAAGTTCTTATGGATTCTGTTATTGGAATAAGTTATTTGTCAATCACCAATTTTTATTCTTGATGTTGAAATATAAAGTTAGAGTTTATATAACATCGTGCATACTTATTTAGTCTTTCCACAGCTCTTCAGATATGGGGTCTTGGAGCTTTGTTAACTTTATTCTCTGCATGATTGAAATTCTCCTTTCTTTTCTATTTTGTTTCCCTTGTATCTTACGTAATTGTTTATAAATTTTAGGCCGAGTGTGTAATATTTTTTATTTAAACATATGTGTGTACATCTGGACTATTTGTTAGTAGTTAGCAGAAGTCCTTTTCCTTTCCCTTTCCACATGCATCGCCTAAATACTTTTAATAGGAATATTCAACACATTACATTCTACAGCTTCTTAATTCATTTTAATCAGCTCGTTACCATTGTTAAACCTGACATTATTATTTAACATGTGCGTGTTCAAATTCCCCGATTAGTAACTCAGTGCTTGGTAGCAACCAGGTATCTGTTTCTGATAGATTGCAGACATGGTTATCTCAATCTGTGCCATGTATGGTAAATCAACGGGAATGAGAAATGCTAGGAGCTTATGTATCTATATGTTCAATCTATTTTCCACAATTTCCCTATTCATTCGTGTCTACCATATCTGCATGTCTCTAGTCTGTTCTAACTGTGACCATTCAATGCTCTGTCTGAACAGATTGTTAAAGAAGGTGAAGAGCCTGCCGAGTTTCGTGCACTATTTACTCCGTCGTAATGCAGTTCACCCAACAATCTGTAACCCAGAGCTTAAGTCCGACTTTATAATTCTCCAGCTGTCTGAATTTGACATCACATAGGACTTCCTTTCAGACATCAAATTCAACACTAACTTCCGTAGTTAGAGCCAGTGAGGTAATTTTGTTCATCCTAATTATTTCTCCTGTTGGTTTATTTGTGTTTTTCCTTTTCTCCGTTGGGGTCGAAACTTAGCTGCTGTTGGACAATTCTGATTGTTTCCCATGAAAGCTTGCATTTGCGGGATTAGATTTGAATTGTTAAACTTTTTCTTTTCATTACGGCCTCGTTAGTGTTCGGACTTCTGATTTGTTGTTATCATTACCTTTTTTCCTTTTCTGGGAAAATGTTGGCTGCAGGAGGCTGCTGTTCCAAGCGCGTCTGTCGTAGCGCCGATCAACTGGTTGTACAGTGCTGTAACACTCTCCTAACTTAAAATCACTGCCCTTTTGGATCAAATTTGTATATTCATTCACTGACATTAGAAGTAAACCCTTAGCTCTCATTTATTTTTTCTCCTCCCAGGGAAAGCAAATTAAATGGATTCTTTCTAACTAGTTATTGTTTCACATTTTTACACGCTTTCCCTTGTTTCTCAATGCCTGTTATGGCTTATTATCTAAAATTATGGCGACATGACCTCGTAGTCATTAATTCGTTACTGAAACATAACACATAACGTTAAAAAAGCTTAATGGGTTCTTAACATTTCTTTATTTGAGTTTGACAAAACTTGATCCGAGTATCCCAAAGCGAGTCTCTAGTCCGATGATTTTTAGGGATTTATTTGTTTCCTCGTAGGTTTGATTTGTCTTGGATTGAAAATCTATGGTTTTATAGGACTTTTAGTAACTGAGCTGTTAGACTTGTCTCACGTGCGTGTCGGTGCCGTCTGCTTTCTTTTTCGTTTTACCATTTTGTTCAACTCGTTCCCATATTTTATGTTTTTTAAATAATTTTTTTTATTCTTTGTTGAAAATCCGGAAGTGCGGAAACTCTTGGGAGTCTTATAAATTCATTAGACTATAATATTTGATATGTTTAGGTTATCCTAAGGCACACTTGATACAATATAAATTTTGTTTTTTGGTATATATAAAAAAAATTATTCTTATTAGATTGTGTTACTTTAATGTTTATGATTTTTTTAATTATTGTTTTACATAATATTTTAGATAATACGCAATACACACAATACAGCAGAACAAATAATTAAGGGTAGTGTTAGACATTAATTTTTTTTACTTGCTTTTTAATATCAACCTATGTGTCATATTATCAGTGGTGAGTGTTTATCATCTAATTAGAAGGATGTCAATTAAAATATGATATTTCAATTGCAACATAGGTTAGTATTAAAAAGTTAGTAAAAGAGTGTTGGTATGTCTAGTATTATTTAATAATTAAATGTGCCGTTTAAAGGATTGCTAAATTGTGTAGACCCTAAAGCGTAACTCTAGCATTGTTAGATTCAAATGTGTTGGATCTTGATTGACACTCCAGCGCTTTATGTATCAAATTTTGCAATTTTTGGGCAACTTGTTTTAAAATATGAAACTTAAAAAAAAAAATTAAAGTCTATGCCAATTTTTAATAGTAAATTTGACCAAAACGTCATTCTTTTTCTTACAAGTGGGGAAGACAAAAAGAGAAGAATGAGGGTAACATAATAATTTACTTATAAAAAAAATGACATGACAAAATATTGTTATAAAATATAAACATAAATCACAAACATGGCATGAGATCAAATCTTCTCCGTCGAATCACTAATGATTAAACAAAAAAAGTTGAAGCCGCATAATTCAAAGTTTATGAACTCGCTGAATCAAGCCCGCTCCATCTATTAGCGCACAACCAAAACTATAAACATTTGCTTACATATGTGAATGTATAAAGTTTATTTCTCTTATTTTATTTCATGTTTAAAATCGAAGACAAAGATAGAAAAAAGTAAATTCAAAATGAATAAAAAAAATACAATATTTCATTTTAAATACAAAGATCAAAGAAGTCATATTTTGATATCGGAAAAAACCGACAAAAGAGAAACTAATAATTGATGAAAATTCGTCTCGTATAACCCAACCCAATTTGCTTTAGGTTTGTCAAAATGTCGTATCATGTCTGAGTTTTATTTTCTTCAATTCCGAGGCTTTTTGGGTTGGGCAACACTACCTTGAAAATCATGTCACTAAGAATTCTTATATATTTATGAATCTTTAAATTAAACTCTTACAAATATTAATATGTTGCAATATTTATAAGAAACTATGACACATATTAAATTTATTAACTAATCAAATATATGTGTACCAACACATATTTTGCTAAGTTTCTTTAAGAAACTATTTCATAATCTATCCATAATCACATTTCTATGTACCCTACAAGTCTTGCCTACTCAAAGTTTTTGTACCACCTTACTAATGAAATAATTCAGAAATTCATGAGTCTCTTTCGGTGTTAATAATTTTATTATCTCAACACATTATCACTTTAGTGATAATATTTGTATAATTTAATAATAAAGACTTTGAGAACTCTCAAAGCCTTATCAAAATGTCAACATACTTCAATTACTAGTTTTTAGCCACGCGCTATGCGCGTGTGAACTCCGTATATATATTTTTTCGTATTCGACATATTTATTTATAATAAAATAATTTTTATTAACGTAAATTTAAAAAATGTATATTTATGTTAAAATTCTATTGACAAAAAATATTAATATAATGTCAATTAATTTAGAGGTAGTATATAATTTAATAAAATTTTTGTGACACTTTTAAAATTATGTTGAAGAATAAAAAACTAAAACCAAAAAGAAAATATTTATATTAAAAAAAATCATATCATAATGAGCGTTAAAAGATTAAGAAAAAAATTAAATCAAATCATATAAATAAATAAATTTTTCGAGGCCAGTATAGTTAAGAAACAACGGTTAGAAAGATTTTGAGCTATAAAATTTAGAAAGATAAAAAATTTATTAAAAAAGCTCCCAATAATTTGTAATGAAGCCTCAAAATTAAAAAAAAAAAAAACCTAAAAGCATATTTGTCAAAAAAAATTGAGAAAATACACATATTAATGATCAAAATTATTTATTATTTAATTTTAAGTTTTAAAAAATAACAAAATAACAAAATTGACATATAAATAAAAATAAGGAATATATAAAATTATTATAAAAATATATAACCGTACATAACAAGAAAAATATCTAAAAGATTGAAATAAAGTATATTTTTGTAAAGACTTGAATAAATAAAATTAAAAGTATTTCTAAATTAATTTTTATTTAGTAATAATTAATTATTATTAAAAAAATAATTTAAGTTTCTAAATAAAATTGATTTCTTAATAGAATATAAAAATAATACACTATAAAAAAAATTTTAAATTTTTTTGGTATGGAAAGATTTTTTTTTATAAATTACAAATAAAAATTAAAAATAAAGAGAATTTTGGAGACTAAAAAAAGATAAGTGTGAAAAGTAAAAGAAGAAAAAATAAATAAAGAAAAGAAAATAAATAAATAAAAGAAAAGAAAAAGAGAAGAAAATAACAAAAAGAGAAAAAAAAAAAAAAAGGGCTGCGCGTGCATTTGCACGCGCTGGAAGGGAGAGTGGGGGGACAGCCCCTGCCACGCGGGGCCCACGCGTCAGGGCTGTCCCCATCTCCTCAGACTATTTTTTTTTACTTTTGCCCCAATTTTATTGCTTTTCTGTCCTATATTTTAACTAAATTATGTTATGGCCCAAATTCTGAAAAAAATTTTCGTTCATGCCCTAAAAAAACGCGTTTTTTTCGAGTTTCGCGTGGAAAACTCGAAAAAAACGCGTTTCGAAACGTGACGCTCGTTTTGGACGAAACGGGGACGAAAATTTTGAGCCCACTGGCTCTTTTAAGTATAGTATAGATTTTAGAGCCCATCAATTCCTGCAATACATTTACTTTAGAATATGTACGTAATCAGTTTAATGTTACAATATCCGCCTCAAGTAATACGAGCTTGTTGAAAAATTGATGACTTTGTATGATTTTGACTAGCGTTATAATCCAAAATTTTAGTTGGCTAATATTTAAATCATCATATAGTTGGACAAACCTCATAAATTAGTAAATAATTAAATAAGATAATGTATGTAGTGACGGATCTATGAATTAAATTTGGAGAGAGCACAAATTAAAAAATTAATATTTTTAATTAACAATACAAAAAAATATTAATAATTGATGTTTATTAAATAAGTAACAACTTACAAATTACAATTGCACTCGACGAAGTCTCATGTTTTGAGGTTAATTTTTTTTTATTTTTCCCATTAGTGTGTATCACCTTTAGATTACCTAGTATTGTACTTTGTGATGTGGCATTTTAATGATGTATGAGCCCATAATATCCAAAATAAATTTTGAGAGAATTTCAAAATAAAGTCATTCTTGATGCCACTTAAAAATCTATACCCCAAGTAGTGTTCTCCATTTGTTTCTAGTACTTTATGTTTGTAGTGTAAATTTTGTATATGAATTAAAAGTCAATATACGTTAGATATAGTTTATCATTATGTCAAAAATTGGGCATTCTTCAAAATCTCCCAATAATTTTTTTCCCCATTAATTGTGTATCACCCTTTAATACCCAAAGGCAAAACAAAAAATTTTTTTTTCTCAATTTTCAAGAGGGGCACGTGCCCCCTAGTCCTAGTGTAAATCCATCCCTGCATGTATGCACATAAATTTGAAATAATCTTTACATTCACTTTCTCAAGATAATGAAGATATAATTATATTCCATGATTTAACATGTCTTTTATTTCATGATTGTATGTGATAATAATAAAAAGGAAAACAATACTTAAATGCACTCTATTCTTGTGCTATTGTGTTTAAATGCACCTTATTATTTTAAACACTACATGTTTGCATCATAATCTATTGAAATTATACGACGTTGCACCCTCCATCCAACTTTGTTATATTTTTAGGGAAAAAAAAAAACTTAAATGCATCACATCCTTATGTTATCGTGTTTTAAATGTGCCATATTATTTAAACACTACACGTTTGCACCCCAATATATTAAAATTATATGAGGCTGCACTATATGTCCAACTCTGATTTTTTTTGTTTGTTTGTTTGTTTGTTTTGTTTTGTTTTGTTTTGTATTTTTTTTTTTTTTACGTTCTAAAAGCTGATGTGGTTTAGAGAGAAATATTTTGAGAGATTTTAACTCTATTTTTTGCCATTGGTTGCAGAAAATTATATTGACACTAAAATATTTAATTTTCCTCAAATTTTTCAACAATATTTCAATTTATCTAGTGCTAACGAGTGAGATTAATAGCTATTGGCATTATATATTGAAATTAATAGTATGGTTGAAGCTATTAATCTCAATCGTTAGCACTATATAAATTGAAGCATTCTTAGAGAAATGGAAAAAAATTTGTATTTTAGTGCCAATATATAGTTTGCTAAATCCAATGGTAAAAAATAAAATTAAAATCTCTCAAAATATTTCTCCTTGTGCTACATCGGCTTTTAAAACGTACAAAGAAAACGAAGGGTGCAACTTCGTATAATTTGAAAAATTTAGGGTGCAAACGTGTAGTATTTAAACAATAAGGTACATTTAAACACGATAACACAATGATGGGGTGCATTAAAACACAATAATACAAGAATGAGGTGTATTTAAGTATTATTATTTTTTTCCTAAAAAGATAACGGCATTAGACAGAGGGTCACTACATGTAGTGTTTAAAACAATGAAGTGCATTTAAACATAATAGCAAAAATAGTGCATTTAAGTATTTTTTTTTTCCTAATAAAAAAGGAAAATATCTTTGAAAATTTGAAAGAATAAAGGGGTTTGACTCAATTCTCACTATCACTGCCCGAGTGGAACAATTCCAATTTCCAAGAGTACTAGTTAAAATCAGCCAAAGCTCAGCCAAGCAGAGAAACATTGCTGAGACTCTGACTCAACTCAACCACATTCAAAGGTAACTTCGTTCCTCACTCTATCACACAACGATCAATCCATATAGCTTCATCTCCAACAATCCCAACCTCAATTCATGCCCATAAAATCGCTGATTTTCCTCTCCTAGAATCACTCCCCCACAACACTCGGAAAAAAAGAAAAAAAAAAAAACCACTCTACAAAACCCTCACAACACTTTACCAATTCAGAAACCATTCCCAACAATCTCTTCAACCACACAGAACCCATGTCGACGACCACAAAGCCCAGCTTGAGCGTGAAGCTTCTGATCGACAAGAAGGCAAACAGAGTCCTCTTCGCCGAGGCTGGCAAGGACTTCGTGGACTTCCTGTTTTCCCTCATGTCATTGCCGATCGGCACTGTCACCAGCCTCCTCTCGCCCGCCGAGATGGTGGGCAGTCTCGGCAAGGTCTACGAGAGCTTGGACAATCTCAGCGACACTTACGTCCAACCCGACGCCAATAAGGCCGCATTGCTATCGCCCCATGTCGCCGCGCTCGATGGCGTTGGCGTCGCGAAGCTCATCTCGCTGCCTGGCAGCGTTGCGGCCGCTAAAACCGTCTACCACTGCAGCGGTAGCTGCAGGAGGTATGCAACGTTCGACCCGAGCGAGAAGTGTCCTAATTGCTCTCGCATTATGTCGGAGGTGGCGACCTTTGTCCAGTCTAAGGCCTCTCTGGCTGCGTCGTCTTCGGGCGGCGAGGGAGGGTATGTGAAGGATGTGGTGACTTACATGGTTAAGGATGATTTGGAGGTGAAGCCGATGTCGACTATATCGACAATCGCTTTGATCAACAAGTATGGAATTAGGGAGATCGGTGATCTTGAGGAGGCTGTGGTTTCAATTGGCGTGGATGAGGTATGGTTACCATATATATATATATATATATATATTTTTACGAGTAGTTTTGGTTTGAAAGTTTTGTTTTGTTATTTGGTTTTGGCTGTGATGTTTTGTTTTGGTGATCAACTTGATTAGTGTGGAATAATATTTATAACTGAAGCTATCCAAAGAAACTCCGGTTTGTTGCTAGATGTTTTGCAATAGACCAATCACAGTTGTTGAGTTTTCACTTGTGCTTGGTGTGAATGGATGAAAAGTAGAGTAACGATCCATCTTGTTAACAAGAGCAAAAAATGAAGGGAAACTAGAAGAGAGAATTATGGGTGTAAATTAACTACTTTAATGGTGATATAGTAATTTTATATAATACCTTGGTGTGTTGAGCACCACTTGGTTAAAATTACAACCCCATAGATAAATAATAGAAATAGAAAATTTCTATTATATTAAATATTTAATACAAAGATCACACAAAAGAAAAACTGCACAAAGCAAGCAAAGCTTCGGCACTTAACAAAAGACCCACACCTTTTTTTTTATTACACGATTGTTTTTGTGTTGGTGGTGCACTTGCAAATGAAGGGAGCAATTCCTATTTATAGGCAAACACATGATGCCTTGAGAACATTAAAAAAACATAAACAAAATCAACTTGCTAAGCAAGTTGTTATAGGTTGGGCGGCACCTCCCGCCTATTAGCCTAACACATATATAGGAATAATGCTAGACATACAAACTCTTTTACCAACTTTTTAATACTAACACATGTGACAATTGAAGTGTCATGTTATATATATATATATTTTAAAGCTTGTTGCATATCACAAGTTGATATGCTCGGCAAAATATTGGGCTGGGCTTTCTTACTTGGGCTTGTTGGTGTTGTTATTTCAACATGGTGGATTAGTCCACTACTTTAATAATCACTTTAATTTGTACTGATCCAAAGTTTATTAAGAATTATGGATTTAATTTTGAATCTCCATGTAAACTAATATCTTTCTTTAATTCATCCTACCATACAACTTAGCATGTCAAGATCTATTCATCCGTCTCTCTCCTTCAACTTCTCCCTCCGACCACACACACTTAATGTTACATTTTCTATTTTATGAACTTCCTACCGATACAAGTTGATTTTTGTTCCAGTCTTCAGTGACTGAAAATTCATTTTAGTTGTTTCCTTAGTTATCGGCCAATTGGTTTGGAAATGGGTTTTCTAGTCTAATTTAAAATACAGTGATTTTCATATTCCACAATTTTTTACTCTTGCAAGAATGGTCGAAACATAGTCTGCATGTTTGATGTCTTTACAACAACAAATAATAATACCACTCCTCTCATTCTGCACAATTTTCCTGTCAATGTATTTGTTAATAGTTTGTTTCTAAACAGCTAATTCTGAAATGAAACAAGCTATTCAATAATTGCAGGGATTGAAGTTATTGAAGGCGTCATTTGAGTCCAAGACGGTCCTCTCCAATGTCTTCTTGGGGAAAGGAAGCGACATAGACATTGCAATATAGAATTCATTAAGCTGTTTAGGGGTGTGAAATTTCTTTGCTTTGTTAATTTATGAACTAGTGGATGGTTAGGACTGATCAAATGCTTTGTTAATTTCTGAATTGTTGATAGCTAGAACCGATCAAATGCTTTGTTTATCCACAATGTTGATTGTTTAAGAATGGTTAAATTTGATTGATGTCTTTACAAATATAAATAATAATACTGCGCCTCTCATTCTGCAGATTTGTCCTGTCAATGTATTTGTTAATAGTTTGTTCTGAAATGAAATTAAGTTATTCTATTATTGCAGGGATTGAAGTTATTGAAGGCGTCATTTGAGTCCAAGATGGTTCTCTCCAATGTCAGAGACATTGCTATATATAATATTTCATTAAGCTATTTAGGGGTGTGTGGAATTTCTGTACTTTGTTAATTTCCAAACTGGTGAATTGCTAGGACTGATCAAAGGCTTTGTTTAATCTGTGAATCGTTCATAGCTAGAACTGATCAAATGCTTTTGGTGATCTTGAACTCAAACTCGACTGGTCATATCAACTCATTTGCTTTAATCTTAAGCGCTTCGTTTGGTTTCATCTAGATTCTTAGTTTATTATTTTCTAGATAACATTTCTCTTTTTGACTCCGTCCTCTAATCACAACCATTAAACTATTGAAGGCCGAAAAACGAACTGAGAACTTGTTTATACTTCGACCTCTTCATTGACTCACATATAATTGATTGCCTTGGCACTTAAAATGTCCCCTTTTTTTTTGATTTTTTTTTTTGTTGCAATTTTCCCTTTAAAAATTTCACTACCAGCTCTTGTTGCTTCAAAGGGTATTGAGAGGCTATTGGATATTTGCGGGTCAAAATGTGACCCAACTGGGTGCCAATATTAGGGCTCGGCCTAGTTGGATGGGATTTTTTTTTTTATTTGGGGGATTTTGAGGAATGCCTTTTTTTTAGCACAATGATAATTTATGTCTTACGTGTATTGTACTTTTAATTTATGCTCCAAAATTTACACTACAAATATGAAGTGAAAATAAAAAATGCACACCACTTACTTCCTAATAATACCTTGTTGTTAGTGGCAATTAAGGTGACACGCCAAACAACAAATTCGAGCATCATTTTTTTTTTGCTTATAAATTATTCAGTGTTGCACAATGCATAATTTACAAATCCATATTCCGAAATTTATATAGAATTCAATTAATTATAAAAAAATCAATAAAAATAAAAATTTTAATAAAATTTTAAGAAATTAGTCAACGTTTGTATTAATTAAAAAATAATTATTTTCTTAATTATAAGACGCTTTGACCTTATCTTTATGTTCTTAGTTTTTGGGAGGGTTGCAAAAATAGATCAAAATTAAATGTGTCTTTTAAATAATAGTCTATGTTTCGAAAAATTAAAAAAATAGCCACCGTAACGAATTTTGTAACAAAAAGTGTCAACCAACTACTTACACATTTGTAAACATTTGTAATATATAGTTTAACACTTCAAAAAATAATGAGTAAAAATTAAACTGTTACAAAATATCTTATAAATTTTTACAGATACGTAATCTTTTGTGTGACACTTTTCTGTTATATAATTCACAACATGACTTTTTTTTTTTAATTTAATTTTTTGAAACATAGACTATTATTTAAAAATATAAATTATTTTTGGCTATTTATTACGATTTCTTTTAATTTTTTATGAAACTAATGACTAATTTTTTAATTTTTAAAAATATTTATTATTTATTTAAAATATGAAAAAAAAATTAAATACCAAATAGACTCATAAATTTAGCACGAAAGATATTCACGGGCCGCATACAAACAATCTTCTTTTATTAAAAAAAAATCTGTATAATCAGATACCTCAAAGGAGATTTACTAAACGAGTGGTCACAAGTAAAAGCAACGAACATGTTTCTGTCCTTCATTGTCCTATTATAAATGAATAATAATATAGCCTTTGCCAAGCTCATTCCAAGCACAATATATATCTACAACTAAAGTCTAAAAGCAATGTGGTCGAGCTTGTGCGAGTACTGCTTTGGCCTTAACAAACATGGAATTGCCATGGCAATTCTCGCTCTCTCTCTCGCAGCTTTCGCGACGGTCTTCTGGAAGAACTCGAGGACGGCGCTGCCGCCGGGCCCGTGTGGCTTGCCTTTGCTCGGATACCTAGCTTTTCTAGGGAAAGACCTTCACCGAGAGTTTGAGAAGCTGGCTAGGGTTTATGGGCCCATATACAGTCTGTGGCTGGGAAACAAGCTCTGCGTAGTGGTCAGCTCCTCGGCGCTGGCCAAGGAAGTGGTTCGCGACCACGACACGGTGTTCGCGAACCGCGACCCCACCATCTCCACTTCCATCGGATCGTACGGTAGAAACGACATCGCGTTTGGTTCTTACGGTCCACAGTGGAAGAAGCTGCGGAAGGTATGACTAGGGAGGACCACCAACTATATACTATATATAAGTAATAATAAAATAAGTGAAAATGACTAATTCCTCAATTTTGTGAAACTATGGCTAAATTCTTGAAATATGAGCCTAAAAATAGCTAAAACACAAATCTTTCCTAATAATAATAAAAGTGAAGTAGGAAAATATCCAAAATTTACATAATAATAAAAATAAATATTCATGTTTTTAAAGTAATTAAGTAACAAGTTAATTCATGAATTATTGGCACATGATTTTGACAATTCAGTCATTTAACTCAAATTATCGCTATTTAAGTAGTTGAATTACTTGAGTATTTTGTTTTAATTTTTTTTTAAAATGACATTTATTTAAAGTATCTATTTGATATTTGACTATTTTAGGTCAATATTTTAAGAAAATGACCAAAGTTTTCAAAAATTAAGTTATTAGTTACTAATACAAAAAAAGAACTAAGAGCATCAATGTAAATACACATCATCATATAGTTAATAAAAGTTATTTATTTTCTTAAAACACCGTTCAAAAGTTAAGAAGATTAATCGGAAGTTGATCATTTTTTTAAAACACCATTCAAAATTAAATTAACTATTTACTAAATTATCTCTTATTTAAATTAGTTGCTACAATTTCTCTAATAGTAATTTGTTATCACTTTTTATAGTTAGTCGTAAACAATTTTATGTATATATCTTGGTTGAAAGTTTTTGCCACTACACATAGTTTTAGTCAAGAGGAAATAGGAAAAAAATAAACTGTGGTATATGATAAAGTGTATCTTACAACCATTAGATTTTTTTATTTATTTTTAATTTTGGAGAAATATTATATTCTAACTATTACGTACAAATAGTATGGTTGGTTGCATCTAAATAATTATAAACCAATAAGAGAAATATATTATATTTTAAAAATTAACTACAATAGATACCAGCGACATTTTCCTTGAAAAAAGTTTACATCGTTAGATGACAATAAATTGAACAAATCATGCATAAGAAAAAAAAAATGTTTCACAATATCTTAATTTGGGAGGAATAGAATATTTCCACTTTTACAAACATCATTTTAACAAGGGTGAAGTAGGTAAATACCCAAAATTTATATAACAATAAAAATAAATACCCAAACTTTTGAAGTAATTGAGTTTCTAGTCAATTTGTGAATTACTTGCACATGCTTTTGGTAACAAAGTGAATTACCACCACTTATCACTGTGTAAGTAATTGCATTTTTTGGTAGTTGGTTACATTTTTTAAAAGATTGGGTAATAACTTACATTAAGTTTTAAAAATTGGGTATTCACTATAATTTCTCTTTTAACAAAGCAAAAATAAGGGTGACATAAATTGCACAAATAATTTAAATCTAGAAAAATATATTATTATTATATATACATTTGTTTCGTTTCAACCAAAATGCACATCTCAGAGAGAGAAATATTGAGAATTAATGATTCAATGGGATATCGAATCAATTTTCCTAAAGTCAACAACCGTTTTTTTTTTTAATAAAAAAAATAGATCGAATCAATTAGTTATCTATTGAGTGGTAAAAATGGAATAAAGAAAAAATTGTAATCAAATTAAGGAAGATTTAGATTTCTAAAATATTTTTGTCAATATCAAGGCTTAACTTAAATTTACAGTACAACCAATTTCTCTAGTACCATGTTAGTTTAATATGAGCAACAAAATTAGGTTTTTGTAAAGGAGATGCTAAGCAAGACAATACTTGACAACTTGTACGGACTGAGAAGAGAAGAGGTTCACAAGTCCGTGAGGCTAATCTACCAGAGGATCAACACCCCAATCGACATCGGCAGCTTAGCGTTCGCAACGGTATTCAATGCCGTAATGAGCATGATAGGCAGCACCTCGCTTCAGGGGGAGAAAGCCGCGGTTGATGTGCCTAAATTCAAGAAAGCGATGGCGGATATTGTAGAGCTATTTGGGCGCCCAAATGTCTCGGACTTGTTCCCTTTCTTGGCATGGTTTGACTTGCAAGGGATCGAAAAGGAGACGAAGAAGGTTGTTGGTGTGATTGAAGAGATGTTAGATTCTGCTATTGAACATAGGAGGAAAAATGTCAATGATCATAACCAACAAAGGAAGGATTTTCTTGGGTTCTTGGTTGAGCTTCATGAGAATGGAGATGATGAGACTTCAATTACAAAGGCCCAAGTTAAGGCCTTGCTCTCGGTACGTTTTGTTACTTTTGATTTTAATAATTTTTAGTATTTCTTATGTCTACTAGATAGCAAGTAAACGAATAAATGTGTTGTCACTCCTATTTTCGCAAATTGACTTATTTTTTTTTAGATATCATAGAATGTCAAATCTCGATTCATATACTTTTTTTTTTTTTCATGCTATAACTCAATAATATGCATGCCTAAAACTTGTCTTATAACTTTCTTCCTCTCTAGAAACTATAAACCGGTTTAAAGAAATTAAAAAGAACTTACTAGATATAGACACAGATCACAAGGCAGAAAAATGTAACACAAGAGTTTAAGCTTTTAGAACTACATTTATACTCATTTTTCTCCATTCTTGTAATTTTCTTTCAATAGGATGTTGTGGTGGGTGGAACAGACACCACCACAACAACGGTGGAATGGACAATGGCAGAACTTCTCAAGCATCCAGAAGAAATGAGAAAAGTCCAACAAGAATTAACTGAAGTTGTAGGGTTAAGCAACATGGTTGAAGAGTCTCATCTCTCCCAATTGACTTATTTGGAAGCCGCCATTAAAGAGACTTTTCGTTTGCATCCGACATTGCCCTTGCTAGTGCCTCGACGTCCCAGCGTAACTACCACCATTGGCGGCTACAAAGTGCCCAAAGACACCAAAGTCTTTCTAAATGTTTGGTCTATACATAGAGATCCCGCGATTTGGAAAGATCCTTTGGAGTTTAGACCCGAGAGGTTCTTGCGCAACAACAACGAGCAGGGGGACAAGTTCGATTATTCGGGCAATAATTTTCATTTTCTTCCATTTGGATCAGGGAGGAGGATTTGTCCAGGGATTCCCTTGGCAGACAGGATGCTAAACTACGTTTTAGCATCTTTCTTGCACTCGTTCGAGTGGAAATTGCCACAACCTGAGGCAGAGCTTGACATGTCGGACAAGTTTGGGATTGTGATGAAGAAATTGGAGCCTTTATGTGCCATTCCAACTCCAAGATTATCTGATTTAGAGCTCTACACTTGATTCTATTCCAATCATATGTGTGGTGATAATAAATAGTTGGTAGATATGTATCTTTTTGTTATACAGCTCAGTGTGTTGTTGGATTATGAAATTCAAATGGGTCCAACGTCTCTTACTTTTAAGAAAAAATTTGATATATTAATATGTCAGTTTTTCATGCGTTTGCAATATATGTAAGAGTTTTAAAACAATCTTGTAAAAACAACTAATCTGTTAGGTGCACCTGACGGGTGATCTAGCGAGTGAACCACGTCAGGCGAGTGCACCCGTACGAATAATTAAGAGACGGAATATAAAGTGCGAACAGAAAATAAAGTGCAGAAAATAAAAGACACCAGAATTGGTAATGCAGTTCGGCAATGTGCCTACGTTTGCTGGGTCTCGCCCAGTTAAGTGGAAAACCGTTCACTACAAGGCGTGTACACCGGTCTTATACAAGTCGGACTCCCTCCTACTATGTCGCCGCTTTCCTACGTCTGCCACGCGAACCCGATACAAGCTCCCCTTGTGCCCGAGATCCCCTCGTTTCCACAGGAACCTCTCCCGAGCCTCCTATACACCAATTCTATAATGTACTCTCAAGTGAACTCTCAAAGTGAACTCACAAATGATCTCCCTCAATAACAATGGAGACCTAAGACTTTCTCTCTCTGCAATCACTCACTCTCAACTCGAAGTTTGAGAAATCCCACAATTACAATATAAACCTAGCAGAGAGATATCACACACCCAAAAATAATGAAGAGGGAATGAATAAAATAAGGAAACAAGCTTCCTTTTATACATGATCTTCTAGTTTGAATATCACTTCATTATCTCCTTGAATCTTGGGTAATCTTCCGTATTTATCTTGATGAATTCGAATCCCATTAGATCAAGGATAAAGATCCTAATTCGAATATATCTGAATAAATTCGAATCACGGAGATATGGCCGCCTCCTCGAAATTCGGAGTAGCAAGGAACATCTTCTAGTACACTTTGAAGTACACCTTGCGAATATCTTCATATCTTCAAAATCTTCAATAACTGTGCATATTTATCTAGCCAAATTCGAATCCTACGTGATCAAGGATAAGATACTGATTCGAATCATATTAGGATATTTCAAATCACGGAGATATCGTCGCCTTCTTAAAATTGCTGGTACACCTTCGGATACACCTTCTGGTACACCTTGTAAAAGCCTTCGAATCTTCATGAAACTGCTCCGGGATTTGTGCCAGATAATCATAGATAACATATTTGAAAATACATCATCTGAATATTAGCTTTTAAACAAAGATAAGGTTGCCAAAAATAATTGCCAACACCAAATACACTAACAGATCTTAGCATGTTTTGACAATAGATCAACGTGGAAGAATGATCGAAATTGTATCTCTAGCATTGCAATTTGACGAATATGAAAGAGAATTTTAATAGGTTAAGGCACTTTTAAACCATGATCAATCTCAATTTCGATGGTGTATTTTCAGTAGGAGATTGTTGGTTTAGGGACTTAACCATGGGGGGTCATAATAGGCTTTTGTCCATCACAGATGTCAAAAGAACATGCTATGGATCATCGGCCACTATCATGACAATCAAAGAATATATTCTTACTCACTCACTCTACTAAGAATGTATACCGCGTTTTAAGGAGCAGTGGGAAAGAAAAGGTCAACTTTTTCTTACTTGGTCTTTAGATTCCATCATTTATGATAATAAGAAATAAAATACACGAATGGTGGCAATAGATCCTCTTATAAATGAGTATTATCTTTTCATATATTACAATGCATAGTGCCTCTTTTAAACACAAACCTGTATACTTAACGAAAAAACCTTATATTTATTCCAGGTCCAAACATAAAAGATATTTCTCAAACAAAAATGTATACACAAAAGAACATCATAAGAAAATATAACAAAATAAAGTTTCAATATTAGTTCATACAACAAACAATCACATAATAGAACCAATCCCATTTTCAATGGGGAATTGAAAAAAAAAAAAAAAAAGGAAATTCAAAGTGCCATCTCTCGAGCATAATGCTTGGGCATACCACACACAAAGCAACCTCCTTTGAGTTTTTTTCTTGTTTTGAGAACTCTTGAGCTTGTCTTGATACTTTTTGGGACCAAGAATATTCTTTTCCTTGTTGTTGAATATTTTGGGCTTGCTTAGCGCGTTGGCCTTGGAAGAACCAATTTTAGCAATCTCTACTCGCTCCTGCACCCTTGATTCCTCCTCGATTCTAAGATGCCTTTTGATTTTCTCCAAAGAGAAGTCTTCGGCTTTGTGAAGAAGCTTCTTCCTACAATCGTTCCAAGATGGTGGCAACATCATAATAATTGTTCCAACTTGAAATAATTCAAGAATTTCAATCTTCACATCCCTTTGTTTGTTGACAATCACTTGCAATTCATGCAATTGTGCAAGAATTAGCTTTTCATGACATATTTTGAAATCAAAATATTTAGAAATGAGGAATTTTTTTGTACCTTCCCTCTTGGTCTTGTATTAACTAACCATATATATTAATTTTCTTTTCAAATTTTTCCTTTACATTGTTAAAATTATAAAATTAACTATATATTTTCTTCAGGTTTTCCGTCTTTACTCTCTGAAATTATAAAATGCATCATATATATTGATATTTTTTCAGATTTCCGCCCCTTTTAACTTTTTTAAAATTATACAACACCATGTGTATTAATTTTTTTTTTCAGTTTAAGCTTCTTTATAGTTGAAATAAATTTTCAAATCTTAAATTTACCTAATATTTGAAAAAAAATAATCATATTTGACCCCTAAATTTAAGGGGGAAATCGGTGGGGTTATTCGGTTTTTTTGACAATTTTTTAACCAAAACCGAATATTCGGTTTTCCAAAAATCATAACCGAAACCGAATTTTTTCAGTCAAAAACCGAATGCACCGAAAAACTAAATTTTCGATTTCTCAATTCGGTAATTCGGTTATAACCGAATATTAAAAAAAAAAGTTGTTGTTATATACTATTTTATTTCTTAGTTAGTCAGATAAAGTAACTTGGCAAAGTGGTAGAATTGGTTGCCTTAAGTCTCTCCTACACCCACTTCTTGTGTTCGAATCAGGTAGAAGCAATTAAATTTCTCTTTTGTTACAAATTAAAAAAAAAACTCCACAACGTGCACTGGTTGGGATTTACAATACGGTTATTTTTTTCGATTTTTCGGCTTTTTCGGTTTTAATTTTCACCCCTACCTAAATTTGTAAAATATTTAAATTTACTTCACATATTAATGTTTTTTTTAAACATCTCTTAACTTACTATTCCTTTACTTCTATTTTTCTTATATAATTGTTGGTGTAAAATTTGAACCAACGACGAGATCCGCACCTCTAGTGTGTGATGCGGTAATTAAAAGTAACAAAAGTTGTTTTTGCGGAAAATAAACACTCGAAGAATTTTTAAAGTAGTTCGGCCCTCCTCAAGAGTAATAGCCTACGTCCACTGTGTTTATGATATTTCATCTTTTGAATGAGAAAGTTTACAGAGTATTTTTTTTTCTCTCTTTTTTCTCCTGCCCCCTCATCTTTCGCTCCTCCTTCTCTTATAAGCGAAGAAGGGAGCTACAGTTAAGAAATGACAAAATGTCAAATCCCCTAAGTCACGGGTTTGGTTCACCTAATAAAGCTGCCCACCTGCCGGGAGCAGTTCTTCTGAATTCAGCAGGATAAGGCTGTTGCTACAGTGAATTCCCTGCTCGGGGGAGAATAATTGAGACCTGTGATCCCGCGGTCAAACGCTCTATAACCGAGGGTCGATGACTCCGAGGGCCGAGTCTACGTCGACTGGTCCTTCGTTCGTGGCAACCTCCTTCGGGGGTGGATCGCCTTCGAGGACCCTGTCTTTATATGCCGGCCCGTCGCCAGGAAGGCTTTCTGGAAGGTCTTTCCTTGTAATGTTGTACCTCCGGGGGTGTAGGATCGGGGGTCATCTCCGATAATCCTCGCCCGTCCTTATCCTGAATGGCGCTCCCATGAGGCGGTGACTTTCGCTTGGTTCGGTAGAGTCGGGGGTTCTGGACTTCTTGAAATGACTAGGATACCGCCCTTGGACTCACTGACTGAGGAAAAATCACTGACAACAATAATATTATAAAGAGTGAAAGTTAATATTTTGAAATAAGAAATTATTAAGTAAATAGCGTGCTTTAGAAGGATATTTTAAGAAAATAATCAGCGTTTCAATTAATTAATGAAATAGTCATTTTTTAACTATACGATGCCTTGATGATTTTATCTTTATTCTCTTAATTTTGTATTGACTAATGGCTAGTATCTTAATTTTTTGAAACTTTGACTATTTTCTTAAAACATAGATCAATATATGACTAAATATCAAGAAGATCCTTAAAATAAATAATGTATTAAAATATGATGATCATTATTTTGCCCCCTGAATTTGGATCCGCCGCTATACATATGGTAATATTTTATCTCTCTTTGATCAACTTTTGCTTGTTATTTTGTTTTGGTAATATACATTTTTAAAATATCAATTCATGTCCTAGTTGAGGGTTTTTCGATAAGCACTTCTTTTAACAAATTTATTATACCTCTCTTATGCTATAACTTTTTAATCAGCTTCTTAATATAATAATAACTTTTTGTTAGTGGAAATATTAAAGTGACATGCCGAAAAAAAAAACCCAATAATTCAACATCAATTTTTTGTTTTTTTAATTATTCAGTGGTGCACAATGGATAATTTATTTATTAATTATAATAATATATAGATACAGTCCTTTTCTTAATGATGTTTTAAGAAATAGTAAACGTTTCGATTAATTAAGAAATTACATGATAATGTTCATTTACCTTTATGTCTTAATTCTATTATGTATTAGTGACTAATAACTTAATTTTTAAAACTATTGATTATTTTTTTTAAAACATTAACAAAGAAATGATCAAATACCAAATAAACCCTACTATCAATTAATCGAAATTAAATCAAGGCCAAATTAAGAAATTAATCATTTTAAAGGTAAAGTTTGAAAGATTTAGCTCTAAAATATCAAAATTAAGGAAACAGCCATTAAATACCTTAATGGACATAAGTATTCATGATAATTACTTCAAAAAATCGCCCAAATAAAATAAAAAATCTCCGAAAATTCGGCTAATTCAACTTAAAAAAGCAAATCAAACCAACTATTGTCAAAATTTTCATCGAACATAATAAAATAAAAAATAAAAATGGTTAATTTCTTAAATTTCTAAAACTATGGCTAGGTTCAAAAAAATTATTCTAAAGTTTGGCTAGATCCTTAAAAATCTCGTAAATGAATTAAAATATATATCCAGGAAAAAGACGCGAAGGTGGCATACAACTAATCTTCTTCCAAAAAATCTACGACTATATATATTCACTCAATCGAATTCAGAAACCACCAAGGAAATGGTCCTACCCCATTAATTAAAAGAGTTGTTACAAATAATTGATCATGCAGGTGCCTCTACTGCTGGATATCTTATCATAAATGAATAATAATATATATGGCCTTTGCCAAGCTCATTACAAGCACAATATCTACAACTAAAGTCTAAAAGCAATGTGGTCGAGCTTGTGCGAGTCCTGCTTTGGCCTTGACAAACATGGAATTGTCATGGCAATTCTCACTCTCTCTCTCGCAGCTTTCGCGACGGTCTTCTGGAAGAACTCGAAGATGGCGTTGCCGCCGGGTCCGCGGGGCTTGCCTCTGCTCGGATACCTCCCTTTTCTAGGGAAAGACCTTCACCGAGAGTTTGAGAAGCTGGCTAGGGTTTATGGGCCCATATACAGTCTGTGGTTGGGAAACAAGCTCTGCGTTGTGATCAGCTCGCCGGCGCTGGCCAAGGAAGTGGTTCGCGACCACGACACGGTGTTCGCGAACCGCGACCCCACCATCTCCACCTCCATCGGATCCTACGGCAGAAACGACATCGCGTTTCGTTCTTACGGTCCACAGTGGAAGAAACTGCGGAAGGTATGACTAGAGAGGACCACCAATTATATATAATATACATAAGTAATAATTATAATAAGGGTGTAGTAGGAAAATATCCAAATTTATATAATAATAAAAATAAATATCTATGTTTTTAAAGTAGTTGAGTAACTTAGGAGCTAATTCATGAATTACTTCCACATGATTTTTGACAACTCAGTCATTTAACACAAATTATCGCTATTTAAATAATTGAATCACTTGGGTATTTTGTTGTATTTTTAAAAAAATTTGACATTTATTTAATTAAAGGATTTATTTGGTATTTGACTATTTCTTAATCCATGTATTAAGGAAATGACCAAAATTTTCAAAAATTAAGTTATTAGCCACTAATACTAGAGAAAACTAAGGACATAAGGTAAATGCACATCATTATATAATTATTAATTTTTTAATTAATCAAAACGTTGGTCATTTTCTTAAAACACCATTCAAAAATTAGCTATTTATTCAATTAATTATCTATTATTTAAATTAGTTGTTAGAACTAAGGTATTGACTACAATTTCTCTAATAGTGATTTGATATCACTTTTTATTGTTAGTCGTAAACAATTTTATGTATATATCTTGGTTGAAAGTTTTTGCCACTACACATATTTTTAGTCAAGAGAAAATAGGAAAAAAAAATCAGATAAAGTATATCTTATGGTGAAGAATAATTTTAGACCATTAGCTTTTTTTTTTAATTTTAATTTTGGAGAAATATTATATTCTAACTATTACGTACAAAGAGTATGGAATAATATAGGTTGCATCTAAATAATTATAAACAAAGAGAAATGTTTTATATTTAAAAAACTTCAATAGATATACCAGCGACATTTTCTTTCAAAAAAAAGTTCACATCGTTTAGATGAAAATAAATTGAAGAAATCATGTATTAAAAAAAAAAAGTTTCACAATATCTTAATTTGGGAGGACTAGAATATTTCCCCTCTTACAAACATCATTTTAACAAAGCAAAAATAAGGGTGACATATATTGCACAAATAATATAAATTTAGAACAATATATTATTATATATGTACTTTGTTTCATTTCAACCAAAATGCACATCTCAAAAAGAGAGAAATATTGAGAACTGATGATTCAAAGGGATATCAAATCAGTTTTCTTAAAATCAAAAGCATTAAAAAAAAAAAAGAAAAGAAATAGACTGAATCAATTAGTTATCGTAAAAATAGAATAAAGAAAAATTTGTAATTTAATTAAGAGATTTTTAAGGATTTAGCCAAACTTTAGACTAATTTTTTAAGAATTAGCCATAGTTTTGGACATTTAAGAAATTAGCCATTTTCATTTTTTATTTTATCACATTCAATGAAAATTTTGGTATTAGTAAGTTTGGTTTGCTTTTTTAAGTTAAATGAGCCGAATTTTCGGAGATTTTTTTATATGATTTGGGTGATTTTTTGAAGTAATTACCATATATACTTATGTTCATTAAGGAATTTAATGACTATTTCCTTGATTTTGACATTCTACGGCTAAATCCTTCAAACTTTACCTTTAAAATAGCTAATTTCTTAATTGACTCTTTAATGAATTAAGGAAGATTTAGATATTAATACGAAGATGTAATTTTCTCAAATATTTTTGTAAATATAAAGGTTTAACTTAAACTTACTGGACAACCAAATTCACTAGTACCATATTAGTTTAAGGGTGAAGTATGCAAATACCGAGAATTTATATAACAATAAAAATAAATACCCAAACTTTTGAAGTAATTGAGTTTCTAGTCAATTCGT
The DNA here is from genome assembly GCA_018132145.1 of Boehmeria nivea var. tenacissima. Taxonomy (NCBI): domain Eukaryota; kingdom Viridiplantae; phylum Streptophyta; class Magnoliopsida; order Rosales; family Urticaceae; genus Boehmeria; species Boehmeria nivea. Next base: position 10,300,645 of record CM030875.1, on the reverse strand, counting down.
TAATTACTTGCACAAGCTTTTGGTAACTAAATTAATTATTACCACTTATCACTATGTAAGTAATTGAATCACTTAGGTAGTTGGTTATATTTTTTAAAAAAATTGGGTAATAACTTACATTAAGTTTTAAAAATTGAGTATTCACTATAATTTCTCTTAGTTAGTTTAATTTGAGCAACAAAATTAGGTTTTTGTAAAGGAGATGCTAAGCAAGACAATACTTGACAACTTGTACGGATTGAGAAGAGAAGAGGGTCACAAGTCCGTGAGGCTAATTTACCAAAGGATCAACACCCCAATCGACATCGGCAGCTTAACTTTCGCAACGATAATCAATGCGGTAATGAGCATGATAGGCAGCACCTCGCTTCAGAGGGAGAAAGCTGCAGTTGATGTGCCTAAATTCAAGAAAGCGATGGCGGATCTCGTAGAGCTATTTGGGCTCCCAAATGTCTCCGACTTGTTCCCTTTCTTAGCATGGTTTGACTTGCAGGGGATCGAGAAGGAAACAAAGAAGGTTATTGGTGTGATTGAAGAGATGTTAGATTCTGCCATTGAACATAGGAGGAAAAATGTCAATGATCATAACCAACAAAGGAAGGATTTTCTTGGGTTCTTGGTTGAGCATTATGAGAATGGAGATGATGAGACTTCAATTACAAAGACCCAAGTTAAGGCCTTGCTCTCGGTACGATTTGTTACTTTTAATTTTAATAATTCTTAGTATTTCTTATGTCTATTAGCTAGCAAGTAAACAAATAAATGTGTTGATCAATTTATTGATCATGTCACTCCTATTTTCGCAAATTAACTTATTTTTTTAGAAATCATAGAATGACGAATCTTGGTTCATATAACTTTTCTTTTTTTTTCATGCTATATCTCAATAATATGCATGCCTAAAACTTGTCTTATAACTTATAACAGGTTTAAAGAAATTAAAAAAGAACTTATTAGAAATACACACAGATTACAAGATAGAAAAATAAAACATAAGAGTTTAAGCTTTTAGAACTATATTCATACTCATTATTCTCCATTCTTATAATGTTCTTTCAATAGGATATTGTTGTGGGTGCAACAGACACCACCACAACAATGGTAGAATGGACAATGGCAGAACTTCTCAAGCATCCAGAAGAAATGAGAAAAGTCCAACAAGAATTAACCCAAGTTGTAGGGTTAAGCAACATGGTTGAAGAGTCTCATCTCTCCCAATTGACCTATTTGGACGCCGCCATCAAAGAGACGTTTCGTTTGCATCCCGCTTTGCCCCTGCTAATACCGCGACGTCCCAGCGTAACAACCACCATTGGCGGCTACAAAGTTCCCAAAGACACCAAAGTCTTTCTAAATGTTTGGGCTATACATAGAGATCCCGAGAATTGGGAAGATCCTTTGGAGTTTAGACCCGAGAGGTTCTTGAGCAACAACAACAATTATGGGAACAAATTCGATTATTCAGGCAATAATTTTTATTTTCTTCCATTTGGATCAGGGAGAAGGATATGTGCGGGGATTCCCTTGGCAGAGAGGATGCTAAACTATGTTTTAGCGTCTTTCTTGCACTCGTTCGAGTGGAAATCGCCGCAGCCTGAGGCGAAGATTGAAATGTCGGACAAGTTTGGGATTGTGATGAAGAAATTGGAGCCTTTATGTGCCATTCCAACTCCAAGATTATCTGATTTAGAGCTCTACATTTGATTCTATTCCAATGATATATGGTTGGTCATTATAAATAGTTGGTAGATATGTATCTTTTTGTCATGCAACTCAATGTGTTGTTGGATTATGAAATTCAAATGGGTCCAATGCCTCTTTTAAGAAAAAATTTGATATATTAATGTCAGTTTTTCATGTCTTTGTAATATATACGAGTTTTAAAACGATCTAAACATGCTTTGACAACAAACTAATTTAGATCAATGTGGAAGAATGATTGAAAGTGTACCTCCAGCATTGTAATTTGACGATTATGAAAGAGAATTTTAATAGGTTAAGGACATTTAAACCACGATCATTCTCAATTTAGATGGTGTATTTTCAGTAGGAGATTGTTGGTTTAGGGACTTAACTAAGGGGGTAATAATAGGCTTCGTCCATCACAAATGTCAAAAGAACATGCTATGGATCATGGGCCACTATCATGACATTTTCCTTTCCGGGAGATTTTGAGGAATACCCCAAAATTAGACACTTAATGATCTATACCTCATCCTAAATGCACTTTTAAATTGTACCCCTTTTTTTAGTACTTTAAATTTTAAAGGAAAAAATTACCCTTATTACATCCCATTTCTTTTCTCCAGACGCTTTCTTCGAAAGCTTGAAAAGATTCAACAGCTTCAACAATGGAGTCGTCCCGTCCTTGTAACTCCATCAACGTCCAACCTTCTACCTGCCGGAACTCGCCGGAAAACTAGGCGACGCTTGAGCTTGAGAAGTTTTTTCAAGTTAATCGGCGCCATTTCGACATCTTACTCAGTCGGATCATTCCTCCGCGACGGCACCGGAAAAGTTGAACTATAAATAGTTCCTCCCCGATCTGCATCGAAAAAACGTAAGTATTAGCAATGGATTTTATTTGATTTGGTAGTTCATTTGTCTGTTCCACAGTCCAAAAAATTTTGAAAAAATGGTGTTTGTTTGTCTTCCATTTTTCATAATAGGAAATGATGAGTTCTGGTTTGCTTTGGTAGTATTTGGTCATTAAGAATCTGATTGAATGATTATTGTAATAGTTGAAGGATTCAGTGGTATACGTTCTTGTAATTTTTGTCATACCCATGGTAACTCAGTGGGTCACCAAGTAGTAACTCAGTGGGTTACCGAATTAGAAAGTTGAATTTAGTAAGTTACCATCGTTAAAGGAAAACTCAGTTATCTTCTAAACTTAGTCATGAAATCATTTGTTTTAGTGTTGAACTAAATGGTATACCAAATCTGAACTTATCAGACAAATGAATTGCCTAAAAATTAAATGGTAACTCAGTGGGTCACCAAGTGGTAACTCAGTGGGTTACCGAATCAGAATGTTGAATTGAGTAACTTACCATCCTTAAACTCAGTTATCTTCTAAACTTAGACATGAAATAGTTTGGTTTAGTGCTGTACTAAATGGTATACCGAACCAGAACATATAAGATAAATGAATTGCCTAAAAATTAAATGGTAACTCAGTGGGTCACCAAGTGGTAACTCAGTAGGTTATCGAATCAGAAAATTGAATTTAGTAAGTTGCCATCCTTAAACTCAGTTTTCTTCTACCTTAGTCATGAAATAAATTGCTTTAGTGCTTTACTAAATGGTATACCGAACCAGAATGTATTTAACAAGTGGAATGCCTAAAAATTAAATAGTAACTCAGTGGGTCACCAAGTGGTAACTCACTGAGTTACCATAATCAGCGTGTTACCTGAAATGTATATATTAACATCTAATTCAGTAGAATTTCGTTGTCATTCATTTCTCAAATTCAGTAGAATTTTTTTAAAATTAAAATAATCATAGTTACTTATCAAGTTAACTAGTTATGTTTGTTTGCAGACATTGATTCAAAGATCAATGTGTTTGTCAAACATAGTAGACGCTGGGATGATAAGAACTTCTATGTAGGCTTTACAATGACTGGAGTACTAGTTGACACTCGCTGCACATATAGAGAAATGGTGAAGCTACTAGTTGAGAAGATTTTATTGGAGCCGCCAATGCACAACATTGCGGTAGAGTACCAAACTCGAGAAGGATCACCTAGGATAAGAATCTTGAGTGACTATGATGTTTTGTTTTACTTGGAGTTAAAAAAAAAAAAAAGACAAGGATTTAACAAGCTTCCCTTTGTGTGTTACTGAAGACAAATAGCTTGAGTTGATGGATACAAGATTTGGCATTTCAAATGAAGCAAGCAACAACATGTCTACTACAAAAAAGACTCTAGACCATGAAAAACACACTGAAACTATGGCTTTGGGTCTTTTGATTGGGAACACCGAGGAAAGGGCAACGACAACCAAACTGCTTGGGTCTGAATTAGATGATGAGGAATCTTCAAGTCCTTCTAATTTTGGTGACACTATTGATAGAGGTAATAGTCCAAGAAGAAGAATGAAAAGGTTGGATGAGATTCTTGATACTAAAGAAGTGCAACCTGTGATTGAAAAAGAAACAACATGCATTGCAGTGGAACAAGTATTCAAGAATAAGGATATATTGAGCAAATCACTTAGGATGATTGCAATCAACAATAAATTTCAGTATAAAACAAAAAGGTCGTGCCAAGAGAGATTGGTTCTCACCTGCATTGATCCAAGTTGCGAATGGTACATTAGAGCAAGAAGGATAAAAAATAGCGACTTGTTCATCGTTAAAAAATATGTGGACAACCACAATTGTTCTTTGGATGTAGTAGTGGGAGAGCATCGGCAAGCAAGTAGTCAAGCGATTAGTGATTGCATAAAGTCAAAATACATGAATCCTGGTAACACATGTTACAGACCGAATGATATAATTCGAGATATGAAGGATGACTATGGGATTTCAGTCAATTACAACAAGGCTTGGAGAGCTAGAGAACACGCATTAGAAGCTGTGAGGGGAGCACCGAATGAGTCATACCAAAAGCTACCGTCATTCCTTTACCGGTTGAAGATTCAAAATCCAGGTTCTGTAACTGACTTAGAAACAGATTGTAAGCACCATTTCAAGTATTTGTTCATGGCATTGGGTGCTTCAATTAGTGGGTGGGAACATTGTAGACCAGTGATTGCCATTGATGGTTCGTTCCTCAAGACCAAGTATGAAGGGACGTTGTTTACAGCTTGTGCGTTGGATGCAAATGAGCAAATATTCCCATTGGCCTTTGGTGTTCTGGATTTGGAGAACGATTCTTCATGGGAATGGTTCCTTACAAGGTTTAAACATGCTTATGGAGATAGGGAAGGATTATGCATAGTATCAGACAGGCACAAAAGCATTGAAAAAGCTGTTCGCAAGATTTATCCGAATGCATCATATGGTTTTTGCATGTATCACCTCCATCAAAATCTAAAGAAGAAATTTCCTACTGTGGCTGGTCTTCTACATCATGCTTTTCATGGTGCAGCTAGGTCATATATGACAGAAGATTTTGAGTACTACATGAAACAACTTGATGAACTTCATCGTGGAATACGTCCCTACTTAGAAGAAGTAGGCTATGAAAGGTGGTCGCATGCGTTTTTTGAAAAAAGAAGATACTCAATCATGACAAGCAATATTGCTGAGTCTATGAATTCTGTTGATGTAGAAGCCCGAAATTTGCCTATTCATGCATTACTTGATTGGTTGAGAGAGTTGTTGCAAAAATAATTTTATGAAAGAAGAAACAAAGCCGCAGCAACTATGACCAAGCTAGCAAGTGCGCAAGAAGAAATATTGTGGAAATATTTTAGAGAATCATCGACAATGAAGGTAATATTTTCCATCAGTAAACAATCTGTTTTGGTAGCCCAGAAGGTTACTGTTTGGTAATCCAGTGGGTTACCTTTCTTGTTTGGCTTTTTATATTTTTATTTTTTTTGGAGATTATCAAGATTAACACCATTTTCATTACTAATACATTTTTTGTATCTTTTAGGTGAAGGGAGCAAACAACACCATTTTTGAAGTTAATGATGGAACGTTAGAGTTCCTTGTTGACATGGAAAAAAAACATGTGCATGCAAAAAGTTTCAGACTAATCAAATCCTTTGCTCACATGCATTTGCTGTTATCTCAGAGAGGTATGCAGGAGTCTATGAGCATTGCTCCAAGTATTACACTAAGGATGAGTTATTTGAAACATACAAGGAAACCATCTTTCCTCTTGGCAACGAATCCACTTGGAATGTTCCTTGTGAGATCAAAGATGTTGTTGTCCTTCCTCCAGTTTCAAAGAAAAAAAGTGGGCGACCAAGAAAGAAAAGATTACGTTCATTTTTCGAAGGAAAAATAGAGAAAGTCATTGCTCAAGGTGTGGGGAGTCCGGGCACTATAGAACCACATGTACAAAACCCGCAGCACTACATCCAAAAATGTCCTAGAATTGTTTGATTTTAGACACAACTTCTTTTGATAGATACAAATAATTGACTTGTGTATATGCTTGAAGATCAAGGAAACAATAAAAAGTTATTTTTTTCCTACATTTGATGTAGATTTATGCTATGTTAATTTGCTAGATGTTCTACTAGCAAAGAACATGGACATATATAATTCCATTTTCATTTCATTATGTCACCTTTTGGTACCTCGGTGGGTTACTTAATGGTAACTCAAGACTCAATTAAGAGCTTCAGGTTGGTAGTTTAGTGCGTTGTAAGTAGTAACTCGGAGAGTTACCAACTAGTAACTTGGTGAGTTACTAATTGTTATACCATTAAGTAACTTATTAAACAAACATGTTGGGTCACTGTTGTCAGCTAGTTAATACGTAAATCATTAGGGAATGTTTTGGTACCTCAATGGGTTCATTAATTCGTAGTATAATGCGTTGTAAGTAGTAATATAGTGAGTTACCAAGTAGTAACCCGGTAGGTTACTTTTTGATACTATAAAGTAACTTCTTAAACTAACGTCTGTTCTATCCTAATTTTGGCTAGATTTACTTTTTGTTTATGTACAACTACTAAGAACATAATATCATTATGCCTCTAGTTGCTTCTTGGTTTCTTCTTGTAACTGCTTCTTCGTTTGGCTCATCTTCCATCACTCTTGGTTTCGCCCACCACTTCCATCACTCTAGAATTCCTTCTTGTAATTGCAGCAACTGAAAAAGCACCTGTGGTTTATTTAAAATATAAGACATCAAATTCTTACACGATACTACGGGAAAAAAAACACATATAAGCGTGAAGTCACATTCTAAAAAAGAGTCTAATAATATGAAAGCGTGTATAATATGAATACCTTTTGCAGCAGTAAACTAAGACTTCAAAATTTTGTGAACCGGACAACAAAAGTCTACTTCTTCCTTTTTACGTATACTATCATGTTATTTGGGTCAACCACTTTCTTCTTCCTGCTTGGTGGGACCTCCGGGTCACTTGTATAATTCTTTTCCAACTTTCTAATGACATGATTGTATAGATGAATTGCAATTTTTTTCCTATAAAATTCTATTGGCTTTCCATCGAAGAAGTCACATGGAGAATCAAATATCAAAGAATGCGCAAATAAGATGACATACATGCCACAATCTCCACTGCACAATAAGCAAAAAGAGAAAAAGAAATATAAGTTCAACATTAACAAACTAATTTATATGAAAATATGTCTATTTAAATGAAAATCCACCCATTTTGTTGTTGTGGAACGTCCTTTACCATGCAGATTTCGAACATCTTGGTCTTACTTTTTCCCCAATTGAGATCCGGTCTTCCTTCACTGAATTTCCTAGACCCTAACAAATGAGGCAACAAAATAGCCATGGGAATAACAGCTTCTATGCATTCCTGATCAATTTTCTTGGAACGCAAAGAGTTGAAGATGTTGAGCCTACGTTTTTCCAAGTCTAATTCACCCAAGATCCAATGCTTCAACTGTTCCATGTACATGGGAATGTACACAAAATCTATATCCTTCCATGAACTACCACAATACAAGTAGTGCCCATCAATATAGTTCTGTAATGTAGAGTCCTTCTCCCAGATGTAACCTTCATCATATTTACCACCTAATTGACTCCAAAGACCACGAATCCTACTTTGAAAAAGCATATATGTAGTTGTCGACCTTTTTTTGGTTATCTCGGGGTAATACTTGAACTTCTTCCTTAAATAGTAGAATGCCACATCAAGATGCTGAAAAAAACAACAAAAACAAAAATGATCATACTTACTGACTTATACTTAAGATTATCAACAAGCTATAGCAGCCAATTAGTTAAAAATCAAGTGGTAACTCAGTGGGTTACCATTTGGTAAACCAGTGAGTTACCAAACTAGAATCTATATAGCTTTGATAATTTAGAGTTCTACCATAAGTATAGATTGAAAATATAATATAGAAGTTAATATACTTACTGTACATGAAAGTGGCTCAGCAAGTTTCACCCAAGTATAAAACCAATACTTGTCCGCATAACATGCAACTCCAAAATCAAAAGGAGGATCTATTACTTGCTCATCATCTTTGAACTTTTTATATCTACACAATCAAATAAAGGAAGATGATGAGTTAACAAATTATAATGTGAAACGAAAATAAATAAAGCAATCAAATATACTAACTTATTTTTTGGAATGTATCCTCTATCAAACCACTTATTGAAGTTCTCTATATCTTCTGCATTGGGATCTTTGAAAAAATCATTTGGAAAAGCACATGCTTTTTTGACAGTGGGCTTCAAAGTCTTTTGATCTTCAATCTGTCTCAATGTCTGGGATACCAACTCGGCATAATCAACTTCGACGACAAACGGTGAACTAATTGAGTCGAGTTCTTCATATAAACCTTGACTATTCTTTGCTGCCACTTCTTGAGTAGGATCAATGTTGTTTTCAACATCGGCATCGTAGTTTTGGGTACTTTGTTTGATTTCAATTTCATGATCTGTCCCTTGGGAAGACTGATTTATATAACTAGTGAATTGTCTATAAATCAAAAGGTAACTCAGTATAAATCAAATATAGAAGTTATATTCTTGAAATTAACGAACCTTAGTTTCTTGAAAATCAAGACCAACAGCTGCCACATCAACATCCTTTTGCTCCTGAATACAAATTATAAAATCTAATTAACCTTATTTAAAAATGTTTAAAAAAATAGACAGTGGGTTACCATATAGTAACTCAGTGGGTTACCAGATGGTAATTCAGTAGGTTACAGAATGGTAACTCAGTGGGTACCTACTGAATTATGCAACCAGAATACAAATAAGTTGTTGAAATTGACCAACCTTTGAAGTTTTAATGTCAGCAGCTGCTAGCGTACCACCTTCACCGTCAACTTTCTCTTCCCTCTGAATTACAAGTTACAAAATCTTATTACTCTTGAATGCCAAAACTGTTTCCAAAAGTAAAACTAAAAGAAATTAGTAATTATTTACTTGAGGAGTGTTTCCAAGATCATATTGGCACGCTAATTGAACAACGGCATCAATATCTTCCTCAACAGATTGTTTTGGTTCATTTGGACCATTATACAACTTTTTGGAAATTTCTAAAATCATATTGCCAAGAAAAGAGAACTGTGAAGAGAAGACACTTCTCATGGAGGATAATTCTTCAAGTAATTTCTCTTGATTTGCTTTCAAGTAGTCAAGATTATTCTTCATCTCTTGACAATATTTTGCGAACTCAACAGAAGAAACCTTAAGAAAACAACACCAAAAGAAACAAAGTCAGTTGAGAAAAAAAAAAGCTATCTAATTTTAAAAACATAAATAAAATCGTTATCAACTTGAAATGTTGAAATTGCAAACATACACATCCATCATGGTTGTACTGCTTTCTTTGTTTAGGTGATGGGGGTAGTGGAATTTCAAAATTTTCAGTTGCCAACTTATGTTCATTGTTGCTAACTGAAAATGTAGGATCCGGCACTACTTCTTCATTCTCCTTTTGCTTGTCTTTAAAAGCCAAGTCAATCATAAACTTCCCCTTCAAATCATTATGAGATGGCTCCAAACATTAACTTCCACCTATATATCATATATATAAGAATATATGAAGTTTTACAGAACTAAATCTTTATAAAAAACAATCACCATTTGAGGGAAAAAAAAAGTTTACCTTATGATTAACAAAGACGTTCTCCACAAGACTTGTCGAGCTTGGACGAATTTTACACGTCCAATTAAGTATTCGAGCTGCCTTTTACTCCGTACGATGGGCACAATATTCACCAACAAGCTTAATGCACTCGTAAGCCCAAACTTGAAAAGCCAAAGGTAACCCAGATAGCCTATAGCTTTTGTTTCCCTCCATTTTATTTTGGCCATCAATAGAGTTTTGGTTCCTAGACAAATATTCCGAGGCCGTTCTCATTGAAGCTAAAGTCATCTCGAAGCACACTTTTTCCCAAGGGAACTCATCAAAATTTTTACTATCAACAAGTAATATGTCATAAATATCAACAATCTTTCCAGGAAACAGAAGTTGGAAATCAAATATAGTAGGCCCAACTTCAATATTTCTTCGTCAGAATCACCCGAGTAGTTGTTGAATGCATCCTTTATTGCTTTCCTTGAAACAGTAGCCTTCCCCGGAAAAAATTGTGTCTTAAATCTATCTGAAACTCCCGAGGTATATAACCGTTTGCTCACATTTCCAACACATTTTAAACCTGAAATGAGTGCAAACTCATTCACTGAAAACTTTATCTTTGAACCGTTAATATCAAACCACATTTCTTGTTCACTTGGGTGGACAACAGTTCTCATAATCATATGGTGAAGTAGCTATGATTGTATAACAAACGGTTGAATATCCAAAAAATGACCGAAACAAGTATTCCTAAATGCTTGTTTATGAGAGTCACTTAACTTCTTATTTATATCTTCGATGACTTGAAAATCGCAAAATACTTGCACCTTAGACTTGAACCAGTTCTTGGGATCAACCCTCAAGCTCCAAGTCTGAAAATATAAATGAAAATGTGGGTTACTATAGTATGTAATAATGGTAACTCATTGAGTTACAAAAGGGTAACCCACTGAGTTACCAGAAACATAATTTCACTAGAAACATTGGTGGTTTCCAAATAGTCAACAAACAAACAGCTAACATAACTTGATAAAAATAAATGAACTGGTTACTTAAATAACCTAGCAGGCTACCAGTAGGACACAAATGGTATCCTAGTGGGTTACCAAAACTCATTGTTACTGTCACCAATTAGTCTATCATCAAACTGGTACTATTTTCAAATTATTGTAATCATAGCAGAAAATAGTACCTCAGATGAAGGTTTAAATGTTGTTTTTGTCTCCCCGAAGCTTTGATCCTTTACATTAGACTTGAACTTTAGAACTTTTTTCCTTGAAGATAATACTTCACTTAATTTTCTCTTATTGGATGGAGAAGCTAACTTAGTCTCCTTTGTAATTGGGGACTGAGAACGAGTTAGAACCATTTGAAAAGGGATAAAAAATGACATATAAGAAAGAAATTAAAATCAAATGTGTCTATAATGAGTTATAGACAGTAGACCATGAATAACAAAATCTGATACTATTTAAGCTATGCTCTGCGAGGCAATGTTACGAGTCTATTTTCCTCTTAATTTTTTAAAATGCAATTCACATGAACCTATAAGCAAATAACAACATAGAGACCTAAAAGCAATTATGCTATATTGCTATAGATTATGATATATTGTCAAATTTGTTCCGAATTACAAAATGTACAGTTTGGTTTCCAAAATGAAATTATAAATTGAAATTCTCAAGACAATGAAGAGGAAAATTCGCGAATATAAACTGAAACACTCATCTTCCACCAAATTTAGTCCGTGAAGAGTAAAATTATAGATTAAACAGGGGGGAAAAAACAGAAGAGAAAAATATGTGAAAACCTTAGTCAGGGTGGTCAGCGAGAATGATGAACGGTGAGCTATCGCAAAGAACGATGAACGGTGAGCTCTCGCAAAGAACGGTGAACGGCGAGCTCTCGTGAACGGTGAGCTCTCGCAAAGAACGGCTCGGCGGCGAAAACAGTGGTCAGCGAGTCGCCGAGAAGAGTGGTCGGCGAAGGACGATTGGAGCTTGGTCAGCGAGGTCAGACGGCGAGAAGTGGTCGGAGGTTGGTCAACGAGCAGTCGTATTTTCGAGGTAGAGAAAATGGGTCGGGGTAGAGAGAGAGCGAGAATAAAAAATGAGCGAGGGTTTCTAAAACCTCTTCAAAGAAGGGGTATTTTCGTCATTGCAGCTAGGAGAAAAACGTGCGGGGTATAAATTAATAAGGGCTATCGAATTGGCTTTGATTTACAATTTTCCCTTTCCTAAAAGAGTGGATATCATAGACTATATTCTTACTCACTCACTCCACTAAGAATGTGTACCACGTCTTAAGGAGCAGTGGGAAAGAAAAGTTCAACTTTTTCTTACTTGGTCTTTAGATTCCATCATTTATGATAATAAGAAACAAAATACACGAATGGTGGCAATAGGTCCTCTTATAAATGAGTATTATCTTTTCATATATTACAATGCATAGTGCCTCTTTTAAACACAAACCTGTATACTTAATGAAAAAACCTTATATTTATTCCAGGTCTAAACATAAAAGATATTTCTAAAAAAAAAAATGTATACAGAAAAGAACATCATAAGAAAATATCACAAAGTAAAGTTTCAATATTAGTTGATACAACAAACAATCACATAATAGAATCAAGTCCCATTTTCGATGGGGACATTTTTATTTTTTACTTGTGGTTGTAATTAAGCCATCATTGTCCGATGTTTTTCTAGTACCTTTTTATTTTTTTTTTATTTTTTATGCAAAAATAAGTTTAGAAATGACTAACAAGCATACCAAAGTTATATATATATATATATATATATATATAAACTTTTTTCTTTTCTAAATTTCTCAAAATATGTAGCGTGGCGGCTGCAAATTTTGAGACGTAAATACATACACAAATATGGACGGATTCCGTACTGGGTTGCTAGTCAACTTTCTAAAAACCATATATATTAATTTTTTTTCAAATTTTTTCCTTTACATTTTTAAAATTATAAAATTAATATTTTCTTCAAATTTTCCGTCTTTACTTTCTAAAATCATAAAATTTATCATATATATTGATATTTTTCCAAATTTCTGCCCCTTAACATTTTTAAGATTATACAACACCATGTATATTAATTTTTTTTTTTCAGTTTAAGCTTCTTTACAGTTAAAATAATTTTTAAAATCTTAAATTTACCTAATATTAAAAAAAAATCATATTTGACCCCTAAATTTGTAAAATATTTAAATTGACTTCACATACTAATGTTTGTTTTTTTTTTTTGGTGTTTAATATCTCTTAACTCACTATTCTTTTACTTCTATTTTTCTTATATAATATTATAATGAGTGAAATTTAATATTTTGAAATAAGAGATTATTAAGTAAATAGCGTGTTTTAGAAGGATGTTTTAAGAAAATAATTAATGTTTCCATTAATTAAAAAAAGAGTCATTTTTTAACTACACGATGCCTCGACGATTTTATCTTTATACTCTTAATTTTGGATTGACTAATGACTAGTATCTTAAGTTTCTGAAACTTGGGCTATTTTCTTGAAACATAAATCAATATATGACTAAATACTACGAAGACCCTTAAAATAAATAGGGAAGTTTTGGCTTTTAGCCATTTTTAAGCTCATATTTTAAGACTTTAGCCTTAGTTTAACGAAATCAAGGAATTAACTATTTTTATAATATAACAAATTTTGATACATGTGTAACAAATTTTGTTTTACGATGAAAATGGCTAATTTATTAATTTCGTGAAACTATGGCTAATCCTTGAAAAGTTATCGTAAAATTCAGCTAAATCCTTACAAATCTCAAATAAATAATGTATTAAAATATGATAATCATTAATTTATCCCCTGAATTAAATTTTTAGATCCGTCACTATATATATAGTAATATTTTATCTCTTTTTGATCAACTTTTGCTTGTTATTTTGTTTTGGTAATATACATCTTTAAGATATCAAATCATGTCTTAGTTGAGGGTTTTTCGATAAACACTTCTTTTAACAAATATATTATACATCTCTTATGCTATAACTTTTTAATCAGCTTCTTAATATAATAAGAACTTTTTGTTAGTGGAAATTAAAGTGACATGCCAAAAAAATAAAAAACCGATAATTCAACATGAATTTTTTTTGTTTTTTTTAATTCTTCAGTGTTGCACAATGGATAATTTATTTATTAATTATAATAATATATAGATATAGTCATTTTTTTAATGATGTTTTAAGAAAATAGTCAATGTTTTGATTAATTAAGAAATTACATGATGGTGTTCATTTACCTTTATGTCTTAATTCTATTATGTATTAGTGGCTCATATTAACAAAGAAATTATCAAATACCAAATAAATCTTGCTATCAATTAATCGAAATTAAATCAATTAAAATATATATCCAGGAAAAAGACGCAAAGGCGGCATACAACTAATATTCTTCCAAAAAATCTACAGCTATATTCACTTAATCAAATTCAGAAACCGCCAAGGAAATGGTCCAGTATCATTAATTACAAAGAGTCATCACAAATAATTGATCATGCAAGTGCATCTACTGCTCGATGTCTTATCATAAATGAATAATAATATATATGGCCTTTGCCAAGCTCATTACAAGCACAATATCTACAACTAAAAGTCTAAAAGCAATGTGGTCGAGCTTGTGCGAGCACTGCTTTGGCCTTGACAAACATGGAATTGTCATGGCAATTCTCGCTCTCTCTCTCGCAGCTTTCGCGGCGGTCTTATGGAAGAGCTCAAGGGCGGCGCTGCCACCGGGCCCGCGCGGCTTGCCTCTGCTCGGATACCTCCCTTTTCTAGGGAAAGACCTTCACCGAGAGTTTGAGAAGCTGGCTAGGGTTTATGGTCCCATATACAGTATGTGGCTCGGAAACAAGCTGTGTGTTGTGGTCAGCTCGCCGGCTCTGGTGAAGGAAGTTGTTCGAGACAACGACAAGGTTTTCGCGAATCGCGATCCCACCATCTCCACTTCCATCGGATCGTACGGTAGAAACGACATCGCGTTTGGTTCTTACGGTCCACAGTGGAAGAAGCTGCGGAAGGTATGTCATTTATAGAATAGAACCAATGTGATAGGGTGAGGACCACCATCTCTCTCTCTCTCTCTCTCTCTCTCTATATATATATATATATATATATATATATATATATATTTATTTATTTATTTATTGAGGATATAGCCTTTTGAAGCGTGATTTAAAAAAACAAAAAGGGTATTTTTGGTATTTGACTATTTTTAGAAATATGTTTCGATAAAATAGTAAAAATTTATAAAAATTAAAAAATTATTCATTAACCAATGCAAAATTAAGGGTATAAATCAATCCATCATGTAATTAAAAAATAATTATTTTCTTAATTAATTGAAACATTGCGCTATTTTCTTAAAACAACCTTAAAAAATTGGTTGTTTACTTATTAATCTCTTAAAAAAATAACAAATGTTTTAAAGTTAGGTCCATTTGGTATTTGACCATTTCTTAATCTATATTTTAAGTACATGGCTAAAGTTTCTAAAAATTAAGTTATGAGCTATTAATACATAAGAGAACTAAGGGCATATAAAGGTAAATGCACATCATTATGTAGTTAAGAAAATTACTGGTTTCTTAATTAATCGAAACATTGACTATTTTATTAAAACAACATTTCAAAATCGCTATTTACTCAATTTTCTCATTAAAATTTTTAAAAATTAGTCATTTAAGAAATTTATTACCTTAGTACGAAATTTTTTACATTACATTTTGATAAGAAATTTCTTACCTTTATAAAAAAAATTATGATTATTTAAAAAAAAACCCTCTTAAATAGTTATGTTATCATTTTTGTAGTCAGCCTTAAATAATTTTTTATATAGATATATTGGTTAAAACTTTTCGCCACTACACGTATTTTTAAGTCAAGAGAAAGAAAAGGCAAAAAAAAGAAAAAAAAACTAAGATAAAGTATATCAAATAATTTTGGACCATAAGATCTTTTTATTTTTTAACATATTTCAGAGAAATATAAATTTGGGTAAAGTAGGCAAATACCTAGAATTTATATAACAATAAAAATAAATACCCAAACTTTTGAAGTAATTGAGTTTCTAGTCAATTTGTGAATTACTTGCACATGCTTTTGGTAACAAAGTGAATTACCACCACTTGCCACTGTGTAAGTAATTGCATCTTTTGGGTAATTGGTTATATTTTTCAAAAGATTGGGTAATAACTTATATTAAGTTTTGAAAATTGGGTATTCACTATAATTTTTCTATAAATTTTGAATCATTACGTACAAGCACAAAGAGAAAAACATGTAGTCATATAGGTTGCATCTAAAAAATTTTAAACCAAGAAAAATATTTTTATAACTAAAACACTACACTAGAGACCAGCTGACATTTTCATTGGAGAAAAGTTTACATTGTTAAATGAAAATATATTGAACAATAGAAGTGAAAAATGTTTCAAAAATAACTTAATTTCAGAGGAATAGAGTAGTTTCACTTTAACAAACATCATTTTAACAAGGTAAAATTAAAGTTGACTTAAATTACACAAATAAATTTAGATCTCTAAAAAGATATTATTATTATATATACATTTGTTTCATTACATCTCAGAGAGATATGTATTGGGATATCGAACAAACCTCCTTAAAATCAACAATCGTTTGGAATTTTAAGAAAATAGTTACTATTTATAAAATAATTTTAAAAAAATAGTCACGGTTTCAAAAAATTTAAAAATTAGTAATGTCAGAAATTTTTGACAAAATTTTTGACTAGTGTTAGAAATTTATGACAGTAATTTTATGTGTATTTTTGTTATTGTTAGAAATTTCTTACATGTTTTATGGCTAGTTTTTAAATTTTTTGAAATTGTGGCTATTTTTCAAAAACACATAGTTCAAAATGACTATTTACCTAACTGACCGAAAAATAAAAAAGAAATATATTGAACCAGCCAACTTGAGTCTTCAGATTCATCGTGACCACAAAATGCGAGACCTTGTCTCAAAAGAAATCGAACACAATGCACAGAAGCATTCAAGCGAGTTCGGTAGTCATTACGAGCTTGTGTTATTTTTTTTTTAGATTAGCTTCTATATGTTACTTTTCATTCATCAAAGCTTCAAATATACGTCGAGCTTCATTATGAGAACTATTAGGACCTCCGACATGAACTTGAAATCGTTATTATTATTATTATTATTATTATTATTTTTTCAATTAGTAAATCCTGTGGCAGTAAAGGAATCTCCACCTGCTTGTTCCTCATTACACGACTTGAAAAGATAACAGTATAAACAAAATGCAGCATTTTTGTTTGTACTATATTCTAACCAATTTGGAAATTCCTTAAACCATGAGGGATTAAATCTTCTTAGTTCTTTTCCAAATCTTCTCAGTGGAAACTCATGCTTTGTTGGTTGACAAGGAGCTTTTTGCATATAAAACCTTCGAACTTGATCTCGAATATTAGGATCATAATCCAGTATTGGAGGCCCCAATCTAGAATCCGTTGGGTGATCCGCAGAGTTAAATTCTATCTTAGATTTTGATAGTTTAGCATTCTCTTCAGTTGAATTGTACTCTCTGACTTTCTTTTAAAATATCTCTCCATCACTGTAATAAGAAAAAAAAATTAATTCGCTATTTATGAGACTGAAATACGCATGCTTTATATTATTACACACAAAAAAAAAGTGCTATTTTTTAATAATTGTACCTATTTTGTAGTTTGTTCCTTATTTTTGTTGGAGACACAGACGGCTCTTGCTCCCACCAAAAAGAAAACTCTACGATTCGAACCACTAACTTCGGCACCCGAACCACCACCAATGAAATACCAAAATCTCGCGAAGATTAGACAAAGATTAGCCGACAATCTTGTGTTCTTAAATGTAGAAAACAACGCAAAATACTCTAATTTCTTTCCCCTATTCTTCTCTATTTCTTTCTCTTTTTCTCTATCACTTTTCTAGGTCTTTGTGATGCTCAACTATTCACATAACTCTAATTTGCGATTTTGGTTCTAATCGCACAACAACTCACAAGTCACGCTCATCACTAAAACTAATTGTAAGATATAGGTTAGCACATGGGCCTAGCCGCCTAGGCTTTTATTAAAGTTGCCACAGCCCAGAATCACCGCAACGTTAAAAGGCACATGGGCACTAATCACCACAACGTTAAAAGGCAGCCTTTCTATTTCTTTATTTTATTTCATTATAACTTGCGTTTCTATTTTTTTCATATGAAAAAATAAGTGGACTTTATGCCCACACTAGGCATAATGTGCCTTCGCCACTGAAGCCAAGTATACGTTGAAGAAGGTTAAAAACATCATAAAGAAAAATTTGTAAACTAATTTTCTCAGCTTTTGTCAATATCAAGTCTTAACTTATATTTACTAGACAACCGATTTCTCTAGTACCATATTAGTTTAATATGCGCTACAAAATTAGGTTTTTGTGATGGAGATGCTAAGCAGCACAATACTTGACAACTTGTACGGACTAAGAAGAGAAGAGGTTCACAAGTCAGTGAGGCTAATCTACCAGAGGATCAACACCCCAACTGACATCGGCGTCTTAACGTTCGCAACGGTAATCAACATCGTAATGAGCATGATAGCGGACGCCTCACTTCAGGGGGAGAAAGCCGCGGTTGATGTGCCTAAGTTCAAGAAAGCGATGGCAGATCTCGGAGTGCTATATGGGCGCCCAAATGTCTCCGACTTGTTCCCTTTCTTGGCATGGTTTGACCTTCAAGGGATCGAAAAGGAGACGAAGAAGGTCGCCGGTGTGATCGAAGAGATGTTAGATTCTGCCATTGAACATAGGAGGAAAAATGTAAATCATCATAACCAACAAAGGAAGGATTTTCTTGGGTTTTTGGTTGAGCTTCATGAGAATGGAGATGATGAGACTTCAATCACCAAGGCCCAAGTTAAGGCCTTGCTCTCGGTACGTCTGTCTATTATTGTCTTGTGCTTTTGCTTTTAATTATTTTTCGTAATTTCTATATCTAGCTAGCAATTGAAAGAAATATGTTTTGATCAATTTTATCATGTCCCTAATAAATGAATCTAATGTCAAATCTTGATATCATATAATATATATATATATATATCTCAATATCCCTAAATCTTGTCTTACTTTATTCCTCTAGAAACTATAACTAGCTTAAAGAAATCAAAAAAAGAACTTATTAGACATACACATATTAGCAGATACACAAATTAATGGAAAACAAGAGAACTATTTATACTCATTATTCTCTATTCTTGTAATATTCTTTCGATAGGATGCTGTAGTGGGTGGAACAGACACCACAACAACAATGGTGGAATGGACAATGGCAGAACTTCTCAAGAATCCAGAAGCAATGAGAAAAGTCCAACAAGAATTAACCCAAGTTGTAGGGTTAAGCAACATGGTTGAAGAGTCTCATCTCTCCCAATTGACCTATTTGGACGCCTCCATTAAAGAGACTCTCCGTTTGCACCCGATATTGCCCTTGCTAGTGCCGCGACGTCCCAGCGCAACTACCACGGTTGGCCGCTACAAAGTGCCGAAAGGCACCAAAATCTTTCTAAATGTTTGGGCTATACATAGAGATCCCGCGATTTGGGAAGATCCTTTGGAGTTTAGACCCGAGAGGTTCTTGCCCAACAACAACGACAATGGGGACAAGTTCGATTATTCGGGCAATAATTTTCATTTCCTTCCATTTGGATCAGGGAGAAGGATTTGTCCAGGGATTCCCTTGGCAGAGAGGATGCTAAACTACGTTTTAGCGTCATTCTTGCACTCATTCGAGTGGAAATTGCCACAACCTGAGGCAGAGCTTGAAATGTCGGACAATTTTGGGATGGTGATGAAGAAATTGGAGCCTTTATGTGCCATTCCAACGCCAAGATTGTCTAATTTGGAGCTCTACACTTGATTCCATTCCAATGTTAATGTGGTCATTGTATAATGTGCTGTTAGATTGTAGAATTCAAATGGGTCCAGCGTCTCTTACTTTTGAGAGAATTTGATAAATTAATGTGTCAGTTCTTCATCTATTTGCTTACTTAGATGGCCCGCGAGAAGATTCTTAATGTGTTGTTTGGTAGCAATCATCACAAGTAAAGAACTACTATATATAAATGTGACAAGTTGCTATCATTTATATATAATACATAATCAATCTAATTATTTTATTTTTAACGGAAAAACATTATGTTTCTACTAATCTTAGATAATAAATAAGGAGTAAGGTTTGCTGGTCCGGGCAGTTTATACAGTGACAAAAAACGAATAAGTGACCCACTTTAACAGATAATGATTTATTTATTTTTGTTATTAATTGTAGTATATTTTTTTTTCTTTAGTTTTATTTTAATGAAATTAAGCTGGAGGATGAATAGAGGAGGGAGTCGTGAGAAGGGCCAACCTAAACATGCCGGAAAAAAAAAAAAAGAAAAGAAAAAGAAAAGAAAGAAACCCACAATGCTACTGTTATTTTTGCCTGACGAACATGCCACAATTAACTCCATGTAGCAATTAGCAAAGAAAAAAAAAATTGTACCTGCCTACATCAATCATCAATAATACTTTTTTTTTTTGGCTAAATCTTTTTTAATCATCAATAATACTTGCATCACAGGAAAAACAAAATATAAAACATTTGTAACTGGAATTAGGTGAAAGATTACATGGGATGTGTGATTTGTAAGGTAAGGTGATCTCGTCAGGGTTTGTTTGTAAGGCGAGGGGATTTCGTCAAGGTAGATAACTAAGAGTGACGAAAGGACGGCAACGAAGATTGAGAGGGAGTCAAAGTCTTGTATAAGTCTGAGCATTCTCGTTTTTAGATTTTTTAGTGGATCGTTTCATTTAGGCGAGGCCCGGTAGACGTAGGCGAAAGCCGAACTGCGTAACCAATTTCCTTGTGTCATTTCCTTGACGCCTTACCGGTACCTGCAAATACAAAAGGACGCCATTGAGGAACTTCTGCAAGAAACATTACGCGCCGAAATCATACAGCCGAGTACTAGCCCTTTCTCGAGCCTAGTGTTACTTGTGCGCAAGAAGGATGTGAGTTGGCAGTTTTGCGTGGATTACTGCGCCCTCAACCGGGAGACAATTCAGGACAAATTTTCGATTCTGGTAATCGACAAATTGCTCGATGAATTGCATGGGTTGCGATATTTACGAAGCTTGACCTACGGTCGGGGTATCACCAAATCCGAGTTCGTGAGGAGGACATCCCCAAGACTGCTTTTCGCACGCGTGACGGCCATTACGAGTTTCGGGTAATGCCGTTTGGGCTTACTAATGCCCCGGCTACTTTTCAATAACTTATGAATCATATTTTTATGCCTTATTTGAGGAAGTTTGTGCTTGTGTTGTTTGACGATATCTTGGTGCATAGCCGCACTTTAGAGGAGCATAGAGAGCACTTATCGCAGGTGTTTGAGGTGTTGCTTCAAAATAAGCTCATGATCAATCTCAAGAAAAGTAGTTTTGGATAGCCACGGCTGGAGTATTTAGGGAATGTTGTGTCAGGAGTGGGAGTGGAAGTGGATAGTCAAAAAATCGAGGCCGTTGTGAAGTGGCCGAAGCCCCGTAATGTGTGCATGCTCCATGGATTATTGGGGTTGGCTGGTTATTATCGCAAAGTTTTGGCTAACTATGGTCAAATTGCTTGGGTTCTTACCGACCAGCTCAAAAAGGATTGTTTCTGGTGGACGAATAAGGCCGACAAGGCATTTGTTCACCTCAAGAAGCCGTTGTCGACATTGTCGGTACTAGCGCTGCCCAATTTTTCTAAGCCTTTTGAGATCGAGATCGACGCGTTCGACTATGGACTCAGAGCTGTCCTTATGGAAGACAAACAACCCATAGCGTATTTCAGCGAAGTATTAACCGAACGGGCCTGCCACAAATCTATATACGAGAAGGAATTGATGGCCATTGTGTTTGCCATCCAAAAATGGCGACCCTATTTGTTGGGTAGGACCTTTGTGGTACGGACGGACCAAAAGAGTCTCAAGTTTATTCTCGAACAACAGCTTGTTAGCAAGGAACATAAGAATTGGCTGACCTAATTATTGGGGTATCGTGCTTCGATAGAATATCAACCGAGCTTAGAAAACAAAGCTGCTGATGCGTTGTCGCGAGTCAACCCGGTGGGAGAGGTGAACGCAATAAGCCTAATAACACCCCGACTTCGACGAGGTCAGTCTAGCCGTGGAAAATGACCTCACCCTATGACAAATAAAACAATCACTGCTTTTGGAGGAGCCGGTGACTGAGGGATATGAATTAGTCGATGGGAAGTTACTTTACAAGGACCGATTGGCAATTCCCCCTGGAGCTTCCTTCATCCATCGGTTATTGGTCGAGTATCACAACAGCCCGGTTGGTAGCCATTCGGGGGCGTTCCGAACCTTCTAACGTCTAGCCATAGGTGGTACCGTCGGGCATGAGGAAGACGGTTACTGACTATGTAGCTCGGTGTGAGGTTTGTCAACAATGCAAGCATTCACATCTAGCGCCAACGGGTCTACTTTAGCCGTTGCCTAGCCTAGGGGCGGTGTGGGATGATGTGTCAATGGATTTTATCGAAGGACTTCCCACGAGTAGAGGCGTGGATACAATTCTTGTGGTGGTTTATCGTTTGAGCAAATATGCTCATTTTGTGGGGTTTCGGTACCCTTTTACAGCGGTTACGGTAGCAACGGCCTTCATCAACGAGATTGTTCACCTCCACAGTATTCCTCAATCTATTGCATCTAATCGGAAAAAAGTATTCATGAGCCTATTTTGGGAAGAATTGTTTAAGTGGCAGGGCACGACACTTAAGAGAAGCACTGCTTACCATCCCCAAACGGAGGGTCCAACCGAGGCCACGAATCGGAGCTTAGAGTCCTATTTGAGGTGTTTCGTGGGGGATAAGCTCCAAGAATGGAGAAAATGGCTCCCACGGCTTTCCCAAGACCTATTGGTATAATACGGCTTTCCACTTGGGGGCTAAAACAACCTCGTTCCGTGTCGTGTATGGACGTGACCCACCACAAATCCTTCGATACGGCACGGGGTCAACGAAGGTCAATTCAATTGATACATTGCTAGCTACACACGATGCCATCTTAGATGAGTTAAAGCACTATCTCCTTCGCACGCAACAACAAATGAAGATCGTTGCAGATGGTAAAAGGCGTGATGTGCAGTTTAACGTAGGGGACTTGGTGTATCTTAAGTTAAGGACTTATCGGTAGCGTTCATTAGCGAGGCGACGTAATGAGAAGCTCTATCCCCGCTACTATGGACCCTACCGCATCTTGCAGCGGATAGGAGAAGTGGCGTACAAGTTGGAGAGCTACCAGCGACTTCCCTCCTTCATTCGGTTTTCCATGTTTCTTAGCTGCGACAAGTCATCGAGGATTCTTCCACAGCCCGACAACTCCCGCCAGGACTTAGTTCCGACTTGGAACTTGTTGTGCAGCCATAAGAGGTGATAGGTACCCGCCCAAACTCCACCGTAGCACCAGATGTTCTTATCCAATTGCAAGGACTACCATATGTGGATGCGACTTAGGAGCAATTCGAAAATATTCATCAAGAGTACCCGAATTTCCACCTTGAGGACAAGGTGAAACTACGGGCAGAGTGTATTGATACGCATCCGGTCAGATTTACATATACCTGGAGACCCAAACCCGAAGACCCACCTGCCCATGTACTTGCTTAATTTGAATTTAGTTATTTGGTCATTTCCTTTGTAGTCAATCTAAATATATTTAATGTAGGGTCCATGTCAGGGAATTTTGTTAGGCCTAGGAGCAAATTAGTCATACCAAACGGGTGAGCTAAGGAATAAAAGGTGAGGTGTGAACTAGGAGAGGTATCGGGAATTTTATTGAGTTATTCTTTGGAGAGAAGACAAGGTCTCTCGAAACCTTCCATTATCCCCTTGTGACTGTACTCCAATCTTTACAGATTCCTCAATCAATACTCCAAGTATTCTTATTGTCCTTGATTACTTTATTTCTTGCGTTAGTGAATCTGATTGTTGTGTGTGAGAACACATCATATTACTAATCTGTTGCAGACATGAATTGATCAAATTTTTTTTTTTTTATTACCATCTACATGTTGATATTTGTTAATTCGACAAAACTGTAACACTTAGTCATAAAACAAACACAGAGAAAAAAAAAATTCCATGTCTAACAAATCAAATTAATAGTATTCCTGGCATTCGTAGAACCTTAGTTTTTCTGGGTGCTTCCTCAACCCGCGGCAGCGCCGCTCAACCCACAGTAGCGCTCGACGGTGCTTCCTAATGCTCCAACAAAGAAGTGGAGTATTATAGCCAAGCCCTTTTATTAAATAGAAGAAAAAAATTATAAAAAAGAAAGGCTTGATTCTACAACAGATCGATAATGCACGTCTTATATATAATAGTTTACAAAATACATAAAAATAAAATAAAATATGCACATAAGTACATTACATCGTCTATTTTCATGTTATCAATTCATTTCCTACATTTCAAATTAAAATTATATTCAATCAGAGATGAAATAGAGAAATAAGAAAAAATAAATAAATAAGACAAATTTATTTTTTTTTATCTTTTCATCTCCGATTAAACATATTTTTTGTGTTAAATTTGACTCTTATGTGTAAGAAATTTTTTTATTTTTATGTATTTTATAAGCTATTATAAGCGGTGCGCTATCGATAATTCAAAAAATCGGACATTGTTTTAGAATTTTCGAAAAGAAAAAGTCATGTTCTAAATCTCAGTTTTTGGTTATTACTTATGCCATTTTGGCTACTTCCTCGTAAAGAATCACTCTACAAAACCCTCAAAACTATACCAATTCAGAACCATTACCAACAATCTCTCACAGTTTAGGTCTCTTTTGCTTCAACCACTCAGAACCCATGTCGACGACCACAAAACCCAGCTTGAGTGTGAAGCTTCTGATCGACAAGAAGGCAAACAGAGTCCTCTTCGCCGAGGCTGGCAAGGACTTCGTGGACTTCCTGTTTTCCCTCATGTCATTGCCGATCGGCACTGCCATCGGGCTCCTCTCGCCCGCCGAGATGGTTGGCAGTCTCGGCAAGGTCTACGAGAGCTTGGACAATCTCAGCGACACTTACCTCCAAACCAACACCAACAAGGCCGAATTGCTATCGCCCAATGTCGCCACTCTCGATGGCGTTGGTGTCGCGAAGCTCTTCTCACTGCCTGGCAGCGTTGAGGCCGCTAAAACCATCTACCACTGCAGCGGTTGGTGCAGGATTTACGCGACGTTCGACCCGAGCGAGAGGTGTCCTAATTGCTCTAACACGATGTCGGAGAGGGCGACTTTCGTTCAGTCTAAGGCCTCTCAGGCGGGGTCGTCGTCGAACGGCGAGAGAGGGTATGTGAAGGATGTGGTGACTTATATGGTGATGGATGATTTGGAGGTGAAGCCGATGTCGGCTATATCGATAATCGCTTTGATCAACAAGTATGGAATTAGGGAGATTGGTGACCTTGAGGAGGCTGTGGTTTCAATTGGCGTGGATGAGGTATGGTTACCATTATTATTATTTTAACTTTTTACAAGTTGTTTTGGTTTGAAAGTTTTGTTTTGTCATTTGGTTTTTGGCTGTGATGTTTTTTAATGGTGATGAACTTGATTAGTGTGGCCAATATTTGTAACTGAAGCTATCCAAAGAAACTCCTTCCACTTCTCCCTCCAACCACACAAATACAAATACTATTAATGTCACAGTTTCTAGCGGTTTGTGAACTTCTGATCGTTATAAGTCGATTCTTGTTCCAACTAGAGTGTCTTCCGTGACTGAAAATTCATTTTAGTTGTTTAATTACTTATCGACCAATTGTTTGGAAATGGGGTTTCTAGTCTAATTTAAAATACATTGATTTTCTTATTCCACAATTTTTTACTCTCGCAAGAATGGTTGAAACACAGTTTGCATGTTTGATGTCTTGACAACAATAAATAATAATACGGCTCCACTCGTTCTGCACATTTTGTCGTGTCATTGTATTTGTTAATAATTTGTTTCTAAATAGTTAGTTCTGAAATGAAACGAGCTATTCTATTATTGCAGGAATTGAAGTTATTGAAGGCGCCTTTTGAGACCGAGACGGTTCTCTCCAATGTCTTCTTGGGGAAAGGAAGCGACATAGACAATGCAATATAGAATTCGTTAAGCTGTTTAGCGGGGTGTGTGAAATTTCTTTACTTAATTTGTTAATTTTTGAATTGGTGAATAACTTGGACTGATCAAATTCTTTGTTTATCCACAATGTTGGTTTGTTTAAGAATGGTTGAATTTGATTGATGTCTTTATAACTAGAGGTGACAATTCGTGTCACGTGTCGTGTTCGTGTCGTTTTTTAATAGTGTACAAAGAATTTTGGTTGGACCCAGATACGATCTATTTATTAATCGTGTTTGAAGGAAAGACCTAAATACGCCCATTTAAATATCGTGTTAAATGTTAATCGTGTCACCCAATTACGACTCATTTATAAGTTATGTCTAATTGAGTCTAAATGGGTCGTGTCACTTTCGTGTCTATTGGCACAATTAGTTATATTTCAATTTAAATCAATAAAATTTTAATTATTTTTTGTAAATCCAAAATAATTTTTTTAGTAAAGGCCTAATCTTGATAGTGTATTTAATAATGAAACTAATTTTTATGTTATGTAGGTGAAAATTATTAAATAATAAATAAATAAATAAATTTAATTACATGTAAATTGGTGTTAAAAGAGTGTATTTATTTCTAATTAATTTAATAATCGTGTCTTAGCGGGTCTTATCGTGTTATCATGTTCATGTCGAGTTTACCAATTATTTAATTGTGTTAATTCTGATCCGTTTTGATCCAGACCTATTAAGAGATGACTCAGAGCTATCAATTACGTGTCGTGTGCGTGTCGTGTCTCGTGTCTGAACCCAAATTGCCGGCCTTATTTACAACAATAATAAATAATAATACTGCTCCTCTCATTTTGCAGATTTTGTCCTGTCAATGCGCTTGTTAATAGTTTGTTTCTAATTAGTTAGTTCTGAAATGAAACAAGTTATTCTATTATTGATTGCAGGGATTGAAGTTATTGAAGGCGTCATTTGAGACCAAGACGGTTCTCTCCAATGTCTTCTTGTGGAGAGGAAGGGATAAGAGACATTGCAATATAGAATATTTCATCAAGCTATTTAGCATGTGTGTGAAATTTATTTACTTTGTTAATTTCTGAACTGGTGTATAGCTAAGACTGATCAAATGCTTTGTTAATTTCTGAATCGTTGATAGCTCGTAGTGATCAAATGCTTTTGGTGATCTTGAACTTAAACTCGACTGATCATATCAACTCATTTGCTTTATCTTAAGTGCTTCATTTGGTTCCATCTAGATACTTAGTCTACTATTTTCCGAATAACATTTCTCTCTTCGACTCAATTCTCCAATCACAACCTTTGAGCACTCTCTCTCTATGGGAGAATATTAAATCTATACCAAAATAGGGAGATATTTATAAATTTATTTTTGACCTTAGGATTTTTCTAAAAATATATTTTAGTAATAAAAATTATTAAAATGTGCATTGTTTATACTTCAACAATATAATATTTATACTACAAACAATTTGAATTTACTATCAACAAATTACTATACCTATACGTATAATTCTGAACTTTTCTTTTTGGCAATTTTGATTAGAAACAAAACATATATTGTTTGTCAAGGATTTTTATTTATAAAAATTTCAGATTTGTTAGAAATAGAATATTTCCATAGTAATAAAATATTTTTATTATGAAATTTCATATATATATTGAGTTAGAAATACTTTTCATAGAAAATCGAATTTGTTGGAAATGAAATAATTCCATAAAAATATTTTCATAGCTTACTAAAAAATCCAAATTGGTATTTTCATAAGAAATATGAATTAGTCAGAAATATAATATTTTCACAGAAATATTTTCATAGATTGATAAAAGTTCTATATTCATTAGAAAATAAATATTCTTATAGTAATAAAGAATTTACTTACGAAAAAAAAACACATAGCAAATAATATAAAAATGCTTAGAGCAAGAAAAAATATTGAGAGTTACTAATATTTGTGATTAAAAAAAAACTCTTTAACATCAATAAGTTTATAATAAAACACAAAAATTGAAGTTGGCTAAAATAATTAAGTACAATTTGGATATCCATACATACATATATATATATATAAAGGGTAAAAGTGTAATAAAAATAATATGTAATTTAAATAAAGAAACTTTAAATTTTGCTTGAATATATATGCAAATATTTAATTTTTTCAAATATTTTTATAAATATTGAATCAAGGGAGTGTAGATTAGATTTGTAATTTTCAGTTTTCACTTGTCTCTCGTTTCTCTAGACTTGCATCATGGTTGATGAAATCATATTTTCTGAGCATTAATTGGGTTTAACTCTATATAGGTATTCTTGCCACTACGCTAATTAAATGACCCTAGTTAGTTATATTTGCATACTATTCGAAGACGTCTATAAAATTAGTGTTGACATGTTAATTCTGGTTTAAGTGCAAGTAAAATTTTTACCATTTTAATTTGAGCCAACATTTGATCTGAACATCAACATGGCTGTCTCAACGTTGAATATAGGGCTGTTCACGGGTTAAGTTCGACGGGTTAGCCCATTCAACCCAACCCAACCCGATGTGGTCGGGTTCAAAAATTTTCAACCCAACCCGATCCGATAATAATATCAACCCAACCGAACCCAACCCGTTAAGATGTCGGGTTGGGTCTGCTTGGGTTGATCGGGTTATGTTTTTTTTTTTTGAAAAAAAATAAATAAATAATAACATAATGTTCATGATTAAATGAAAGTAAGATTTATCTTTTATATGGAAAAAACTAACAATGAGCATCTTCATTAATAAAAAAAAAAAACTATAATGCATAACAACAAGTAAATAATAGCTAAGAATAAACAAGATAAATAACTAAACAAAAATATTTTTTATTTTTTTTATTTTTTTATATGATCGGGTCGGGTCGGGTTAACCCGAAACTCGAAAAATGTAGTCCTAACCCAACCCTACAAGTGTGCGGGTTGGGTTGAGTTGAACCCGAATTAGAGTCGGGTTGAATCGGGTCGGGTTATCGGGTTGGGTTGTGGGTTGTTCGGGTTATCGGGTTTCTTGTACACCCCTAGTTGAATATATATGATTTTTCTTGTGAAGGCAAAAGAGTGAAAAGATGAGTTTGTGGTTACCATTAAAAATGACTCGTACCTTTGATGTAGAGTTTAGCTTGATGTTGTGGCACTGACAAGAAAAGAATAATTGTGGGTCACACACTCTTAACTTTGGAGAATCAAACTGTCAAAAAGGCAAAGTAAAATTATAAAAGAAAAAGCAACGCATATGAAAAAGAATACGTTAGTGTTTATGATGATTGACATTTTAATTGGTAAAATGATCTTTAATTGCTTGATATTATTTTTGATTGCTTATGACTATTTTGAAGATTGCTATGATAATTTGGTTGATTTGGACGCATTTATTCTGTTTGTTAATGGTGATTTTCGAGCATCTTAGAGTCAAATGAATCTGGAATTTATTTTGGAAAATTGGTGATAGTGTTTCCTTTTATATTCAGGCGGTGTTCGAACACAGGGTTTATATGGCAAGCCCGAAAGGGCAGAGTTGACTTAGCTAATCTTATTTCTTTTTATATCATACGGAGATCGAACACTGAATTGGAACGCATGGATATCTTAGCTCTTTGATATGGATGAATATTTGATTACGAGATCATTATCTTTGACAAAGGTTTTATGGCTTGTTTGATCTCTTTCCTTTTGAAGATCATACTTGGTCAACTTTTTATCATCGTCAACTATTTATCTAATTGAAGAGAAGCAGAAAAGCATGAGAGATACACAGTGTGAGTTGAGTGTACGTGCTTGTTCATAATCTAAGTTTATTTTTCATACTTTATAAAGCGGTGTTACTCACGGTGTTCTATAAACCGTGTGAGTGTGAGTATGTTTTGAGTGAACTATTGTAATAAGAAATTAGTGAGAGATTACACGGGATGTGTAATTTGTAAGGCAAGGGCATCTCATCAAGGGTAGATCGCTAGGAGTGATGAGAGGACAGTGACCAAGATTGAGAGAGAGTCGAAGTCTTGTATAAGTTTGAGCATTCTCGTTTCGAGATTTTCTAGTGAATCGTTTTATCTAGGCGAGGCCCGACAGACGTAGGCAAAAGCCGAACTGTGTATCCAATTTCCTTGTGTCTTTTCCTTGAGGTTCTACCGGTATCTGCAAATACAAAAGGACACCATGGAGGAACTTGTGCAAGAAATGTTACGCGCCGGAATCATACAGCCGAGTACTAGCCCTTTCTTGAGCCCAGTGTTACTTGTGCACAAGTAGGATGTGAGTTGGCAGTTTTGCATGGATTACCGCGCCCTCAACTGGGAGACAATTTCGGACAAATTTTTTATTCTGATAATCGACGACTTGCTCGATGAATTGCATAGGGCTGCGGTATTTACGAAGCTTGACCTATGGTCAGGGTATCACCAAATCCGAGTTCTTGAGGAGGACATCCCCAAAGCCGTTTTTCACAAGCATGACGGGCACTACGAGTTTCGGGTAATGCCGTTTGAGCTTACTAAAGCCCCGGCTACTTTTCAATCACTTATGAATCATATTTTAAGTCATATTTGCGGAAGTTTGTGCTTATGTTTTTTTATGATATCTTGGTGTATAACCGCACTTTAGATTAGCATAGAGAGCACTTATCGTAGGTGTTTGAGGTGTTGCTTCAAAATAAGCTCATGGTCAATCTCAAGAAATGTTGTTTTGGATAGCCGCGGCTGGAGTATTTGGGGTTGTGTCCGGAGTGGGAGTGAAAGTGGATAGCCGAAAAATCAAGGCTGCTGTGAAGTGGCTGAAGCTTCGTAATGTGCACGAGCTCCGTGGATTCTTGGGGTTGGCTAGTTATTATCGCAAATTTGTGGCGAGCTATGGTCAAATTGCTTGGGTTCTTACCGACCAACTCAAAAAGGAATGTTTCAGGTGGACGAATGAGGACGACAAGGAATTTTTCCGCCTCAAGGAGGCGTTGACGATGGTGCCAGTACTAGCGCTGCCCAATTTTTCTAAGCCTTTTGAGATCGAGACCGACGCGTTCGGCTATGGACTCGAAGCTATCCTTATGTAAGACAAACGATCCATAGCATATTTCAGCCAAGTATTAATCGAACGGGCTCGCAACAAATCTGTATACGAGAAGAAATTGATGGCCATTGTGTTTGCCATTCAAAAATGGCGACCCTATTTGTTTGGTAGGACCTTTATGGTACGGACGGACCAAAAGAGTCTCAAGTTTCTCCTTGACAAATGGCTTGTTAGCGAGGAACATAAGAAATGGCGGACCAAATTATTGGGGTATCGTTCTTCGATAGAGTATTGACAACAAAGCTGCCGATGCGTTGTCGTGAGTCAACCCAGTGGGAGAGGCGAACGTGATAAGCCTGCAGCAGCACCCTGATTTTGAAGAGGTCAGTCTAGCCGTGGAAAATGACCTCACTCTATGACAAATAAAACAATCACTGCTTTTGGGGGAGTCAATTACTGAGGGATATGAATTAGTCGATGGGAAGCTACTTTACAAGGACCGATTGGTAATTCCCCCTAGAGCTCCCTTCATCCAACGGTTATTGGTCGAGTATCACAACAGCTCTAATTGGCAGCCATTCGGGGGCGCTTAGAACCTTCCAACTCCTAGCCATTAGGTGGTACTGGCCGGGCATGAGGAAGACGGTTATTGACTATGTAAGCCGGTATGAGGTTTTTCAACAATGCAAGCATTCATACCGAGCACCAGCAGGTCTACTTCAGCCGTTGCATATCCTGGAGACGGTGTGGGAAGATGTGTCAATGGATTTTATCGAAGGACTTCCCACGAGTGGAGCTATGGATACAATTCTTATGGTGGTTGATCGTTTGAGCAAATATGCTCATTTCGTGGGGCTTCGGTACCCTTTCACACCTGTTACGGTAGCAATGGCCTTCATCAAGGAGATCGTCCGCCTCCACAGTAATCCGCGATCCATTGTATCTAATCAAAACAGAGTATTCATGAGCCTATTTTGGGAAGAATTGTTTAAGTGGCAGGGCACGACACCTAAGAGAAGCATTGTGTGCCATGCCCAAACGGATGGTTAAACCGAGGTCACAAATCAGAGCTTATAGACCTATTTGAGGTGTTTCGTAGGGGATAAGCCCCAAGAATGAAGCAGATGGCTCCCATGGGCTGAATATTGGTATAATACGGCTTTCCACTTGGGGGGTAAAACTACCTCGTTGCGTGTCATGAATGGACGTGACCCACGACAACTCTTTCGATACGGCACGGGGTCAACGAAGGTCAATTCGATCAATACATTGCTAGCTACGCACAATGCCATCTTAGATGAGTTAACGCACTATCTCCTTCGCGCACAACAACAAATGAAGAGCGTTGCAGATGGTAAGAGGCGTGATGTGTAGTTTAACGTGGGGGATTTGGTGTATCTTAAGTTGAGACCCTATCGGCAACGTTCATTAGCGTGGTGACGTAATGAGAAGCTCTCTCCCTGTTACTATGGACCCTACCGCATCCTGCAGCAGATAGGATAGGTGGCGTACAAGTTAGACCTATCGGCAATGTCCCTCCTTCATTCGATTTTCCATGTTTTTCAGCTACGACAAGTCATCGGGGATTCTTCCAAGGCTCGACAACTCCCCCAAGACTTGTTGTGTAGCCAGAAGAGGTGATAGGTACTCGCACAGGCTCCACTGCAGCAGTGGATGTTCTTATCCAATGGAAAGGACTACCTTATGCGGACGCCACTTGGGAGCGATTCGAATGTATTCAACGAGAGTACTAGGATTTCCACCTTGAGGACAAGGTGAAACTATAGGTAGTGGGTATTGATAAGTATCCGGTCAGATTTACATATGCCTAGAGACCCAAACCCGAAGACCCACCTGCCCATGTACTTGCTTAATTGGAATTTAGTTATTTGGCCTTTTCCTTTGTAGTCAATCAAAATATATTTAATGTGGGGTCTATTTTAGGGAATTTTGCTAGCAGTAAATTAGTCACACCAAATGGGTGAGCTAAGGAATAAAAGGTGGGGTGTGAACCAAGAGAGGTATCGGGAAATTTTGTTGAGTTATTCTTTGGAGAGAAGGCAAGGTCTCTCTAAAACCTTCCATTATCCCCTTTGACTGTACTCCAATCTTTATAGATTCCTCAATCAATACTCCAAGTTTTCTTCATTGCCCTTTATTACTTTATTTCTTGCGTTAGTGAATCTGATTGTAGTGTGTGAGAACACATCATATTACTAATCTGTTGCAGACATGAATTGATCAAAAAAAAAAAAATTAATACCATCTACATGTTGATATTTGTTAATTCGACAAAACTGAAACACTTAGTCATAAAACAAACACATAGAAAAAAAAAATTCCATGTCTAACAAATCAAATTAATAGTATTCCTAGCATTCGTAGAACCTTAGTTTTTCTGGGTGCTTCCTTAACCCATGGCGGCGGCGCTCAACCCACGGCAGCGCTCGACGGTGCTTCCTAATGCTCCTACAAAGAAGTGGAGTATTATAGCCAAGCCCTTTTATTAAATAGAAGAAAAAAATTATAAAAAATAAAGGCTTGATTCTATAATAGTGCACGATTTTTTGTACTATCGATAACGCACGGCTTATAATAATTTAAAAAATACATAAAAAAAATGCACCTAAGTTGATTACACCGTCTATTTTCATATTATCAATTCATTTACCACATTTCAAACTAAAATTATATTCAATCAGAGATGAAAATGGAGAAAAAAGAAAAAATAAATAAATAAAAAAGACAAATTTATCTTTTTCATTATTAAAATATTTTTTGTGTTAAATTTGAAGAAATGAATCGATAACATATAAATAGAGGATGTAATGTTCTTATGTGTAAGAAATTTTTTTTAATGTATTTTTTAAACTATTATAAGCCGTGCACTATCGATAGTGCAAACAATCGTACATATTTTAGAATTTTCTAAAACAGAAAGTCATGTTCGAAATCTCGGTTTTTGGTTATGACTTATGTCATTTTGGCTATTTCCTCCTAAAGTATCACTCTACAAAACCTTCACAGCTATACCAATTCGGAACCATTCCCAACAATCTCTCACAGTTTAGGTCTCTTTTGCTTCAACCACACAGAACCCATGTCGACGACCACAAAACCCAGCTTGAGCGTGAAGCTTCTGATTGACAAGAAGGCAAAGAGTGTCCTCTTCGCCGAGGCGGGCAAGGATTTCGTGGACTTCCTGTTTTCCCTCATGTCATTGCCGATCGGCACTGCCATCGGGCTCCTCTCGTCCGCCGAGATGGTTGGCAGTCTCGGCAAGGTCTACGAGAGCTTGGACAATCTCAGCGACGCTTACTTCCAACCCGACACCAATAAGGCCGCATTGCTATCGCCCCATGTCGCCGCTCTCGATGGCGTTGGTGTCGCGAAGCTCATCTCGCTGCCTGGCAGCATTGCGGCCGCTAAAACCGTCTACCACTGCAGCGGTAGCTGCAGGAGTTATGCGACGTTCGACCCGAGCGAGAGGTGTCCTAGTTGCTCTCGCGCGATGTCGGAGAGGGCGACTTTCGTTCAGTCTAAGGCCTCTCAGGCGGCGTCGTCGTCGAGCGGCGAGAGAGGGTATGTGAAGGATGTGGTGACTTATATGGTGATGGATGATTTGGAGGTGAAGCCGATGTCGGCTATATCGACAATCGCTTTGATCAACCAGTATGGAATTAGGGAGATTGGTGACCTTGAGGAGGCTCTGGTTTCAATTGGCGTGGATGAGGTATGGTTACCATTATTATTATTATCATTATTATTTATTTTTTTTAACTTTTTACAAGTAGTACTTTTGGGTTTGAAAGTTTTGTTTAGTCATTTGGTTTTTGGCCGTGATGTTTTTTAATGGTGATGATGAACTTGATTAGTGTGGCTAATATTTGTAACTGAAGCTACCCAAAGAAACTCCAATCATACTTGTTGAGTTACTCCACAGTATTAGTGCTTGGTATGAATGAAAAATAGTGTAAAAATCCATCTTGTTAACATGAACAAAAATGAAAGGATACTAGAAGAGAGAATAATGGGTGCAAATCAACTACTTTAACAGTTATA
The DNA here is from genome assembly GCA_018132145.1 of Boehmeria nivea var. tenacissima. NCBI lineage: Eukaryota > Viridiplantae > Streptophyta > Magnoliopsida > Rosales > Urticaceae > Boehmeria > Boehmeria nivea. The sequence goes on along the minus strand of CM030875.1, from coordinate 10,265,630 downwards.
TAGTAAATTTATATGATACTGTGGTGGATTATTCCACTCTTTTCTTAATCGCTCTAATTTGTAGTGCTCCATAAGTTATTAGAACTACGGATTTGAATCCCCTCGTAAATTCATGTACTCCTTTAATCCATTATACCGTGCAACTTAGCATATTAAATCTATTTATCCGTCTCTCTCCTTCCATTCCTTCCTCCCACCACAACACTATTAATGTTACATTTTCTAACGGTTTGTGAACTTCAGATCGATATAAGTCGATTCTTGTTCCAACTTAAGTGTCTTCAGTGACTGAAAATTTAATTTAGTTGTTTAATTACTTATCGACCACTTGTTTGGAAATGGGGTTTCTAGTCTAATTTAAAATACATTAATTTTCTTATTCCACAATTTTTTACTCTTGCAATGGTTAAAACACAGTTTGCATGTTTTATGTCTTTACAACAATAAATAATAATACTGCTCCACTCATTCTGCACATTTTGTCGTGTAAGTGTATTTGTTAATGGTTTGTTTCTAAATAGTTAGTTCTGAAATGAAACAAGCTATTCTATTATTGCAGGGATTGAAGTTATTGAAGGCGTCTTTTGAGACTAAGACGGTTCTCTCCAATGTCTTTTTGGGCAAAGGAAGCGACATAGACATCGCAATATAGAATTCGTTAAGCTGTTCAGGGTGTGCGTGAAGTTTCTTTACTTAATTTGTTAATTTCTGAATTGGTGAATAATTCGGACTGATCAAATGCTTTGTGAATTTCTGAATTGTTGATAGCTAGAGCTGATCAAATGCTTTGTTTATCCACAATGTTGATTTGTTTAAGAATGGTTGAATTTGATTGATTTCTTTACAACTAGAGGTGACAATTCGTGTCACGTGTCGTGTTCGTGTCGTATTTTAATCGTGTCCAAAAAATTTAGTTGGACTCAGACACGATCTATTTATTAATCGTGTCTAAAGAGAAGACCTAAACACGACCCATTTAAGTATCGTGTTAAATGTTAATCATGTCACCCAATTACGACCAATTTATAAATTGTGTGTAATTGAGTCTAAATGGATCGTGTCACTCTCGTGTTTATTGACATACAATTAGCTATAGTTCAGTTTAAATCAATAATTTTTTTTTTGTAAATCTAAAATAATTTTTTTAGTAAAGGCCTAATCTTGATAATGTATTTAATTATGACAGTAATTTTTATGTCATGTAGGTGAAAATTATCAAATAATAAATAAATAAATTTTAATTACATGTAAATTAGTGTTAAAAGTGTATTAATTTAATAATCTTGTCTTAGCGGGTCTTACTGTGTTATCATGTTCGTGTCGTGTTTGCCTATTATTTAATGGGAGATGTTGAGAAATACCCCAAAGACGATCATTTAATAATTCTTACCCCGTTCAAGTGGTCATTTTAAGGGAGATGTTGAGAAATACCCCAAAGACGATCATTTAATAATTCTTACCCCGTTCAAGTGGTCATTTTAATCTATACCCCGTTTTTCTTACCCATAAAATTTTAAAGACAAAAATACCCTCGACTCTTTCTTCCTCCCGCAAAACTCTATCCCTAGAAATCTCACTTGTATCTCTCATCTCATGTTGCTCTCTCTCTCTCTCTCTCTCTCTCTCTCTCTCTCCCTCTCTCTCTCTCTCTCTCTCTCTCTCTCTTTACGGCCACCATTCGTCACTGGCATCTCCACGCAACCCTTGACAGTCACGCAACACTGCAGCGCTGTTGCCTCCGTGCGCCGCCGCTGCCGCCACTCACGCGCCATAGACGCCGCCCGAATCCATAGAAGCCGCCCCGAATCCAGTCGACTTAGCCGAGCCACTCCTTGCCTCTGCACTGACTCTGCTCGCCTCACCATCGACGCCGACACGAGCATCGCCATTTAATCCAAGCCGAGCGCGAAGCTGAAGTCTTCGTGCGAGCTCCGCCAAGCCACGATGGTCCTCCGTGAAGTCACTATGGTAGCTCTTCATGATTAGTAAGCTCAATCGCAACAACGATGTAAGTTCGAGCATGAAGAAGAAATTTCGCTACTTTGTCTCGTTTCTCCTCTCTTCGTCTACATTCCTTCAAGCTATCGTTCAATACCAAAAAAATTTTGAATTACGAATTTCATTTGTTCATCATTTGTAATTTTATGTTTGTGTAATGTGTTGTGATTGTGTCAGTTGAAACACAATTAGTTAAGAAAATCAATTTATGTTTTGAAGTTACAGTTTAATTTTTTTATTAGTTATGCTTATTGGTTGCTTCTTTTATGTTTGAGATTTTAGGTGAAACATCATGATAGACATAGTTATGTTGTGGTTGAAAATGTATGCCAACTGTATGATAAAAATTTTCATTTAGAGTATTCAAACTAGTTTGTTTAGTTTGCTGTTTCTTTGGTGAAATATGAAGGAAGACGTTAATGAGCCCTTGGTTTTATTTTGTTGATTTGGTTTACTTAAAATATGCAGAGAATCGTAATTGTTTTGAAAATTTTAATCTGATTGCCATAGTAGTTCGATAACCTTCAATCTTGATAACTCAATGGCACATTATATTTTGCAAAGAATTATAGTAATCAAATGGCATATTATAATGAATGGTCTAGTCGATTATCAAATTGTATTGCAGTGGGTTACCAAAATAGATTTTTTAAAAAACCTATACTCTTAAAAAAGAATTGTTATATTCATTTCAATTGTCTAGTGGACTATCAAATGGTAACTCAGTAAGTTAACAATAGTAACTCGGTAGATTACCAAATTAGATTATTAGTAAAATCATATGAGTATAAAAAAGAATTGTTATATTCGTTTTAATTGTCATAAAATCAATATACTGGGAAATAATTTGTGGATTACCAAACAAAACAAATAACCTAATGGATTACTGAATGGTAACTCAATGGTTTACCATATGGTGACTCAGTAGGTTACCAAATCAGATTGTCACTAAAATCATTTAAATATAAAAAGAATTGCTACATTCGTTTCAACTATCAGAAAAATCAATATACCGACCAGTCAAATAAAACAAATAACCTAGTGGATTGACAAATTGTAACTTAGCAGTTTTACCAAATGGTAACTCAATGGGTTATCGTCTAGTAATTCGATGGGCTACCAATTAATAATCATATAGCACATTATATTGAATAACCTCATAGATTATCAAATGTTAACCCAGTGGGCTACCCGATAATAACTTAGTGGGTTACCAAATCAAATTCTTAATAAAATATGTACACATAAAAATAAGTTGCTACACTCATATTAATTGTCACAAAAAAAAGAATGGACTTATTAATAATCTTCAACAAGTCAGACAAAATAAATAAATTAGTGGCTTAACAAATGGTAACTCGGTGGGTTACTAAATGGTAACTCAGTGGTTACCAAATCAAATTGTAACTAAAATCATTTAAACATAAAAAGAATTGCTATATTCGTTTCAATTGTCAGAAAAATCAATATACTAACCAATCAGACAAAACAAATAACCTAGTGGATTGACAAATTGTAACTTAGCGGGTTACCAAATGGTAACTCAATGGGTTATCGGCTAGTAACTCGATGGGCTACCAATTAATAATCATATAGCACATTATATTGAATAACCTAATAGAGTATCAAATATTAACCCAGTGTGTTACCTGATGGCCGATGGTAACTTAGCGGGTTACCAAATCAAATTCCTAATAAAATATGTACACATAAAAAGAAATTGCTACACTCATTTTAATTGTCACAAAAAAAGAATGGACTTATTAATAATCTAAAATCAGAAAAATAAATAAATTAGTGGATTAACAAATAGTAACTCAGTGGGTTACTAATTGGTAACTCAATGGGTTACTAATTGGTAACTCAGTGGTTACCATTAAGTTACCTGAATAAGATTAAATTTCTCCACATTTTAGATACATAAAACGAAACAAACATAAAAAAAGTTGTTATATTCAATTCAATTGTTATCATACTCAGTGTGCTTAAAAATAATGTGAAAATATAGTAGAACAACTTAACTTAGGTGGGTTACCAAATGGTAACTAAACGAGTTATCAATATAGATTACTTTGTTTACATTTCTCTTTAACAATAAGCAAATCCAATAACCATAAAATTTGATATGGTAATCACCAAATGCCATTTGAAATACAAAAGTGCCATAAAAAAAGTCTACTCCTTCCTTTTTTAATACTAGGATATCATATAACTTGACCACCACTTCTTTCTTTGTTTAGGTTTATTTCTTTAACAATAAACAAATTCAATAACCATAAAGTCTATGTTAATAAAAAAAATGCCCAAAACATGTATTCATAAACACTTGTTTATAGGACCAATTCAGCTTCTTGTCCATCTCTTCTATCATTTTAAACTGAACAAGAAATTGCAATTTACTCCAAAGTGATTCTTCAGGTCGACTCTCAATCTCCACATCTGAAAAATAGGAAAAAAAAATCAAATACACATTTAAACATATTTACCATAGTAACTTATAATGTTAACTTAGTGGATTACTATTGACAAGCTATAATAATCATCAAGTAACTCAGTGGGTTACTAAATAATAACTCAGTGACTTACCGAAATAAATTATTACTAAAAATACCGGTGGCGGTGGTCACCAACTGGTAACTAGTAAGATAAAAGCTAATCCATAAATTTGAATCAAGAATAGTTGAATAACACATACAAACCCAGATTTTTTAGAAATACAGTTCAATCTTAGTTTTAAATCCCAAAAAATCTCATCAATTGGGACCTTCAATGCAGTTAAATAGGATTCAATTAAATTTGTAAAAGACTAAAAGAAAAAGAAAATCAGTAGAACATATACGAAAGGCAAATGAAAAAGAAATATGTATGACTCTATATCCTCACTTACCAACTACTCCCAGCTTCTCTGTTTCACTCTTGCTTCAACAAGACCAGTTATGTGATTGTGCAGAAAGTGTCGCCGGTGAGCTCTACGGCAGTGAACGGTGGCAACGGCAAGTTGAAGAAAGAAGATGCACTACAGTGAAAAGCTACAGAGAGAGAGGGAGTGCGCAGTAGAGAGAGAACGAGAGGGAAAAAAAACTAAAGGTTTGTCAAAATGCTTAAAGATAGAGGTAGTTTCGCCAGTTCATAGAACAAAACAAAGACTTATTATTTTGGGGTATAAATTATTAAGTGCTACCTAAAATGGCTTTATTTTGTAATTTTTCCTTATTTAATCGTATTAATTATGTCCAACCCGTCAAAATCTAGACCCATTAAGAGATGATTCAGACCCAAAATTGCCGGCCTTTTTTTACAACAATAATAAATAAACTGTCAATGCATTTGTTAATAGTTTATTTCTAATTAGTTAGTTCTGAAATGAAACAAGTTATTCTATTATTAATTGCAGGGATTGAAGTTATTGAAGGCGTCATTTGAGACCAAGACGGTTCTCTCCAATGTCTTCTTGGGAAGAGGAAGCGATAAGAGACATTGCAATATAGAATATTTCATTAAGCTATTTAGCGTGCGTGTGAAATTTCTTTACTTTGTTAATTTCTGAACTGGTGAATAGCTAAGACTGATCAAATGCTCTGTTTAATTTCTGAATCGTTGATTGCTAGAACGGATCAAATGCTTTTGGTTATCTTGAACTCAAACTCGACTGATCATATCAACTCATTTGCTTTATCTTAAGCGCTTCATTGGGTTTCATCTAGATTCTTAGTCTACTATTTTCCAAATAACATTTCTCTCTTCGACTCAATTCTCCAATCACAACCTTTGAACCATTGAAGACCGAAAAACGAGCTGAGAACTTGTTCATACTTTGGCCTCTTCAACGACTTACATATAAGGGAGAATTGCAAAACAATATCATTCAATGCTTACTTAATAATCTATACCCCAAATAGTGTCCTCTTTTTGTCTTCACTCAACATTTGTAACATAAATTTTGGGAAATAAATTAAAAGTACAATACACATGGGTATAGATTATCATTGTGACAAAAGATAGCGTTCTTCAAAATTCTCCGATTGCCTTTGCATGCTTTTTTATTTTTTTGCAATTTTTCCTTTAAAAATTTAACTACCAGCTCTTCCTGCTTCTAAGGGGTAGCGAGAGGCTATTGGATATTTGCGGGTCAAAACGTAACCCTACCCCAATACTTGGACTCGATTTAGTTGGAGGGGAAAAAAAGGCTAATGGCACTTGAGGGCTTAGGCTCATATTTGCAATCAATTTAGCAATCAATGTCCGTTGATTTTGTGTTTGCAAAAACAAAAAAAAAAATAGTCCGTTTTTTTTTTTTTTCCTTATTTATTTTTTTAGTGTAAAAATAAGTTTAGAAATGGCTAACAAGCATACCAAAGTAACATAATATATATATATATATATATATATATATATATATATTTCCTTTGGTAAATTTCTCTGAGTATGAAGCACAGCTGCGAATTGTGAGATTGTTACAAACTCACACATATCTAATCCATACATAAATGGATGGATCCCTTGAGAGGTCGGCCCCTCAACTTTCTAAAATTATAAAATTAACTATATAAATTAAATATTTTTCAGATTTTCCTAACTTTTTAAATTTATAAATTAACCATATATTTTATTTTATTTATCTTCCCCCTTAACTTTATAACATTATAAAATTTATCAGAGGATCAACACCCCAACCGACATCGGCATCTTCACGTTCACAACGATAATCAAGGGATCAAAAAGAAAACGAAGTAGGTTGCAGGTTGCCGGAAAAATGTAAATCATCATAACCAACAAAGGAAGGATTTTTTGGGTGAGAATGGAGATGATGAGACTTCAATCACCAAGGCCCAAGTTAAGGCCTTGCTCTCGGTACGTTCGTCTATTGTTGTCTTGTGCTTTTGCTTTTAATCATTTTTAGTAATTTCTATATCTAGCTAGCAATTGAAAGAATTATGTTTTGATCAATTTTAAAATATTTAAAAACTAGCCATGCAATAAATTTTTTACAAAATTTTTGCCTAGTGTCAGAAATTTCTGACAGTACTTTTATGTATTTTTTTTTTGTTGCCAGAAATTTCTTATAGTTTTATGACAAGTTTTTAAATTTTTTAAAACTGTTGCTAGTTTTTAGAAACATACAATCTAAAATGACTATTTACCTAACTGACCCTCTAACTTTTCATTTCACCCAACTCAAAAAAAAAAAAAAAAAAAATTGGGCTCTTGAGCAAGGGGCGTTATTTATTCCCTTGGCAATCATAAGGACAATCTTTTTTTCTAAATTAGGTCCCACACACTCTCTCTATGGGAGAATATTAAATCTATACTAAAATAGGGAGATATTTATAAATTTAATTTTGACCTTAGGATTTTCTAAAAATATATTTTAGTAATAAAAATTACTAAAAAGGGCATTGTTTATACTTCAACAATATAATATTTATACTACAAACAATTTGAATTTACTATCAACAAATTACTATGCCCATACGTATAATTCTAAACTTTTCTTTTTGGCAATTTTGATTAGAACAAAACATATATTGTTTGTCAAGGATTTTTATTAGTGAGCAAGCTACTTCTTTTATAAAAATTTCAGATTTGTTAGAAATAGAATATTTCCATAGTAATAAAATATTTTCATTATGAAATTTCATAGATTGAGTTAGAAATACTTTTCATAGAAAATCGAATTTGTTGGAAATGAAATAATTCCATAGAAATATTTTCATAGCTTACTAGAAAATCCAAATTGGTATTTTCATAAGAAATATGAATTAGTCATAAATATAATATTTTCACAGAAATATTTTCATAGATTGATAAAAGTTCTATATTCATTAAAAATAAATATTCTTATAGTAATAAAGAATTTACTTACGAGAAAAAAAACACATAGCAAATAATATAAAATAATGCTTAGAGCAAGAAAAAATATTGAGAGTTACTAATATTTGTGATTAAAAAAAAAACTCTTTAACATCAATAAGTTTATAATAAAACACAAAAATTGAAGTTGGCTAAAATAATTAAGTACAATTTGGATATCCATACATACATACATATATATATAAATGATAAAAGTGTAATAAAAATAATATGTAATTTAAATAAGGAAACTTTAAATTTAGCTTGAATATATATGTAAATATTTAATTTTTTCAAATATTTTTATAAATATTGAATCAAGGGAGTGTAGATTAGATTTGTAATTTTCAGTTTTCACTTGTCTCTCGTTTCTCTAGACTTGCATCATGGTTGATGAAATCATATTTTCTGAGCATTAATTGGGTTTAACTCTATATAGGTCTTCTTGCCACTACGCTAATTAAATGACCCAGTTAGTTATATTTGCATACTATTCGAAGACGTCTATAAAATTAGTGTTGACATGTTAATTCTGGTTTAAGTGCGAGTAAAATTTTTACCATTTTAATTTGAGCCAACATTTGATCTGAACATCAACATGGCTGTCTCAGCGTTGAATATATATGATTTTTCTTGTGAAGGCAAAAGAGTGAAAAGATGAGTTTGTGGTTACCATTAAAAATGACTCGTACCTTTGATGTAGAGTTTAGCTTGATGTTGTGACACTGACAAGAAAAGAATAATTGTGAGTCACACACTCTTAACTTTGGAGAATCAAACTCTCAAAAAGGTAAAGTAAAATTTTAAAAGAAAAAGCAACGCATATGAAAAAGAAAATGTTAGCGTTTATGATGATTGATATTTTAATTGGTAAAATCATCTTTAATTGCTTGATATTATTTTTGATTGCTTATGACTATCTTGAAGATTGCTATGATAATTTGGTTGATTTGGACGCATTTATTCTGTTTGTTAATGGTGATTTTCGAGCATCTTAGAGTCAAATGAATTTGAACTTATTTTAGAAAATTGGTGATAGTGTTTCCTTTTATATTCAGGCGGTGTTCGAACACAGGGTATATATGGCAAGCCCGAAAGGGCAGAGTTGACTTGGCTAATCTTATTTCTTTTTATATCACACGGAGATCGAACACTGAATTGGAACGCATGGATATCTTAGCTGTTTGATATGGATGAATATTTGACAAAGGTTTTACGAGATCATTATCTTTGACAAAGGTTTTATGGCTTGTTTGATCTCTTTCCTTTTGAAGATCATACTAGGTCAACTTTTTATCATCGTCAACTATTTATCTGATTGAAGAGAAGCAGAAAAGCATGAGAGATACACAGTGTGAGTTGAGTGTACGTGCTTGTTCATAATCTAGGTTTATTTTTCATACTCTATAAAGCGGTGTTACTCACGGTGTTCTATAAACCATGTGAGTGTGAGTATGTTTTGAGTGAACTTTTGTAATAAGAAATTAGTGAGAGATTACACGGGATGCGTAATTTGTAAGGCAAGGGGATCTCATCAAGGGTAGATCGCTAGGAGTGATGAGAGGACAGTGACCAAGATTGAGATAGAGTCGAAGTCTTGTATAAGTTCGAGCATTCTCGTTTCGAGATTTTCTAGTGAATCATTTTATCTAGGCGAGGCCCGACAGACGTAGGCGAAAGCCGAACTGTGTATCCAATTTCCTTGAGGCCCTACCGGTATCCGCAAATACAAAAGGACACCATGGAGGAACTTGTGCAAGAAATGTTACGCGCCGGAATCATACAGCCGAGTACTAGCCCTTTCTTGAGCCCATTGTTACTTGTGCACAAGAAGGATGTGAGTTGGCAGTTTTGCATGGATTACCGCGCCCTCAACTGGGAGACAATTTCGGACAAATTTTTTATTCTGATAATCGACGAATTGCTCGATGAATTGCATAGGGCTGCGGTATTTACGAAGCTTGACCTATGGTCGGGGTATCACCAAATCCGAGTTCGTGAGGAGGACATCCCCAAAACCGCTTTTCACACGCATGACGGCCACTACGAGTTTCGGGTAATGCCGTTTGAGCTTACTAAAGCCCCGGCTACTTTTCAATCACTTATGAATCATATTTTAAGTCATATTTGCGGAAGTTTGTGCTTGTGTTTTTTTATGATATCTTGGTGTATAACCACACTTTAGATGAGCATAGAGAGCACTTATCGTAGGTGTTTGAGGTGTTGCTTCAAAATAAGCTCATGGTCAATCTCAAGAAATGTTGTTTTGGATAGCCGCGGCTGGAGTATTTGGGGCATGTTGTGTCTGGAGCAGGAGTGAAAGTGGATAGCCGAAAAATCAAGGCTGTTGTGAAGTGGCTGAAGCTTCGTAATGTGCACGAGCTCCATGGATTCTTGGGGTTGGCTAGTTATTATCGCAAATTTGTGGCGAGCTATGGTCAAATTGCTTGGGTTCTTACCGATCAACTCAAAAAAGAATGTTTCAGGTGGACGAATGAGGACGACAAGGAATTTGTCTGCCTCAAGGAGGCGTTGACGACGGTGCCAGTACTAGCGCTGCCCAATTTTTCTAAGCCTTTTGAGATCGAGACCGACGCGTTTGGCTATGGACTCGAAGCTATCCTTATGTAAGACAAACGATCCATAGCATATTTCAGCCAAGTATTAATCGAACGGACTCGCAACAAATTTGTATACGAGAAGAAATTGATGGCTGTTGTGTTTGCCATTCAAAAATGGCGACCCTATTTGTTGGGTAGGACCTTTGTGGTACGGACGGACCAAAAGAGTCTCAAGTTTCTCCTTGACAAATGGCTTGTTAGCGAGGAACATAAGAAATGGCGGACCAAATTATTGGGGTATCGTTCTTCGATAGAGTATCGACAACAAAGCTGCCGATGCGTTGTCGTGAGTCAACCCAGTGGGAGAGGCGAACGTGATAAGCCTGCAGCGGCACCCTGATTTTGAAGAGGTCAGTCTAGTCGTGGAAAACGACCTCACTCTATGACAAATAAAACAATCATTGCTTTTGGGGGAGTCAGTGACTGAGGGATCTGAATTAGTTGATGGGAAGCTACTTTACAAGGACCGATTGGTAATTCCTCCTAGAGCTCCCTTCATCCAACGGTTATTGGTCGAGTATCACAACAGCTCTAATTGGCGGCCATTCGGGGGCGCTTAGAACCTTCCAACGCCTAGCCATTAGGTGGTACTGGCCGGGCATGAGGAAGATGGTTATTGACTATGTAGGCCGGTATGAGATTTGTCAACAATGCAAGCATTCATACCGAGCACCAGCAGGTCTACTTCAGTCGTTGCATATCCTGGAGACGGTGTGGGAAGATGTGTCAATGGATTTTATCGAAGGACTTCCCACGAGTGGAGCTATGGATACAATTCTTATGGTGGTTGATCGTTTGAGCAAATATGCTCATTTCGTGGGGCTTCGGTACCATTTCACACCGGTTACGGTAGCAATGGCCTTCATCAAGGAGATCGTCCGCCTCCACAGTAATCCTCGATCCATTGTATCTAATCGAAACAGAGTATTCATAAGCCTATTTTGGGAAGAATTGTTTAAGTGGCAGGGCACGACACTTAAGAGAAGCATTGTGTGCCATCCCCAAACGGATGGTTAAACCGAGGTCACAAATCAAAGCTTATAGACCTATTTGAGGTGTTTCGTAGGGGATAAGCCCCAAGAATGAAGCAGATGGCTCCCATGGGATGAATATTGGTATAATACGGCTTTCCACTTGGGGGGTAAAACTATCTCGTTCCGTGTCATGTATGGACGTGACCCACCACAACTCTTTCGATACGGCACGGGGTCAATGAAGGTCAATTCGATCTATACATTGCTAGCTACGCACAATGCCATCTTAGATGAGTTAAAGCACTATCTCCTTCTCACGCAACAACAAATGAAGAGCGTTGGAGATGGTAAGAGGCGTGATGTGCAGTTTAACGTGAGGGATTTGGTGTATCTTAAGTTGAGACCCTATTGGCAGCGCTCATTAGCGTGGTGACGTAATGAGAAGCTCTCTCCCTGCTACTATGGACCCTACCGCATCCTGCAGCGGATAGGAGAGGTGGCGTACAAGTTAGAGCTATCGGCGATGTCCCTCCTTCGTTCGATTTTCCATGTTTTTCAGCTACGGCAAGTCATCGGGGATTCTTCCAAGGCTCGACAACTCCCCCAAGACTTGTTGTGTAGCCAGAAGAGGTGATAGGTACTCGCACAGGCTCCACTGCAGCAGTGGATGTTCTTATCCAATGGAAAGGACTACCTTATGCGGACGCCACTTGGGAGCGCAATTCGAAGGTATTCAACGAGAGTACTGGGATTTCCACCTTGAGGACAAGGTGAAACTACAGGTAGTGGGTATTGATAAGTATCCGGTCAGATTTACATATGCCTAGAGACCCAAACCCGAAGACCCACCTGCCCATGTACTTGCTTAATTGGAATTTAGTTATTTGGCCTTTTCCTTTGTAGTCAATCAAAATATATTTAATGTGGGGTCTATTTGAGGGAATTTTGCTAGCAGTAAATTAGTCACACCAAATGGGTGAGCTAAGGAATAAAAGGTGGGGTGTGAACCAAGAGAGGTATCGGGAAATTTTGTTGAGTTATTCTTTGGAGAGAAGGCAAGGTCTCTCTAAAACCTTCCACCATCCCCTTTGACTGTACTCCAATCTTTACAGATTCCTCAATCAGTACTGCAAGTTTTCTTCATTGCCCTTTATTACTTTATTTTTTGCGTTAGTGAATCTGATTGTAGTGTGTGAGAACACATCATATTACTAATCTGTTGCAGACATGACTTGATCAAAAAAAAAAATTTTTTAATACCATCTACATGTTGATATTTGTTAATTCGACAAAACTGCAACACTTAGTCATAAAACAAACACATAGGAAAAAAAAATAAATTCCATGTCTAACAAATCAAATTAATAGTATTCCTCGCATTCGTAGAACCTTAGTTTTTCTGGGTGCTTCCTTAACCCACGGGGGCGGCGCTCAACCCACGGCAGCGCTCGACGGTGCTTCCTAATGCTCCTACAAAGAAGTGGAGTATTATAGCCAAGCCCTTTTGTTAAATAGAAGAAAAAATTATAAAAAATAAAGGCTTGATTCTATAATAGTGCACGATTTTTTGTACTACCGATAACGCACGGCTTATAATAATTTGAAAAATACATTAAAAAAAAATGCACCTAAGTTCATTACACCGTCTATTTTCATATTATCAATTGATTTACCACATTTCAAACTAAAATTATATTCAATCAGAGATGAAAATGGAGGAAAAAGAAAAATAAATAAATAAAAAAGACAAATTTATCTTTTTCATTATTAAAATAGTTTTTGTGTTAAATTTGAAGAAATGAATCGATAACATATAAATAGAAGATGTAATATTCTTATGTGTCATGTTCTAAATCTCGGTTTTTGGTCATGACTTATGTCATTTTGGCTACTTCCTCCTAAAGTATCACTCTACAAAACCTTCACAACTATACCAATTCGGAACCATTGCCAACAATCTCTCACAGTTTAGGTCTCTTTTGCTTCAACCACTCAGAACCCATGTCGACGACCACAAAACCCAGCTTGAGTGTGAAGCTTCTGATTGACAAGAAGGCAAAGAGTGTCCTCTTCGCCGAGGCGGGCAAGGATTTCGTGGACTTCCTGTTTTCCCTCATGTCATTGCCGATCGGCACTGCCATCGGGCTCCTCTCGTCCGCCGAGATGGTTGGCAGTCTCGGCAAGGTCTACGAGAGCTTGGACAATCTCAGCGACGCTTACTTCCAACCCGACACCAATAAGGCCGCATTGCTATCACCCCATGTCGCTGCTCTCGATGGCGTTGGTGTCGCGAAGCTCATCTCGCTGCCTGGCAGCGTTGCGGCCGCTAAAACTGTCTACCACTGCAGCGGTAGCTGCAGGAATTACGCGACGTTCGACCCGAGCGAGAGGTGTCCTAATTGCTCTCGCGCGATGTCGGAGAGGGCGACTTTCGTTCAGTCTAAGGCCTCTCAGGCGTCGTCGTCGTCGAGCGGCGAGAGAGGGTATGTGAAGGATGTGGTGACTTATATGGTGATGGATGATTTGGAGGTGAAGCCGATGTCGGCTATATCGACAATCGCTTTGATCAACCAGTATGGAATTAGGGAGATTGGTGACCTTGAGGAGGCTCTGGTTTCAATTGGCGTGGATGAGGTATGGTTACCATTATCATTATTATTATTATTATTATCATTATTATTTTATTTTTTTTTTTAACTTTTTACAAGTAGTACTTTTGGGTTTGAAAGTTTTGTTTTGTCATTTGGTTTTTGGCTGTGATGTTTTTTAATGGTGATGAACTTGCATTAGTGTGGCTAATATTTGTAACTGAAGCTACCCAAAGAAACTCCAATCATACTTGTTGAGTTACTCCACAGTATTAGTGCTTGGTATGAATGAAAAATAGAGTAAAAATCCATCTTGTTAACAAGAACAAAAATGAAAGGATACTAGAAGAAAGAATAATGTGTGCAAATCAACTACTTTGACAGTTATATAGTAAATTTATATGATACTTTGGTGGATTATTCTACTCTTTTCTTAATCGCTCTAATTTGTAGTGCTCCATAAGTCGATTCTTGTTCCATTCAGTGACTGAAAATTTAATTTAGTTGTTTAATTACTTATCGACCAATTGTTTGGAAATGGGGTTTCTAGTCTAATTTAAAATACATTAATTTTCTTATTCCACAATTTTTTACTCTTGCAATGGTTGAAACACAGTTTGCATGTTTTATGTCTTTACAACAATAAATAATAATACTGCACCACTCATTCTGCACATTTTGTCGTGTGTGTGTATTTGTTAATGGTTTGTTTCTAAATAGTTAGTTCTGAAATCAAACAAGCTATTCTATTATTGCAGGGATTGAAGTTATTGAAGGCGTCATTTGAGACTAAGACGGTTCTCTCCAATGTCTTTTTGGGCAAAGGAAGCGACATAGACATCGCAATATAGAATTCGTTAAGCGCTGTTTAGGGTGTGCGTGAAATTTCTTTACTTAATTTGTTAATTTCTGAATTGGTGAATAACTCGGACTGATCGAATGCTTTGTGAATTTCTGAATTGTTAATAGCTAGAGCTGATCAAATGCTTTGTTTATCCACAATGTTGATTTGTTTAAGAATGGTTGAATTTGATTGATGTCTTTACAACTAGAGGTGACAATTTGTGTCACGTGTCGTGTTTTAATTGTGTCCAAAAAGTTTTAGTTAGACCCAGATACGATTTATTTATTAATCATGTCTGAAGAGAAGACCTAAACACGACCCATTTAAATATCGTGTTAAATGTTAATTGTGCTACCCCATTACGCCCCGTTTATAAATTGTGTATAATTGAGTCTAAATGGGTCGTGTCATTATCGTGTTTATTGGCACAATTAATTATATTTTAGTTTAAATCAATAAAATTTTAATTATTTTTTGTAAATCTAAAATATTTTTTTTAGTAAAGGCCTAATCTTGTTAATGAATTTAATTATGACAGTAATTTTTATGTCATGTAGGTGAAAATTATTAAATAATAAATAAATAAATTTTAATTACATGTAAATTGGTGTTAAAAATGTATATTTATTTCTAATTAATTTAATAATATTGTCTTAGCAGGTCTTACTGTGTTATCGTGTTCGTGTCGTATTTACCCATTATTTAATCATGTTAATTGTATCCGACTCGTCAAAATCAAGACCCATTATGAGATGATTCAGACCAAAAATTGCCGGTCTTTTTTACAACAATAATAAATAATAATACTGCACTTTGTCCTGTCAATGCGTTTGTTAATAGTTTGTTTCTGATTAGTTAGTTCGGAAATGAAACAAGTTATTCTATTATTAATTGCAGGGATTGAAGTTATTGAAGGCGTCATTTGAGATCAAGACGGTTCTCTCCAATGTCTTCTTGTGGAGAGGAAGCGATAAGAGACATTGCAATACAGAATATTTCATTAAGCTATTTAGCGTGTGTGTGAAATTTCTTTACTTTGTTAATTTCTGAACTGGTGAATAGCTAAGACTGATCAAATGCTTTGTTTAATTTCTGAATCGTTGATAGCTAGAAAGGATCAAATGCCTTTGGTGATCTTGAACTCAAACTCGACTGATCATATCAACTCATTTGCTTTATCTTAAGCGCTTCATTGGGTTTCATCTAGATTCTTAGTCTACTATTTTCCATATAACATTTCTCTCTTTGACTCAATTCTCCAATCACAACCTTTGAACTATTGAAGACTGAAAAACGAGTTGAGAAATTGTTCATACTTTGGCCTCTTCAACGACTTACATATAAGGGAAAATTGCGAAACAGTGTCATTTTTAATGCTTACTTAATAATCTATGTCTCAAATAGTGTCATCTTTTTGTTTTCACTCAATATTTGTAACGTAAATTTTGGGAAACAAATTAAAAGTGCAATGCACATGGACATAGATGATCATTGTGACAAAAGAGGGTGTTCTTCAAAATTCTCCCATTGCCTTCACATGCTTTTTTATTTTTTTGCAATTTTTCCTTTAAAAATTTAACTACCAGCTCTTCCTGCTTCTAAAGGGTAGCGAGAGGCTATTGGATATTTGCGGGTCAAAACGTAACCCAACCCCAGTACTTGGACTCGACCTAGTTGGAGGGGAAAAAAAAAAGCTAATGGCACTTGAGGGCTTAGTGTCACGGGCTTATTTATTTCACGTAAGCAACCGTGCGGCCTTAGCACTATCTCAATGCTAAGTCAGCCTAATTCACACGAAATCTCACAAGACAAGGAAAGAAGGCTAAGTAAAGTGTTTGGAAACAATGGAACTTATATTATGTAAGCACACTTTACAACCCTTAGAGCTTTTGAGGGATTTAGAGTGTCTTGGAGGATCTTAAAAGATGGATGGCAAATGAGGGGCATTCCCCTATTTATAGGCCAAAGGCCATCCTTTGAATATTCTAGAATTATATAGAAATATACCTGGCCTAGAATATTCTAGTAAGCTCCTAGACTATTCTTACTAAGTATAGAAAGTTCTGGAGCAGTCTACAATATACTAGTACGTATAAGTTGTCCCTAATGTTCTAGAAAGTTCTAGAGTACTCCCAAATCTTCCAGAGTCTTCCGGAGACTTCTAGAGTCTTCCAGAAACTTCTAGAGTCTTCCAGAGGCTTCCTGACAATTCTAGTCAATTCTAAAACCTTCTGGATAATTCTAGAATCTTATAGAAAGTTACAGAACCTTCTAAAACCATTACCTTTCTTCATCACTCTAGGGTCTTCTAGACTATTCCAGTTTGATGTCAACACTTCAAGAATAATCTAGAGTACTCTAGAGGCTTCAACGAATGTCTTGCGGGAAATTTAGGAAAAATGTAGAGGGACGTGAAAATAGGCTCATATTTGCAATCAATTAAGCCATCAATGTCTGTTGTTTTTGTGTTTGCAAAAAAAAAAAGTTTTTTTTTTAGTGCAAAAATAAGTTTAGAAATGACTAACAAGCATACCAAAGTAACATATATGTACGTTTTTCTTTTATAAATTTCTCAAGGTATGAAGCACAGCTGCGAATTGTGAGATTCTTACAAACTCACACATATCTAATACATACATAAATGGATATGGATCCCTTGAGGACAGCCCCTCAACTTTCTAAAATTATAAAATTAACTAGACAAATTATATATTTTTCAGATTTTCCTAACTTTTTAAATTTATAAATTAACCATACATTTTATTTTATTTATCTTTCCCCTTAACTTTATAAAATTATAAAATTTATCAGAGGATCAACACCCCAACCGACATCGGCATCTTAACGTTCACAACGATAATCAATGCCGTAATGAGCATGATAGGCAGCACCTGGCTTCAGGGGGAGAAAGCCGCAGTTGATGTGCCTAAGTTCAAGAAAGCGATGGCGGATCTCGGAGTGCTATATGGGCGCCCAAATGTCTCCGACTTGTTCCCTTTCTTGGCATGGTTTGACTTGCAAGGGATCGACGAAGAAGGTTGCCGGTGTGGCCGAAGAGATGTTAGATTCTGCCATTGAACATAGGAGGAAAAATGTAAATCATCATAACCAACAAAAGAAGGATTTTCTTGGGTTCTTGGTTGAGGTTCGTGAGAATGGATGAGATGATGAGACTTCAATCACCAAGGCCCAAGTTAAGGCCTTGCTCTCGGTGCGTTCGTCTATTATTGTCTTGTGCTTTTGCTTTTAATCATTTTTAGTAATTTCTATATCTAGCTAGCAATTGAAAGAATTATGCTTTGATCAATTTATCATGTCACTAATAAATGAAATATAATGTCTAACCTTGATATCGTATACCCTTTTTTTCGTCTTCTCATGCTATATATCTCAATATGCCTAAAACTTGTCCTACTTTATTCCTCTAGCAACTATAACTGGCTTAAAGAAATCAAAAAAGAACTTATTAGACGTACACATATTAACAGATACACAAATGGAAAACAAGAGAACTATTTGTACTCATTATTCTCTATTCTTGTAAGCAACATGGTTGAAGAGTCTCAACTATATTGCCCTTGCTAGCTAGTGCCGCGACGTCCCAATGCAACTACCACCGTTGGCGGCTACAAAGTGCCCAAAGACACCAAACTCTTTCTAAATGTTTGGGCTATACATAGTGATCCCGCGATTTGGGAAGATCCTTTGGAGTTTAGACCCGAGAGGTTCTTTCCCAACAACAACGACTATGGGGACAAGTTCGATTATTCGGGCCATAATTTTCATTTTCTTCCATTTGGATCAGGGAGAAGGATTTGTCCAGGGATTCCCTTGGCAGAGAGGATGCTGAACTATGTTTTAGCGTCTTTCTTGCACTCGTTCGAGTGGAAATTGCCACAACCTGGGGCGGAGCTTGAAATATCGGACAAGTTTGGGATGGTGATGAAAAAATTGGAGCCTTTATGTGCCATTCCAACGCCAAGATTGTCTAATTTGGAGCTCTACAGTTAATTTCATTCCAATGTTAATGTGATCATTGTATATAGTTCGCAGATATAATAAATCTTGTTAGATTGTGAAATTCAAATGGGTCCAACGTCTCTTACTTTTGAGAGAATTTGATACATTAACGAGTCAGTTCTTCATGTATTTGCTTACTTAGATGGTCGGCGAGAAGATTCTTAATGTGTTGTTTGGTTGCAATCATCACAAGAAGTACTATATATAAATGTGACAAGTTGCTATCATATATATTTTAGGGTTAAGTAGAGAAATATCCAAAGAAGTACTATATATAAATGTGCTAAGTAATTAGTAATTTCGTTAATTACTTACAGATATTTTTGGTAACAAAGTTAATTACCATCAACTATTACTATGTAAGTAATTGAATCATTAGGTATTTTGTTATATTTTTCAAACGATTTTGTATTAATTTTAATTAGGTATTAAAAATTGAGTATTCATTATAATTTCTCCATATTAATTTATATATAGTACATAATCAATCTAATTATTTTATTTTTAAAAGAAAAACAACAAGTTTCTATTAATCTTATATAATTAAAGAAAAACAATATGTTTGTATTGATGGTGCTGCTATGGGTTCTCCTGATTCACTATCTCTGGCCAATAAGATGCACATCAAAATCTCCCACATTTATCGAAAAGAAAACTGCTCTGCGGATAAGCTTACTTCTATGTCTACATCCCCGGGTACTAGGAATTGGTGGTACACTCAACCTGCGAGTATTAATCATCTCGTTTATAGAGATATAGCCTCTTTACCTTCTTATAAGTTTAAGAATTCTTACTTTTTCTGGATCATGCACTATTTTCCTGTAAAAGGATTTTTTCTTTTTGGGTTTTTTCCTCTAAAGGTTTCTTAACGAGATCCCATTACACTGTGGATAGATCCTATAGGATTCGTTTTCTCTTGTTTTACTTGCTTTATTTTGCCTTTTTGGCTGGATATTTATAATCACTTGTATCTTTTTTATTTGAATTTTAATAATAGCTGGGCTTGGAATTAGTGGATTCTTTAGCAAAGGATCAACATAATTGGTAAACTGTTAAAGTTTCAGACTTGTTTTAACTTTTGCTGAGATGTGTTTCTAATTCTTTGTCTTTTTCATTAAAAAAAAAAAAAGGTTTGCTGGTCCGGGACGGTTTATACAATGACAAAAAACGAAAAGGTTTGCTGGGCTTGGACGGTTTTATTTATATTTGTTATTTATTTGTAGTATTCGTTTTTTCATTTAAGTTGGAGGATGAATAGAGGAGGGAGTCGTGAGAAGGGCCAACCTAATCATGCCAAAAAAAAAAAAAAAAAACAATGCTACTGTTATTTTTATATGACGAACATGCCACAATGAACTCCATGTAGCAACTAGCAAAGGGAAAAAAAAAAAAATTGTAGCTGCCTATGTCAATCATCAATATATTTTTTTTTTTTTGCCAAATCTATATCAATCAACAATAATACTTGCGTCAGTGGAAAAACAAAAAATAAAAAACGATTGTTTTAACTTTTCATGTCTCCCAACTCAGTAATAATAATGAGATGTTGCACATTCAATTATGTTCAAGACTATGGCAACGCAAGCGTGAATATAACTTAACACGACAAAATAATAATAATAATAATAATAATAATAATAAATAAAAATCTAAGAAGGGTGGTTGAGTCAAAATCCACCTAACCTAAAGGTAATAACATCATTCAAGAAAGTAGATTAGCAAAAAAAGAAATAGTCAAATAAACGAATGAGTATAACACTGTCACTCGTCAGCAGTCAAAAAATAAAAAAGAAAAGAGACGCCGCTCGTTTTCTTTAAGAGCATTTTCCACTAGTGTCCTTGAACTATACCACGTGTGATTTATTGCCCCCTAATCTCTAATTTTTGGCATATCATACTCTTTAAGTTTGAAAATTTTGATAAATAACAACAAATTGATAATATTCATAAAAATATTTCGACGGAGTTTAGCATATGAGTCTCACGTGATTCATTAACAATGCTATTTGAGTAATTTTAGTATTATTCTCACAGATATTCCTAATATTTACAAAAATATTTGGATAAATTAGGTATTGTCATTAATATTCTAAATTTTCTTAATTAGATTATAAATTTTTTATATCACATTCTTACCCTCTTAAATAGATACCCAACTTATTTTGATTAAGTTTTTTGTTGATTATCATTTGCTTATTTTAATTGCATTTGTTTGATATTAATCCACCAACCTTTAGATCAATTGTGGAGTGTAAAGCCTCCTATAAACATCAACCAAACCGAACACCATTTCTAAAGCATATTATTTTTGTAATGTTTTGTTAGTGTATTTTTGTGTTGGCATGTATTTTTGGCAAAACATATTCTAATATGGTTTCTCAGTTTATAATATTTTGGCTTTGAAGATTCTGAAGATACGTTTTTTTCCAGAAGTGTTCTTCTATATGTTCCTTCAGGAGTTGCAACACTGGATTTGTTTGGCAAGTATCATTTTGACATCAGAAGAATTTGGTATGATTTATTTCTTCCATCAAATATCAAGACTATCCATTTATATCAAGATTTCTACTTTATTTGGATGAGATAGTCGAATTTTCTATAGTTGAAAAGTTGTGATTTTCGGAATCAACCTTTGCCAAATGAACCTGGTCATGTTCTGGTTATTCAGTATTGCAACACCTATATTTGGCAAGTCTGGATTCACATTGATTGCTGTATGTTCTGGTGCTCGGGTGTTGCAACACCCGACCTATATTTGGGAAGTCTTCTCACACATTAATTGCTCGATTATCTTGTGGTGATTTTGTTCACTTCGTGTGCCTTTATTCAGAATATTCACATGCTATCTTTGGTGAAGATTGTCCAGCTAAGGTCTTGGTCTTTATGGTGCATTATCATGCAATTAATGGGTAATATTCTTGGGCTCATTATGGAAGGTTTTGATTCTTGCCTTGGAGAGCATCCTCTCCTATTTGGTGACTTCAAATTAGTGAAGCAAGATGAATTCTTTGCAGACTATCATCGTGAACTTTTGAGAGAGAGAGAGTTGTATACAAAAATCTGGGTTTGTGTTCTTGGGATTTATATACACTCTTGTGAGGTGTTCTCTCATGGTGTTGCGACACCTTGGGTTTGAGTGTTGAGTGAATTTTGTAACGGGAATTGGTGAGAGTCTACACGGGATGTGTGACTTGTAAGGCGAGGGGATCTCGTCTGGGATTATTGTAAGACAAGGGGAGCTTGTCGGGTAGATCACTAGGAGACACGGGAGGTCGGAGTTGAAGATTGAGAGGGAGTCGAAATCTTATAATTGTCCGAGGTATTCTCGTTTCTTGATTTGCTAGTGGATCTTTTTATCTGGGCGTGGCCCCGCAGATGTAGGCGAAGCCGAACTGCGTAACCAATTCCTTGTGTCGTTGTTATTATTTTTCTGCATTTTTCGTTACTATTCATTTCTTATATTTCCGTCTCGGTTTTAGTTTCCTCTAGTGTTCCCTGTCAGTGTTGCAACACCGACTGAGAACACTTGCTAACAAAACGGTTCTTTCATGTTTAATCATTCAATGGTGATTTATTTCTTCTGTTTCTGCAACTCACACTGCTAATTAAAAAAAAATTGGCAAAAGTTATCAATTAGTAGTTATTTGTCAATATGTCTTTTTGAATTGAGGGTACAATATGCCAAAAATTAAAAAAATTAAAAATTAAGGAAAAACGAATCACACCTCGTATACTTCAAGGACTACTAGAGCAAAGTACTCTTTTCTCAACAAGTGAACCTATTGACTTGCTATTATCATTTTGGTCTTCACCACGAGTCTGCAATAATAACTTTGACTGACATTATAATTTTCTGATTATATTTTAACTTTTCTACTAATTCTTTATTGAAAACAAAATTACGTGAGATGAGCAATACAAAAAGAAAAATGCTAAAGAACAAGAATTTTTTGTAAAAAAAATATATTAATCAAATGACGTTTAAATTATTTATTTGATTTAACAAAAATAAACGTATTGATAAATAGCGTAGCATCATATGGTATAATAGTATATCATGTCCTCTCTCCTATGTGGAGTCACAAAACAAAACTCGTCTTGCGCACCAAGGCACCCAAAAGTTGCCAATTAATCATTTGTTTGTTTACCCCATTTTACCTATTTAATTTCATTTTATTTTTTTATTTTTTTTTTAATTTTCATAATCTTATAATTTATCCAATTTTTTTTAATCATTCTTTCAACTTTTTAAATTCTTATATAATTTCTTTAAATCTCAACTAATTATATTATTTTGAAATTTGTAAAAGTCAAACTTTCCTATTATTTTTTTAAATTATTTTGAAATAATTTTAAACTATTTTTCAAACAATTTTTTTCCATTCCAAGAATAGAATGGAATGCTCAAAATGAGCTATCCAAACAAGCGGTAAATCCGATGAATTCTCAGCTCCACTAATTGACTTGCCCAATAAAACCCCATTGCATTAAATAAATGGGGTGAAGTAGGCAAATACTCAGAATTTATATAATAATAAAAATAAATACCCAATCTTTTGAAGTAATTGAGTTTCTAGTCAATTTGTGAATTACTTGCACATACTTTTAGTAACAAAGTGAATTATCACCACTTACTACTGTGTAAGTAATTAAATCATTTGAGTAATTAGTTATATTTTTCAAAAGATAGGGTAATAACTTACATTAAGTTTTAAAAATTGGGTATTCACTATAATTTTTCTAAATGTTATTAATATTTCCGTCCGAGAAACTCGCAATACCTGCCGCTATAAAAACCCGACACCAAACAGCCAAAGACTGCAAAAGAGAAGTAGTGTCCAACAATCTCTCACCGGTACCACCATGAGTGCAGTCAAACACGTATCGGAATGTTTCATCAAACCCCACCACGCCCCGGAAGAGCCCAAACAGACCCTAGACATGACGCCGTGGGACTTGGTCATGCTCTCCGTGCACTACATCCAGAAGGGCCTTCTCTTCGCCAAGCCTCCCGACGGCCCCGACTGCTTCATGGAGACTCTGCTCCTCAAGCTCAAGCGCTCGCTGTCGCTCGCGCTCGTCCACTTCTACCCGCTCGCCGGGCGCTTCGTGACCCTCCGGAGCGACGACCCGCCGGCGTACTCCGTCCGCGTGGACTGCCGCGGCGGGCCCGGCGTGAAGTTCATCCACGCCACGGCGCTGGACGCCACCGTGGCGGATATCCTCTCGCCGACCGACGTGCCGGTGATCGTTCAGTCGTTTTTCGACCACCATAAAGCCGTTAACCACGACGGACACTCCATGAGCTTGGTGTCCATTCAGGTCAGTGCGTACCGGCCGAGCACCGTTTTTAGTTTCAGGATATTATTGATTTTATTTTATTTTATTTTTCATTTAATTATATTGGATATATTGACCTACCTACCTACCTACCTAACTTAATTTTTTAATTAGCAGCCATCGTAAATGTAATTAATTATTAATATTCATAATAATATCCCTGTATAAACATATTTAACTGAAATAACTAGTAAGGATGGATTATACTTCCGTTTTTAATTCATATTAGATATTTTCAGTTAGGAAAATGCGAACATGGAATTGAGAAAATTGACATTTGTGATTTTGAATTTAGACTTTTTTTTTTTTGGTTACTATATTGCTGTCTATTCTGGAGGCTGTTTGATGTGAGAAGTCGAGTTGAAAATATACAAAGTGAAGTAGATGTAAGAAAGAAAAATCAAAGAAATGGAATGATAATAGCGCGTTATACTTTGTTTGCCAATATCTAGTTTGAAAAAGGGTCAATTAGAAAATTAATTATTTTAAAAGTAAAATTTGAATGATTTAATATTAAAATGTTAAAATTAAGTAAATAATCATTAAATATTTTAATAGACATAAGTATTTATGATAATTACTTAAAAAAACCGCTCAAATCAAGTAAAAAATCTCTACATATTCGGCTCATTAAACTTATAAAAACAAACCAAACATATCATTATCAAAAATTTCATCTATTGTGATGACATAAAAAATAAAAAGACTAATTTCTTAAATTTCTAAAACTATGACTAATTCCTAAAAAAAATAGTCTAAATTTTGGCTAAATCCTTTAAAATCTCTTTGAAAAATACAATATCCTTTTAATAGATTGAATTCTTCCATTATTAATTATTGGGCAAAGTCAATATGGCACACGTTCTTAGTTAGTCCTTCACTTTTTTTTTTTTTTTTGGCTGGGCGTTAGTCCTTCACTTCTTCCACAAGTAAGGGAAGAAAATGGCTAGAGAAATTGTCCAAACAAATGCCAATAGTATTAAAATCAATGTTAAAACAGGAATAAAAAAGAACATGATATATACAATTCACAAAAAAAGATGTCTGAATTACCCGTTCCCAGGTGACAGAGCTAGTTGATGGCGTCTTCATTGGTTGTTCCATGAACCACGCCTTGGGCGATGGAACCTCGTACTGGAACTTCTGGAACTCCTGGTCCGAGATCTTCCGTGCCCAAGAAGCTATCACCACCACCACCACACCAACACCACCGCCCATCTCGCGCCCGCCGATCTTCGAGCGGTGGTTCCCGGACGGCCACGGCCCCACCATCAACCTCCCTTACAAGCACCACGACGAGTTCATCGACCGCTACGAAGCCCCGCCCCTCCGGGAGCGAATCTTCCACTTCTCCGCCGAGTCCCTCGCCAAGCTCAAAGCCCGAGCCAACGCCGAGCGCGACACCACCAAAATCTCCACCTTCCAGGCCCTTTCGGCCCTCGTGTGGCGGACCGTCACGCGGGCTCGGGGTCTGGGTCCCGAGCAGGTCACCAGCTGCCGGCTCGCCGCCAACAACAGGCCGAGGCTGAGCCCGCCGGTGCCCGAGGAGTGCTTCGGCAACGTGATCTACCCGATCCGGGGGTCCACCACGGCGGGGGAGCTGCTCTCGCGCGACCTCGGCTGGGCAGCGTGGAAGCTCCACGAGACGGTGGTCAGCCACAACGACGAGGCGGTGCGGGGCCTGCTGGCGTCGTGGCTGGAGGCGCCGTGCGTGTTCCGGCTGGGGCAGCTGTTCGACCCGCACAGCGTGATGATGGGGAGCTCGCCGAGGTTCGACAAGTACGGGAGCGAGTTCGGGATGGGGAAGGCGCTGGCGCTGCGCAGCGGCTACGGGAACAAGCTCGACGGGAAGGTGTCGTGCTACCCCGGCCGCGAAGGCCGCGGCAGCATCGATCTCGAGGTCTGCCTCTCGCCGGAGACCATGCGTGGGGTTGAGGCCGATAGCTTTTTTATGGAGGCTGCTGGATTGTCCCCCATTGATCTTTGAATCTTTCGTCTTCAAATGTACTAGGAAAATCACTTTTTTTCCTAATTAAAATGAATAAATAAGGATGTGATATTATTGCTAGCTAATGTACTATACTGTTTCATAAACCATGTGGTGACTGCTAATTATGGGGTGAAAAATTTAGTCTTTTATTCTTTCTTTGTTCTCTTAAGTGAACCATCATTGTGGAAGAGAGAATTGGTCTATATTGCTGAATGCAGATCATATATATGTGTGTGTGTGTGTGTGTGTGTGTGTCGTGTGTATTGTATTTTGAATGATCGCTACAGGATTGACATGAATGCATGCATTTGCAAAAGCACTAGTTGAAATGCAAACATTGACAAAACAAAAAATAAACAACCTTATAAGTTTTTCGCAGACGTCAAATGAGAGGGAAAAGAGCTGAGTCTGAGTTAAAGACTTGTTTAGCAACTTATATTCAATAATAATCGACAACAATAATTGGTTAATAAATAATCAAGCTTAAAATAAATGTTTGTTTTTCTGATAATCTTATATAATTGTTTTAATTTTTATTGTTCAGTGCTACAACTTTTTTATTATTTTTGAAATTTTTTTTTACAGAAAAAGTTTGATGCAATGTCACTTTTCAAGCTTACAATTGATGTCACTAAATGGACTAATTACAAACTATAATCTATAAATATGCGCAAATTTGAAAACCTCATTTCGCAAATACCCGTCTTCTATTGAGTTGTTTAACTGGGTTTTAATATCATAATAAAAAAATTCGCAATACCGTCTTCAATTCGCAAAAAAAAAACCTCACAAACGCCTATCGCAAAACACGACCAATACTCTTACACCTCAGTCGCTCACACCAGCCAGACCAAGAACCCACAGAAGACGTCTACATGATGGCATGGGTCAGATTTACTCCCCAATCAGCACATTCGGTTATGAGGAGGAAATGTTTAAGGGAGGATCCCATCTGGTAACGTAAATGTTACCACTCCATCCTCGAAAGACGGACGAGGTCTACTTTGATGTGTAATGAAAAAGTGATCGAAACAAACACCAATATGGGTATGAGTTTATTAGTTAATATGATATTTATGAAGATTTTTAATATTATATTAATAAAATGTACTCACGATAACTATCATTCACTGTAAGTTATTTTGTTGCTTTGTAATTTTTGAATTTTTTCAATACTTTAAAAGTGAACAAAAATGCGTTAAGGGTTACATTTTCCTCGCAAACTGATTAGTAAGTGTTTAGACTTAATATCATATTACAGTGTGTACAAGTTCAAAACAAGTAATTTAAAAAAAAATGTGCATTGAGTTGTTTTGTCATATGAAAAATTGAACATCATATTGAACTTTATAAAGTGTGAAAAATATACATTGAATTGTTCTGTTATTAAATATGAAAAATTGAATATCATATTCAACTAACTATCTGTTCCTAATTTTTTTCTTATATGATAAAATTTGATTCTCTAACGTATAACATCTATAATCTCCACCGTTTATATGCAACATTTGTTTAAACTGTTTTAATTCTTTCTACCCTTCATCCTACCATTACAGGGTTAGTTTGAAAAAGGACATTCTCTCCTGTTTATTTGCAACATTTGTTTCATTTATCCTTATAATTAAAGAGTTCGAAAAAAGTTTGCAAAATGTACAACTTGTTTTGAAACATGCCCCTTTAAAAGTGGGTTTACATCCTATGTCATTTTTTTGACAATGAATTTAACAAAATTTACCCCTTTTTATTTTGTACAAATGAGAGAGACAAGAAAGAAAAAGAGTACAACATGATAATTTGATAATAAAAAATAACATGATACGCAATAGTGATGGAGGTCATAAATTTATCAATGTTAAATGTATCATGAGATCAAAATTCCTTTATATACTCCCTAACGGGGACATGTTACGTAGCCCACTGATGTAGATTTAGTTGGGCCAATTTCTTGTATCAGTCCAGTGAGGCAGTGGTCACGGATATGTTTTGATGTTGATGTGCTATAACATATAGAATTTTAGAAAAATGCCACTTTTAAGAAGCATATTTATTATTTAGATATATACAATTCTTGACGTACTTGCAAAAGAAAAAGATAGCACAAGTCAAAAATAATATTAGAAGTAAACAGTAATTTAAAATGTGACATTTTATCAAAATTTCTAAAGATTTAATGGTGTTTAGTTTTCTAAGAAAGGTAAAATAATTTATCTTTTAAAAAATTGATTTAATAAGAAGTGGTGAATTTTGTTTTTCTTAAGATAGTATAAATGGATATATTTGTTTGGGGGATTTTGAGGAATACCCTATTTTTGACACAATGATAATTTATACCCAATGTGTATTGCATTTTTAACTTATATTCTAAATTTTACATTACAAACATATAATGAAAATAAAAAGAACACATCACGTGGAGTATAGATTATTAAGTGACATAAAAAATGACTTTATTTTAAAATTCTCTCTATTTTTTGTTTTTTAAAATTTTTTCTAGTCAAATTGAAAAGTTGTGAGGCAATAGAAAGCGCATTTTGCAAAATATATCACAAAATGCACGCCGTCCACAGAGTTGAAAAATTAAATTTTTGACCAAACAAAGTAGAAATGATTGCTCTTTCATCTACACCGCTAAAAAGTTAAATCTCCTTAAAAACAGAATAATATATTAAAATGCTATTTAATTTGGCTTCTCTATTTCACCATGTCTTCGAAATCTTTGATGATTTAGAATATTTAAATACAAAGAAATATAATCCACGATCTAAAAATTAATATTTAGTTCTTTATCAAAAAAAAAAAATATTTAGTTAATTCAGATTTAGGCTTTATTGGATAATATTTTTGCTTTTAATTGCTCAAAAAATCTACAGTCAAATTGTTATTTTGTAAAAACATAATTTTTAATAATTTATTTTGTAAAAATTATTTTGAAGAATAAATTCGCACTTAATTTTAAATTCTACTTTAAGTGGTAGTAGATTATTTTTTTAAAATTATTTAATTTTTTTTAAATAGTATCTATGTGGCCTTCATTAACAAAACAATTTTTATCCGCATGTCTTTTTCTCTTATTTTATTTTATTTTACTTTTCGGGGATAGATTCTGCGTAGTTTTCTTAATTTATCTCTAGTTCTCTAGCCATGCAAATCGCGGTTGGTCCAGTGTTTGAGATATCCGATTTTTTCTTCACTGTTTGACATTTGACTAGAACATGGTTTATCCACCAAGAAACCTACACAAGCGTTACTCGCTACTCTATACTCGACACGTGGCAAATATCCACACTTGTTCTCACTTCAGACAGCGAGTTCACACAACACTATCCCTAATAACGTGGTCCCACCAAACATTCCCAACTCAATCTCTCTCTCCTCTCTGTCCGAAATTGGAAACTTCGAATCAGTTTTTGCCTTAAAAAAAATATAAAAAAAATAAACCATTGGCTTCACCAAATTCTGTTTGGTGTTTCACAACTTGAGAAACACAGTTGTGGGCTCTAAGTAGGGCTGAAAATTAAAACCGAAAAATCGAAAAAATTAACCGAATTTTTTAAAAACCGAAACCGAAAGTCGAATTTTTTAAAAAACCAAAAATTCGGTGCTTAAAAATCAAATTAACCGAAAATTCGGTGCAATTATTTGGTTTTGAATATTGAAAACCGAATAATCAATTTTTTAAACCGAATTGATTCATTTTTGAAAAAAAATTTGGTTTTTAACCAAATAATCGAATTAAATAACTGAAAAAACCGAATTAAAAAAACCGAAAAATCTAATTAAAAAACCGAAAAACCGAATTAAAAAATAGAAACCGGTTATTAACCGAAAAATTAAATTAAAAAACTAAAAATTCGATTTCGGTTAAATTCGATTTTCTAAAAAAAAAAAACGATTTTCGGCTTTGAATTTTTAAAAACCGAATATTCGGTTTAGGTCAAAAAAATGACCAAAAAATCGATAATCGGTACCGATTTTAGCCCTAGGCTCAAGGGACGTTATTTATTCCCTTGGCAATCATAAGGACAGTCTTTTTGTTTTCTAAATTAGGTCTCACTCTCTCTCTCTCTTTATGAATGTAACCTTAATTATTTTTCAGTTTTCACTTGTCTCCTGTTTCTCTTGACTTGCATCATGGTTGATGAAACCATATTTCTGAACATTAATTGGGTTAAATCTATATAGGTCTTCTTGCCACTACGCTACTTACATGACCACCCTAGTTAGTTATATTTGCATACTATTCGAAGACGTCTATAAAATTAGTGTTGGCATGTTAATTCGGGTTTAAGTGCGAGTAAATTTTTTTCCATTTCAATTAGAGCCAACATTTGATCTGAACACCATCAACATGGCTGTCTCAGCGTTGAATATATATGATTTTTCTTGTGAAGGCAAAAGAGTCAAAAGATGAGTTTGTTGTTACCATTAAAAATGACTAGAGTTTAGCTTAATGTAGAGTTTAGCTTGATATAGATGAGTTTGTACCTTTGACGTAGAGTTTATCTTGATGTTACGAACATTGACAAGAAAAGGATAATTGTGGGTCCACACACTCTTAAGTCTTAACTTTGGAGAATCAAAAAAGTACTCAAAAAGGCAAAGTAAAATGATAAAAGAAAAAGCAAAGCATGTGAAAAAGGAAAGAATGAAATAAAGCTCCCGAAGAAGGCCAGAAAAATGGCAAGAAAACGTGTGAAACGCGAGCAAAATTCAATCGAAAATCGGCGCTCTCTCGAGAACGCAAGAAACAGCGACGAAGCTCCATTTCGTCGCTTTTCGAATGCGTAAGGACATTGGACAGTATTAGTGAATATCGCTTTCCGTAAAGCATAGGAAAATTGCCCCGGCCGGCACGCAATTAGCGCGTTCGAAAAAAGCTAATTGATTTCCTTGTTCTTGTATATATGCGCTTTCAAATTCATACAGCTTCATATATAGCCACTGATCCGAACCTCAAATTCACATTACACCGAAACACTCAGAAAAAAACGTTAAAAGAAAAAAAAAAAAAAAACAACAAACCCTCACAACTCAACAAAATTAGTTAGGCTTAATCATTCCCTATAATCAAATATGTCCACATCCACAAAACGCAGCTTCAGCCTGAAGCTTCTGATCGACCCGAACAAAAACCGAGTCGTTTACGCCGAGGCAGACAAGGACTTCGTCGACTTCCTCTTCTCCCTAATGTCGCTGCCGATCGGCACTGTCACCAGCCTTCTCTCGCCCCAAGAAATGGCGGGCAGCCTCGGCAATGTGTACCAGAGCCTGGAGGATCTCAGCGACACATACGTCCAACCCAACGCCGACAAGACGGCGCTGCTGAGGCCGAACGTCTCCGCGCTCGAGCGCGTCGGCGTTGCGAAGCTCATGCCGCTGCTGATCAGCAGCGCTCCGGCGGCTAAGCCGCTCTACAGCTGCTATCGCTGCTCCAAGCTGTACGTGACGGACGATCCGTACGAATGGTGTCCGCGTTGCGACGATAGGCTGTCGAATAGGCTGATATTTCTTCCGCCTAAGGCCTCGCAGGCGTCAGCGTCGTCCTCCGGCGGTGGGAGAGGAGGGTATGTGAAGGATATGGTGACTTATATGGTGACGGATGATTTGAAGGTGACGCCCATGTCGACTATCTCCACCATTACTTTGATCAAACAGCTTGCTGTTAGAGATGTTGATGAGCTTGTGGTGTCAATTGGCATGGATGAGGTAATGAATATTACTACCATTAATTGTGGTATTTTTTTAGTTTAAATGTTTTGGTTTGAAAATTTTGTTTGTTTACTAGTTTTTGTTTATAGTTTTTTGGGTGAGTTACAAAATAAGCTGAAATTGAATGGGTGTTCAAAAAGATAACGTATGTTTCAAGATATTAAAAAAGTAGCATTTGTCAAGAATTTGATGACAAAAAATAACAAAAAAATTATTGACTTATTTGTAAAAAAATTTGAACACTTTGAATTTTAATGAGTAAAAGTTGAAATGTTGATAGTAATAAAAACCTTGATAGCAAAAAAAAAATATTGAGAATCAATAATATTCAATATGGTATAAAACGAAATTCCTTCATATTAGTAACTTTATAAAAATAAATATTGATTAAAATAATTTGAGTCTAATTTGGGTATCTAGGATAAATATGAGAAATTATAGTGAATACCCAATTTTTAAAACTTAATGTAAGTTATTACCCAATTTTTTGAAAAATGTAACCAACTATCCAAATGATTCAATTACTTACACAGTGGTAAGTGATACTAATTCACTTAGTTATCAAAAGCATGTGCAAGTAATTCACAAATTGACTAGAAACTTAATTACTTCAAAAGTTTGGATATTTATTTTTATTGCTATATAAATTCTGGGTATTTGCCTACTTCACCATATAAATATTAAGGACCAAATGAGCATAGATTTGTAATTTTCTCATTATACTTCAACTAAAATACAAGACCTCAGAGATATAAACGTTGCGAACAAATGACATTTAATAGGTTATTAAACAAAAATTTTAAAAATGCAAGTTCCATTTAACAAAAAAACAAAATTGAATAAGTCAATCGGGCTATATATCCATTGTAATTAGAAAAACATGTAATCGAACCAAGGAAGCTTTGAATATTACTAAGAATATTTAATTTTTTTAAATATTTTTGTGAAATATATTATGTCTAACAAGAATATAATAGATATGTGATTTTTCATTTTAATAGTAGTCGAACACAGTTCACATGTTTGAAGTCTTTACAACAACAATATTGCTTCTCTAAATTTACAGATATTCTATTCTATTGAATTCATGAATTTGTTCATAGTATATGTTTCTGAATATGTGGTCTGAAATGGAACAAATGTACTCCAACTAATTTTGCAGGGTTTGAAGTTATTGAAAGCGTCATTTGAGACTAAGACAGTTCTCTCCGATGTCTTCTTGGCATGATGAGCATTGCAATAATATAGAATTTATTATGTGATTTGTATGTGAAATAAATATTTCCTTTCTGATTAATTTCTCAATTGGCGATAAGTATGACTGATAATATGAACTCTAAAACTCGCTTGTTCATATATATATATATATATATATATATATATATATATATATATATAAACAACCTTGCTTAACCTTTAGCACTTGAGTTATCTTTAGCACTTCAATTGGTTAGATCTAGATTCTTATAAGTCAACATTATAATCTTTTTTTTTTCTTTTTTCTAATCTTTATATTAGGAGTGATAATTTCAGATAACATTTGTCTTTCTTTTTTTTTTTTTGTCCTCCAATCCCGAACTTTGAACTATAGAAGACATTAGAAAAGCTGAGAAGTGCTTATACTAGCCTCTTCATTTTTCCTCAAATAATACTCTCAAATAGAAAGCACTAATTAAGTAGCGACATTGATTCCAGTATTTCATTCGCTAGTTGAAATCTTCACAGCCCGCATCTTCTTACTTGCCTTTACATATTCTGTTGTCAAATTATGGATCATAATTAAATACACATTGTTAGAGAATTTATTCAGTTAATTTGTATGTTAGATTACCAATCTATCCAAAAAATACACATACGTGGGCAATATCTAAATAGTTTAAAGAGTGCAATTGCAAAAATTTAAATTCAAGACATTCTAATACCAAGTTAGACTAATATGAAATGGGATTTTACATTTCAACAATGTAAGACATCACAAATATTTTAAGTTTAAACTACGTCATTTTAATTATATTCGTAAATAATTAAAAACAATAAAAAGTATTTTAACATTATTTGTCACCCATCTTGGAAACTATTAATATTTTTATATGGAATTACGAATGAAAATTCTACACAAATTATAGTTATCACATTTTTTTTTTATACAAAATGATGTTATTTTAGGTATAAAATAAAGGTACAATTATGAATTTATGATCTACTTTGATAAATACAGAATTTATTTTGAAAAAACTACATGATTTATTCCTCTCTTATTGTTTTGTTGGATCTCTTGATATTCCCTCAATATAATTATATATAACATATACATTAACTAATTTCTAATATAGCTCCTAGTAATTACGAATGAATTATTAACCGACTCTTCAACCTTTTAATAGTTTTTCCAGGGACACAGTTCCCATAAACAAGCCGGCAAAGGAGTCAAGTTTGGCTCTTGAAATTCTCGTTCATGCATATATGCGCTCTATATAACTTTTGGTTAATGTTAAGTCATTATGGCAAAACAAGAAAGCATTTAATTACTAATCGCAATAACATATGCATCAACTGGCCTTTTAATTATCAATTCATCAATCGACCTTCCACTTTCCTTACCGTTTCAATCGGATCCATGTATATACACGTCTATAAATATACAAAAAAAAAAAATCAATACTTCTTGAAAGGCTGTCAAAACATTAAGTTGATCAAACCCTGGAGTACTAAGCAGCCAAAAAATGGCAACGCAAAGCTCGCAGTCCATAACTCTGAAGCTCCTAATTGACTCAAAAGGCCAAAAAGTCCTTTTCGCCGAAGCCGGCAAGGAATTCGCTGACTTTCTCTTCACCCTTTTGTCTCTCCCCGTGGGGACTGTGATCAGGCTCTTGTCCAGCAACGCCATGGTCGGGACTCTCGGCAAGCTCTACGACAGCTTCGAGAAGCTCAGCGAGACTTATGTCCAACCCAACGTCGACAAGGACGTTCTCTTGAAGCCCAAGTCCTCGATCCCCTCTTCCTCGGCGACGATCCTCTCGCTCACGAACGACACGTCGAGCGGCCAAAAACGGCTATATATCTGTAACTATTGTAGCGCTCGCGGCTCCGACGACCCAAGAGCCACTTGTCCTGACTGCAACTGTACCATCACCGGTTTTTTGACCTATGTGGCCCCACCGGCGGCCCAAGTGGGGTCCACTTCGGAGGGAGGTTTTGTGAAAGGTGTTGTGACTTACATGATAATGGACGATCTTGAAGTGAAACCAATGTCCACTATATCGAGCATTGCTATGCTCAATAAGTTCAATGTTAAGGAGGTTGGTGCGCTTCAGGAGAGGACGGTTTCCGTGACCATGAAAGAGGTATATATATATCACGATTCATATTTACATATAATAGTGTGTGTATGTGGATTTTTGTTTTATTTTAATCATACGTTTTCATTAATTTTTTTTTAACTTAATTGTAATCACTACAAAGTGTTAGTTTGTCACAACCCAACTTTACAAGAAACGTAAATCTAATCAATATCGTCGCTTGTTATAGTTACTGCAATTATAATAAATTGTGACCAAGTTTAGTTAGTATTACCTTGTAATATCTTGTTGCTTACCTTCATATTTCATGTCTTGCTTAGGTTTATAAGGCTGTTAATTTTGATATTTATTAACGTTGTTCAAGTGTTTGTGTGAAGGGCTTGAAATTGTTGAAGGCGTCGCTGCAGACGGACTCGGTTCTCACCAGTGTTTTCTTGGGGAAGTAATGGACTGAGTGATATGAACCACATTTGGCGTGGTATACATTGGAGTTTGGAAGAACTATAATTTTATATTTGTTTTCAGTTTGATTTTTTTATATGAATTTTAGCTTGTGATATTGATGCTTTATTTTTATTTCGTATATAATTTTCCCCTGCTTTCTATAAGGTTTGGCCAGCTACTACTCATGGCTTTATGGATGGAATATTTTCTCAATTTTCCTTTGAATGAATTATATCTAAGGCGTTTTCAAGTCTATATATTGTGGAATTTACATATTATGGTTTTTTTTTTTTTGATATGTGTCATTATGTCAGCGTGTTACAACAAGTACTCGACTTAGTGATAATTCCTCCCCTTACTTAACTTACCTAAAAGTGTTGAGTTTCGAATCGCCTTCCACCAATTATATTTGAAAGGAAAAAAGAACGAACATCAACTTCGGATGTGATTTGCTAAAATTGCAAATCCTGTTTTTCATTGCTACATTTTGCATTAAAAGGTAAATATGTTTGATACAAGTTATTTAAATCACCTATGATGATGAGATACTTGCTAACTTACTTTTAAAATACTAGGAGACACCCATTAGTTAAGAAACCATCGATCAAAGGCCGTTACGTAAAAAAGAGATGTTATCTTCTTTTTTTTTTTTATAAATGTCAAAATGCTAAAACAATAAATATAAAGGCTTATTTTCACTTTAATTTTTTTTTTTTCAAAACATTGCTGTACCAACTTCTCTATATGCACCTTTTTTTACAATTTTTTTGTAATATATAATTTTTAATTCAAAATACACTAACAAGATGGTTAATTGGTATTTTTCTTTTAGATGCCAACGGACTGCAGAGATTTAAATGTTGATTTTTTTACTTTACACGATTTTTGTAGTAACCGTCGCAAAGCATGTTAACGAACAAGCGGTCTAAACGAGTGTCAAATAAATTTAAGGTCACGCAACAAAATTTCCTTTATGTCTTTTCGAAAAATAATAGCATTTGAGCCCTTACCTAGACAATAGGAGATGGTGATCCTCATAGTATTGGTAATAAACGTTACTTCGCTCCCATTCATTGTTATTTATGTTGTGAATGCAGCGATTACAAATTATCAACCACTATTCAATTTAATCTGCTCCCAAGCCAGCTTCCATTACCAAGGATGAGATTACAAGCGCATGCTCTAGAAATCAACCACTAATTAATCTTTTCATGTTTTCGTTAAAACAATCAACCACTTGATACAATTTATTAGCTCATGCTTGCCCTTTTCCTTTTCCTTCTCGGCCACATGTGATCAACACAATCCCTATTTAACAAGACCAGCACAAATAGTATTACATACACATACATGTTCTACTAATTATGGCTACGTCGACAATAAGCGTTAGTCTCAAGCTTCTGATTGATTCCAATGCCGGAAGAGTCCTTTTCGCCGAGGCCGGGAAGGACTTCGTAGACTTCCTCCTCACCCGTCTCTCGCTCCCCGTCGGCACAGTCATCAGGCTCCTATCCAGCAGCGCCATGGTGGGGACGCTCGGCAAGCTCTACGAGAGCTTCCAAAACCTATCCGACACATACATTCAACCTCATGTCAACAAGGACACAATCCTCAACCCCAATTCGGCCACCGTTGGCCTCGCGCCCGAGCCATCGACAGTGAGGGATAGTAAAAGAGTGTTAATGCCTTCGATTCCTCACAAGCAGTTTTCCCTAGCTACCAAGGAAAGGCTGCGACTGAGGTCCCGTACGTTGCGCCTACGGCGGCGCAGGCTTCGTCGTACCGCGTTGATCGATAAGGGGCTCGTGAGAGGCGGCGTTGTGACGTATATGATAATGGACGATCTGGAGGTGAAGCCTATGTCGACTATATCAAGCATTGCGATGCTAAACGAGTTTGGTGTCAAGGACGTTGGTGCTCTCGAGGATTGACTGTCTCGCTTGGGATTAATGAGGTAATTATGGTTGATTCAACTATTTATTTACATATTAGTTTTATTTAGTAATCATATGGATATAATTCTGATTTATACTTTGATTGGTAGGGTTTGAGCTTGTTGAAGGCGTCGCTTCAAACGAAGACTGTCCTGACTGCTGTGTTCCTGGGAAAGTAGAAAGCGGGTTTGGCAGTGATTTTTGTTTCTTGATAACTTTCTCTCCTTTATTTTATTGTTTCTTTTTCTTTTTTGAGGTGTTTCTGTTTAAATTTTGTTTTGGATGTTATGATGTGCGGTAATTTGGTAGTGTTCAATGGTGATGGGTCGATGACGATTTTATTTACATCTAATACTAGAAGTGAGGTTAATATTTCAACTCTTTTTGCAATATGGTCAAAAACAACGATGGAAATCTATACTCCATAGGTTGAACTACTAAGCTCGTCAAAATTAAAAAAAAAAAAAACGCTAATTGACCTGAAAATCGGCCTAAACAAATCATCTACAAATGGCAAGTTTTTTTTTTCTTTTTTAATAACCATTAATATAGAACACCCCTAATTAGTCCCTGGCCATATTAATGTTATTAATTCAGTCCATCCCTCAAATTTAATGAACAGAAATCGCAATATAATATAAAGGTATGTTTGGTGGGTAGGATATAGCATGGAATTGAACTGGATTGGATTAAACAATTATTGTGCTAT
Organism: Boehmeria nivea var. tenacissima; assembly: GCA_018132145.1. Classification (NCBI taxonomy): domain Eukaryota; kingdom Viridiplantae; phylum Streptophyta; class Magnoliopsida; order Rosales; family Urticaceae; genus Boehmeria; species Boehmeria nivea. The sequence goes on along the minus strand of CM030875.1, from coordinate 10,227,310 downwards.
GTTTGGTGCAAAACATAGATGAGATTACTTAAAATTCTCTCAAAAAAAAAATCCCATCTACATGGGATAACTTATCCCTTTCAAAAGCATGGGATTTACAGGGGATATAGCCAAATAATATGGGCCCTACTCCTTTAATTGATTATTTAATTCACTGATAAAAATGAAAGTGAAAAAAATAATATTTTTTAATTGATTAATTAAATATTTTTTTAAATTTACGATAAATATTATATCTAATCCAATACAATGCAATACTACTCCAAACATGGGATAGTATTTTATACAATTTAATACTATCTTATCCAATTCAATTTCATATATATATAATCTAATCATATCTAATCCGGTACACCATCCAAACGCATTGTAAAGGGTAACTTGACAATTGAAGATTTGAAGTACACTTTGCAGGCATAAGGTGAAGCTATTACTATTTTCAATTATCAACTAAAAATTGATTGGATCTCAACCGAATCACTGTTTGCAGGCTTTTGTCTTCATGGTTTTTTTTTTTTTTTAATGCTCGTGAATTCTAGATCTTTTCTTCACAAACTCACAGCCATTTACAATTAAAAATGAGGTATGCTAGCTACATACGCGTTTCATAGCAAATTTCATTAATTGATATATAAATAAATAAATAAATAAATATATATATATATAAATAATGGCTGTGGTTAGATTTGAGGAAAATTGCCGATCATAGTTTGTTTGCGACTCAGAAAAAAACTATTTTTGGGAAAAAAAAATTTAAATGCATTGTGGAGGTAAAAGTTTTAAAAGCTCTAAGAGCTCTGAAAATTTTTGTACTGTGAATGAACAAATTTTTTAAAAGCTTCTTAGCAGTTAGATTCAACCATGTCGATATTTATCAGTGGAAAAAAAAATTAAGAAAAATCCAAGCAATTTTTGACATAATTTTAAAGATAATCAATCTCACTAAAGATTGAGATGTAACCCCTACCCCCGGGGTTATCCTTCACGGTACTTTTCCGACAAACGAGTTAGTCGTTTTTGTAATTAACGACCCTTCGTTAAATTAATTATATCTCGTCTTGTGATTAGAACTCACTCCAAATATTGCTTGATCCAATTTTTAATTGGAATATATGTGCTTAATGTCTTAGAGGCCATTGAATTTGAAATCGACTCCTTAAAGTGCAAAATTGCACCGCGAGTCCCTAAACTTTTAAGAAATTACGAGATTGGCCCAATTTAGAAAAACGACCCTTTTTGGGTTGTAATATGTTTTTTGAGGTTACATTATGATTTATAATCATATAATTAACCTTGGTTTCAAATTTGAAACCATTCCGAGTTAAAACGAAGCCGAAACGGCTTAAACTCGAAAAGTCGAGATAAACCGTGCAAACACGGTCAAAGAAAGGGAACGAGCTCGGAACGACCACGTATAATTCGATACTTGACCTCTAAACAGTATTTTAGAAGTTTCTAGTGATATAAGAAAGTCTCGTTAAGTCTCGGGTTAGACAAAATTGGAATTAGGTCAAATCTCCGACCAATGGTCCGGAATAGGGGCGTTTAGGCCTCTTTGAGGGAAACGGGCCTCGGGAAAGGTCCCCGACCACTCGGGCCAGCCCAAAACCGTCCCTAATTGACCCTTAGTGGGCTTGGTGTGTAAAGAAATAATCCTAGGCCCAAAATCAAGTGAAAATCCGTGGGCCCAATGTGTGGAAAGATGATTGAGTGTTTAAAATGGGTTAAGTGAGATAAGTGATGAACCAATGAAATAAATCCAAGGATTATTTCATTGGTGGCACCTTTGACCCAACCAATCAGAAAAATGGTCATCATGGGCGCCATTTTTGAAGAAAGAGAAGGGAAATTGAAAGGTTTTTCAACCTAGATGCTCTTGATGAATCCTAGCCTTAGGATTTGAATCCCTTAACCACCAAGTTTGAATCAATGGCCAAGATTGATTGAAATTATCAATTAATTAGCATTATTGGAATTAAAAATCTTGGAGAATATGCATGATAGATATTCGGCCATTGAGGAGAAGAGAGAGAGTGGGAATGGTCATTAAGTTGCTTGGAGAATGCAACTTAATGATGAGAGTCTAGAAAAATGAAAAGTTTCCTCTTGTTAGATCTCAACCGTAGGATGGGTTGATGGAAGAGATTGAGGGCTAGGATGAGACTTGAAACTTATCAATTGAATTTATTGAGGAATTAAAATATTTGGAGGGGAGAGAGAGTGGAAAATTTGGCCAAAAGGGAGAGAGAGAGAGAAAGACACAAGTGAAATTCTCTCTAAAACTATCCTAAGTATAAAAGGGTTTTAGACCCTTAAGCTCCCATTTTTGCTTTTCCTTGGCAAAATTTTGAGAGAGAAAACCGTGGGAAAGGGAGAGAAAAGAGAAAAGAAATAGAAAGCTTTGAGAGAAAGAAATCAAAGAAAAGAAAGACAAGGTTGAGAGAGAGAAGAAGCCGAGCAAGGAGAAGAAGAGAAGCAAGGAACGCTTCGAAACCCTAGCCTCTCCAAGGTAAGTGAACCGTAACCTTGCTCTAGCCTTTCTATACTTTTAAGTATCAAAATACCTAACCAAAACCTCCCTTACATTCTGCTCTAAGAGTGAGGAAACCACACGTAGTGGTTTTGGAGCCAAACCACCAAGAACAAGCCGGCCAAAGAGGTAGCGCAACAAGGAAAACCCCGAACCGAAAGCTAGGTATATTTCTAACCTTGAGAGGTGTGAGGTTTCTTTTATAGCCTTAGGTTTTCCTTTAGAATAATCATGGTTGTATTTAGGACTTTGAGTTGTAATCGTTGTGCATGGCCTCTTTAAGGTTTAAGTTTGCCGAACACGAGTTTAAGGAAGCTAGATCGGCTAGCTTCCGGATATTTCAACTCGTGTTCGGTTGTGTTATTGTTGCTTGTTTAGTTTGCATGTTTAGGGTTCGGATTCCTTGAGTTTTTGTTTGTCTTTTGATGTCTTTGCATGGCTGCCCATTTGTGTTTCAAATGTGAAAATGATTTCAAAAACGCCATGCACACAACGGTTTCCAACGGACCGAAGTGAAACCACTTTGAAGATAAAATTTGGTAAATCTCTTGTAAAAATCCGAATCCAAGTTTGTGAAAATTATCATGGCTTGTTTATTTGTTCTTTGAATGTTTAAGTTACTGTTTTTGTTTAAGTTTTGTGTTAAAAACCAAATGGAAACCGAAAAGACACTTAGAGATAAGTGTCTCGGTTAAAACCCGTGAAAACGGTTCGAAAGCGTTTAGCTCGAGAATCGTTTTCACGTAAGATTTAAAGCTTCGATGAAAGGTTTCAAAAAGGAGTGAAAAATCTCCTTAGAACCTAGAAGCAATCTGTTTTAGTGTAAATAATGAGATTTGGAAAAAGTAAACAAATAACGTTTTACCGAAAATGACGGTTTCGCGTGATGTCGCGAAACTAGTTTCAAAAATGCCATATTTTACAAATTGAAAATTGTGCACCAATTTTCTACTATCAAGTTAGGTTTGAAAATCAAACATATGAGCATTTCAAAAGTAAGGCTTGCTGCCCTTAATCGGTTTTGAAAAACGATAAAAGAACGAGCTAAGTTTAAGGGCTCGAAACAACGTTTTCATAACGTAGTCAAAACCGAAGGTTCAAGGAAGTCTCAAACTTATGTAAAACGGGTGTCGAGACTTAAATGGACTTAGTCCAGCCCATACATAGTGAGATGAGAGCCATAGTTGTTTAAATTGAACTAAGACGGGCTTTTTCAAACATAACGAGACTCAGTTTCCTTGAAACCGAGCGTTTTTCTTAAGAAACGGTTATAGTGCGTGAAAACCACTAAACCGAGCCCAAGAACAATTTGTAAAATACATCCTAATTAAAAAAGGATTTAATGAACACTTTTTAAATAAAAGGAAGCTTATCAAATAAGCTTAGTGTTCAAAAGTATTTTGCGATAACACTAAGACGGACCAAGTGTCCCGTCTTAGAGACGTTTAAAATGTCAAGGCCATTTTTGGCCTTGTCTTAGTTTTTAAAGCCCAAAGATTGTTGGACCAAATTGTTTTAAATTGAGAAGACCATTTTGGGCCTTCACTTTGTTAAAAACCTAAATCCTTAGTGGGCCTAACAGCAAGGAAGCTGTGAAGGCCACTTTGGGCCTTATTTTAGCCTGAAGCCCAAATTACCTATTTGGGCCTCATAAGTGGCTAAAGCCCATATGTATTAAGGTCAAATATGTAAGAAGGACTTGAACCTTATAGTAGGCCACTTTAAGTAGCCCAATTAAAATAAGTCAGTGGAAACCCGAGCACTTAGGAATAAACTCTTATAGTTCGCTCTCGTGTTCACGAGACGGGCAAACTAACGAGACCATGTCTTCTCTTCAAGGACAAAGAAGACGAGAAGGTGGTCGGAGCTCAGAACACGTTCCCGAAAAGACCTCGGAACCGCCGCAACGCCTATAACTGTAAGTGGCGATGCACCTACGGCACCGAGTGTATATATGTGTGAAATGTTTGCTAGGGTGCATTAGTACCTTGTGAATGAATGCTATGTGAATGCTATATCTTTTGTGCTGTGTAGTGAAATAACTAATAGCCGAAAGAGAACCCTAGCATAAATAAATCTCGAATAAAAACGTCCGTAGGTGGAAACGATCTAATATATAGATTAGATTTTTATAAGCCTCAATAAGAGAAAATAAGCTGTAATGAAACTCATCAGTGCGAGTTTGCTCGCACTCGATCTTCACCGAGTTTATAACTCAAGTGTGAGAAAAAGGTCGACTTTAAGTCGAGCCTATAATTAAAGAGAAACAGCTTAAAGACAAAGAAAACGGCCTTGAGCCGCCAATGACAATTAAGGCTGTGAATGCCAAAGTAGAGGCTAAATCTTTGATTTATTATTGAATGAGTAAATTATTAAGGATTAATACTTCTTGAAGGATTGTGAAAAGAATTAGATATCGATCCTTGAGATCGGTAGATCACAATATTAACGGCACAGCCGGGTTCTTTACCCGTGCGCTCTGCCTCACGGACTGTGGTCCGTCAAAATAATCTTGTAGGAAAAACCTACCCGGCCTATTGTATGTTTGCTGTGAACCCCTCGAACGATTGAATAAAGGGTCTCGTACCTAAAATACAAGAGGTCAAAGTGTGGGACTCGTGAGTAGTCCATCAATTGATATCTGGAAAGACTAAATGAAATCTAAGGCCTCTTGCAATATCCCGGTTTCCTAAACCAGTTAACGAGGGGATAAATAATGTGAAAACCCCAGTCTGCTGTGTGATCTGACAAGGGGGTTAAAAGATACTAAATCCCAGTCTGCTGTGTGATCTGACAAAGGGATTCAAACATACTAAATCCCCGTTTGCTTCGTGACCTGACGGGGAAGAGTATATCAGATTGAAAAGTCCCGATTCCTCGACAAACTAGACGGGAGGGACTGAAATCTGAAATAAGCCTCAATCCTCCGACAGGAGTCGATAGGAGGTAAACGAATTCAATCTAATTATTGAAATAAAAGTCGATGGTACCGCTCGGCTCCAAGAGAAGAGAGCCCTGGCTCCGAGAGAGAGAGCCCTGCTCCCTGAGGGTGAGCTTATTCCTCACACAAGCCGGCCAGTTGAGTGTGAGACGAAGTCTGTGTGACTGCCGGGAGATTGATCCTCTCCCCGCCTGCGCGCTAGAGAAATCGCGGTGACCATCAGTGGATCCCAGACTTGATAAAATGTCGAGCTCGATAAATTATGTAATGAAATGATTTCTATGTGAAACCACTAAGTCCGGAGAGAGTCTAACGAGACATTCCTCCAGAAGGACTATAAATAAGCGTGGTGGGTCCATAACCGATCACGAGGCCTTGACGATACGAGGAGCAAAGCTGTGTGCAAGAGACTCGCCAATGAAGCCGAGTTGTCTCCTCAGAGCAAGGTGTATCAGGGGGTGATGCGAGTATGCTTAAAGCAATAAGATAGAGCTACCTGAAATAGGAAGCTCGGCTGTGTGAACCGAGTACGAAGTACTCGGTTGTAAAAAAGTGAGAACTTGAGAGACATGGGAATACGTAAGGCTAATAGGATAACTTTGTTGCATTTGTTGTGTAAAGGGGTGTTAGTCGGTATGGGACGGCTAACTCTCTCTCTGTGTGATTGTTGTAATATGTGAACATGTGATGCATACCATTTAGGGTAGACTAGTTCGCCCTTACTGAGTTTTTCAACTCATAGGTTCTCGGTGTTGTAGGTAAGAAGCCAATGAAGATCGACGAGTAGGAGCTGGCGGAGATGGTGTGTGTGGTACCCGTTGAAGAGAATACCCGTGGCAATATATTTTCCGCACTTATGTTATATTACAAACAATTTATGTTTTGATGCCGGGACGAGATCCCGAGGGCTTTAAGATTGTGATATGTATTATCATGTTGACAAATGACTCTATGTGAGTCGTATTTTATTTTGAGACCGGGACGTGATCCCGAGGACTCCTATATCACAAGTATGTAATATTATGGCAGTATCTATGCGCCATTAAACTCATTATGTTTTAAGTTGATTTACGATAAAGACTTCCGCATTTAAAAAAAAAAAAAATTTACACAGAATTTCCGCTTGAAAGAGTTTAAAGGAGTTTACAAATGAGTTTGTACTCTCCTGTCGCGGCCGCAGCCGAGCCGGCGGGTCGTGACATGAGACCCATTCTCGTGGAAAAAAATTTCCATATATGCCTTTGTTTTACAAGGATTCTCAACAATACCAAACACAGCCAAAAAAAACCTACATTTAACTAAATCCCAAATTGGAAAACAACTAAAATCGGACACTATAGAGAGAAACAAAATAAACAACTTGGATTTACAGAGAACTTCTCACTGAGCACCTTCTTCTAGTGATCATATATGTGTCCTCTACACTGCGCATAAAGTCCACTTGTCAACTTGAATTACCATATCCATTCTTGTTCAGAAGCTGAAACACATGAATTATTAAAAGTTACCTGAAACTCCAAAAATTTAAAAGTTACAAAATAGAGGCAAAAGACAACTAAACTCTGATCCACAAAAAACTGAAACAAACTTATATTTATCACTCTACTGAAGGCAAACAGATTCACAAAAACCGACCTCACCATAGCGATTCTCATTCCTCAAGATTAAATGATCTTAAATTCATCATCATATCCAATTAAATGTTCAGTATTTATCTCTTCTTCTACAATGCATCATCTCATATTTCACATTTAAACATTATCACCCGGCTCAAACATTTGATGGCTCACTCAACAGCAAAACGTACGGTAAACACATTTACGACAATGAAAAGAAACTAAAGAAGTCAGATGCAGACAAATTAATGAGCTGTTTCAAAGCCCACACAGAAATTAAAGTACAATATTGACGTGCTACATTGAGAATAAAATATTAAAGATGAAAATGGAAATCCCATCAAATATTTCCTCCATTATTAGACCATCTCCAATGGTTGATGCATAATGCTATTTTTGGCATTTTGCATCACCACCCATCTCCAACCAAGTGCCATTTTTTGATGCAAAATGATATTTTGGTATAAAAATAAATAGTAGTGTTGCCATTTGCAACACTATTATTCTTGATGCATTTTATTTTTAAATTTATTTTTTAATCCTTTAAGTTTTAAATATTTTCAAATCTAACCCTATTATTGAATTATTGTTTATGTTTTGAACAATATTGCATGAATTAAATATTAGTTTGAAATTACAAATATAATTAGAAAATGGTAAATATTTGAACATGAAATACAAACAAAGACTTAAAAACTTTTAAATAAATACGTACATTGAATATAATTCTATTCAAGATAAAAATACGGTTAAAAACTTAAAATTACAAAGATATAAAAAAAGATAAAAATTACATATAAATAGAATAACTGGGAATAAAAAAGACACGTGTAATATTTTATGATAAATAAATCAACATATTTCATGCAATAGAGAAAAAATATATTTAGTTTGTCATACATATATTTTTTTTATTTATTTATATTATTGGATTAATAATATATTGATTAACTTTTATTGTGGGCAATTGGTAAAATATTGAAGTTATAAAGGATTTAAAAATAAATTATTATAAAAAGTTAGTGTGAAAGAATATACTAAGAATATTCTTTTTGCTATAAAAAAATGAAACTGGTTGGAGATAACATGGACTGTTCACTGCTGCATAATGCCATTTTGGCATAAAAAAATGGCATTTTGGCTCTCCTGGTTGGAGATGGTCTTAGTAATGAGCGAATTTTTATGTATATTAGTTTTGGACACGTGCTGTTTTTTTTTTTTTAACTTATTAAATTGTGAAATAAATGAAAGTTAAGATAAAAAAAAATTATAAAAATTTTATCATTTAAAAAATATAATAAAAATAATTTTATAAATTGAAAGACAAAATAAAAAAAATTCTAAAATAAAGTAATAATAAAAATATTGTGATATTAAAAGAGAAATAAATAAATTTGAGAGTTAAAAAGATGAAGAAAAAAATATAAAAGGAAAAAAATTAAGAAAGTTTGAAAAACTAATTGAATAAGAGAAAGAAACAAAAAGGAAAAAAAAAAAAAAAAAGAGAAAAACTAAAAAGAAACGAAAGAAAAAAAAAAAGCAAGGGTGGGGATGGCTGGCACGTCCATTCCACAGCCAAGAAGAGGGAGTGCGGGGACAGCCCCTGACACGCGGGCCCCATACACGCGGGCCCGCGTCAGGGGCTGTTTTTTTGGCACAAAAGTCCCTTTTTTTTTCATTTTAGTCCTATTTAATTTCATTTCAGTCCCTATAATTTTACTAAATTATATAATAACCTATTTTTTTTTTTTTATAAAAAAAACTCATTTTACCCCCAAAAAAAAACGTGTTATTTGGCGTTTCGACCAGGAAAAATGCCAAAAAAAAGGGGGCTAAAACGTTTCGGCCTTGCTTGGACGAAACGTCTAAGCCCCCTAGATTCTTTTAATAGTTGTATAAAAAAGTAAGTTTTATTTTTATTTTAATTATCTACGTGTTAAATAATTATCTTTATTTTAATGAAAAAGTCGTTATTTGACTTTTTTATACAATAGGCGCCAACTTCAAAGAACATTATCTCTAAATTGAATTAATTGATTAATTAAATTAAATAGATAAACACCAAGATTAAAATTAAATTTAAATCACACAATATCATAATTAATTCAATTAAATATAATTATAAGATAATTATCTGAAATATTTGAATTAAAGATATTATTATTAGGAAAGATTTTTTATGAGAGAAAATGTCTCCCCAAAGTTGGCGCTTTTTTGGAAGTGGTCTCTTGAAGAGAAGGTTGTTGAGATTACATATATTATCAATCATTTTAGAGGTAATTTTGAAAGATTTAGTCTTAAAATGTCAAAATTAAAGAAATGGCCATTAAATACTTTAGTGAACGTGAATATCTATGATAATTAGTTATAATAAAAAAAAAACCGCCCAAATTAAATAAAAAAAAATTCGAAAATTCGACTCATTCAATTTAAAAAAGCAAACTAAGCATACTATTACCAAAATTTTTATCGACTGTAATAAAATAAAAAAATAAAAATAGCTAATTTCTTAAATTTCTAAAACTATGACTAATCCCTAAAAAATTAGTCTAAAGTTTGGCTACATCCCTAATAAATCCTTAAAGCATGTAGTAATGATTCTTTACATTTCTCCTATACTCATAGATAGAACACCGATCAGTATACAGCACTACAAAATTAGCATATATATATATGTTAAATACTATATATTCCGTTCATTAAAATAAGATATTTTCCTTATATTGGGTGTACGGTATTGATTATATATACGTAAAATTTGGTGAAAGCAAAAATAGTTCCTAGAAGAAGTTGTATTAGAACAAAGAAAAATTTAAAGGGGAAACAGTTCTTAAATTTAAGAAAAATTAGGCAATTGTTTTTGCTATTTGAAATATATATATATATATAAGTGTTGTCAGTGATTTTTCGTCACCCAGTGAGTCCGAGGGCAGTATCCAAATCATTTTCAAGAAGTCCAGAAACCCCGACTCTACCAAACCAAGCGATAGCCACTCCTCCGCGGGAGCGCCCTTCTGGGAAAGGACAGAAGAGGATTTTCGGAGATGATCCCCGATCCTACGCCCCCGGAGGAAAAAGCACTACAAGGAAAGAACTTCCAGAAAAAGCCTTCCTGGTGAAGGGCCAACATTTAAAGACAAAGTCCTCAAAGGCGATATACCCCCGAAGGAGTTTGCCACGAAGGAAGGACCATTCGACGGAGACTCGGACCTCGGAGTCATCGACCCTCGGTCATAGAACGTTTGACCGTGGGATCACAGACCTCAATTATTCTCCCTCGGGCAGGGAAATCACTGTAGTGACAGACTTATCCTGCCGCAGTCAGGTTAACTGCTCTCGGCAGGTGGGCAGCTTTATTAGGTGAATTAAACCCGTGACTTAGGGGATTTGACAGTTTGTCCTTTCTCAACTGTAGCTCTCTTCTTCGCTTATAAGAGGAGAAGGAGTGAAAGGGAAGAAGGGGGGATATACTCTGAAAACTCATTCGAAAATATATAAAAAAGTACAGTGGACGTAGGCTATTACTCTCCATGAGGGCCGAACCACTTTAAAATTCCTCTGTGTAATTATTTTGCAAAAAACGCTTATTACTTTTCATTGCCGCATCACACACTAGAGGTGCGGATCTCGTCGTTGGTTCAAATTATACACCAACAGATTGGCGCTAGAAGGAGGGCCGCCCTGAACGACTTGAACTAAACGTCCGGGCAAGCCCTTCCATTCCAGTTTTCTTTCAAGCTTTTTTCCGGGAGTCTTATCGTCACCTATGATCGGAGATCATGGCGCCGGCGACCGGACAAACGGGAAAGAAACCATATACATCCCAAGTTGGGTGATAGTTAGCGTAAAAGAAAGAGCGTCCAAAACCCCAGGTCCTGGATGAAACAGCATGGTGAAGATCTTCGGCTCATCATCACCAACATCCGCAGTTCATCACCGGCAGGGGATGAACGGACGAGCTCCAGGCGTGGATCCGGGCAAAGGGGAGCGGGCCGCCGCTGTGGTGGTTGCCAAGGGCATCTCCGAAAGAGACCCGAAGCCAACCACCCGGCGGGGGACACGCTCAAGCCGGCCGCCATCACAAGTGGAGATCTAACAGTAAACCTCCCGGAGGACTGGCGGTGGACCCTCCGGAAGCCCCGAAGTACAGAGGCACATCCATTAATGGCCCAAACCGGAAGATCACGACCAACAAAGGAGTTCTACTCTTTCCGCATAAGGCGAGCTGGGTCTTTACCTCCGAGAATCACTGAGGCATGCTCCGTCGCAGACGGAACGCCGCCCCGAGTGATCACGACGCCAGACGGTGACCCAGTTTCACGAACGGCTACAGTCCGGAGGACTGCGAAAGTTAAGCCTCGCCTCTCCCACTTCTTCCTGGCCCCCGTTGATAATGCACCCCGAAGTGTGTCTCTTGGTCGTAGACCAATGGCGCAGAAGAGAGGGTTTGGGGGAAGACAAACCAGAGGTCTCTGACCACAGCCGATGTAGTCAGGGCATCTCAGATTCTCAAGGAGAGGAAGCCGCACCTTCCGGCCAGGCACGGGATGTCCTCGTACGCGTCATGCATGGCTCAAAGCAAGCCGGCGGGAAACGGGCATAGCACTAGCCCCCAAAGGGGCTATCGGAGTCGAGTGAGAAGGTGCCTCTGCTACCAGGGCAGACCGCCAGACCCGCGAATCTCGCCTGAACAGGAGATTGGCGAGAAAAGCAGTCGCCACAACGACAACCCCCTCTTACTCACTCACCAAACGCCGTCGTTTTCGCTCCTCGCCCAGTACATTACGGCCAATACTCTCTTGTTAACTCGGAGCACCCTCAGGCACTCCGGGCGTGGCTCCAAGCGTGCCAAACGAAGAGACGGCTCGATCGACCACAAAAGTACATCTGACGGCAACTGAGTCGCCCTCGATCAGAGGTTGTCCGCGAGGTAAGGTTCCGGAGGGATCTTGCTGCGTAGCCAGTTAGCCGGCCAAGACCTCAAACTCGATGTGTATAGGATGGAACCGCGAAGCGGATGAATCCTATAAGCATCACTCAACGGCTCTCCTTGACCGCAGAGTCTTCAGGTCACTTGGGAACCTCCGGGGCACTAGAAAGAAATAGATGCGCTCTATAATTACCCCGAAGGCGAGCAAAACTGGAACGTGAGAATTCCGAAAGGTTCGCGTAGATTTTACTCGCTGAGGCTTCCCACCGCCGAAAGATGAATCTTGTCAGGTTTCTCTCTCGATGAAAACTTCTCCGGAGATTAACTTGGGAAGTTGGGCCAAATGTCTCCTAGAACCATTCTATCCCTCGGAGAAGGAAGAAGATCTAGGTGCGCTTAAAGGAGGAACTCCGAGGCGGAAGGGACTAGAATCTCTCGAAAGATGGTCTAAACCGCCGGCGTATTAAGACAAAAAGTCCTGCCCCATTCAGAAGCACCGGGAACCGCTGCAAGCAATGGGGTACTAGCAAATCTCGATGAATACAAGATCTAACCGAGTACGCCCCCGAAGAAGCCTGGTTCGGGATAATCCTTCGGAGAAGGAACAACCTGCGACTAAACAGTGCATTCAAGGAGGTATACTCCGGTTCGAATCTGATGTCTAATCGTGTAGTTTGCTAGGTATGACCCTCGGAGAGAGCATGACTCAGACGAGTTGTAGTCCTCGTAGAGGACACGACGAACGACTATATGGATGATCCCTGAGGGATTGGATCATATAGTTGGAGGTCACAGCGTGAAGAAGGTAGTATTTACACTTTAAACCTTATACTTCGAGTAACCAATGATCTCTTTTATAGGTAACCACGATGTTCCACCATCAAAAGAAGCACGGACGAGCTTCCCCGGCGGAGCGAAGATCGAGATGTTACCGGAGTTAACAAGATTCAGGGCCAGAAGGGCAATTGTTCCCGTAGGGATCAAGCACCGTTTCTCTACCAGAGAAATCAAGGTTAGAGGAACGTCTGGTTCCGGAGGAATTAGACCTCGTTTCTCCGTCAACGGGATTGCTTTCATACTAGGCCGCGAAGATTCGGTGCAGCTGAAGTTGCTTCCACGAGGCTTCCTTCGCGGCAGGAGATGCATTCCTAGCAAATTGGCCTCAATCAGGAGGAATCCCAAGCAGCGCTAATCACGACGCTGGGATTGGGGGGCAGATGTTGTCAGTGATTTTTCGTCACCCAGTGAGTCCGAGGGCAGTATCCAAATCATTTTCAAGAAGTCCAGAAACCCCGACTCTACCAAACCAAGCGATAGCCACTCCTCCGCGGGAGCGCCCTTCTGGGAAAGGACAGAAGAGGATTTTCGGAGATGATCCCCGATCCTACGCCCCCGGAGGAAAAAGCACTACAAGGAAAGAACTTCCAGAAAAAGCCTTCCTGGTGAAGGGCCAACATTTAAAGACAAAGTCCTCAAAGGCGATATACCCCCGAAGGAGTTTGCCACGAAGGAAGGACCATTCGACGGAGACTCGGACCTCGGAGTCATCGACCCTCGGTCATAGAACGTTTGACCGTGGGATCACAGACCTCAATTATTCTCCCTCGGGCAGGGAAATCACTGTAGCGACAGACTTATCCTGCCGCAGTCAGGTTAACTGCTCTCGGCAGGTGGGCAGCTTTATTAGGTGAATTAAACCCGTGACTTAGGGGATTTGACAGTTTGTCCTTTCTCAACTGTAGCTCTCTTCTTCGCTTATAAGAGGAGAAGGAGTGAAAGGGAAGAAGGGGGGATATACTCTGAAAACTCATTCGAAAATATATAAAAAAGTACAGTGGACGTAGGCTATTACTCTCCATGAGGGCCGAACCACTTTAAAATTCCTCTGTGTAATTATTTTGCAAAAAACGCTTATTACTTTTCATTGCCGCATCACACACTAGAGGTGCGGATCTCGTCGTTGGTTCAAATTATACACCAACAATAAGCATTATTATTAATCAAAGAGTTGATTAATCTCATTTTTTTCTACTCACCATAGTCTACCAAACAAAATTATTTTGCCAATATATCTTTTTTTTTTTACATACATACTTCTACTATAGATCATAATCTCTTTTTTATTTTGTTGGGTATATTAGGGATAGTGATGGCAAGACGGGCCGCGCCGGGCCAGACATTTTTTCAGGCTAATCGGATCGCGTGCCGGCTTGGCTCGTTCATCTACAATTGTCGGGCCTGGTCCGTGGAAGGTGTTGGAAGCCCGGACCGCCCATATGACCATGTATTACGTGGGCGGTCTGGGCCGAGTAAAACGGTGGCCCGAGAGGGCGGGGCAAATCGAGCGGGCTGAGTGGGCTGAGCTTTATTATTATTATTTTTCAATAAAACTTATAATATGATTAAAATTTTATACAACAAAAAAATAAGAGTAAAATAAAATAGTTGATATAGTTGGATGAGATAATAAATATAATTAATTAAAATAAATGACACCGTTGAAGGAAAAAAAATAATTGGATTGTAAGATTTGTTTTTAATTGTAGTAAATAATGTTTACTTTTTAATGATATAAATTTCTTTTTAATGGTATGAATAATTTTTTTAAAGAAATAATTATAAAAAAACAAAAAAAGAAACTCGAAAAAGTCATTGAGCGGGCCGAACAGACCTATACGAGCGGGCCGAACGGGCCGGGCCGAAGGGGCCAAGATGAGTAGGCCGGGCTGAGCGTATCTAAAAGGTTCATCGGCCCCGGCACAGGCTAGTACGTGGACAGAATCTTAAGGAACGACCCGCCCATAGAAACTATACGGGCCGAACAAACCCGGTATCACACCGGGCCGGGCCGGACCAGCCTGCCAAATCATCGGGCCAAGCTCGGGCAGCCTGTCGGGTTCAGCCCGTATTGCCACCACTAAGTAGGGTTTCAAGTTGCTTCACGCTTCACTCCAGTGCAAGATAGTGCGGGCCAGGGTGTTTTGGGGAATATGGGAGCATAAGTGATAGGACCTTATCATAGCCCGGTCGTAGTTTTAACTATCTTGAAACATCAAAGTGAAATCTTGTTTCGGGCCAGCTAATTAGTAATTATGTTTATTTTGCTAAACACTCTAAGCACCCGTGTTTATTCAATTCGAGCCGTGAGACTCACTATAAGACCCATAGTCTATAGATGGCCCAGATTAAACATATGCTCCTGCTAAACCCTGCATCTGTCCTTAGCATTTTTGTTTGATATAGAAGTTTTGTGTAATTATTAGGCAGTTGTGATGGTCATCATTTTGAAATGTCGAATGGAAATACTCTCTGTTGGTGTGGAATTTGAACCAACGCTGTGATCCGCACCTTTAGACGGTGGTGCGACAATGAAAAGGAAGAAAGTGTCCGGAAAAAGAAAAAAGACGGGAAGTTTTGAAGTAGTTCGGCCCTCCTCCGGAGTAATAGTCTACATCTACTATTTCTAGTATTTCCGGTGAATTTTACAAAGGATTCGACCAAAAATTCTTCCAACCACCTCCTTCCCCTTCCCCCTCTCCTCCTGTTATAGACTTAGAGAGAGAGGGTTTGGCTGTAGGGTTTTTACATCCTATCCCTTAATTCAGGAGATTAGGTGACCTAAAATACAGTTAGCCATACCCCCTGAATTATGGGATTGGGTTACCAACTAATCACAGACGTACATTGGGAACGGAATGCCTACAGTACTTGTAAGACATCCCACAACCGGGGGTAGTCGACCATTACAAAAGTAAGACCTAAACTACAATGTGCGCATACTCCAGCTCGGGCCAGGGATCGCCAGCTTCGCGGGTCGAACCTTCCGTTGCCAATGAAGTCCTTACTTCCTCTCCGAGGCTAGCTTCGCGGGAGTGGACCATCTCCCAGACTCCACGGTCTTCTTGTCCATTAATCCCTCTCCAAGGGTCTTGTTACAAAATTAACACCACCTCCGATGGCGCTTCTTCAACTTCTCTTTTGATGGCACACGATCAAGGGTCATCTTTGACACTCCTCACCTACTACAGTCGTCCGGGGGACGCCCTTGCGATGATGTGGCATCGTTCAGCTGCTGCGATCGAAAGCGTGTCCGCAATGAACACTCTTTGAGGACTCCGCCCCCGAAGATACAATCATGGACAAAAAAATCACTCACAACACTCTCTTTCTTGGTTATATATTTCCAAGGATTTTGCAAAATCCTCTTTTTGATAAGAGAGTATACATATATGGTTATCTTGATAGTTATAATCTATTTAGTACTTTGTTTTTGTTATGTATATTAGTCTTGTTATGTGGTCAATCATAATGTAGCTTGCGTTCTATAATATATGGCATTGGTGCTAAAGTATATAACTATATATAGTTTGATTGATATATAAAAAAAAAAAAACAAGAAAAATCAACTCCTCCTTACTTGAACACAAACTTAAAGATAGTGTGGAATCAGAAAACTATAAATTCCTATAAACAAATAAAATAAAATGAGATAGTTTTATGAGCTCAAAATTTTTTACGAGAAAAAATTGCGAGCGTTTAAACACTATACTTGGAATCACACTTTTAATAAAAACTAGTTGTAGTCACGTGCATAGTAATTTATTTATTTTTATTTGATTATTTCTTATATTATATATTTATTAAGTTAAATTTTAAATTCTATCAAATAGTTTTTTAATCAAACATCAATTATATATTTTAAAAAATAATTTATTTGTACATTTAAAAATATTAATTGGAATTTTATAAAAAAAAAAATTATAATAATGAAACATAATAAGAAAAGAGACATGAAAAGATTTTTTGTACCAATTAGAAACAAAAGAAAATAATTGAATAAAAAAAGAAACAAAAAGAAAAAGAAAATAGAGAAAAAAAACAAAAAAAAGGGAGAAAAAAAAAAAGGGAAGGGGGGCTGGCGGCAAGCGCCATATAGAGAGTGGGAGCAGTCCCTGACATGCGGGCCCGTGTCAAGGACGGTTTTTTTTTTTTGCGCATAATTTCTTTCTTTTTTTTTTCATTCATGCCATATTTAATTGCACTTTTTTTTTATTGAATTATATAATAACCTAATTTTTAAAAAAATCACTTTTTAAAATGCGTTTTTATGGCTTTTCGAACGGAAAAAATGCAAACAAAAAAAAAAGGTCGAAATGTTCCGTCCTTACTTGGACAAAATGTCAAACTCCCTTAGAATCTTTTAATTGCTGCATAGAAAATTCAATTTTTAAAAAAAATTCACCTTAATCCCTAAAAATGCATTTTTATGGCATTTCGAAAAAAAAACTATGGACAAAACATTTCGACCTTGTGTGGACGAAACATCCAACCCCCTTAGAATCTTTTAATTGTTACTAGTTTTAAGCACGTGCTCCGCACGTGTAAGGTTTTTTTTTTAATATAATACTAAATTATGAAATAAATGAAAATTAAAGAAAAAATATTATAAAAATTTAAAAAATATAGTAAAAAATAATTTTTTAAATTGTAAGACAAAATTAAAAAATTATTAGACAAGATAATAATAAAAAAATAAAAATATTGTGTTATTATAAAATACATTTGAGAGATAAAAAGATGAAAAAAATAATATAAGAATAAAATAAAAATAAAAGAGGGAATAAAATTAAAAAGAAAGCTTGAAAAAATAATTAAATAAAAGAAAGAAACAAAAAGGAAAAAAAAAAAAGAAAAAGAAGAAAAAAAAAAGAAAAAGAAAAAAGCAAAAAAACTGAAAAAAAAAAAAGCAAAAAAAGCAAAAAAACTAGGAAAAAAAAGCAAAAAAACTGAAAAAAAAAAAAAAAACAAAAAAAAAAGCCTGGCGCGTGGTTTCCACGCGCCAGAAAAGGGGGTGGGACTCCCCTGACACGCAGGCCCCACGCACGCGGGCCCGCGTCAGGGGCTGTTTTTTTTTGTACGAAAGTCCCCTTTTTTTTTTTACATTTTAGTCCTATTTAATTTCATTTCATTCCTTATTATTTTATTAAATTATATAATGACCCAATTTTTGAAAAAAAATTTCATTTTACCCCATTAAAAAAACGCGTTTTTCGGCGTTTCAACCGAAAAAAACACTTTAAAAACGTGGGCCGGAACGTTTCGTCTATGCTTGGACGAAACGTCCAAGCCCCCTAGATTCTTTTAAGAGTTGTATAGAATATAGATATAGGGTTTCGAATTGCAATTATAAATTGCAAGTCAAATGAAAAAGCAAGTATCAACACATTTCGGCAGTCTTTAACCGGTTGTTTGGGGCGACCATTTTAGTCATTCCATTATATTATTGGAATGGAGAAAAATAGTTTTAAAAATAGTTTAGAATTGTTTGAAAATGGTTTGAAAAAATAATATTAAATAATTTGACTTTGTAAATTTCGAGATGTTATAATTAGTTGAAATTTAAAGATATTATATAAAGATTTAAAAAATAAAAAAAATAATTGAAAAAAATAAAATAAAATAAAATGAATTATATGATTAAAAAAATAAAATAAAAAATAAAAAGAAATGAAAAGATAAAATGATTAAAGTGGGCATACAAATAAAGGGTAAACCCACAAAGTCGCGCTTGCTTTCTTTCAATCAATTGCAATAGAAAACCGATGACACCTTGCCGCCCAATGGAAGGGTCGTATCAAACATAAAGTAATTATGGCTATAGCAAACTCATAATGTGCCTATAAGCTATAAAGACTATAATATATTTTTAAAGAACGCATGTAATCATACTTAAACTTTGTCTCGCTAAGTCCCCACCTCCAAATCCTCCAGTCGCTTGCTTTCACATATAAACGACGAAATTATTGCAAACGGCAGATGCCCAATTCGATGCTCACCTCTTATTTGGGTGATCATTTCACCTATTTTATCTCATTTTTTAAATAATCAAAATTATTTAAAATAATTTAGAATAATTTAAAAAAAATAATGTAAAATATTTTAATTTTGTAATTTTTAAAATAGTATAAATAATTAAGATTTAAAAATATTATATATAAATTTGAAAAATTAAAAAATTAATTTAAAAAAATAGAATAGAATGTAAGATTAGAAAAGTTAGAAATGAAAAAAAAAATGAGTAAAATTGGTGAACTAAACAATGGGTCAATTACTAGCGCAATTTGCGCTACTAAATTTTGACTATAAATTCACAAATTGGTACGTGGCAACTTTTTCTTTTAATTTGAGGCACGTACGTGCATGGAAATTGGTTATTAGACTATCTTTAAATGTTTAAAATTTGATCAATTAATACTTCATTTAAATGTCAAGATATTATATTATATTTAATGTTAAATTTGACACATATTTAAAATTTATTAAATTTAGTATTATATTAAAGAATATTTTTATATTAAAATATTAAATTTTGACATTGACATATAAATTTGACATTACATTGAAATAGTTCTTAGAAAGGTAATCGAATGTCAAGTCATATTTGGCTATTTTTTTTTAGCCAAATTTTGCCACTATGATGCAATAAGCACCATAATATAATTTATTAGGTTAGTGACTCGGTTGGTATCTCCATGTCGTTAGTTAGTTTAAATTAGAAGTAAATAATCTAATCACTATTGAATTACACAGATTTTAGACTAGCCCTACACATAATGGTCGGATTTTCGACCCAGTCTGATCCCCGACCGATGCACCAACTGAAGGCTAGGCCACCATCACTGTCCGATGGAGTGGTAGACGAAAGCCGACCGAATCTCCCTTCTCTACGGATAGGTTCATGTATTCATTTTGAAGGTCAGTCGATACCCAACTCGACCAAACATGGACATATTTGAATAATTTTGCTTTTTTTTTTTATACAAAAATTGGTAAAGTGGTTAAGTTTCGGGTAACTAGCAACTAGGGTTATTTCAATTTCATTTTCACCTTCCCACGCAATTTCTTTCCCATATTGATCTCTACTGAGCCGAGCCGTCGTTAGTCGCTACCAAAGTCGACACCGTAGCCTAAGTTGACACCGACTTTGTTCTAGGCTCTACTCTCTCCTCTCGGCTCGGCTCCGAGCTCTCCACCTCTCTCTGTTTCTCGTCTTTTGGCTCCAAGCACTTTACCTCTCTCCGTTTCTCGGCTCTCGTCTCGGCTCGCTCCACCCAACCAAAAATATTAAGATTTTATTTTGGGCCAAAAGCCTATCTGATCGCCACCCGTCCGCCGCTGCTCGACAGCCGCCTGCCTGAATCTAAACCGGTCGGCTTCAGATTTCCTCTCGGGTTTATGAATTTGGGCTTCGAAACCCGCCCGACCGACTGATGTGCGGGCCTATTTTGGACCGTTTAGATATAAAAACTATTGTCGGCCCGTCTCCCATCAGCTTAAGGTTTTAGGATGAATTCGTGACTTGGCATGGTATCAGAGCGGGTGGTCCAGAGTTCAAAACCCTGCGAACGCACACTTTTTAACCCAATAAAAATTATCCACGTGTAAGGCTGAATCCAGTTACACGTGAAAGGGAGTGTTGCGATATAAAAACTATTATTGGCCAGTCTCCTATCAGTTTAAGCTTTTGAGATGAATCGGTGTCTTAACATGGATCACTAGAAGACAAACATCATATTTAAAGCGCAAAAGCAATATTTATGCACAACATGCAATTATATGATCAGTCGTTCCGCACAAAGAAATTATATGATTCAGGAAAAAGAAAAAAAAAGAGTAATTCTTTGCCAAATGATACCAATTGCATCAAACAGACGTATTAACGATAGACGCGACACGGTCTAACGTCCAGGATTTAAGCATGTCTGTCCATAGCATAACTCTTGCATCAAATGTATAAAATTAAAACGGGTGAAACACCCTACCGCCAAATGAAAGAAGATTAGATCACGATGGGACTCATAATTTGCCTATTAGCTGTATTTATAAGACAATATTATGTATGCATGTAATCGGCTAAAAACTTATTGTCGGAATCGACCAATCGCTTGCTTACATGTATAATCATACTTCAACCGTCAAATGTTAACACCATATTCTTAACAAATTATTGGAAATTCGATATATATAACCAATCTTTATTCTTTCAATGATTCGGATAATACCCGGTATTTACCGCATTTACGCGCTGGGTGAAAGCCGGGTATTACCCGGATTTTACCCAAAATTTTCCAATAAATTTTTATTCCTTGGAAAAAAGGAAGAAAAAAAAACATTACGTGGAAGAAATAAACAAATGGGTTCATTTTCCAAGATTTAAATAACCTTACGTGGAAGAACTAAACAAATGGTCCATTTCCCAAGATTTAATTGCCTTGAAAACAACTCAAAATTCAAATTCAAAAATTTCTAGTAAATTTTATTAACCGAAAAAATAGGAAAAAAAAAGAAGAAAAAATGCCGGCGGCGTGACTCATGGTTGTGCAATTGTGCATTATGCAACGTCTGGGTAAATAATAATAATAATAATTCTGAGTAATTGCTCGAAAAAATCGGAATTGGGGAAGGGAATTCGAGTATTTGCCCGAAATTTTTTTGGGATAGCATCTGGGTTACCCTTATTTTCAAGCCTAAGTGTCTTGTTGTGTCATTGTTGAATAGTAGAGAATGAAGGAAAGAGGAGAGAAAGAGGGAGGAGATCAAGGAAGAGAAAGTGAAGGAAAGAGAATAGAAAAGGAAAAGAAAAAAAGAACAAGAAGGACAGAGGAAGAAGATTGAGGAAAAAGAAAAAGAAAGACGATCGAGGAGGAGGAGAGAGAAAAAGAAAAAGAAAAAGAAAGACTGAAGAATAAGATTGTGGAGTAGGAGAGAGAGAAAAAAAGACAGAGGTAGAAGATCGTGGAGGAGGAGAGAGAAAAAGAAAAGGAATAAAAATGGAAAAATTCTCAGGCAGGGAATTCTCTATCATAGGGAACAGTTCTGGATCGTCATATTTACTTTTTAAAACTGTGGGACCCACTGAAAAAGGTAAATCTGACGATCCAGAATCGTTCCCTGTGGTGGAGAATTCCCCACCTGAGACTCTTCCATAAAAATGATACCAGCATAAGGGCAAAAGAGTAATTCTAATTTTGAATTGATATTAGTCAACTAATTAAGTGACACGTGGAATTTTTAACTGAAAAATTAACAAAATGACGTGTTTGAATTTTTTCTAAAATACAAGGAGAACCAATTTAACCAAAAAAAAAAAAAATTTAAGCGAACAAAGTGATACAAACCCCTTAATATAAAGGGGGATTTATAGAATTTACCCATATATTTTTTGTACTCTTTAATTTATTTGTGAAATGTCAAAATTTTACTATACAATCAAAGTCTTTATATTATAATTTTTAGTCTTATATTTATTTTTAAATAAGTTTTAATTAAAATGAAAATTTTGACTTAAATTAATTTTAAAAATATCATAATTTTTAAAATATATATATATATATATATATATATAACTCGATTAACTTAACTTAATTTTATTCGATTATGATAGGACTGGATTAGATTGAATTGATCATAATATAGGATTGGGTTGATTTTTTTTTTCCCAATCTGACGTGTTCGGATAAGGTTGAGTTGAAAGCTCCAACCCGTTAATTAACCCAATTCGTGTACACCTTAAATTATACACAATTTTAGTAGAAGAAAATTCGGTTGCAAAGGATGTTGACGATGTTGATCGAGCAGTCTAAATGATTAACTCCTTGTTTGGGGAGGACATTTTGCCCATTCCATCATATTTTTTGGGATAAAAAAAATTGTTTGAAAATAGTTTGGAATGGTTTGAATTTGATTTGAAAAAATGATGTGGAATGGTTTGACTCTTCGAATTTTGAGGTGGTATAAATATTTGAGATTTTAAATATTATATAGAGATTTGGAAAGTTAAAAAAAATGATTAAAAAAAAAAAGAAATAGAATGGAATGGTTTGGAAGATTAGAAAGTTGAAAACAATAAAAAAATAAAATAAAATAAAATAGGTAAAATAAAAGGGCCAAACATTTACCCTCCGTTTGGTATCCTATTTTACCCATTTCATTTCATTTTATTTTTTTATTATTTTTTTTTTCAATTTTTTTAATCTTCCAAACTATTCTATTTCATTTTAATGTTTTTCAACTTTTCAAATTATTATAAAATATCTAAAATTTTAACTATTTATACTATTTTAAAATTCACAAAATTAAGTCATTCTACATTATTTTTTTCAAATAATTTTAAATTATTTTTTCACCTCAAAAAATACAACGGATAAAGTGTCCTCGCCAACAAAGGTAAAGAATAAGTCAAGAGTGTCAAATCAATTTATGGACAGGCCGACACACTGTTTTTGTCTTTTTCCAAAAGTCCATTTGAGCCCTTACCTAGAGAATCCGATCATCCTCATATAATATTGGTAATAAATGTGATCAACACAATGGCTATTTAACAAGACCAACACAAATAGCATTACACACATATATACATGTTCTATCAATCATGGCTACGTCGACGAGCGTTAGTATCAAACTTCTCATTGATTCCAACGCCGGAAGGGTCCTGTTCGCCGAGGCCGGGAAGGACTTCGTAGACTTCCTCCTCAACCTTCTCTCGCTCCCCGTCGGCACAGTCGTCAGGCTCCTCTCCAGCAACGCCATGGTTGGGACGCTCGGCAAGCTCTACGAGAGCTTCGAAACCCTAGCCGACACATACATTCAACCCCATATCAACAAGGACACACTCCTCAAGCCCAATTCCACCACCGTCGGCGCCTCGGCCGGCCTCCTCTCGCTCACCCCCAAGCCGTCCACAGAGAGTGATGATAGCAAAAGAGTGTTCGTCTGCAGCTTGCCTTCGCAACGCTACCACTCTTCTTGCAGCAAAGTTCATGCCTCCGATTCCCCTCACGCTGTTTGCCCTAACTGTGAACGCAAGACGGATACTGAGGTCCCGTACGTCGCGCCTCCGACCGAGCAGGCTTTGTCGTCCCGCGGGGACGGAGGGTTCGTGAGAGGCGTTGTGACGTACATGGTAATGGACGATCTGGAGGTGAAGCCTATGTCGACTATTTCAAGCATCACTATGCTAAATAAGTTTAATGTCAAGGACGTTGGTGCTCTTGAGGAGAGGACTGTCTCGCTTGGGATTAATGAGGTAATTATGGTAGGTTGATCCCACTATTTATATGGATTATTTTTGGTTGATAATTCTTTTTGTACTTTTGTTGGTAGGGGACAGGGGTTGAGCTTGTTGAAGGCGTCGCTTCAAACGAAGACTGTCTTGAGTGCTGTGTTCTTGGGAAAGTAGAAAGCGCGCGGGTTTGGCTATGATTTTGGCGCTTGTGGTGCCTCGTCTCATTAGTAAATGACTTTGTTTTTGTTTCTGGATTACTTTTTTTTTTCCTTCTTTTTTTTTTTCCTTTTATTTATGGGTTTCTGTTCGATGTTTGTTTTGGATGTTATGATGATGTGTGGTAATTTGGTAGACTACCTAGCTACATGGTGATGGGTTGATGTCGATTTTATTTACATCTAATACTATATGTTGTGTTGCTAGTTTCTAAGTTCGTTTTGCAATATGGTCAAAAACTCAAAATCTTGTTCTAACACCGATGGAAATCTGTACTCTATAGGCTGAAATTCTGTACTAGTCTAAGAAAAATAAATAAATAAAAAAGAACCCAACAAACAGTTATTGACCTGAAAATCGGCCTCAGAAAATCATCAATTCTTTTTTTTTTCTTTTATTATTAAATAGCCTTTAATATATGACATCGCAAATGAGTCCCTGATATATTCATGTTATTAACTCAGTCCTTCCCTAAAATTTAATGAACATAAATAACAATATAAAGTATATTTATTACTGGTTTCAATTGTCAACTAAAAAATGGATCTCAACCGAAGTACATGTTAACTGGTGTTAAATATCATAGCAGATGCAACTTTATTTTTGTCCTTATCATCCTCTTGTCTTCATCGTCTTTTGTTCTTTTTTATTTGAATCTTTGTGCTCACTGCTCATGAATTCTATATCTTTTCTTCACAAACTGGCAGACCACAGCCATTTACACGTATAGAGTACAACCACAACGCCACTGCAAAGTTTAAGCAATTTTTCTCCTCAAAAGTCTCAAGCAATTCCATTTCTCATCCATTTCACAATGAAATTGCGCAGAAAAAACTAAACAAAACAAAAAAGAAACACGCTAAACTCAAGAGATTTTAAAAAACTTAAAAAGTCACTAAATTTCGAATCTCAGCAAACTTACCATATAAGCAACTTACTCAAGAAGCAAAACCATATATTACAAGATTTGAAATACCTAAATCCGACAGAAAATAAATGGAAAAAGGGATAACAGATTCAAACAATAATGCGAAAAGTTCAAAGGTAACGACAAGGTCTAGACTCGAACTCCTCGTCACCCTCTCGGCCTTCTCCTCCTCGACAGCTATGGTGCCATCGTTCGTGTTCAAGTCGAAGATCACCAATCGAGCCATTTGTTTGGTTTTAGGCTTTTAGGGATCAGACTATTATTCAAAGACTGGTTTTTGTATTGCGTCTGTTGTGTCATTGTTGAATAGCAGAGAATGAAGGAAAGAGGAGAGAAAGGTGAAGGAAAGAGAAGGGAAAAGAAAAAGAAAAACAAAAGCTAAAAAAAAAAAAAAAAAAAAGAAAAAGAAAGACAAAGGAAGAAGATCGAGGACGAGGAGAGAGAAAAAGAAAAAGAAAGACAGAGGAGGAAGATCATTGAGAAAAAGAAAAAGCAAAAGTAAAAGAAAAACAGAGGAAGAAGTAGGGGAATAAAGACTCGGTTTCCTCCGAATGGGGCTCGAGTAATTTAACCGTGGATTCTTAAGTGAGTTTTTTTTTTTTTTTGAAAAATAATTCTGGACCGTTAAATTTACATAAAATTTACTAAAAAAATAAATTTAACAATTGAGAATCATTTTCACAAAATTAAAAAAAAAACCCACCAAAAAAGCACCCGTCATTTAACCGATTCCAAATTTATCAGTGAACAAACCCATTTGTTATGATTGCGGGCCTAGCATAAAGTAGGATTAAGGGCTACAAATTGTCCAAATACTCAATTGTTATACTATATCTATTGTACGTGGTAGAGTAAGATATTTAATGCTTAGTACGCGACCGAAAATATTAGCTCCGTCAAATTTTTATTTCTTTCAACAAATAAAAATGTAAAATTACAATAAATACTACTTTTTTTTCTTTTTCAAAAAATTACTCATTTTTCAAAATATTTAATAAATAATCATTGTCAAGAATTTTATAATAAAAATAACAAAAAATTACACATTGTTTGAAATATTAAAAACTTTCTTACAAATGTGCAAATATTTTTTTGAGTGAGTTGCAAATATATGCTAAAATTGAATGACAGGTCTTTTAAAACGGAGATTCTCAAGTGGTTTTTTTTTTTTTTTTTTTGTGGTGAGAAACGATTTAGGCTCGTCAAATTTACGTAGGGCCCACTGAAAAGGTAAATCTGACGATCCAGAATCGTTTCCCACTAAAAAAAAAAAAAAGTTCACAAAAGAAACACCGAAAATAGTACATATTTCACAATATTTAAATAATAGCTGTTATCAGTGATTTTTCATCCGCGAGCGTATCTTCAAGGGCGGAGTCCCCGAGGAGTATTCAGTGCTGGCTCAGGACCCCAACTCCGGAAAGAAGGCATTGCCATGTCACCACAAGGGCTACCCCTGGATGACGTGTCGACCAGGGGCGAGGCTCAAGGTTCGACCCACGAAGATGTGTTGGTTGCGTGTCACCAAGGGTGACGCCAGCTGCACGGTAGGACCCTCGGAGAGGGATTGACGAACAAGAAGGCTGGATGTCATCGAAGATGATTCCTTTCTCTAAGGAAGCAAGCCTCAATTAAGAGGCAAGGATTTCTCTAAATAGGAGAAATCTCGACCTGCGGAGCTGGTCATCCTCGATCGAGGCTAGAGTTTGCGACTCATCTTCTGCACTGGTCGACTGCCCCCGGTTGTGGACGTCTGGCAGTTGATCCCGGAAAGTTTGGGACGAGATCAGTGAATGTCTGAGTCGCCATTAATGCTTGTACTTAGTTAGTAGCCTGATCCCGGAATTTAAGGGATTAGAGTTGATTATGCGTCTGACCACCTAATCCCGAGGGGATTAGGTGTCGGAGTTTAGTTGACCGAACCCTCTCTCCGACCTATAAAAGGAAAGGGAGGAAGTTTTCTTTTGGCATGTTACTCTGTAAAAATTCTCTGAAGAAATACAGTGAACAGTGGACGTAGACCGTTACTCCGGAGGAGGGTCGAACCACTTAAAAAATTATTTCTTCTTTTTCCAGCCAGAAAACTTCTGTTTTCATTGCTACATTTGTTACGTTTGTAACAAATTTTGTTATATTTTTAACAAATTTAGTAATAAATTCCTTTAACTATAGTGATTAATTTTGTTACATCAGATTCCCTTTCATTGCAGGTAGTGTTGGCGGCTTCGCCGGCCAACTCCGCCGCTGACCGCTCCTGATCGGCCCACAGCCAGGCACGAAGAATATCGGCCTGCTCTGCATCCATGAGGAGTGGCGACTGACTTTAGTTTTGGGTCAAAGTCTCCATCATGCCGCTCATGCGCGCCATGAAATCTTCGACGTTCCTCATCCTCTGCCCGAGCTGCTCTTGCTCGGCAGTAAGAGGACTTTTCCCACTGCGTCTGGTCGTCGGCGCCATGGATCTCCAATCCCGGTTGACGACAAGGAGTTTGGTGGGTTTGAGATTGGTTTCGACTGGAAAGAAAGGCAAGATGGCGGGCCCTCCTTCTAGCGCCTAGCTGTTGGTATGGAATTTGAACCAACGCCGTGATCTACACCTCTAACAAATATGTTACTAAATAATTCATTTAAAAACTTAAACTTATTTCGTATCTTAATGTCATTTTTAATTTTTACTTTTGTAACAAAATTTCTTACAACTATAACAGCATTTGTTATAAGCGTAACAAAATTTATTACAATTATAACAAAGTTGTTACTAAATAATTCACTTAAGAAAATGTGTTGATTTAGTCTCTTAATGTTATTTTTTAATTTTATTGTTGTAACAAAATTTGTTACAATCATAAGCAAATTTGTTATTAGGAAAAAAAATATGTTACTTAAAAAAATAAGTTGATTTCATATCTTGATGTCATTTTTCATTTTTAATTTTGTAACAAAATTTGTTACAATATTGTAATAAAATTTATTATAAGCGTAACAAAATTTGTTATTAAATAATTCACTTGAGAAATTGTGTTGATTTAATGTCTTAATGTTATTTTTCATTTTTATTGATGTAACAATATTTGTTACAACCGTAACCAAATTTGTTATTAGGGTAACAAATAATTCACTTAAGAAATTAAACTTATTTCGTGTCTTAATATCATTTCTCATTTTTACTTTTGTAACAAAAATTATTACAATAGTAACAAAATTTGTTTCTAAATAATTCACTTTAAAAATTGCATTGATTTAGTGTCTTAATGTTACTTTTTTTATAATTTTTTTTGCTATAACAAAATTTGTTACAACCGTAACCAAATTTGTTACTAGGGTAACAAATATGCTACTTAAAAAATGAAACTGATTTCATGTCTTGATCTCATTTTTCATTTTGACTTTTGTAACAAAATTTGTTACAATTGTAACAAAATTTGTCATAAGTGTAACAAAATTTATTACTCAATAATTCACTTAAGAAATTGTGTTGATTTAGTGTCTTAATATTTTTTTTTTTTAATTTTTGTTGCTGTAACAAAGTGTTACAACCGTAACCAAATTTGTTATTAGAGTAACAAATATGCTCCTAA
Organism: Boehmeria nivea var. tenacissima; assembly: GCA_018132145.1. Taxonomy (NCBI): domain Eukaryota; kingdom Viridiplantae; phylum Streptophyta; class Magnoliopsida; order Rosales; family Urticaceae; genus Boehmeria; species Boehmeria nivea. The sequence goes on along the minus strand of CM030875.1, from coordinate 10,198,507 downwards.
ATAATTCACTTAAAAAAATAAATTGATTTCATATCTTGATGTCATTTTTCATTTTTATATTTGTAACAAATTTTGTTACAATCATAATAAGTTGGTAATAAACTTTCTTATCTGAGTATTTAATTTTGTTACGGCTATCATAAATTTCGTTACAGTAGTAAGAAAGTTTGTTACCAAAATAAAGCAAATTATCTTATAACAAATTCTGTGATTGTTGTAACAAGTTTTGTGATATAAAAGTTTTGACATTGGAGAAAATATTTGGACAGATAAATTTTTGTGGCAATGATAACAAATTTAGTAAGAAAGTGATAACAAGTTTTGTGACACAAACTTTATTGAGGTTCGGTTGTTTTGTACTGTGTGACACTCGTAAGTGTTGTGTCTTTTGTAAAAAGGGTTTTTTTTTTTTTTAATCAAATTCTATAACAAATTTTGTGTAACAAATTGTCATCACGAATTTTGTTATAGCGAGAACAAATTTAATTACTCAAATATTGTTACAAGTATTGAAAAATTTTGTTACTGACTATATAACATATAATACAAACACACACCAAAACATACTTAACAAGCGTACTCAACATTTCCTCATCAAACTCTGCCTAAGCTCCGCTACTCACCGCGTGAAGGTTTCAATCGCAAAACGCCGCCGCCACACGTAGTGAATTGCGACAAATCGCCTCCATGTAGTCAACCATCTCGCGAAACTAGTCATCACAGCACCGCCTCTGTCGAGAGCCATATTGAACCAGTGCTGCCGCGTGCGTGGGCCTTCTTGAGCCTAAACGACGCACATTCCACCAAGATGACTAGTACTTTTGACTCGATACGAAGCGACGACATCACCGCAGAGTGTTGCCCCGGTTCGTTCGCGAAACCGCTCGTTTGATCGGAGACGACGATGGTGGAGTGAGGACGTTGATGGTTGAGAAAAGAGGATGGTGTTGGCCGAGGAGATGGTAGTTTGATCCATTAGAATGCTATGCGCGAAGAGAATGATATGGTTGAGGAGATGAAGGGTATTTTAGTCAGGCCAAATAAAAATTTTGAGCCAAGTGGCTATTTTCTTAAATAAGACAAACTATTTTTAAGCCCTAAAATAATAATGAAAAAGGTAGTCAAATCCTTAAAAAACTCTAAAATTAATTATGATTTAACACAATACTTACAAAAATATTTCATCAATATTTAAGCTTTGTTTATTTAGCTCACTTACTTTTTTAAATTTATTTATTTACCCTACAACCATGCATTATCAAGCATGATTTTGGATTTTCTAAAATTGAGATTTTTAAGAATTTAATCAAACTTTAGACTAATTTTTAAGGGATTAGTCCTTTTTATTTTTTTATTTTATCATAGTCGATGAAAATTTTAGTATTGGTAGGTTTGCTTTGCTTTTTTAAGTTAAATTAACCGAATTTTTGAAGATTTTTTATTTGATTTGGGTCTTTTTTTTATGCTATTATCATTGATACTTAAGTCCATTAATAAGGTATTTCATAGCTATTTTTTTAATTTTGACATTCTATGACTAAATTCTTCAAACTTTACTTTTAAAATAGCTAATTTCTTAATTGATCTTAATCTCAAATCTTATCTGTATTCACAATATCCATTCCCAAAATCACGTTCAAATTTTAAAATATTTTTGAGCAATAAAGAGTTCCTCAAACTTCTTATAACTATGTTTTGATATCTTGTTGTTATATCGAATATTTATTTTCTAGCTGCATATAAGTTACTCCTTCATATATAAATTATTTTCTTAACAATATATATTGCCTGAGATGTAAGTTATTTTCTTAGTAATAATACTGCATCATTATCTAATTAACGTAGTGATAATTATCTATACATATGTTTAGAAAGAGACCTTAGAATTATATATTACGTGAGATATAAGTTATTTTTAGTTATAATAAGTTCACATAATTATCTTATTTACAAGTCATAAACAATATTTGACACATTATTATAAATACAAAAATAACTGGTAAATGATATATTTCCCCCGTAATAAAGCGTACCTTTTATAACAAAGTACAAAAATACACATCAGCGTCCATAAATCATTGTCCAAAAACCATCATCTCAGAAATTTTGTTTTACAACAAAATCAAAGCTAAAAAAACATCAACCGGATTTTGTGTGAACAATCAAATCCCCATAACTAAACCCTTTTGATACACTACGTGACCAAGATGCCACCTCAGTCATGCCCAAAACGACGACTAATCTAGGTGTCACTCAAGAATAAGCTAATAAGGATCAAAACGACAGCACTCGAGTGGAGCCGCATCGCTCAAAGCATGCCCACAAGACTCCTTTACGCTACCTTAGTTAAATTACAATTACTTTATGTGTCGTTTAGCCTTATACACTCTGTCGTTTTATGGGTTGTAATAATCTGATATTTTCTAGTGCTTGGAAGAAACATATATCAGCGGAAATGAACTAGTAGCCATTCATGGCTTAGTTGATTGATGAAATTTCTACAAAGCTTATATACTTCTACAAAAATACATTTATAACTTATATACTTCACAAAATAACATATGTTTTACTTTTTTCAATGTAGTTTTAGGTACTATAAAAAAAAAATGAAGGTATATATAAATTAAGATCTTTTGATCCATATATATAGAATTTATTTCGGAAAATTAAAGTTCATGATGTATTTTTCTGTTACTGTTTTACTGAGGAAGACAGTACGTATAACATAATATTCTTAAACTGGACTATTATTATCAAATATGAACTACCACTTTGAACTATTGGCCTTCATTTGAAGCTCTCACTTAATATTCCCTCAAAATTAGTATGTATATATATATATATATAACAATTAAATTCTAATATAATTCCTAGTAATTGTGAATGAGTTTAACCGACACTTGAGCCATTAAATAGTACTTTTTTCCAGGGACACAATTCCCATAACAAGCAAAGCACGCGCAGGCAAGGGAATCAAGTTTGGCTCTTAAAGTATAGTTCTCGAATTCTCGTTCACGGTTCATGTATGCAATAACGTACGTTACAAATACAATGAAACTTTTGGTTTATAATTAATATTCAAGTCATGGTGGGAAAAGGAGCAGCAATTAATTATTAACCATGAATTAACTGGCCTTAATTATCAGAACTTTCACTATATCTTTGCCACATCCAACGGATTCATATATACGCGCTTCTACTATATCTAAATCAAACCTTCTTGGAAGGCAGTCAAAACAAGTTAATCGAACCCTAGACTAAGCAGGCAACAATGGCAGCGCAAAGCTCGCAATGCATCACTGAAGCTACTGATAGAGTCGAAAGGTCAAAAAGTCCTATTCGCCGAAGCCGGCAAGGAATTTTCCCATTTTTTTTCTTCACCCTTTTGTCTCTTCCTGTGGGGAGTACTGTTTTCACTATCCTTTTGCCTAAGTCAGACTTATGCCCAGCCCAACGTCGACAAAACCGACACATTAAGTATGTATGTATGTATGTATGTATATATTTATATGTATGTATGTATGTATGTATGTATGTATGTATGTGCTTATGTAAATATGACAATTGAATCATAATATACACAAGTAGACCATTATAAATTGCGGGGGGCTTAGTTTAATTAGTGCAAGTGTTTTTGTTATTAGAAAATTCGTTTAATATGATTTTATTTTTTTATTTGATTCTTCAATTGTTTGTATCGTATTTGATAGTGTGCAGTGTCGTGTAGACGGTCAACAAACGAGCCGTTGACTTATTTCCTTGTTGTGAAGCCACGTGGCACTGTTTCATTAGGCATTTCTAGGCACTGTTGAGCAAGAGAATATTGGTCGGTTGACTTGGAGGCTTCCTCACTCTCTGAGCCGTTGGTTTTCAATCAGATAGATGTTGTGGAGAGTTCCGTGGGAGACAGCTGAGAAATGGGTTGACTTTCTTTTGCACTTTTTCTCTGTCCTCTTTTGTTTTTGAAATTTGACCCCTACTAATTTCAAAACAAAAAATTGACCCACATTTGCCCTGCCTGTTTTCGATTTAGTCCTTAAAAAGAAAAAAACTATTGTTTCAAATTCCAAAAGACAACACTAAACCTTCTTTCTTGCAACGGTACAAAACACAAAACCCTCGCAAAATTCTCGCCCCATTCTTTCTTCTCTCACTCGACTCACACCGAAATTTTGCAAAGCCTCGCGATAGACGATAGTCTTCTCTCCGAATCTCTCAGGCTTGAACAAGCGCGACGCCGGAGAATCTTAGAACAAGCGCGACGCCGGAGAATCTTCGAACAAGTGCGACGCCGGAGAATCTTCGAACAAGTGCGATGCCGGAGAATCTTCGAACAAGCGCAACGCCGGAGAATCTTAAAACAAGCGCGACGCCGGAGAATCTTCGAACAAGCGCGACGCCGGAGATTCTTCGAACAAGCGCCACGCTGGAGAATCTTCTAACAGTTGCAACGCCGGAGAATCTTTGAACAAGTGCGACGCCGGAGAATCTTAGAACAAGCGCGACGCCGAAGAATCTTCAAACAAGCGCGACGTCGGATATTCTTCGAACAAGCGCGACGCCGGAGAATCTTCGAACAAGTGCGACGCCAGAGAATTTCGAACAAGCGCGACGCCGGAGAATCTTTGAACAAGCGCGACGCCGGAGAATCTTCGAACAAGCACGACGCCGGACATTCTTCGAACAAGCGCGAAGCCTGAGATTCTTCGAACAAGCGCGACGCCGGAGAATCTTCGAACAAGTGCGACGCCGGAGAATCTTCGAACAAGCGCGACGCCGGAGAATCTTCGAACAAGTGCGACGCCGGAGAATCTTCGAACAAGTGCGATGCCAGATAATATTCGAACAAGCGCCACGCCGGAGAATCTTTGAACAAGCGCGACGCCGGAGAATCTTCGAACAAGCGCGACGCCGGAGAATCTTCGAACAAGCACCACGCCAGAGAATCTTCGAACAAGCGCGACGCCGGAGAATCTTCGAACAAGCGCGACGCCGGAGATTCTTCGAACAAGTGCGACGCCGGAGAATCTTCGAACAAGCGCGACGACGGAGAATCTTGGAACAAGCGCGACGCCGGAGATTCTTGGAACAACCGCGACATCGTAGATTCTTCGAACAAGCGTGACGCCGGAGATTCTTCGAACAAGCGCGACGACGGAGAATCTTGGAACAAGCGCGACGCCAGAGATTCTTGGAACAAGCGCGACATCGTAGATTCTACGAACAAGCGCGACGCCGGAGATTCTTCGAACAAGCGCGACGCTGGAGATTCTTCGAACAAGCGCGACGCTAGAGAATCTTCGAACAAGCGCGACGCCGGAGAATCTTCGAACAAGCGCCACGCCAGAGAATCTTCGAACAAGCGCGACGCCGGAGAATCTTCGAACAAGCGCGACGTCGGAGAATCTTCGAACAAGCACCACGCCAGAGAATCTTCGAACAAGCGCGACGCCGGAGAATCTTCGAACAAGCGCGACGCCGGAGATTCTTCGAACAAGTGCAACGCCGGAGAATCTTCGAACAAGCGCGACGACGGAGAATCTTGGAACAAGCGCGACGCCGGAGATTCTTAGAACAAGCGCGACATCGTAGATTCTTCGAACAAGCGCGACGCCGGAGATTCTTCGAACAAGCGCGACGACGGAGAATCTTGGAACAAGCGCGACGCCAGAGATTCTTGGAACAAGCGCGACATCGTAGATTCTACGAACAAGCGCGACGCCGGAGATTCTTCGAACAAGCGCGACGCTGGAGATTCTTCGAACAAGCGCGACGCTAGAGAATCTTCGAACAAGCGCGACGCCGGAGAATCTTCGAACAAGCGCGACGCCGGAGAATCTTCGAACAAGCGCGACGTCGGAGAATCTTCGAACAAGCACCACGCCAGAGAATCTTCGAACAAGCGCGACGCCGGAGAATCTTCGAACAAGCGCGACGCCGGAGATTCTTCGAACAAGTGCGACGCCGGAGAATCTTCGAACAAGCGCGACGACGGAGAATCTTGGAACAAGCGCGACGCCGGAGATTCTTGGAACAAGCGCGACATCGTAGATTCTTCGAACAAGCGCGACGCCGGAGATTCTTCGAACAAGCGCGACGACGGAGAATCTTGGAACAAGCGCGACGCCGGAGATTCTTGGAACAAGCGCGACATCGTAGATTCTTCGAACAAGCGCGACGCCAGAGATTCTTCGAACAAGCGCGACGCCAGAGAATCTTCGAACAAGCGCGACGCCGGAGAATCTTCGAACAAGCGCCACGCCGGAGAATCTTCGAACAAGCGCCACGCCAGAGAATCTTCGAACAAGCGCCACGCCGGAGAATCTTCGAACAAGCGCCACGCCGGAGAATCTTCGAACAAGCGCGACGCCGGAGAATCTTCGAAGAAGCGCGACGCCGGAGAATCTTCGAACAAGCGCCACGCCGGAGAATCTTCGAACAAGCGCCACGCCAGAGAATCTTCGAACAAGCGCCACGCCGGAGAATCTTCGAACAAGCGCGACGCCGGAGAATCTTCGAACAAGCGCGACGCCGGAGAATCTTCGAAGAAGCGCGATGCCGGATAATCTTCGAATAAGCTCGACGCCAGAGAATCTTCGAACAAGCGCGACGCCGGAGAATCTTTGAACAAGCGCCACGCCAGAGAATCTTCGAACAAGCGCCACGCCGGAGAATCTTCGAACAAGCGCGACGCCGGAGAATCTTCGAACAAGCGCGACGCCGGAGAATCTTCGAAGAAGCGCGATGCCGGATAATCTTCGAATAAGCTCGACGCCAGAGAATCTTCGAACAAGCGCGACGCCGGAGAATCTTTGAACAAGCGCGACGCCAGAGATTCTTCGAACAAGCGCGACGCCAGAGAATCTTCGAACAAGCGCGACGCCGGAGAATCTTCGAACAAGCGCCACGCCGGAGAATCTTCGAACAAGCGCCACGCCAGAGAATCTTCGAACAAGCGCCACGCCGGAGAATCTTCGAACAAGCGCCACGCCGGAGAATCTTCGAACAAGCGCGACGCCGGAGAATCTTCGAACAAGCGCGACGCCGGAGAATCTTCGAACAAGCGCCACGCCAGAGAATCTTCGAACAAGCGCGACGCCAGAGAATCTTCGAACAAGCGCGACGCCGGAGATTCTTCGAACAAGCGCGACGCCGGAGAATCTTCGAACAAGCGCGACGTCGGAGAATCTTGGAACAAGCGCGACGCCGGAGATTCTTGGAACAAGCGCGACGTCGGAGATTCTTCGAACAAGCGTGACGCCGGAGATTCTTCGAAGAAGCGCGACGCTGGAGATTCTTCGAACAAGCGCGACGCCAGAGAATCTTCGAACAAGCGCGACGCCGGAGAATCTTCGAACAAGCGCGACGCCGGAGATTCTTCGAACAAGTGCGACGCCGGAGAATCTTCGAACAAGCGCGACGACGGAGAATCTTGGAACAAGCGCGACGCCGGAGATTCTTGGAACAAGCGCGACATCGTAGATTCTTCGAACAAGCGTGACGCCGGAGATTCTTCGAACAAGCGCGACGACGGAGAATCTTGGAACAAGCGCGACGCCAGAGATTCTTGGAACAAGCGCGACATCGTAGATTCTTCGAACAAGCGCGACGCCGGAGATTCTTCGAACAAGCGCGACGCTGGAGATTCTTCGAACAAGCGCGACGCTAGAGAATCTTCGAACAAGCGCGACGCCGGAGAATCTTCGAACAAGCGCCACGCCGGAGAATCTTCGAACAAGCGCGACGCCAGAGAATCTTCGAACAAGCGCGACGCCGGAGAATCTTCGAACAAGCGCGACGTCGGAGAATCTTCGAACAAGCACCACGCCAGAGAATCTTCGAACAAGCGCGACGCCGGAGAATCTTCGAACAAGCGCGACGCCGGAGATTCTTCGAACAAGTGCGACGCCGGAGAATCTTCGAACAAGCGCGACGACGGAGAATCTTGGAACAAGCGCGACGCCGGAGATTCTTGGAACAAGCGCGACATCGTAGATTCTTCGAACAAGCGCGACGCCGGAGATTCTTCGAACAAGCGCGACGACGGAGAATCTTGGAACAAGCGCGACGCCGGAGATTCTTGGAACAAGCGCGACATCGTAGATTCTTCGAACAAGCGCGACGCCGGAGATTCTTCGAACAAGCGCGACGCCAGAGAATCTTCGAACAAGCGCGACGCCGGAGAATCTTCGAACAAGCGCCACGCCGGAGAATCTTCGAACAAGCGCCACGCCAGAGAATCTTTGAACAAGCGCCACGCCGGAGAATCTTCGAACAAGCGCCACGCCGGAGAATCTTCGAACAAGCACGACGCCGGAGAATCTTCGAAGAAGCGCGACGCCGGATAATCTTCGAAGAAGCACGACGCCGGAGAATCTTCGAACAAGCGCGACGCCGGAGAATCTTTGAACAAGCGCGACGCCGGAGAATCTTCGAACAAGCGCGACGACGGAGATTCTTCGAACAAGCGCGACGCCTGAGATTCTTCGAACAAGCGCGACGCCGGAGAATCTTCGAACAAGCGCGACGCCGGAGAATCTTCGAACAAGCGCGACGCCGGAGAATCTTCGAACAAGCGCGACGCCAGAGAATCTTCGAACAAGTGTGACACCAGAGAATCTTCGAACAAGCGCCACGCCGGAGAATCTTCGAACAAGCGCGACGCCGGAGAATCTTCGAACAAGCGCCACGCCAGAGAATCTTCGAACAAGCGCGACGCCAGAGAATCTTCGAACAAGCGCGACGCCGGAGATTCTTCGAACAAGCGCGACGCCGGAGAATCTTCGAACAAGCGCGACGTCGGAGAATCTTGGAACAAGCGCGACGCCGGAGATTCTTGGAACAAGCGCGACGTCGGAGATTCTTCGAACAAGCGCGACGCCGGAGAATCTTCGAACAAGCGCGACGTCGGAGAATCTTGGAACAAGCGCGACGCCGGAGATTCTTGGAACAAGCGCGACGTCGGAGATTCTTCGAACAAGCGGGACGCCGGAGATTCTTCGAAGAAGCGCGACGCTGGAGATTCTTCGAACAAGCGCGACGGTGGAGAACCTTCGAACAAGCGCGACGGTGGAGAACCTTCGAACAAGCGCGACGCCGGAGAATCTTCGAACAAGCGCGACGCCGGAGATTCTTCGAACAAGCGCGACGCCGGAGAACCTTCGAACAAGCGCGACGCCGGAGAATCTTCGAACAAGCGCGACGCCGGAGAATCTTCGAACAAGCGCGACGCCGGAGATTCTTCGAACAAATGCGACGCCGGAGATTCTTCGAACAAGCGCGACGCTGGAGAATCTTCGAACCCTCGAACAACAGTGAGAATTTTTTTTTTCGCTTTCTTTTCTTTTCATGAAATGTGTGTTCTTTTTCGAACTAAATATTGAATCTTGGTAGCAATTTGGTCTCTATTCATACATGGGAATTATTACTTGTCTTGATATATTCTTTTTTGGGTATCTTTCCTTTTGAATTTTCACCAAATATATTATTAGAAATCTTCGAGTATTGTAAGTTTTTTTGTATTTGGCTCACACCATTAAAACGGCTCATTAATTTAGTCTATGTCTTCTTTAGAAATAAACAGAGAAATGTCAAAATTGATGGCAAGACTATGATTCTCTTATGGCAAATGTAGGATGTGAATTTTTAATTTTTGTCTTCCTTATATAAAAAATTGATTATAATTAATTACATTATACAATAATTTGGAATGAAAATTGAAATCGAGCTTTTAATACAAATTGGAACTATTTTTGCTGATTAGTTTTTAATAAAATGCCATTGGAACTATTTACCTTAACATTGGAACTATACAATAAGATTTCCAATTATCGCCTTTATTACAAATTGGATATATACCGGTTAACTCTCTTTAGAAAGGAACAGAGACATGTAAAATTGATGATTTCCTTCTTATTTGGTCTTGTGTGTGAGAGAGATAGAGAAATGTATTAAGAATATCTATACATAGGTATTAATGAAATTGAAATCGCAAGTTTCAATTAATATTGTTCTTTTTAGTTATACACTTATTTTGTTATTTCCTGTAGTGTCAACTACATATACCCGATCCCGATGTCTTTTGCTAATCATAGTCGTTTTCAAACCAGTTGTGTAATCTATTTCTTGTCGTTTTTAAGTTTTGTGTCGTTTGCACATACGTTTACTTAGAGTTAATTGTTTTGTCTTACTAACTTGTTATTTTAATTGGATAGCAATTAACTATCTTCCTAGATACCAATTAATTATCTTTCCCTAACTTATAATACTAATTGGATATATATGTAGAAATTAATGGCAAGACTAGGGCATGTTTGGTTTGGTGGAATGAGAATGGAATGGAATGACAATTCCTATTCTCATGTTTGGTTGAGTAAAAAATATACAGTAATAGTCATTCCAATGGAATCCCCATTCCATTAGTTATGGGAATCACCATTCCTTAACTTAACCTAAAGAATGCTCATTCCTTTTTAGTTTTTAAACTAATTAAAATACGCTGAGCCTGATTTCAGTGTCAATTCCGCTGATAAACCAAACACTAAAATTAAAATGACATTCGCATTCTTATTCCATTGTATTTCTATTCCCATTACTATTCTCAATCCATTCCACCAAACCAAACGTGCCCGATATCCTTCTTATTTGGACTTGTGTGCTAGAGAGAGAGAAAGAGATATAATATAAACATAGCATATATGGTATTTGGGAGCTTCGTTTCTTCGCGTTCACTTCACTAGAATTCTGTTTCTAGTGAGACTCAAGAGTCTAGACGGTGGGTGGAGAGTGAAAAAGAGAGTGAGGCATGTCGGCATGTGGATTGGTTTGAATTCAGAGTTGGGCCAAACATGGTCACAAGAGAGGGACTCTTTGCCTACATATTGCACCTAATTTGGCTCTTTTTTTCTCTCTGTGGACGTCCTAATGATCTCCCTCTGCTTCTGTGTTGTGCCGACGCTGGATGAGGACTCGATCAGATTGCAACTTTTGGGGCCGTAGAGATTTTTCACTTTCGTTCGCAATTTAGTTATCTTTAACTCACTTTTTTAACTTTTTTTTTTCAGAGTTTCAGATAACTTCAAGAAAATCTCATGATGGATTCTGCCAACCAAACTGAGGTAAGCAGACCCTTTGTTTAAACCTACTCATGTTTTTTTACTGTTGATTATTTGCTTTTAATTAATTGTGCAATCGGTGGTTTTTTCTTAGGTTCGATATGCTTGTGGAGTCAATGATTTAAAATTCTACTTTAGACTCGAAAATGATTGCGAAAAGTAAGTTGCTTTGGCACTGCTCAGTTTCTTTGTTTGTTTGATTTATTGTCTTCCTTTGACCAAAACAAATTCAATGCTACAGTGTTTGGTGTTGGAACGAGCTCCTCGTAGAGCGTCTTGATCCCACAGTGACAGATCAGCAACTCCTTGATCTTTATTCCGATTTTGGTGTAGTTAATAATATACTAGTAAAGTCGATTATTAGTGAGATGATGACTAGTGAGGAGGACTACTTGAGGCAGGCTACTGAAGTAATATTCGACGAAACCAGACTAGGTAAGTATAATTTTAAAATTTTAACGGTATTCCATTCAGTGTGCGTTGCAAAGATCAATTTATTTCCTCTCTCAGACTTCTGCGTCGCTGTTACTTATTTTTTTCATAATTTTGCTCCTTTTCAGCTTCTTTGGACTTCATGTTTCAGGCTATAGTAAAATTCCAAGACATTTGTGCTGGTAAGTGTTTTTTTTTTTTTTTTAATTTTAACAGTATTACAAGAGCGTCCTTTTACAGAGTGTCCAATTGGTTTCCATATGCTTAGAATATTTTATTTCCTTTCTCTCTCAGACTTATACTTTTCTGTTTCTAAACATTGGATTTTTTTTTTTTTTTTAAGCTTACCGTGCGATGTTGCAATTGGAGAATGTTAAGATTAGAGGACATGATGTAAGGGGTTTTTTTTTTGTCTTTAGTCCTTTTTTTTTTTTTTTTTACTTTCAATTTCAAGACCAATCCTTTTGTTATAATTTGTTTAGGGGGCATATTGTCTATCTAGTTTGCCCATGGCAAAGACTCAAATTTTGCTTGGTCCAGAGTTTGCTCGCTATCCTTTGTTTTCTGGTCTGATAGAGCACCAGCGATACAAACGATTTGCCAAGTATTCTTGTTCTTTACCTTCTTCTTCTCCTTATTCTTCTTCTTCTTCTTCGTTATATAAATCTTTAATTTGGTTCTCTCTTATTGCAGTGTTCTTCCAAACATATCCCAATTTACAATGTCGTAACCGATCTGTCTTTCAAAGCCAAGGTGCTGATGTGTGGCGAGATTTTTAGCAAGCACTTTTCATCCTATGAAGAGTTCGCCCGGAATCTTGCTGCTGCCTGTCAAAGGGAGTCGTACCCCAATATTATTTATTGGGGAGTGAACTCCAAGATTTTTTTCAGACATGAGAAGGATCCAGAAGTTACTGCAAAGGAACCTCGTCACGTAGAGGAGTTGAACCCGTTGCTGCTTTTTTGGGATGAATTCATCAAGAAACTTGATTTTGTAGTAATTACTCAAGTGAGCAGAACTGCGAGCGGTTGTTTGGGTCCGAAGGTCATCAAATGCATTTATACTCTTATAGCAGGTCAACCTGTAAACCACTTTGAAGTGTTGGGAAATTCGATCCCACATTCACCACAAGAGCAAGCAAATATACGAGAAATTAAAGAAATTAGAAAATAATCACCACAATACAAGAATTTAACGTGGAAAACTCCCAATCGGAGAAAAAATCACGGCCCACCAGAAAGAAATCCACTATGTGAAAAATTATTACAATCACACAAAATCTCTCTCCCCAACCCCGCCCACACTCTTCCAAATCTCTCCCTAACTCACACCCTTTAACAACCCTCACCTCAATGAGAATACAAAAAGGAATTTAAATAGAGTCAAGTACACCAAGCTTAAAGTGTCTATGACTGGGGCAAATTGAAACAAAGCCTCAGAGTCCTTAAATAGCCTAAAGACCACCACCCCCTTTGCTTCACACCGATGTGGGACTTTTTCTTTTTCTTTTATATTGCCAAAATCCCAACATGAAGTCACTGATGATATTACGAATTTTCACATTTTTTTCCGTGCTTTGCGCTTTCATACTGCGGCTCTCCTTTGCGCAAAGGATCAGGTCTTGCGTGCAGCTGATGATGGGTCTGGCTGTTATATAACATTTGAGGATCGTCATGGCAATGTGCTTGGAGTTTGCTTCGGCTGGCCAACTGATGCGTTTAATGCTTGGAGTTGTTCTGAGAGGAGAATGAAGTTCAGGTGTGAAAAGTTTTATCAATTTTTGGCCAAGGTTTATAGGGTTGTAGTAGTTATGGGTTCTTGATGCCTGCTTTAATTAGAACGGTACAGTTGTTTAGTCTGTTTTGTTTCTTTTTCCCTGAATTTTGGGATGGTCATTAGCTAATACAAATGGCTACTTAATTTTTGAGATTTTTTTAATTTTTTTTGTTTGTTTTTTGAACTTTTGGATCGGCTTAAAATGAAGTGCTTTTGTGAGTGTGTGTGTGTGACAATAAGACGTTTTTTGGTAGATGAAACAAGGTATGTAATTTTGAATTCTTATGGTCTATACCTGCAGTATCTACAATAGGACTAGCTTGTTTTGAATAAATGCAATTATATCTTGTTTTAAAATACCTCTCACTTTATTTGTCCATTTTCATTTGTTGTTGTCCATAGCTTTTCTCCTTTTATTTAATAAATATAGACTTTGCTTGAGAGATTTTGAGGAATGCATCATTCTTTGTACGATGATAATCTATGTCCTTTATGAGTGTTGTATTTTTAATTTATATCTTAAAATTTACATTATAAATATAGAGTAAAAATAAAAGGAGCACATTACTTGAGATATATATTCTTAAGTGACATTAAGAATGGTTTTATTTTGAAATTCTCTCATAAATAGGGGAATTGCAAAATAAGACTATGCTTAGTGTCATATGCCCCAAGTAGTATCCTTTTTTTATTTCTACTCTATATTTATAGTGTAAATTTTGGAGTATAAATTAAAAGTGTAATACACATGTGGTATAGATTATTATTGTTCCAAAAATTCCTCAAAATCAATCCCCCTATAATATTAGAATCACAAAATGGAATCATAAAACACCCAGGTTTTGTAGATTTTTTCGAAGGCTCTAACATCTTTAAATCGGTCCATAGCTAAATATAGAAATAAATAATTAATTAATTAACTTAGCATTGTATTAATGTGTGTATATCTATAAACATTCTCTCTCCTCTCACCAGACAGAAAGGGCAATCATATCATCTCAAGAAAAAATTTTCCATCACTACAAAGCTAAAGATTTTTTCAACAACAAAAACATGTGCTATCGTTGATACATTTATCCAAAAAATGGCTAAAATAGATCTCTCAAATATTCAACCCGAAGCTAAGACAAAGCGGTCAAAAAAGAGCTTGTAATCAGCCTTGATTTGTTAAAATTTGAACTCGCTCAAAAGTTATTTACTCGTTTTGGCAAGCATACTTCTAGTTAATCCTATTAATGAAGAATCCTTCTCTTCTCTCTATCTTATGTTCACACAATAATTTTTTTTTTAACACTGTTACAAACCTGCTTATTCTCCTTTTCTTTTATTAGTGATGAAGTTATAAGTCTTTTCATCCCTTCATATGTGAACAACTACATTGCTAATTTTTCTTAAAAGACACAATCTAGTAAATTGGATAAGCTCATATTAAAATGTACAACTTGTCTCATATTTAATTGGATAAGCTCTATACTTATATAATTGATAACATAATTAAAAACTTAAAATACTTTTTCCCACACTTATCTGTGTTTCACTTGTTGACACTCGTTTATAGGTTTGTAGTTCTTAGCTGGATTTGCCATGTTAGCTAGAGGGAAGTGAGTAGAATTGCTTTCATTATGGACGAACATCCAAATGACATCCAAATAGATGTGAAGGACAGCCATTTCCGTCAACATAACAGATATTGAATTTGTTAGCATTAGAAAACAACCAATTAAATAATGAATAGATACACAAATAGTTCTAGCATAAAATTAAAGAAAAAAAAATACACATAAATACAACCATAGTGATTAAGGTCAGGAATTAACTGGTGTGGGCCAGAAAGAATGGCCGAATAGAAAGTGGAGAGAAACCGCAAAATAGGAATTTGTTATCGCCGGCGGAAGATCGCCAACCTTCTCAGCTTTCCGCTGCAACATGTTGTACAGGAAAACATAACCTGTGCACCGCAGGAAAACAATGTTGGGGTTGCTCGGGTGAAGATCCGCGAAGGTACCCCCCGTAGTCTTCAAAACATTGTCAAATCCCCTCAACACATCGCTGTAGACCACCGACCAGTAAGGAAGATAACTGCTACCATCGCCGCCCCTTCTGCTCAGCTCCCAGACCCTCAAAACGAAGTCATTCGCCTCAGGGGTCATGCTGGCTGCCCGCAATCTCCCCTGACAAGTCCCAAGGCACACACGGCCAATATGGATATCCCTCGCCCCAGCATCAGCAGGGCGGACGATGTATTGGAAGCAGCGTTGTCCAGCGGCAGCCTTGATTGGATCAAAGGCTATGATTGCTCCCCAGTCACTCGTATTGGATTCAAGCAGCCATTACAGGAGACCGTCGCAAGCAATGGCCTTATTAGAAAGACGAGCGCATAGAGACATGTTCCTCGACCACGTCATCGGCGGAAGAGGCAAAACCACAGCCAGCGGGGTCCACCGCGCATTCTGCGAACAAAAAACAGTCATCTGCAAACGATCTCTGTCGATGCCCGCAAACCAGTCAAAACTATAGTTGGTTGTGTGACAAAACAATACCACATCGTAACCAACTTGTTTGTCATTCTTGAAAACCAACCCGCATCGGAGAAGCCTCGTAATCCCATGGGGAGGCTCAGGGAGGGCGTGCCAAGCTTTAGTCGTCGGGTTGCAGATGTAGAACAACAAATTACTGGTGTCGCCGTCATGATTAGGTCGGGAGAGTAGCAACAAGTCATGGCACGATGCCCGTATAGCGACATCTTCCCATGGCAGAAAGCTCAGATAAGTAGACTGTGCTCGGGCGAATTTGACCTTCTCATCATTATCAGCAGCGAATGTTATGTGATAGAATCTGGGGTCGATGGATGCCCAATATGCATGGGGGCACTCGTAGCTTTGAACCACGAGCGATGTGAGAGGTAATGCTGCGGCGTGGCAGGCGATGAATGCGTCTGCGAAGTAAGGCTCAGAGATGAGCGAACGCCAGGTCTTGCACACCGCGGTGTATCAGATTGCATGGCGAGAGTCGGAAAGTCGAATTAATATCTCGAACAATAGATGGTCGGGGAGGAGTCTTACCGTGTACCACTTGCTCGCTTTACGGCTTTCACTCGTTGCTGACCACTTGCCGATTACTCGTCTTTTCTTCAAAATCTTCTCATCATCGCCTATGCTTTATTGGTAACACCAGAGGGACTATAACAAAGCTTCTTTGCCCCAAAAAACACAAAGGAACAAAACACGATCGCAACAGGAGAGAATAAGTCGGTACTCTATTTTCAATTTCTACACACAGATCGAAGATTGAGTTGGATTATATTCGAACTCAGCAGACTGATGGAGGAGGGTTCAAGTTTCCACTTTAGCTTGCTTTCTAGCGGTTTACCCTCTCGTATAACTACTGTATATATCTATAGCTATAATCTATAACTATAATATAAAAGCCAGTTGTTTTACTGTAGCATTAGACACACTTCACTGTTCGAAGATTGGTGAAGTTATTTTGTCTGCTTCTGATCGCGTGTGTTTCTTTCCTTCAACGCGCGTCATTTTTTTCCTTCCCCTTTTCTTCCCATTTGTCCCTCCTCTTCTATTCTCTCTTGCCCTCAAAACTTTGACGCCTCCCTTTCGCCTCGGTCTTCTTCTCTTCCTCGATGTTGCGTCGGAGCTGGTAACGTCAACCGTCCTCGGG
Organism: Boehmeria nivea var. tenacissima; assembly: GCA_018132145.1. Taxonomy (NCBI): domain Eukaryota; kingdom Viridiplantae; phylum Streptophyta; class Magnoliopsida; order Rosales; family Urticaceae; genus Boehmeria; species Boehmeria nivea. Next base: position 10,181,510 of record CM030875.1, on the reverse strand, counting down.
TATGTTCTCTTAGTTGTTGTGTTTTCTCGCCTATTTTATTTTTCTTTTTTAATAATCTGTTTCTAGAGCTGGATTGGGCAGACATTTGCTATGGTGGTTGACGGAGTTGGCGGAAAAGGCAGCGAGTTGTGGAGGACGGATCGACGGGCGGATCCGGTTGTTGCTCGGGCCGCCGCTCGTAAAACTCGGCGCCTCTTCAACAACTCAGTCCTTATCTCTTCCTCGATGCCCCTTCGAGAATGCTCAAGTCCGTTCTCTCAATTGTGTATATGTGTATTATTATTATTTTTTCTCTTATGTTGATCGAAATCGTTTTTGTTCTCTGATTGGTTTGTTTTTAGAAGCCTTGGACTATATGGGTCCTAAATTTGCATTTATGTCTGGCCCCCCAAGTGTTTGAAAGAAAGTTTGACTGGTAATTGCATCATCACATGCGTTGGTGTGTGCATTTTTTTTTTTTTTTGGGCATTAGTCTTTTATAAGTGTTGCTGCTTCTCAAAAAAAAAAATCAATACAGATCTTTGGAAAATAGATTTGCTTTTTGATGGGGCCAAAAGAAAAAAAGGTACTTCACCTATCGAAGCAGGGAAATCTACTACTTAAGCACATCAAGTCAGCCAGAATTAATCGAGTCTTCATCTACTTCGTTTATCTCTTCATCAAATAAAGATGACATTTGGTTATACCATAGGCGTCTAGGTAATTTGTCCTTTTCTGCATTGAAAATAATGTTCCCTACCTTATTCAAGGGATTGGATGTTCAGTCTTTTCATTGTGACATTTGTGAGTATGCGAAACACACTCGTGTACCATTTCCAATCAATAATAAAAGATCTTCTTCTCCTTTTTTTTAATTCATAGTGACATTTGGGGACCCTCAACTATTCCAAACATCTCGGGATCGAGGTGGTTTGTGACATTTATCGATGATTGTACAAGGGTTTCTTGGATCTACTTGTTAAAAAATAAATCTGATCTGAGTCATATTTTTTCTATCTTTCATGCAATGGTTCAAAAGCAGTTTGGTTCAAAGATAAAGAACATCCGCTCAGACAATGCTCGCGATTATTTCAATCAAATCTTATCCTCTTGTTTACAAAAGAAAGGAATCATACACGAATCATCTTGCATCATCGCTCCACAACAAAATGGAGTGGCGGAGAGGAAAAACCGACATCTTCTTGAGTGCACTAGAGCCCTATTGTTTCAACATAATGTACCAAAATCCTATTGGGGAGAGGCTGTACTCACATCGGCCTATGTCATAAACAGAATTCCTTCTAGAGTTTTCGGGTTTAAAAGTCCACTAGAAACCTTGTCTCAATTCTATCCTGACATTCGGTCCTCTTTCAACCTGACTCCTCGAATTTTTGGGTGCACTTCTTTAGTCCATGTTCATAGTCATAACCGAGGAAAATTAGATCCTCGAGCTCTTAAGTGTGTCTTTGTGGGGTACTCAGCCACTCAAAAGGGATATAAATGTTATCATCCATCTACTAGGAAACTCTATGTCTCAACTGATGTTACATTTGTTGAAAATAAGCCATACTTCTCTACTTCTTATCTTCAGAGGGAGTTATCTACACTTAAAGATAAAATGTCAGACTTACCATTGGAAATTTCCTCATCTGAGTCACCAAAATCAAAAGAATCACTCACACCCTAATCACAAGAGTCACCAGGGTCTTATAAACCTATTTCAACCTTACATTCTGAGTCAGAAGAGAAAAGGGAAGAAGCCGGTAAAATCTTTGATTGGTTCTGGTTTGATCATGTGTACGCAAGGCAAAGAGATCCTATTGTAACAAGACACGAACAATCTACTGAACCTAATCCTAGAAATGAGGTAACAATACTTGAACCGAACTTAGCTTCTACACTATAAGTTGAACATTTTAACCCGAAGCATACTAATCTTGATCATGACCTACCTATAGCTGTGAGAAACGGAACCTGAGAATGCACCAAGAAACCTCTATACCCATTGTTTCACTTTGTGTCTTTTCAAAATTTCTCCCTGAACCATAAAAGTTTCCTTTCAACCCTAAACACAAATTTCTATTCCTAACTCATTGTCTGAAGCATTATCAAAGAAAGAGTAGAGACTTGCTATGAAGACTGAAATGGATGCACTACAAAAGAATGAAACTTGGGAATTGGTTGATTTACCTACGGGTAAGAAACCAGTAGGATACAAGTGCGTATTTGCCGTGAAATTTAAAGCAGATAGGTCATTTGAACGGTACAAGGTAAGGCTAGTTGCAAAAGGATATACTCAAACATACAGAGTGGACTACCAAGAAACATTTGCCTAATGGCAAAAATAAACACAGTGAGAATTCTACTATCCTTGGCTATCAACTTTGATTGGGAACTGTAGCAGTACGATGTGAAAAATGCTTTTCTTCACGACGAGTTAGGAAAAAGATATTTATATGAGTATTCCACCAGGGTTCAATGAGGGTGATGGACACAAGGACCGGTTAAAGGCGGTATTGTATGGGTTGAAACAATCCCCACGTGCTTAGTTTGGATGGTTTTCCAAAGTGATGTTAGCTAGTGGTAACAAACAAAGCCAAGAAGACCATACACTCTTCATCAAACATTTATCCTCAGGGGGCGTCACAGCATTAATTATGTATGTGGATGACATTATTGTGACAGGAAATGATAAGAAAAAGAAGGAAGCTTTGAAGCAGTGCTTAGCCAAGGAGTTTGGAATGAAAGACTTAGGGGATTGAAGTATTTCCTCGGGATTGAAGTTGCTCGATCTAAGCAAGGAATTTTTATCTCCCAACAGAAGTATGTTACAGATCTTCTCAAAGAAACAGGTATGATGGCTGGTAAACCGGTTGCAATTCCCATTGAACAAAATCACAGATTGAGTGAAGCTCTTGGAGATAAGGCAGTGGACAGAGCGATGTACCAACGACTTGTGGGAAAGTTCATTTATCTTGCACATACTCAGCCAGATATAGCCTACTTGATGAGTGTTATTAGTCAATTTATGCACGATCCGAGAGAGGTTCATCTACAGGCAGCCTACCGAGTTCTCCATTACTTAAAAGCACATCCAGGGAAGGGAATTTTATTCAAGAATACATCGGATGTCAATCTAGCAGTATACACAGATGCAGATTTTGCAGGCTCTCCAATGGACAGGAGGTCAACTACAGGCTATTGTGCCTTTCTTAGAGGAAATTTAATATCCTGGAGGAGCAAGACACAGAATGTAGTAGCACGGTCGAGTGCAGAGACGGAGTTTAGAGAAATGGCAACAGGAGTATGTGAACTACTATGGGTCAAGATCACTTTGGAAGACTTGAAGATTCAATGGAGTCAGCCTATGAAACTCTACTGTGATAACAAATCAGCCATCAGCATTGCCCACAATCCTGTGCAGAACGATCGGACAAAACATATCGAGATAGACAAGCACTTCATTAAAGAAAAGTTGGACAGTGGGTTAATTTGTACTCCATATGGTCCTACAGGACATTAATTAGCAGATGTTCTCACCAAAGGGCTGTGTAGTAACATGTTAGTAAGCTGGGAATGGAAGATCTCTATTCACCAGCTTGAGGGGGGATGTGGGAAATCTCATGTAAATCAGGGAATTAGGAGAGAATCAGGGTCAATAATTTGATCCTGAAGTCTAGGAAATTAATTATAGAATTTTCCTTTTTTAGTGTAAAGAAAATGTGTATTTAGTGTGGTATAGTCTGTAAATTCGTGATTAAGAAATACAATAAAATTAAAGCTCATTCTATGTGTTTTATTTAATTTTTGTTAATAATTATCCAGTTGGATATTTAGGAATTAAAGTGGTTAAGATATCCTATAATATAAGAAGTTAAGAGTCATGTTAGGTTTGTTATGATTTTCGCGTTTAGTAGAGTTGGGAAGTTTTAGTTCTCCACGTTTATTACTTTTGGTCTAAGGCTTGTATTATAAATACTGGCTAATGCCATAATAATTAATAATTCAATCAATATGTAGTCAATAAAGTTTCTTCTTCCTCCTCTTCTCAATCTTTCTCTTATTACTTTCACTTATTCTTCTTCTTAATTCTCTCTTTTCTCTATGAAATCACTACTTCCGTAATTTTCCTAAAAACTCACAAGATTCCCTTTCTTTAATAGACCTTTTAGAAATTCATGTTCAAATTTAATACACATAAAGTTGCCATGTCTGTGATACTTCAGACAGAGCTGCAACAAGTTTAACACATCACACATTATCAAAGCTATATTTGCAAGACATGTTTAATGTGAAACTAAACATTAGCTTCATACCTAAAAGCAATCCTAAAAGATTAAAACCTTATTCTTTTCACCTTCACTATGCTCACATATAAAAGTACATATGAAATGTAAAAACAAAAGTGGCCAACATACCATATAGAACAACAGGAAATGACAGCCTCTTGAACTCCAGTCATCTGAGCATAGCCAGCCAAATTAAGCACATTGATCATTAGCGGAGATATTTCCAACTCACCAAACCTATTAAAACACAAAAAAGCACAGTTACATGGTTGTCATCACACTAATGAAAATGATCACTTGTCTCTCGATACAATAACAAACCAAATCACACACCTTTTCTGACTAATAATTGATTCTTCGACAACCTCGTCATTTTCTTCCTCTTCAAGCAATTTCTTTCTACTAATTTCATGCTTAATCACCTCAATCTGATCTAAAATTGTACTCCTTCTGAGAAACCTGCCTTTTTCGTTATCTTGACATCGCACTTCCCCAACGAAGCACTGCTTCCCATCTTCCTCACATTCCACCCCGGAGACTTTGCCCAAGATTCCCAGCCCTTTTCCTCCTCCGAATCGACGTCCGACTCACCAACCGAAATTTCATTTCTCCCAAACCTACTCAGCCTCTTAGCAAAAACTATCATGTTTGCCGAATTTCCACCCCCACTTTTCTCAAGCTTCAAGCTTTCCCTTCCCTCTCGAAACCCTCCGCAAATAGCCTCGACGACTTTCTTCTCGAATCCGCACGTCCAGAGAAAATGGAGTAACTTCTAGACCTGACATAATTCCCATTCAAATTGCTCAAATTCACCCTCTCACCATTCCCAACTAAATCGCCTCCTCTCGTTACTAACTTTCTCAAATTGATCGACAAACCAGGAACCTCTACCGCCTGGGGCGCTCGGATTTGACTGGGCCATCACGACGGTTCCACAAATCCTCTGCTCCAGGCTTGGCGAAGACGTCAGGGTTTTCGGGGAGGCCGGCACAGATGGCAAGTAGCTGCTTTTCGTGGGCGATGAGGGTCTCCTCCTTCTCTCTGGCTCATTTCTCGTGCATTCACTTCCATTGCCACTTGTTCAGCCCGTCGGGGAACGTCCGGGGACCGCCACCCATGGAGTGGCTCTGTGTCAGCGAAGACAGAAGCTTTGAGAGGGTTTTGGGGCGCTTCAGGAGGATCCAAGAGGACATGGTTATTGGTTGATATCAGGTGGGGATGAGAGAGAAACTCGGTTCAGTAGAGAGAGAGAGAAAGAGAACAAAGAAGAAGAAGAAGAAGAAGAAGAAGAAAAATAATAGGGTTTTAGGGTTTAAGCAAGAAAAAGAAAATGAGCTCTTTTTTTTTAAAGAGAAGTTTGAAGAATTTAGCTTAGAATGTCAAAATTAAGGATTTAGTGTAACATAAGTGTAACATAATACATTATGCATGTAACATAAATCCTTACAAATCTTTAATTTCATGAAAATATGACTAATTTTTAAAAAATTAGTCAAAAGATTAGTTGAATCCTTAAAAATCTCTTTTTCTTTTTTTTTTAATTTTGTTTAAGCTTTTTCTTTTGTAACGAGATTGTATTCAAGATTTTTTTTTAATTAATTGAGTAGTGTTAGACATACTAACCTTTTATCAATTTTTTTAATATCAACCTACGTATTATATAATTATGAGAATTTAAAAAAATAGCCATTATTTATAAAATAATTTTAAAAATAGCAACAATTTCAAAAAAAATTAAAAACCAACCCTTTAAGAAATTTCTGACAAAATTTCTGACAGTAATTTTATGTGTATTTTTGTTATTGTTAGAAATTTCTTACATGTTTTATGGCTAATTTTTAAATTTTTTAAAATTGTGACTATTTTTTAAAAACACACAGTCCAAAATGGTTATTTACCTAACTGGCCCTATAATTATTTATGAGTGTTTATCACCTTTTTAGATAGATTTGATAGTCGACCAATGCAAACATAACACTTCAATCGCCACATCAGTTTGTATTAAAATATTGGTAAAAGAGTAGGTATATATAGCATTATTCTAATTAATTTGATAGAGAACTATGTCATGTCAATATTTGACTAAACATTTAAAATTATACAGCTTGATTCGCTCTCTAGATTAAGGAAATGAATCCTAGATTTGACTTAGAAAAAAGTTTTCTCTCTAAAATTCTCTTTAGATTCTCTCTCTAAGTCTATTATTATGATCTAAATGAGCGAAAGTAATATTTCCTCTCTATTGATCTCTATTTATGGATTTGAATTGCGTTGGGGTCTTCAATTCCCGCGCTTTCCCTCTTCTTACGTGCAGAATGCGTTTCTTCACCTCTTCAATGTATGCAACTAAACCGAATTAAGTTCCATTTCTAGAAGTGTCGTGTCCTCGAGATTTGGAATGGTTTGACCTTAATCAGATCCTTCTTGTGGTAGCACGCGTGCCCTTTAACTACTTAAACCTGCGTAATTACAACTATATCCCAGATTTTTACTCAAAATGACCTCATAAATTGTGTGAGAAATCCCTATCCCATACATAAGCCCCCTTTTTTTTTATTGAAAAGTCACAAAGAAACAAACCTAAAACAGTTTGAAGTGACTTATTAGGAAAAAAAAAAGTCTTTTCGCGCTTCACTCCTTCCAACTTCTTCTGTTCTCCATCTTCTTCCTTGGGTCGTATCTTCTCTCTTTGCTCGATTCTGTCTTCAATGGCTTCCAGTTCTACAAAATCGACTGGTAAGAGAATCGCTCCTTCATTCTCTAATCCTCTCTTGCCGAACTCACTGAAGTCGACGTGGCTATTCTGGACATAAAAAAATCCAATCTGTCCACCGTTTTTGCCAGAGTCCACCCAATCCGCAATATTGACGCTCTCCTTTATGAGGATGAAAAGACAGACTGTTCTTTCCCCTCGATGCTCTTAAATTTTGTCCGCTTCCTTTTCCGCAAATCCTAGTAGAATTCTTCAACTTCACCTGTCTCTCTCCTTGCCAAATTTCCCCATAAATTTATGTGATCCTTATGGCTATTATATAGCTCGCCAAAGACCTAATCTCAACTTTCCATTACTAACTTTTGAAGACTTTTTTGGTTGTCACTCCCTAACTCCTATTTTCGATTCACATTCCTTATTCTTTAGACTTGCTGCTCCGATAATGAGGTGCCCGATTCCCCTCAAAATTGCATCGGATAATGTTTTAAATCTACAATGTATACTGGACCATTGATCACCGCAAATGTCATCTTCCGCGAAGTTTTTCCCTACTTCGAAATAAGAGTTTTCTGCCACTACAGTTCTCCCCCTATCTCTTGCAAAAATCACCGAAATTTCTTCCATCATCCGTTACAAGAAATTTAGAGCTTACAACATTGTTTTTTATGAGTTGAAGTGTCAACCCGACTTTTCCCCCAATTACACTGGTTTGGCAGACCACTGGATGTCGTCCCTTTCTACCCACCAGACTCCTTTACTCTCTCGATGGGTTCCTCAGTTATTTGATTCCCTTCTTCTTCTGCCTCTTCCTTCTAATCCGACTCCCCCTGTTGTTCCTCCATATGTCCTTTCTGGTTTCAACCATAGAAAAACTACTGAAAATCAAAGTTCTATGCCCCCAGCTCCAAACAGCCTCATAATGAATTTTCCCATGTTAAGATCCCTAACATTGCCCACTCCTATGCAGGCGATGGCTCTTCATCTGCTGGACCCTTCCTCCAGCTTAGCAAGTAGTTTCTTGAAAAGAAGGGGTCAATCAAGCAAGCTTTCTATCATCTAAAGATTCTCCCCACTGAGTATGGCTTTCGCTACAACCTTAATAATCTATGTTGGGTTTGTATTGTACTTTTGTTTGTACTCTTACTTTTACACTATAAAGATAGAGTAGATATCAAGAAGCATTCATTCGGAGCATAAATTATTAAATGACACTTAAAATGATTTTTTTTTTTTTTTTTTTTGCAATTCTCCCTAGAAAAAATCTCGAGCCCAAGCCTATCCCTAAGAGTAGGGGTGTCCAACCAAACCAAACCACTCGTTTTTACTAAAACCAAACCAATTTATAATTAGTCTGATAATTTTTCAGACCAAACCAAACCAATTAAACAATCAAAATCAAACCAAACTAAACCAATTATAATTGGTATGGTTTGATTTTTTTAATCGGTCTGAGCCTTTTATAAAATCTAGGTTCGCACAAGTAATTGAAGACTTAATAAAATACATTGATAATTTGTTATAAAGAGAAAATTTATTAGTGACAGTAAATGTAATGAAGACTATAGTGAGAATAATCAAAGAAACCACTAAGATATTACAAGAGAAAAAATAAGATAAAAAGTCATTAATTGATCATGACATATATTTTTTTAATAGCTTTTTTATGCTTTTCTGCCAAAAAAGTTTTTATGAATCTTTAAAAAATTTAAAATTAAATTTAAAAATTATTAAATAATTTATATATATGTAGATATAATATAATTATATATATATATATATATATGCATAATGAAGTTCGTTTAGTTTGGTTTGGTTTGATTTTTTAACAAAGTCAAACATGAACCAAACCAAACCAATTACAATTTGAAAAATCTCAAACCAAACCAAACCAATAATAATCGATTTAAAATTGGTTTGATTTGGTTTAAGTTGGTTTAGGCGATTTAGTTTGGTCTCATCGGATTTTTGAATGCCCCTACCTAAGAGCATTTGGGCTCGAGCTTTTAGGGCTTGGGCCTTTTGCGAGCCAGGCTTTTTTTGGACTAGTGAATCAAGTTTCGGGATTTTGAGCGTTTCTTACGCCCCTATATTTTATTAATGATATGCATTTTCTACGTTTGATTTATATATTACATTTTCCCTTGAATTTTTTGGTGGTAAAAAATGATTATCTATTGGTTGAAAAGTATATTTTTCTTTTTGTTAAAATATCCAAATAATTTAGTGTTTCGAAGACTATCCAATAAAAATAAAATAAAATGAGCCGCAATATGCATTTTTTTCTAAAAATCAAGATAGAATATATTTGTTTTAATTTAAAAAAATTAAAGAATAAAATTTGTATTACCACAAATTCATGATGAAAACCTATAATTTCAATAAAAATAGGAATACTTATATCCTTTTATTAAATTCCAAATATTCTCCTTACAAGCAAATAGAGATTTTTAAGGATTTAACCAACTTTTTTGCTAATTTTTTAGAAATTAGCTCTAGTTTCATGAAATTAAGAATTTCGCCGTAACATATGTGTATCATATTATATTATCGATTTTTTAAATAAATAGCCATATTTTTATGTCTGTTTTTAATAATTAGCCTATGTTTATTTTTATTAGCAAAATAGCCATAAATTCGTGTTTAGATTTTTGAGACAGCAGTCATTAGTTTTTTTAATTCTATTTTTATTGTTTATTGCAGACAATATTGTCTAAAATTTTGTGTCTTTAGTCATGAAATTTGTGACTTCTTTAGCTGCATATTTTTTTGCTATTTATAAGATATTTTTTATTTAGTAATAAGTTTTATGATATTGGTTGTATAGGTAATCATTTATTTGTGAGTTGGTTATTTTGCTAATGGATGTTTAAATTTTTTATTGTGTTTATTTCAAATTTTCTGAAATTTTGTGACTATAGTCACAAATTTTATGACTGTGTATTTTATTTATTTAGTCACAAATTTTATTTCTTTAGTCATAGATTTTTAGATGTTGACCCGATGACTATTTTGCTAATATTTCAAAACGTGGGCTATATTTTTAAAACATAGATTGTAAAATGGCTAAATCCTTAACTGACCCTTATATTATACGTATATTACGATTAAATATTTAATTTTGACATTCTAAGTCTAAATCGTTCAAACTTTATCTTTAAAATAAGTAATTTCTTAACTAGCCCTAAGCCAATGTGCTAAGTATATATATCTTTAAACGGCTAAAAAAGGAGAACTGACACAAAAATTGAACCATTTTTTTCAGCATCGAGATGTTGGGGAGTAACCTTTTGTATGGTAGAGTAGAAAAGTCTAGGAAGAGAAAGCATCGGAGAAATATGAAATTTGGTTATTTAATAGAAATAAAAAGGAGAGGGAACGACAAAAGAGAAGAAAGTTTTGTTGTGACCTCATTCAATTTCAATCATTCTCCACAGGAAGAGACTAGTGCATAGTATAAAAATATTTGGTATGTGAGATAAAATTACAAAGTAACCTTAAACATAATTGTAACAAATGTTTCGTTTTTAGAAAGTTTATATTTTAAGGATAGAAAAGTAGTTTTAATTCACAAAAGTTTCCATATTCTAATTTTACTATCCTTATCAAACAATGAAAGAGGAAATGCATTTAGTTTTTTCATTTCACACCAAATAATATGAAAGAAATATATAATCTTCTCTTTTCCTTATACTATCCTTCTCTTATAGTTTTTCTTTCTTTTTTTTTTTTTTTTCATCTGTCTTTCTTTACTTCTTACGAAACGAAGTATATTGATTAAAAAAAAAAAGAAAAGTTTGAGGACTATTTTGCTTTAGTTGTGAAAGGTCAAGGATTTGAGATGCCAAAAAGTCATTTAGATACTATCCACTTAGTTTGAATGAAACGTACATAACATATGCCACAAAACTACAAAGAGAACAAGGAAACCAATCTTAAAGCCCAAAACTCCAATCTTTTCCCAACTCAGAATCAACCATATATGAGAGAACCAATATCCATTTCTTATACTCAAGCATGGCAGTCTCATCACTCTCATTGACCTGGGTCTCCACAACCATATATAAGAACAAGGTAAAATTTCTCATATCTTATGAAATCTGATAAGAAATTTCTTTAAAAGCTTAATTATGTTTTTTTTTTTCTTCTTTATTTCTGTAGTTGTATTTGTCCCATTTCAATGACTCACAGCGAGCAAATTCTGCAACATTTTCTTGTAACAATGTCACATGTTCAGCAGAGACAGTCTCCAATGAAGAAGGTAACCAAAAAGCCATAAATTCTCTTCATTTCATCTATCAATTCCTCTGTTTTTAACAATAGAATTTGAATACTCTTTCTACTAGAAATTGGTTGTGTCAAATTCAAAGCTCAGCTCCGAATTTCTGGTTTAAATGCCATCTCTATTTAGGATTGAGGTTTCTTTGTTTGTTTGTTTTTTTTTTTTTTATGGGGATATTTTTCCATAATCCATTGAGTTGTTTTACCTTTCAAAATTGCTTTTTGTATTTCTTATTTGTATTTTTTATTTATATAACTTTGATGAAGCTTTAGGTCTACGCAAGAGAAGGACACTATTGCTAGGAGTAGGTGCACTAACTGGAAATCTTGTCCATGCAAATTCCCTCTTTGCAGAAGGTAATACATGATTATTCATGTGAAAAATAGGTCATAAATTCCAATTTAGATTAAGGTTTTCATTTCTTTTCTTTTTTTTTGTTTTCTTTTTTATTGGTCACAAATTTTCTCTACCTTATCTAGTTCTCACATCATTGCAGAAATACCAAAAAATTACCGATCTTTTGTTGACAAAAAAGACGGATATTCTTATTATTACCCCGCGGATTGGAGGGTATTTCTCCTTTTTTTTTTTAGTTCTTTTTGCAAATAGTTATAAGCCAGGATTTGGCTCTAAATTTTTTTTTTCCTTTTAATTATTCACAAATTAATCATAATCTGCATTGATCAGGAGTTCGATTTTCCGGCACACGATTCTGCTTTTAAGGATAGATATCTTCAGCTGCAAAATGTAAGGGTGAGATTTTTACCAACAGATAAGAAAGATATCCATGATTTGGGTCCAATGGAGGAGGTAAGAAAATTAAATCATGTCTTTTTTACTTTTTAAGAGGGAAAAAACTATCAATGATATATATTATGTATAGATCATTTATTAACTAATTTGCTGAACCAAACAGGTTATTCCAGAGTTGGTCAAAACCAGATATGCAGCACCAAACCAAGTTGGTACCATTTTTTACATGGAAGAGGTACCTACCCTTTTAATCTATTATTATTATTTTTTGAAAAAAAAAAAAAAGTATTCATTATATTGTTTTAGTAAAGGTATTGTTCATTTTGAGCATGTGAAAAAAAATAGTGACAATTTCCTTCAAACGGATATCGAAATCAAAATCACAATGCAGAAAAACATAGATGGAAGGAACTATTACAACGTTGAATTTCAACTTACATCGCCCAACTTCGCCGTCACTTGCTTTGCAACCATAGCCATTGGAAATGGTTTGTGTCTTTTCTAATCTTACAAAGAGCTACCATTTACCTTTATGGTTCTTACTGGCATAATGTATATATATTGGGACTGAGTTGGGTATTTTATTTTTTATTTTTAAATTTTAGGACTATATAACTAACTAGCTGGCAATTGTGTTTGCAGAGAGATACTATACCCAAATAGTTGTGGCCAATGAAAGACGTTGGAAAAGATTCCGCAATAAGCTTAAAGTGGTGGCAGACTCTTTCAGGGTTTTTGATGTTTAATTTTTTTTTTTTTTTTTAACATGGATGATGGGTTGTTTCTGTTAATTGACGAAATGCATAATGGTATTTAATGTGTATATATAATATACTTTCAACTTCAGTGGTTGTATATCACACGGATTATTCCAGTTTTGTATTCTTGCAAATACTAAATCATAATATTGAAATGTGATGGTAACGGATCTTCAACGCCAATTTTTTACTCAAAACTTATCACACTGCCAGTGGGTCATGTGGCGGAAAATTATGAATTGTTCAAAGGAAGCTCATCTGCTTTATTCTTGCATAATAATGAAATCAACAAACACAACTTTAAACAAACTGATTAGATATGATAAAGACTTAATGTTCTAAAACACGAAGAAAAAAAAAAAAAACACGCACAACGTAAAAATAATAATTCGTTGGTTTTTCCCTGTTAAAATTATATCCAAATAAAAGACATGCAAAAATGAATAGCATTAAATCTTCTATATATTTACAAAGTTACAACTGCCCCTTTTCCTCCTTACTTTAAACGGTTTTCACAAATGGAAGAAAATCATACACAAGAAGAATTAAATTCATCCAAACTGTTTGAGAGAGCCAAGTCAAAAACGTTCATTAGGGAAAGAAAGCCACACCTCGCTAAAATTAATCGCCCGCCTCCTCATTTTCTGATAAAAAAACAAATCAATATATCATGGAGGCGAATCACCGTGTCCGCGACCGAACAACAGTCTCGCCTCCTAAAGAATAAGCATCCAGCCCCGAGTGCAGAACCTCAAAGCGAACCAAACTCCAATACTCTATTTCTAAACCGCTACATTTGAACACTAAGACTACCGTGCCGCCTCTGCATTCTGCCCACTCACTCTGCCGTATAAAACATTGTTACAAGCGCCATCGTGCTCATTCTCATTCTTCTCTACCCATTTGGAAGCTCGTAGTTAACCATCTGGTATTTGCGGACAAATCCATCCCAGGTCAATGTATTTTCATCATATACCAAATGAGAACGAGAAAGGAAAAAAATGAACCAAGCTCCAAAGATCACAATCTCATACTAGACAAGTCGATGCTGACGCAATGCCTTCCCAAAGTGAGGTTGCATCAACTGGACGTAAAGACCATTCTTTGACACCAAAGAATCATGGGTCCCTTCCTCCACTATTCGCCCTCCGTTAAGAACTACAATGTTGTCAACATGCCTCATCATTGCAGCTCTATGAGCTATCAAAATGGTTGTTTTGTTACCCATGATAAGCGTGTCGAGAGCCTCCTGCACCACACGACTTGACTCGGATTCAATTGACGAGCTTGCTTCGTCCAGCAATAAGATGGGTGCATTCTTCAACACAACACGAGCAATTGCAATTCTCTGTTTCTGTCCAGGAGTCAGGTCTACGCCCCTCATCCCGACGTGTGTGTCGTAACCATGAGGCAAGCTGCTGATGAAATGGTGGGCATTTGCTATTCTTGCAGCCTCTTTCACCTCAGCTTCACTAGCATTGTGTCTCGCATATATAATATTCTCTCTAATAGTGGTCGAGAAAATAATGGGCTCCTGCTGGACGAGACCAAGGTGATTCCTCAACCATCTCAAATTATAGAGCTTCAAATCTCGCCCATCAAGTAATACCTGACCAGCCACGGGATCATAAAATCTCTCAATTAAAGAAATTATGGTGCTCTTTCCTGATCCTGAAACACCGACCACAGCTACAGTTTGTCCGCCATTGACTTTTAGACTGAAATTGCTTAGTACCAATACCTCGGGGCGAGTTGGGTAACAGAAATCAACATTTTTCAACTCAATGCTTCCATAGACATTTGGTGGCTTCATTGCTGAATTATCATCCGGTTCAATCTTGGGCACTCGATCAATGATTTCAAACACCGAAGTCAGAGACTTGCGGCGCTTAAGGATGTATGGAGCCAATCCAAAAGGCTCCACAAGTGCAAACGTAGCAAAAGAGAAAACCATATACTCCTTGAGAGCGGTGGGCAGATCCATATATTTATTTTTCACAGAGTAGGCAGTGTACCAGAGGAGAAGGGCATTACTAGCAAAAAGAAGAAACTGTGAAATGCCAAATGCAAATCCAATTGCCATTCCTTTGAGGAAACTCTGCTTAAATATTTTCTTTAACTGTAGTCTGTAGAGCTCCATCACCTTGTTACCAGCACAGAAAGCTACAACCGTGTATATGTTTCTAACAGCGTCCTCAAGAACTAAAGATGCTTTCCTATGCATCTCCTGGATGCCCCTTGAAAATCCACCAAGCCATAGTTTCTGCAAAATTTATAACCAACACGCCATCAAATTAATAAAGAAAGGCCAAGGCATTTGACCATGCTTCATATACATCAACCACAATAACACAAGCGACATATTAAGTAATTTTAAGCTACCACAGATTTCTCATATCCAGAGTATTTATATATTCTCGTGGCAGGGTTATCAAAACCAGCAAATAAACCTAACACTTCAGCTTCTATTTTGTTCAGTAGTATCTACAGCAAGTTTAGTATTGTGGTTAGTTTGTTTGATTGGGTTCTCTTTTTTTCTGGCCAAAAGGTTTTAAATATGAGTTAAAAAGGGTAAAAAGCTACTTAAAAGTTCATTGTACCACATATGGTGTTCTGATCAAGCATGAGTGCCATAAAAATTTGGTGTCCTATGAGAATAGCCAATAGAGAGAAAAAAGCCTAATTGAGAAATCATTGATCATGATATAGTTGACTTTTGATGGATGAGAAAACTAAAAAAACCTTATTCATGTGCGTTTCTTTTGATTAACTGCAAACTAATATAAAGGCCTGGGCCATAATTGTTCTATTGATCGATATATAGAATCATCTTTTTCCTGGAGAAAAAAGAAAGTAGGCATGTTAAGAACCTGTGCAATAGCAGAAACGGTTAGAAACGGTAGAGTTGCCAATGCTACTAGTGCATATCGCCATTGCAGCAGCATCCCAATGAGAACAGCAACAATGACGGCAGCACTGTCCTGTATCAATATGGAGAGCCGGTTGCTAAAAGCAGCTCGGACAAAGGTAGCATCGTTAGCCAGGCGCATGGATAAGGTATCAGCACTATTATCCTCTTCATCAAACCATCCAACTTCATTGCGAAGCATTGCTGTCACATGATAGAAAGAGATTAGGTAACTTCCAAGTGGTAATCTCAATTGCAAAGTAAGTGTGAAAAGGGTCATGCACCTGAGAACATCATTCTTCTAACTCGCTCGGTCATTTTCTCCCCCATAATACCAAAGTAGAAATGCTGCAAAAAGTTGGCAACAACTGTCACGACACCCATACAAGCAATGATTAAACACCATTTGTCTACTTCCTTCCGCAGGTGATGCCCTTCGTCAACTTTATAGTATGCAGTCACAATCAATGCAATGACATAAGCGAGAAGAGGATTGAAAGAACCAAATATAGCAGCACCAACGCTTCCCAGTACAGCATAAAGCCATTCTGCAAAACTAAGCTCTGCGAGTCTCCAAAACGACGGAGCCTCCTTCGAGGCATCCTTTTTTTCATCAAGTTTTATTGGAATATCATCTGAGTGACTATGGGGTCGGCTAAAAGTCTGTGAATGGGAGCGTTCATTTTTGGGATCAGATGTCAATAGGGGTGAAACAGGTGACTCGGGATCCGAGCCATTTGATGTTTGCCGACGTGCAGCCTGGACATCAATTTTTGGTAATTCTGGTAGTCTCATCTCAAAACTATCCTGCCTTGCTATTGTCGGTTCCTTATCTGCATCCAAGGGCTGACCATTTTCCATCATTTTCTCGGCTGGTGGACTCAAAACTTTTGGTGATTCATGTGAGTTAAAGGTGCCATCTGTTGGCCGGAATACTCCAGGAACTCTCTGGAGTGAGGGTGACTTGAGCATTTTCGGAGATGAAGGTTCTTGATAGCTGTGACTTGCTGAAGAATCTTTTTCAATTTGGAATGCTGCAGTCTCCTTGTAGTTTCTTGCTGGCATTCTGCGTAAAAAACAACATAGCCCATAATCATGTTAATGATGACAAATATAGAAGTTTTATTTTTAAGAAAACGTCCCGGGTAAGTATAAGTCTGTTGAAATGCCTAAGTATAAGTCTGTTGAAATTGACAGAAACATCGAGGTTCAATTAGTCAGAAAAAGCATATACCTCCTAGGAAGTTTTGCTGCTTCTTCACTTTTCAGGAGCTCAGCATATAGACCATTGAGGTTCAGGAGTTCATCATGCGTGCCCATTTCGACAAGTTGACCCTCCTCCATTACAGCTATGTAGTCGGCATTCCTTATAAGACTAAGCCGTCGAGCTATTATTATGGTCGAGCGTCCCAACATGAGGAGATCCAAAGCCTCTTGCACAGCTCTTTCCGCTTCAAAATCAAGTCCACCTGTAACCTCATCAAGTAGAAGAATTGATGGATTTAAAAGCACTGCTCTAGCAATTGAAAGTTTTATCTTTTGCTCTTCCGTCAGTGGTAAACCAGCTCTCCCCACCTAAAATCAATAAGATCATCTAGAAAATAAGAACCACAGAACAGCCACAGTAGGGGGGGAAATTATGGACAAAATTGAAGATAAAATATATAGTACTCAAGTTTTACCTGGGTCTCGTATCCTTTATCAAGGGAGCTAATAAATGTATGTGCATGTGCTATTTTAGCAGCCTCTTCAATTTGATCGAATGAAGCATCCCGCCCATAAGCAATGTTATCTCTTATATTCAAACTTAGTAATGCGGGTTCTTGAGTGACTAAGCCTATCTGGCTTCTGAGCCATTCCAATTTCAAGTTTTTTATATTTTCTCCATCTAAAAGAACTTCCCCTGCAAAAAAAAAGAAAAAAAAAAAAGCAAGCCTTTGAGATGGGAAAACAGAAAGCTATCATTAATAGTATGTTAGCAGCAGTATCTGGATTGATATGCCATTATCACATTCTAGGGAAAGAAAAATAAGGAACCCATACCCAATGTAGGATCATAAAACCGCTCCATTAGAGGAATTATACTGCTTTTTCCAGATCCATTTCTGCCGACAAGTGCCACAGCTTTCTTAGCTGGTACGGTGAGGTAAAAACCACTCAAAATAGGAATCTCGGGACGTGAAAGATAGCTAAAATACACATTCCTAAATTCAATGTTTCCTTGAACAGATGGAAGTGTAGTTCCCTCTTGATTAACTGTAGAGGACGACCGGCTAATCATCTCAAAAAGTCTGTACGCAGCAATTCTCCCTTGATCAAAGGAGTAAAAGTTTGTTGCTGCTTGATTCAGCCCACTATGATACAAGAAACAAAGCATAAGGAAAATGGACAAAATGATATTGTTGCTCATGGAAATACAAGTAGCGGAGAGCAAAAAGAAAAAGACTTACAGGCCACTTAAAATTATGGCAAAAAGTGCTGTTATAATTTCACCACCGTGAGCTTTATTGTGCATAACAAGAAACCTTCCAACCCATAGTTGTAAGGCACATGAACAAATGGCAAGCCCATACGTAAATCCAAGTCCAAGTCCTTGGACAAGACTGATCAATATACCATATCTCAAAGTTGCTTGTAGTGATGTTGCATAAGAGTACTTGGCCAATGTTTCGTTTGTAAATGCGTATAATGTCCTAATATAAGAGACGGCCTGCATAACCGATGGAATCATTCGTCATCAGCATTGGAGGATTCTTTTTTCACTATTTAGCAGGGGAAAAAAAAAACACCACAACCATTGCAAAGTAAACGTTGTTCCTAAATGCCATTTTCGTAGTGGAAAAAGCTTGAAATAACCAGTCGTTTAACATTAAGTTTCCAGTATTCTAATTTTTCGAGTTTTACCAATTTGAAACGAGAAGAAAGATACTCCTTTTTACGTTTTTTAGGTAGAGCAGGAAGTCAGTCAGTTTTTTTTTTTTTTCCTATTAAATAGCTGAAGAAATCTATGCATAGTAAAAAACCTGTTCTGCAATGCTAGCTGCTTCAGCATATGCATCTTGAATATTCTCAGCCAGCCTATGAAGAAATATGTTTGATATTCCTCCAGCTGCAACAATAAATGGGCCTGTAGCCAACGTTATGAGCGCAATCTGCCAACAGTTGGCAAATCCAATAACAAGACCAGCGAAAAATGTAGCCATGTTATGCACATAATTTCCAACCTGGATTATCAAAGAAGAAAGAAGCAGATGATGCACGTGAATCAATTACAAAGGTGTAAATTCTCATAATAACTGAATCTTCCCGAAAAATAAAATAAAATTACAGGATAACGTACAATAAAATTAAATAAGAGAAACGTACTTTTTCACTCAAAGCAGACTGAATTAACAGGACATCGCTCAATACTTGGCTCACGATATCTCCGTTGTTCCCGTAAGTATCAAAAAAACTCATATCCTGGTTTAGTAACACTTGAACATATTTTGACCTGATAACAGCGGTCTGTCGTTCTCCAGTCAAAATCCAGCATGAGACCTCTATATCACAAAATAAGTTATAGGTCAGGACAACTATCTCTAATCAAACCAAGAGGTGGTAACAACTGATCTTTTAACTATATATTTAAGCTTACCAATCCAACCCGCACAGAATACAGCTATGGCAATGTGAACAATGGTTAAAGCAAGCTGTCAATGAAACAATAACAGCGTCATTGAAAAAAGCTTCATATCTTCAAATTCCATTTCGCTAATAAATACTCATTGAATAGATTGCATAACGATTTAGACATAATCCTAAGGTTATAACCAAAGAAAAGCTTCATATATTCAAATTCCACTTTGCTAATAAATACTCATTGAATAGACTGCATGATGAATTAAACATAATCCAAAGGTAATAGTCAAAGATCCTATGTTCAACAAACATTTGCAGCAAGGAGTAATCAAGGCCAATATGAAACAAAAGTCTGCCACCAATCTATAAGTTGGTTATTTCAATCAAATGAATTTGCTTGAAATGTTGTAATTTGATTGATACTTTAACAAAAGCATTTATCTTTCAGCGTTTCACATAAAAGATTCAAAACCCAAGAATCAAAGAATCATGTCTTCCGAAGTTTCTAGTATTGTTTTACTTCTGAATAACTACTTGTCTATTTTCATATGGTGATTCCATCATTATGTAGAAGCATCAGGTGCATATCTTTCCTGAAGCCAGTATTACCATCCTTCCGCCAAGCAAAAGAATGATCTCTTCTGTTCTTCATTGACTTATTAACTTAGAAAGTAGAAAAAATAGATGACAAGGCAGTTAAAAGAAAATACTAAGCTTGAGTATCTGTAAAGAAGTGTTTGTAATAGTTCATATTCTTCTCTCCCCCACCCATTCCTTGGCATCCTCTTCCCACTGAATACATACCTATTTTAGCATCCAAGTATTCCTTTTCTTACCAAAAATAACAAAATGCCATTTGACATGTCCAAGAAGAGCACGCAACAACAACTCCACGATGCAAACGAAAACATAAACATAAACTTCAAACTACTTGCAACTCTCAAGAGCAACCATCTAAAAATTCCACAGTGATGCTAGATCATTTCTCTTTAGAAAACAAACTAAGAACCACATACATGTCTCTCTCTCTGCTCCAAAGTCGAGGCTTACAGTGAATTTTAGCTTAAGCCATTGAAAGGCGATCACTATTACAACAAAAAATGAGAATAAAAACAATGAATTGTATCTGGTTTTGGAACTACAATCACTACAAAAGCATACAAATCACAATCAAAGAGTTATCAAATTGCCAAATTCAGCAAACGCATAAGTGTGAAAAACGGTTACCGATTCACATACAAAGCATGCATAAGCATAAAAATTTAACGAAACCCCAAACAGCCCAAAAACACTTCCACACTAATAGAACAGTAAAAACCGCATTGCTAACCAGTAAGGACACAGTTTCAAACCACACCCCAAAAAAAAATACAATCTTGAACATACAAAAAAAGCCCCAAAACCACACGCTCACAGAGCTCAGTCAGTACTCTAAGAGCTGAATCAAACTCTCCAAAACCTAGGGTTTCGCAAAACAAGAAGAAGGGGAAAAAAAGGTGAAATTGGGAAGTGACGACATACGCTGATGAACTTCTGGTGCTGCTCGTCGGAGTAGCTGTCGGGCGGGGGAGGAGGTTCGCCGTGGCGGCGGCCGATGGAGGGGACGTGGATGATCTTGGCGAAGTAGTGGAGGTAGACGACGAGGGCGGCGCCGTGGGCGGCGGCGGCGAGGGAACCGACGATCATGAGCGCCCAGTCGAGGCGGTCGGCGCAGGCGAAGAGGCGCGAGAAGGGCACGGCGGCGGGCGGCGGCTCCATCTCCTCCGGCTCGTCGATCTCGTCCTCCACCTCCACCGCCTGCCCCGCCGCCCCCGCCCCCTCGGCGCTGGCGTCCAGGTACGGCGACGGCGACTCCGGCGGCTCCGACACCTCCGACACCGGCGTCAGCGGCTGTATGTGCGGCGGCGACCACCCGAACAGCCCCCGTGATATCATCATCTTCCCCGACCACACCCACTCCCCTAAACCCTAAACCTAATCCCCAAATCTCCCTCGATCTCTTCTCTTCTCTTCTCTTCTCTTCTTTTATCTCTCCGCTCAATTGCTCAATTCACAGCCAAAACCATAATCCCCAATGAAAAATTATATTTTTTTTCTTTTTTTGTTTTTTTGGGGTTTGTTTGTTCTGTGCTTTTTTTTTTTTTTTTTCGAGGGAACTAGAAAAGCACAGAACAAAAGAGGTCGTCGCAGGTGGGTGGGACTGGCTGAGTCAAAGAAGGCGGAGAGAGAGAGAGAGTGTGTGTGTGTGTGTTGTGTTGTGTTGTGTTTGTGTGGGAAGAGAGAGAGAGAGAAAAAGATTGACTCACCTGTGGTGACACACAGACGAACACAACAGCCAATCACAAAACAGGGATTATTATTAAATAAAGGAATAAAACAAATGTGTTTTTTTATTTATTTTTGGGTAATTTTTTAGTTTTGCCGTTGGGTTTAGGTTAACGGTCAAATGCCGGCGACGAATTTGTACAGTACAGCGGTGAGCGACCTGTACTGGACATGTTGTTTCCGTTTTGGGAAGCTTTTTTTTTTTTAATGATTTTTTAAGATTAAATTAAGGGCTTTTTTTACTATGCTCCATTTAATAATTTGTCAATATAACACTAAATAAGTGTGTAATAATAATAATAAAATATGTAATAATAATTCTTTTCTTCTCTCTTACATTTATTGATAGAGCACTAATAAGTATAAGGCTATCTCCAACCCAATACTCTAAAATACAGTACACAATATTCTAAAATAGAGTAAATGTCACTATCAAACAGTAATTCATTTCCAATTCAATACTCTATTTTCACTCTAAAAAAGAATATTCTCTTCATATTCTTATATATCTTTATTTTTTATTACTTTTTTATGCATTTTAAAAGTCAAGAAGATTAATATACTAATATTATAAATATTAAAAAAAACTTAAAAAAAGAAATAGAGTATGAATAGTGATACTTTATATTTGGAGTATCACTATTCATAACTCTAAAATAGAGTACTAAAATAGAATTGGATTGGAGTGCTCTAACTTTATTTTTTAGCTCTATTTACTTTAAAATTACTCTAAAATAGAGTGGGTTGGAGATGCTCTAAAGCATTATAGAATTAGCCTTAAAATTAAAAAAAAAAATTCGATTTGGATGACAATAATAATTTGGAGGTGTGGGTTTTTTTTGTTGGTAAATGTGTTGACAGCTGTAGGGAGAGATCGGGTTGAAATTACGTTTGAGTCCTTGAGTGGGTGATGCTGGAGCGTGACACGTGTCGGTTTCGTGCTGCTTTTGGTGAGGATAGAATTGAAAGGGCAAATATTAGAGGAAAATGGGTTTTGGAGCAGACATAATTGAGATTTGAGAGGGAAGGGGGGGCACAAGTTTTTTAGCTGCCAGTCCATTTGCTCTGTTTCCTCACAATTCATCTTCTTTTTTTCTTTTTTTTTCTCTTTTTATTTAAATATTGCATATTACAATACTTTTTTTCTTTTCCCCTTTTTTGTGTTGTGTCAGTATGAGCTGCTACCATTTGTTTATGATATTATTATATTGATGTGGCCAATGTGCAATTGTTTTGGTTTTTAATGTTTGTAAATCTACACCATCCAATGTTGTTGTTGTTATTCTTTTTGGTTAAAATTATCCAATGTTGTTTTGGTGCATAATAAAATAAAATATGTGGAATGGATGGAAACTAGTGGATTTTTGCTCATTATTGGTGCAAGTTCAAAACAAAATGCAAAGCTTTTTCTAATTTTCATTGTTCTTCTTAAGGTGGTGTTAGCTATATTTTATTCTTGAAAATAAGTTTGAGAGTTGAGAATTGAAAAAACACACATCTAAATTAATGGCAATATTGTGTGTTTAAGACTACGTAACAAATTGTCAAATTTTATTTTTCTGACATGAACAAATTGTCAATTGAATTTGAAGTTTTGGACCTCTCCTTTTTATTTTTAATGCAAAAGTTTTGGACTTCAAGTGGTATGTCTTGTTTTGTTTTTGGAAGCTTATATTATAATGGTATTTAGTACATCTTGCAATATTAATTTTATAGGAAATTAGGAATCATTCTTTGTTTGAATAATTTACTTTTCTAGGATACTGATATAATGAAAACAGTTTTCATTCGTGCAATGAATTAGAATCTGAAATGAGTTTTTACAAATATGAACGTTTTCATTTTTCACATTTAAATTTTTGGATTGACATTTTGTTCCCTCTTTTTGCCTTTAGGGTTGAAATTTAAATGTTATTTTTTAAAATGAAATTCAAACTATAATTAAGATTGAAAAATACTTAAAATTTACACACATAAATACTAAATTTTTAAAGTAATTGAGTAATTACTTACACATGATTTTGATTACTCAGTCAATTACCATAAATTACCACTATGTAAGTAATTGAATAACGATAGTATTTTTATATATTTTTCAAAAGATTAGGTATTTATTTGAATTAAATGTTAAAAATTAGGGTAATCTATACAAATGTCCCCTGATGTTGTGCTATCATTGCAAGTTACACCCTAATATTTTAAAACTAGCACTCATGCCCCCTGATGTTTGAAAACATTATGAGTTCATCCCTTCTACTTCATTTTTTTTTATAAAAATAGATGAAAGCAAGGGGTATGAAATAAAATTTTAAAAAATCAGGGTGCATTTTGAGAAAAGAAGACAACATAAAGGGGTGTTTGTGAAAATAATTATAAAATTAATTACTATAATTTTTTTAATTTTAAGACGTTTGATCTTAAAAAAATTGTACAGGTGCCACATATTATTGTTACCTTATTAATTCAATTATTTTTTATGGATTGTGACGGATGGGGCATACTTATAAGTATATAAAACTTTAGAGGGCAAAAATGACAGTTTTAAAACATTAGGGTGTAACTTGCAATAATAACACAACATCGGGGGACATTTGTATAGATAACCTGAAAAATTAATTATTCATTGCAATTTCTCGTAAATCCTCTATTTTTACTCTTCTTTTCTAATTATAATTGGTTTGATCTTTTATAAATTTGTATATTTCAATAGGCAAAATGGGTTGGCTTGTTCGAATATAATATTAGATTGTTATAGATATCTCAAGTATTAAGGTAAATACTTTTGCCCTAAGGGACGTAGTTCAGGCGGTAAGTAGCTAATATTTACAGCTGCATGTTTTTTCGTTCAATTTCTAGAGAGATAGGAGGAAAAATAAAAATTAATTTGGGCCTCAGCCCATCCTCTTACCTTTAAAAAAAAACAAAAAACAAAGGTAAATACTTTTAGTATATATTTTAATTAAGTACAAATGTATAACTATATGCATTAATAGCCTAATGCCTTTTTATGATATTTGGTGTGGTCGAAGGAAAGAAAACATGTGAGTTGAAAATTTGTTATTTTTTCTATTTTTCACTATTTCAAACTAATCACAAACTTGTAAAGTTGTAAGTATGTTTAAGTTTGCATCTATCCTTACAATATTAAAATGATTAAAATTAGTAGAATCAATAAGGATTATAATCCTTGTTTCTTTTTTATTTCCTGATCAAACAGTTTAATATATCATTATTTATCTATCTAATTTTAGGACTTATTGGTATATGGCCATTTTCAAGCCTATGTTTTTACAAATTGGCCCACACTTTTTAAATATTGAAAAAATAGTCACTAGTCCAATATTCTATTTACTAAAGAGACCAAAATATCATATCCTTCTTCCTTAGACCAAAATAGCCATTCTTGTTGCCACTTTTGAGATTTCTTAACTCTCTTTATTCCGATCAATAATCATGTTCTTTGCGGCCGCAAATTCTCTGTGCTCCATCATCCTTCGATTCCTTGGAACCTCGATCTGTCGCTTGTTTGGTTTTCCATGGTGCTAATCTCATCTTGCTCGTCGAACAAGCTCTGAGATTTGCTCTATAAATCTCTCTAATTCGCTTTGCTCTCTTCACCTTTATTTTTTCTTTCTTTTTTGGTTCCATCGAGAACTTTGACCTCAAAAAGAGTTACTAAAGAGAAGAGTTCTTTAATTTCTTCAAATTTTGGTATTTCTCAAGTTTGAGATAGAAGAGTGGGTCAAGGAGATGGTGGACTCATTCAAGTGCCTCAAGTGCCTCCACTTCGGGGAGCCTAGGGCTAATCTTCGACGCGAATGGGTCAGCGGTGTCATCCTCTCATACTCGCTCGGGATGAACATATAGTTTTTTGCGCTAATTGCATATTTTGAACGTTTCCTCATTGCATTGACAGTATATCCGGGTTTACCCGGATCTAAGGGGTGAAAATTTTACCAAAAATGTCAAGTAAGCGAATTGAATGGATATAATAATACTTATAAAAGCTAAACATTTGTGTAAGATAGGCTCATATATTGACTTATAATTCGTAAAAATCTTTTTTTTAAGAAAATAGCCAACTTTTTAATAAATGACGAAAATAGTCATGTTCTTAATAACATGAGCCATTGATTTTATATTTTTACCCTTAATTTTATAGTTTCTTAATTTTTTGAAACTTTGGTCATTTTCTTGAAATATAGATTAGAAAATGGTTAAACACCAAAAGACCTCTAAAATATTGATAATTTTTTATTTATTAAAACAATAGCCATTAAATAATTATGAAAATGAAGTTTACCATATATCTTATAGAATCATGATTATTTCTTTAATTTTTTAAAATATTAATTAAAATTTAAAAGATATTTTTCAAAATAGCCTATTTAACTAGTTTACTTATCATCAAAGAATATCATCGAACCAAGCCCACACAAGCCTATCACAGTTCATTTTAGTTGAAACGTTACGAAAAAAAATTATGGATATCATTTTATATATATATATATATATATATTTATACAATCCAAAATTAAAAAGGATACCAAATTATACATTTTAAAGTTGTGTGGACAAGTTCAATATCATAGTTTTTTAATTTATTTTTTATTTAAAAAAAAGGAATATTATCTAAATATCAAATATGTATAATTGTATTGAGTATTTGCGGAGCCGAAAGGTGGGACCTGCGTGAATGCTTGTGGGTCCCACGCAAATCCAGCTAACAACTACAAACCTATAAACGAGTGAAACACAGATAAGTTTTTAAGGCCATAAAGATAAGGCTCGACTTTCTTCTTCACACTCTTAACAGCTTAGCTTAGCTTTTGCTTTAGCTTTGCCATGGCTTCCCTTCAAAGCTCGCAGTACTTTCTCAACTCTTTCCCTCAGGTCAACAACACACACATTTCTCTTTTATTATTATTATTAATTTTTGTTTTGAATTTCTCTTTGTGTTTCTCTTTTAGTAATGTATAATATAAGATAGTGCAATTGAATTCTGGGTTTGGCTGTCTCAGTTGAAGAAGCACCAACAATGTGGCACTTTTCCATTCTCTAAAAGAAAACTCTCATGTCTTGTCAAGGCTCACCAATCACCCAACTCTTCCAATTGCTCTTCTTTTCAAGGTCTTTTTGTTGTTTACTTGTTTTTACATTGTCTTGTTTTATCTTAATGGTAGTAGTAATGGAAAATTTTGAAATTAATTGTTCCATGATATGTCACTTTATTCATAACTGGCCCGAATGAAAAATTCGGTTGTCAAGTCTATAAATGGGGCATAGTGTTAGAAAAGTATGCCTCTGAATTTGTCTCATTTTTATTGTATTAATGTCAGGTTCAGTTGAGAATTCATCCAAAGAGTTGATGACTTTAAATTTCATCAATTAGGAACTAAATGTCATGACAGTTTCTCTTTTGGGCATTGATAATGTTGTCATGATTAGGTTAAGCTACTTTTGAGCTCATTAGTGTGCTATCAAAAACACAATTCCAAAACGGTGTAAATTGATGAAGTAGTTTACCCAACATTAAAGTATCTTTTGTCCCCTTAATTCTCTTGTATTTGGATTTTAAATTAATTTATAGGCAATGAACATCTTGAATATGTTCCATAAAATGGTTTGAGGGTATGGATACATTTTTGTAAGGATTAATTTAATTGCTGAGGTGTTGTTTCAATGCCTAGGCAATGAAATACTCGACGATTTCGTTCCAAACTTATTACTCCATTACTTTTGATCAATTAAATTTTGCGTTGTTCAGATTGTTTGGTAAAAGTTGATTGCATTATGAATAGTTGTTCCTAAGTCAATTCTGTTTCTTTTAATCTATATTTTATCTTTGGCAGATAGACCCGGGAGACGCCATGTACTTGCTGCCAGCATAATTGCCTCGTGGGTTTCGCTGCTTAATCGAAATTCTGCAGCATGTAAGTATTTTGTACTTAGCCCCATAAGCAGAGACAATGTTACTTGATTATCATAATAACTGAAATACAATGTTGCTTCTTGTTTCTGAGTTTGTTTTTGAAGATAAGTATAATTCGAGTAGTGATGGACTTGGTGTCATGAGTTTGTTTCCTTTTCCATTCTCACGGCTGATATCCTAAGAACACACCCTTGATATGGCTCAGTTGCTGCAGAAAATAAAAAGGGATTTCTTTCCGTAACGGACAAGAAAGACGGATACTCATTTCTCTATCCATTTGGATGGCAGGTGCGCTCGCGTGTAACTGTGTTATCATACTTAATCATCTTTTTATTTCTTAATTACCGTGTTTCTTCATGTTTGTGGCTTATCGATTTTCTGTACAGGAAGTAGTCATAGAAGGTCAAGACAAGGTATTCAAAGATGTAATCGAACCGTTAGAAAGCGTTAGTGTAAATGTGATCCCAACAAGCAAGCAAGACATTCGAGACTTCGGGCCTCCAGATCAGGTTTGTCTATGATCTGCACCAATGGCACGTTGAGTATAATGAAGCGGAGAACATTAATGCCATTTCAACAATGACAGGTTGCGGAAACTTTGATAAAGAAGGTTCTTGCTCCTGCTAATCAGAAAACAAAGCTAGTCGAGGCAAAAGAGGTTAAATCCCTACATGTCCTTGTTCATTAAACGCCCCAATAGAATTCACCTTATTTTTTTCAAATGACATTGTTGTAGGTTTGTGGATATTTCTCGAAGCAAAATATACCATCTTCTTTTGTCGTTTGCATGCTTAAATCCCATGTTAGTTTTCAAATGGGAGGTTGAAGCATTTGTTGATTTATCGTCTTGTCTATTTTTCGAACAGAATGATATTGATGGGAGAGCGTACTACACGTTCGAGTTCATTGCTCAAGCTCCGAACTATAAACGCCATGCGCTCAGTGTGATCACTATTGGCAATGGTATGAACAGCTTGATCACAAAAGCAGAAACAAAAATGGCGCACCATAAAATATTAATTGCTAAATACTAATTGGCACTTGAATTGCAGGCAATTTTTACACTTTGACCACTGGGGCAAATGAGAGGAGGTGGGAGAAGATGAAAGACAAGTTACAAACTGTCATTGAATCCTTCAAACTTTTCAGTGTCTGATATCAAGACAAAGGAGTATCCAAGTTTTTGACTACGGTTTCGATGTTCATTTTCAAATTCGACGTCACGGCCATCTATTATGTTTGATTTGTGTTCTTTATCAATTTGTTCTTTCTCTGTCTTCTCTCTCTTTGGTTGGCGCAGAAAGTGAATTTGCTCGAGTAACATGTAGATTATCTTGTATCAGTATATCCAACATCGATGTAGAGTAAAGCATTTTGGCCTTTGCCAATTATTAAGGGTGATTCTTTTTTAAGAAATTATAGTAAAGATTGCTTCTTTGACCAATCGGGTATTTGCATTTTTTTTTAATTAATGAAAAAGGAGAATAGGATATTTACACAATTTTTTACGATACATGTAACCCAGCACAAGTTTGTACAATACATGTAACCCAGCACAAGTTTGTACAATACATGTAACCCAACTTCTTACAACAACAAAAATTTAAGTTTATGATCTTGGCTCACTATTTCATTCATCTATTACCATTTCAACCATCAACAAGTTCTCGAATAAAATTTCAAAAGCAGCTATTCTGACCATTCACCAAGAAAATGAAACAGGTCTACCAAATTGCAAAAGATGTTGATCAACGAAAATAGGAATCACAAAAAATAAAATCCTAATCCATATTTCATTGTCAACCATGAAAATAGAACAATCTTCAATACATACTGAACAAAAAACAGAATAGGAGTTCTAACACGGCACATTCCTCCTAACAAAACTGTGACAGTAAGCAAAAAAAAAAAAAATAGAAAACTAACTCGCTCAAAACAGATGATTTAACTTAGATGATTCCGATCTTGTTTGCCACATCCAAAGCGTCGTAGTCGGGTGTTAGCCTAACATATGCCTTCTTCGTGCCATCGGGCCTACGTATGAAACGAAAACATTTAGCAAGAGCAAAAACATTTTGCATTTCTCGACGGAGCATTTCAACACAAACAGCGTTACCTGATCAAAGTGTTCACTTTCTTGGTCTGAATGTCGTACATCTTCTTCACGGCATCCTTGATCTTCTTCTTGTCGGCGCGGATGTCGACGATGAAAACCAAGGTGTTGTTGTCCTCGATCTTCTTCATGGCAGACTCGGTGGTCAAGGGATACTTGAGGATCTGGTAGTGGTCCAACTTATGCCTCGGCGGCGCACTGATGCGAGGATACTTGGGGTTCCTCTCCTTCTTCAAGGTCTTGGGGCGGTGGAAGGTGACCGATGTACGGATCTTCTTGGCCTTCTTCTTGAAGGTCGGCCCGGATTTCACCGCCTTGGCAGTCTTCAAGGCCTGAGCCTTAGGGTCCGACTTTTTCGTGCTGTCGCCTGCGTGAATGCTAAGGTTTTAAATCTAGGCGACATAGACATCCATTTAAAAATACAATAAATAGGACAAACAACCATTGATTACCAAGTCATTTGAACAATTTTACTAAAATGAGGATTTTTATCAGAGAGCTGAAACAACGCAAAGACAAAATGCTAGGCAGCTTCAAGCTCAATTTACATTACAATATTCGAAAACCTACACCACAAACTGAAGAGAATTTTTTTTTTTTCATATAGGTTATTGTAATCCAAACAATTAAGTCAGTTTACAAATTCAAAAGTTGGAAAGGTAGTAATTACAAAAAGCCATGAAAACTACAATCAATATATTTTCCACTTAAATTGGTTCAAAAAAAATATTCTCTCATTAAACTGAAAAAAACCCCTAATAATCGAATGACCAAAACATGATAATTGCCCTCTGAAGGCAACACCAAAATATGCTAAAAACAGTATCTTTACCAAAAAAAAATAATAATAAAAGCAAATATAAACGCGTACCTTTAGGAGCCATTGCTCAAAACTCTGAATTCAAGCACTTCAATCCTGGCGGAATCAATCGAACAATTAGCCAAACAAACAAATGATCGATCGATCGATCTTCACAAATATTGAAAGTAAAAATCAGCAAAATCGCACAGTTCTGAGAGTGGTTTCAGATTTCCATTTGGCTATACGTTGGAAGATCAGAAATGGCAGAGAGAGAGACGAACCTGTAACCTGTTGGAGCTGCGGCCGAAGTTAGGGTTTTGAGGAGCGAGTTATAAGTTTGTTTTATAAATGGAGAAGTGTTTATTGGACTGGATGGATTCCAAACGATATTGGGCCCCTAAACGCAGGCCCTCTTTTGCACGTTATGTATTAGAGAAAATTTGACACAAGTTTACGACTTATACTATTATTACATGACTATTATTATATATCATGTCGCTTTTTTTTTATACAGATGCTATAATCGATGAAAAAATAATAAAGTATATTTTTATTCAATTTTTAAAAAATTTTGATATTTTTATTATTTTGAATAATTAAGATGTTAAACTTATCATTTAATATAAATACAAGGGTTTTTTTAAAATTTTTAAAAACTTAAAAAATAAAAATAAAAGCTTAGAATAAATAAAATAAATAAAAAATAGCTACGGTAAAAAAAATATATACGACAATGGGTGTCAAAAGATTGAGAAAAATATTCTGAATCCAACCGTGCCAAGAATTTTTTTTCGATATTATTACGTTAAAAAAATAGCTGTTGAAACGATTGAAACAAAAAAATAAAAAAGGAAGAGAGAATTTGCAAAAAAGCCCTCCAAAATTTATAAATTTACAAAAAAAATCTCCTTAAATTTGCGAAAAAGCCCTATAATTTTTTTTAAAAACCCCTAAAATTGGCCTTTAAATGTAATTTTTTAAAGAAAAAAGTAAAAAAGTATAAATAAATAAATAGAGAACACTACGTGTCATTCGCAGGGGACGCCACGCGTCGTCCCTGGTGAGGCATTTTTTGGCTTGTGGGGAGAGGTTGTGGAGAAACGAAAGGGTGGCGGTGTGAAGAGAAAAAAAAAAGGGCACAAAAAGACAAAATAACTTTACCACCAAATGAATAGTGCAATTATCTCTAAATGAACAGTAAACCTACTGAGCTTTATTATATAGTTATAGATTAATATATTATTATGTTACTCTCCTTTTTTTCTTTGCCTTTCTTATTTATAAAAAAATAATAATAATAATGCGGTTAAATTCATTACTAAAAAGTCACATTAATTGTAAACTTTTTCTTAAAGTGGCATTTTTCAAAACATATTATCCAGAAGTGTCATTTTTCAAAACTTTCCGTAATATTAAGCTTGTATAATATTAATTTGGGAAACTGTTAGTAAATAGTCAAAAAAAAATTATGTTATTAGATGATAGCTCATATTTCAAAAAATTAAAAAAATTGTCATGTACATAAAATATTGCACATTTGTAAATATTTGTAAGATATTTTGTAACACTTTAACTTTTACTCATTATTTTTTGAAGTGTTAAACAATATCTTTTAAATATTTACAGATGCGTAAATATTTATTTGATATTTTTTGTTACTAAATTCTTTACCGTGACTATTTTTTTAAATTCTTTGAAACATGGGCTATCATTTAAAAGACACATTTAATTTTGGCTTGTTTTTGCAACTCACCCTATTAATTTTGAAAGATTGCAAAATAAACTCATTCTAACTGTCATTTAATAATCTATACCTCAAATAATATACTCTCTTACGCATACAGTGCAAATAGTGGCATTGACCGTATTTTTTTTTTATTTTTTAAGTGGCATTTGTGATTTTTCGAAATTTCCCGTAAAACTAATTTTTAGGTTTTTTCCCCCTTATTCTGCATTGCAGTATGTAGCTTTCCGATTCCTATTATAATTGTGCTATATATATATATATATATATGCATATATATTTCCAACTCAATCTTCGATCTGTGTGTGGAAATTGAAAATAGAGGATGGACTTGTTCACTCCTGTAGTTTGCGATCGTCGTTGGTTTCTCTGTGTTTCTTTAGTTTTAGGGCAAAGAATCTTTGCTACAGACCCGGTGGTGTTACCAACAAAACATGGCCGATGATGAGAAGAACATTACGAAGAAACCACGAGTCATTGGCAACCACTACCACACGGCGACACTCCCCGACCATCGATTGTCGGAGATATAGATTCGACTCCCCGACTCTCGCCATGCGATCCGATGCACCGCCGTGTGCAAGAGCTGGCGCTCGCTCGTCTCCGAACCGCACTTCGCGGACGCACCGCATTGCCTCAAACATCACTCGTGTTTCAGAGCTACGATTGCCCCGATACGTATTGGGCATCCATCGACCCCAGATTTTATCACATAGCATTCGCTGCGGATAATGATGAGAAGGTCGAATTCGCCCGAGCACAGTCTTCTTATCTGAGTTTTCTGCCATGGGAAGGTGTCGCTATACGGGCATCGTGCCAGGACTTGCTGCTGCTCTCCCGACCTAATCATGACGGCGACACCAGTAATTTGTTGTTCTACATCTGCAACCCGATGATGAAAGCTTGGCACGCCCTCCCTGAGCCTCCCCGTGGGATTACGTGGCTTCTCCGATGCGGGTTGGTTTTCAGGAATGACAAACAAGTTGGTTACGATGTGGTATTGTTTTGTCACACAACCAACTACGGTTTCGATTTCGCTGCGGGCGTCGACAGAGATCGTTTGCAGATGACTGTTTTTTGTTCGCAGACTGCACGGTGGACCCCGCTGGCTGTGGTTCTGCCTCCTTCACCGATGACGTGGTGGAGGGACATGTCTCTATGCGCTCGTCTTTCTAATAAGGCCATTGCTTGCGACGGTCTTCTACGATATCACTGTGGTTGTGTTTAAGTGTGTGTGTGTGTGTTTTTTTTTTCCCTTTAATTTTATGCTAGAACTATTTGTGTATCTATTCATTATTAATTTGTTGTTTTCTAATGCTAACAAATTCAATATCTGTTATGTTGATGGAAAAGGCTGTCAATTCACTTTTATGTACCATCTATTTGGATGTTCGCCCATTATGAAAGCAATTCTTTTCACTTCCCTCTAGCTAAGAACTACAAACCTATAAACGAGTGTCAACAAGTGAAACACAGATAAGTGGGCATAGTGTGAGAAAATTTTGCCTCTGAATTTATCTCATTTTTATTGTATTAATGTCAGGTTCAGTTGAGAATTCATCCAAAAAGTTGACTTTAAATTTCATCAATTAAGAGCTAAATGTCGTGACAGTTTCTCTTTTGGGCATTGATTATGCTGTCATGATTTGGTTAAGCTACTTATGAGCTCATTAGTGTGCTATCAAAAACACAATTCCTTTGGTGTAAAATGAGATCAGGTTTGTAAATGATGTGCACCACTGCCACGTTTAGCATAATCTAGCGGAGGATAATAATGCCATTTTAACAATGACAGGTTGCGGAAACTTTGATAAAGAAGGTTCTTGCTCCTGCTAATCAGAAACAAAGCTAGTTGAGGCAAAACAGGTTCAATCCTTACATGTTCATGTAGTAGGTTTGTGGATATTTCTCCAAGCAAAATATTCCATCTTCTTTTGTCGTTTGCATATATTTTTCTTGCGTAAATGCCATGTCAGTTATCAAATGGGAGGTCGGAGCAGCTGGTTATTTATTGTCTCGTCTATTTTTCGAACCAAATGATATTGATGGGAGAGCGTACTACTACATGTTCGAGTTCATTGCTCAAGCTTCGAACTATACGCACCATGCGCTCAGTGCGATCACTATAGGCAACGGTATGACGAGCTTGGTCACAAAAGCAGAAACAAAAATAGCGCGCTGTGATATTAACTGCGAAATACCAATTGGCACTATGAATTGCAGGCAATTTTACACTTCGACCACTGGGGCAAATGAGAGGAGGTTGGAGAAGATGAAAGACAAGTTATATGCTGTCATTGAATCTTTCAAGCTTTCCAGTGTCTGATATCGGTTTATATTCGAATTCTCTGGAATTCCTCCAAGGAGTATCCAAGTTTTTTTATTGTGACCAACAGTTGTTCATTTTTAAATACGATGTCCCGGCTATCAAGTCTGTTTGATTTGTGTTATTTATCAATTTGTAACTGTGGCTTCTTTCTTTCTTTCTTTCTTTCATTCATTCTCTCTCTTTGATTGGGGCAGGAATTGCATTTGCTCGAGTAGCCCTGTAGATTATCTTATATCAGTATATCCATGTAGGGGAAGCAGTTTGGCCTTTGCTAGTTAATGATATGAGCTACAACAAACACAAGTGGCCTTTACTCCAATATTGTTTTTTTTTTTTTTTGAGAAATTATTGTAGAAAAGTCGCATTTTTGGTTGACAACTCATAATTACCACAATGAAAGCGATTCAATCACTTGAGTATTATTTTATAAATTTTGAAAAATTGAGTATTTATTCGAAGGATTAGTGTTAAAAATTGAATATTTACAATAATTTTTCTGAAAGAACATTAAGAAATAAAATTGGGGACATTTTCTAATAGACATGTAACCCAACTTCCCTGAATAATTACCATCTTGGCAAAGTGCCTACTTTAATCTCTCGCTGACTATTCCATTCAGCTATTACCATTTCAACCATCAAGAAGTCCTTGAATAGAACTTCAAAAGCAGCTAATGAAACAATGAAACAGGCCTACCTTCAGACGCAGTACTCAGATTGCAAAAGCAGATAGGGATGTTGAATAAAAAAAAAATAGCAATAGCAACAACAACAAATAAAATCCTAATCCATATTTCATTGTGGACCATGAAAATAGAACAATACAAAATATTTCTACCGCGGCACATTCCTCCTAACAAAACTGTGACAGTAAGAAAAGAATTAACTCGCTCTAAACAGACAATTTAGCTTACTAGATGATTCCGATCTTGTTTGCCACATCCAAAGCATCGTAGTCGGGTGTTAGCCTAACATATGCCTTCTTTGTGCCATCGGGCCTGCGTATAAGAAGAGAACATTTAGCACAAGAGCAAAAAATTGGCATTTGTCGACAAAGCATTTCAACACAAACAACGTTACCTGATCAAAGTGTTCACTTTCTTGGTCTGAATGTCGTACATCTTCTTCACGGCATCCTTGATCTTCTTCTTGTCGGCGCGGATGTCGACGATGAAAACCAAGGTGTTGTTGTCCTCGATCTTCTTCATGGCAGACTCGGTGGTCAAGGGATACTTGAGGATCTGGTAGTGGTCCAACTTATGCCTCGGCGGCGCACTGATGCGAGGATACTTGGGGTTCCTCTCCTTCTTCAAGGTCTTGGGGCGGTGGAAGGTGACCGATGTACGGATCTTCTTGGCCTTCTTCTTGAAGGTCGGACCGGATTTCACCGCCTTGGCAGTCTTCAAGGCCTGAGCCTTTGGGTCCGACTTTTTCGTGCTGTCGCCTGCGTGAATGCTAAGGTTTTAAATCTAGGCGACATAGACATCCATTTAAAAATAAAATAAATAGGACAAACAACCATTGATTACCAAGTCATTTGAACAATTATACTAAAATGAGGATTTTATCAGAGAGCTAAAACAATGTCTACCATGTTATCCTTGAGCCAAAAAAAAAGAAAAAAGAAGCAGCTTCAAGCTCAACTTACATTACAAGATTCGAAAACCCAAACCATAAACTGAAGAGTTTTTTTTTAGTTCATATATACCTTATTGTAATCCAAACATTTACGTCAGTTTAAGCAACGAACCAAGAGGTAACTACAAAAAGCCATGAAAACTACAATCCCTATTTTCCCCTTAAACTGGAAAAACCCTAATAATCCATTATTGATTAAAAATTAGCCTCTTAAGCTCGAAGGGCAAGACCAAAATATGCTGAAGACTGTATTTTTACCAAAAAATGTATTCAATATTCACAGGCAAAACGCAAAAATAAATCAAGCATTCGGCAGAGTTAATCAAAATCTTTTAGCACAAAAAACAAACAGGAATAAAAAGGGCAAACCCATCGACCAGAGGGTTTCGATTACAAATACAAAAACAATTTCGGATTTTTGTTCATAAAAAAATTTGCAAAAAGAAAAAAAGTCAAATATAAACGCGTACCTTTAGGAGCCATTGCTCAAAACTCTGAGTTCAAGCACTTCAAACCTGCCGAAATCAATTGAACGATCAGCCAAACAAGCAAATGATCGATCGAATATTGAGAGTAAAATCAGCGAAATAGCACAGTTCTGAGCCTGGTTTCAGATTCCCATTTGGCTATACTTTCGAAGATCAGAATTGGCAGAGAGGGAAAGACGAACCTGTTGGAGCTGCGGCCGAAGTGAGGGGTTTTTTTAGAAGCGAGTAATAAGTTTGGGAAATTTAGAAAAATGCCACTTTTGAATGGCTTGTTTTGAAATGAGACTTCACAAAAAATATTTGTGATACACTTTTTATTAGTGAATTTGGCTCAATTGTTCTCTTTTTTTTTTTTTTATAAATGATGGAGACATAAAGGGAGAAAGATAGAAAATATAGTAATTTGATAATAAAAAAAATTAACATGACATATATTAATAGTGGCATAGGTTACAAACTTAAATGTATAAGATCAAATTTTCAAGTAAAAATTAGAAATATTCACCAGGGGTTATCACATTTTGGTCCATCCACTTGAAAATGTCTTTTTTTAAAGGGAAATTCTCTATTTTTTTCTTTTCTGTGCTAGATAAAGATTTTTTATCGTTAAATTTACCTACCTCACATCTTGAAAAGGTAAATTTAATATTTTAGAATCGTGTACTTTAAAACAAAAAAACAAAAACAAAAAAAAACATTTGTGAAATTTTCTAAATAGGTCATTTTGCCCCCCAGTTCAATTTTAACTGAATTGGATACCTGTCAAACAGAAGAAACCATTACTTGTGTATTTATATGTGAAATTACGTCCATACCTTTAAATAAAACAATTTTGTATTTATAATTCAACATAAATCTACTAAAAAAAAAAACCTTCTTCGTCTAACACCCACAATCTAGGTCAGAATTGTACAAAAATAAACCAAAAAAAAATATACAAGAATAAATAAGCCAAAGGCTCGTAAATCAATTAGCAGTGCATGTGATGCACATTAAAACTTCTGCCATATCCCATCTTGATTTCTTCTATCCCTTTTCGCAAGTTTATGACTTTTGTGATTTTGTTTTTTTGTTTAAATCTATCATTATTCTATACTAGAAAATTGAGTAAATAGCTATTTTTTATTGGTGTTTTAAAAAAATAATTAATATTTCAATTAATTAAAAAATTAATAATTTTTTAACTATATCACGTGCATTTATTTATATATTTTAATTTTTTTTGTATTAATGATTAATAATTAAATTTTGAAATTTTTTTATTTCTTTAAAATATGAACTAAGAAATGACCTTTTTATATTCACCAAATCTATAACAGAAAAGTATTTTATTTTCTGTACATCATCTTTTTTTTTTTTTTTTTGACGCGTGGAAATGAGCTATGTGTCTAATTCACAGACTGTTTGGTATAGAAGCTATCATATTCCTTGACTAAACCTTCTTATGTTGTGATACTACGTTTTAATAATGATCCACCTTAAATGCCATTAATAAACAATAAAATGTTAATATCATATTTATAGTGCTTTTATTTTTCCTTCCCGAAGTCTAATGCATAGCTTTAAAGTGAGTGACATCTTGTGGCTTTAAGCCTTTAACTAGAAGTTTTCTATTCGTTGAAGCTTTTTAAAAATTATAACCAACCTAACTCTAAAAATAGATTTTATCTACAAAGAGCTAAAATTTGCTTTTGAAAAAAAATTAATAATGTTACACAATCAGAAATTTTGACAAGAAAATAGTCAAAATATTGTGACTTTTCACTGATTTGATTATAAAATATATTTATCAGATGCAATTGTAATTTGTATATATTGTATAACATTTCTCTTTAAAAAAGAAAACATACAAATAGAGAGCCCCTGAAATTCAAAATGCAGTTGGTCAACAGGGAATCCAGAATCAACTGACTAGTTGCTTTGAAGAAAGGGTTTTAAGGTTTAGAAATTGAAAAAGTTTTTGTTTTATATTCCCTAGACTGCCCTTGTTGTTAGAAAACAAATCCATTGGAAAACAGAAATATATACAAGAGAAGTTCACTTGCATAGTTGCATATGACTATTATTATATTTATATCCTTAGCTTCCAGATTTCATTTTAAAACAGAATACAGAACCAACGCAGATGGCCGCAGGAGTTTAATGAAGCAAAAATAATATAAATAAATAAAGAAATACAACAAAAACAAATGCATAATACAGTAGTCTTAAATGATCTATAGGTACCCGAAACCGAAACACACACACACAAAGAAAAAAAAAGTAAATAAATCAAATCTCAAATCAGTTTATTAATCTCTTTTTTCTTTTTATCTTAATCCCTAAATAATATACACTACAGACATTTTATCAAGTGCTTGTATGAACCAATATGTTGCGTCTATTGTATTACTTATCAAATAATGAAACACGTAAAACTTTTATATATATATATATATGTGTGTGTGTGTGTGTGTTGAGAGACATATCAGCTCTAACGTATATTTAAAATTTATAAACTGCGCGGTTAACTTTGTATACCAAAATCTTGTCTTGTATTAATTTATTTATTTATTCATGAATTTATTTATGAGTTGGGTTATTTTAATTTTTATTAGTAAAATGCTAGGCTGGCATGGCCTGCCCACCAACTAGCGCTTTAATTGCATTCAAGATGTGAAAAAAGAAACAGCAAAAGCACAAGTTCAGTTAAGTCAGTTGCCCCAACTTCCCAAAAAACCCCCCCAAATTCACATTATTATTATTATTATTATTTTTTAATCTTTCACAACTTTTTAACCTCTCTCACTCTCTCTCTCTCTCTCTCTCTCTCTATTGAAAGCACTTTAAAGCAATTTAGTTGGTCCATTTACAGTCCCATGAGATAGAGAGACCACTCCTCTTGGAAACTGCAGCTTCAACTATGATTCCTCCCACTTCTTAACTTCCCTTTTCCCATTCCCCAAATCTCTCTCTTTTTCTAACTTATCACACATTTCATTCCATTGTTGCTTGTCTTTGAGTTTGTGTTTATGCAAAGATGGCTGATCTGAATTGTAGACACGATATTGCCTTAACTCTTTGCGTTTTGCACGTCACATTCACTGTGGCCTCTTCTTCTTTTGTTCCTCAGGACAGGCTTTTCATCGACTGTGGCGGGAGTGAGCCACTGGAGCTCGACGATGGCCGGGTTTTCGAGCCCGATTCGTGGAATCAAAACGTCGTCGTGTCAGCAAATTCTGCCGTGGTGGATTCAGGCAACCAAACGGTTGGCCCAAACGGCTTGAGTTTCTACAATTCGGCTCGGGTTTTCGCAGAAACCGCGGTCTACAACATCGCCACGGAGCAGAGTTTTGGTCAACACTGGGTGAGATTGCATTTCTATCCCATAGAGAATCCTCATTATGACTTGAGATCTGCTGTGTTCTCGGTTGTGGCCAATGGGATTACGCTTCTGCACCGGTTTTCGCTCTCGAAAATCGGAAACGTCACGTTTGTCGCCAAGGAATACGTCGTTGTTTCGGAGCGAAAAAACCCGAAAAGCGTGGTGATAAAGCTGTTTCCGTGGAGTGGCTCAATTGCGTTTGTCAATGGCATTGAGGTTGTCTCAGTGCCCAACAGGCAATTCCCTTCAAGTGCAATGCCAATTCCAATAGGGACTGAAGTTGAAATTCCTAATGACATAGCTTTTGAGACGCTTTATAGAGTGAACATGGGTGGTCCTCTTATAACCCCTAAGAATGGCTCAATTTGGAGGACTTGGGAACCAGATTTGCCTTATCTTCTCAACCCTGTTTGTGCAAGGAATGTCACCGGAAACCCGAGCTTGGTGAAGTTCCCGGAAGGCGCCTCGCCTGAGATCGCTCCGAATTGGGTTTACGCCACCGCGCAGGAGATGGCCGACGCGAATGTGAGCCGACAGAAGTTTAACATCTCGTGGGAATTCGAGGTTCAAAGCGGCTTCTCGTACCTTGTTAGAATGCATTTTTGCGACATTGTGAGCGTGGCGCTCGGAAGCCTGGTTTTCAATGTGTATGTCAATGAGCAATATGCTTTGGACACTTTTGACATCTCAAGCAGAACAAACATGGAACTATCCGCGGCCTATTTCGCAGACTTTGTCGCGAATCTCACGAGCGGGTCGGGTGGTCGGATTCTAGTCCAAGTCGGCCCTTCGGATTTAGGAGGCTTCCAATCCAATGCCATCTTGAATGGTTTAGAGATCATGAAAATGAGCAATGGCATTGGAAGTTTAGATGGGAATTTGCCAACTGATGACTTTGATTCCAAGTCTTCAAACAAGAAAAAATGGTCAGTCCTTGCAGTCACTTCAGCTTCAATAGGTTTGGTAGTTTTGGTACTAATTATAGCAGCCTTGTTCTTCTTTTTCTTTGGCAATCGGCGAAAAACCGGTGCAAAGAAGCCGAAGCGCCAATTCTCGTCGTGGCTTTCGGCTCCTACCTCCAACATAGGCCTCTCTGACTCCAAGCTCTCCGTCGGTAGCTCTGCCTTGACGGTGCACTCGCTTGGCCTAGGACGGATCCTATCCTTCTCGGAGATTCGCGAAGCGACGAGGAACTTCGACGAGAGCTTAGTCCTCGGCGTGGGAGGGTTCGGGAAAGTCTACAAGGGCGTACTGGAAAACGGCAATGTGGTGGCGGTGAAGCGCGGGAACCCGAGATCCCAACAAGGACTAACCGAATTCCGGACCGAAATTCAGATGCTGTCCAAGCTCCGCCACAGGCACTTGGTCTCCCTCATCGGATACTGCGAAGAGCTCAACGAGATGATCCTCGTCTACGAGTACATGGCCGGCGGGCCGCTCCGGAAACACCTCTACGGGTCCTCCGACCTCCCTCCGCTGAGCTGGAAGCAGCGGCTGGATATCTGCATCGGCGCCGCGAAAGGGCTGCACTACCTCCACACGGGCGCGGCGGACGTGATCATACACCGCGACGTCAAGACGACGAACATTCTACTCGACGAAAACCTCGCCGCAAAGGTGGCCGATTTCGGGCTCTCCAAACTAGGCCCCACCCTGGACCAGACTCACGTCAGCACCGCGGTGAAAGGCAGCTTCGGGTACCTCGATCCCGAGTACTACCGGAGGCAGCGGCTGACCGAGAAGTCCGATGTTTACTCGTTCGGGGTGGTGCTCATGGAAATTCTCTGCGCTCGGCCCGCCATAAACCCCGCGCTGCCGAGAGAGCAGGTCAACATAGCCGAGTGGGCGATGAGTTGGCAGAGAAGAGGGAAGCTGGAGAAGGTGATCGACCCGTGGCTGGCTGGGACGATCAACGCCGAGTCGCTACGCAAGTTCGCGGAGACGGCGGAGAAGTGCCTGGCCGAGCATGGCGCGGAGAGGCCCGCAATGGGCGACGTGCTGTGGAACTTGGAGTACGCGCTGCAGCTGCACGAGGCCTCGGCGGCGGCGTCGGCGGAGAGCAGCGCCGTTTGCATTCACGGGCTTCTTCCGGAGTGGGGTCCCGGGGCGGAGAGTGGCGGCGGCGAGGCTGCGGACGGGGCGAGTGACCGCGCATCGGACGCGACGTCGAGCGCGGTGTTCTCGCAGTTGATGGATCCGAAGGGAAGATAGAGAGGGATTTTTTTTTTTGGGAATTATATCGAGTTTGTTTTTGTTTTGTTTTTTTTTTGCTGGGAATTATACTGAGTTTTAATTT
Source organism: Boehmeria nivea var. tenacissima (assembly GCA_018132145.1). Taxonomy (NCBI): domain Eukaryota; kingdom Viridiplantae; phylum Streptophyta; class Magnoliopsida; order Rosales; family Urticaceae; genus Boehmeria; species Boehmeria nivea. The sequence continues at coordinate 10,139,180 of CM030875.1, read as the reverse complement.
ACTCATTGTCATAGAGAATGTTATTGTTGTTGCTGTTGTTGTTTGAGTTTTAGTCCTTGTAGTTGTATGATTTATAAGTTATAGCTACAGGTGAGAGTTGAAATCAAGGTCATTAGGCTTTACACTGAAAAAAAAAAAAAGAAAAAGGAAATATACTTTAGTCGAGTTAGTTACAGTGGTTGGATTTTCTTCTCTTTTTTTTTTTTTTCCTCAGATTAATGGTTGTCATTTTGTTCGGATAATAGTGCAAAGAAAACATGGAGATATTAGAGAGTCTCATACTGGTTTTGATGATTAATTGATTATTCTGTTCTTCTCTCATGAGTCAACCTTCAAGTTAGAATTGAAAATTTTAAGCGAAACAAAGATTATATATTCATTTCTCCAGATTCAGCTATGGTACCTTAACTTTTAGATGTTTTAATTGGGTATTGTTGGAGGGTGGAATCCGCGAGCCACGTGGCAAATTCAACATACCCGAATGAGATAAAGGCAAGCGGACCTGAGTACGTTCGAATGAGCTTGGGACGAGCAAGTCTGAACATGTCTGAACAGGCTTGGATGAGTAGGTACGAGCGTGTCCGAGCATGGTTGAGGATGGGCACATCCAAGCAAGGTCAAGAGCACGTCCATGTAGGGTCGAGACGTGTAGGTCCGAGTAGGATCGAGGCAAGCAGAACAACCCGATAGGCTTGGACGAGCCGGTTCGAGAAAGGTCGAGACGAGCCTGTCAAGGACGTTAGAGTAGGGTCGAGGCAAGCAAGTCTGAGCATGACGAGTAGGGATGCGTCGAGTTAGTTCGAATGAGCTGAAATGACGCCTAAAAGGTTATGGTGGTCTTAACACATGCGTATCGGGTACAGTCGAGCACTGTGGTATCCGTACCTACAGCCGACAATTGTATATATCATAAGGATGCGCCCACCACTATAAGCAGGAGGTCGCTCATTCACGAACTCTGAGTACTTGCAGGTAGGACAACACAACATGAAGTACGCTCGAGTATAATGACTCCTAGGTCGCCACGTGCCGTTGAAGGTAGGACCGTGCCCACTTGCCCGACAAACAAACCCGACTTGTTGTAACTTTTAGTAAAATAATTATAGCTAAATGGCCTAATAGAACTTGTTTAAGAACATGTTCACAACTTTCGTTTTTAAGGTGAATAGTCCAATTATATATATATATATATATATAGACAATTTATTATAGTCAATTGATAAAATATCAACTATTTTTAATTGATATTTTGTCTATATTTTAAAGACAAATCATTCGCCTACTAAAAAAAATTGTGGGCATTTTTTTTTAATATGATATAAAAAATAGACTAATTATTAACAATAACATAGGTTTTACGTAGGCAAATGTAATTACTAATTCCAATTTATACGTTTAAACAAAAACAAAAATTATTAAGTAAATAGTTATTTTTAGATGATTTTTTAAGAAAATACCCAACGTTTTTATTAATTAAGGAAATAGTTATTTTCTCAATTATATGATGGTATGATGTTATCTTTATATTTTTAGTTTTTTTAAGGACTTAATGACTAGTTTCTTAATTTTAGAAAACGTTAACTATTTTCTTAAAACATGAATTAGAAAATTGTTAAATACCAAATAAACTCGAGAAAAAAAAAAGAAAGAGAAGAACTAAAGAATAATATAATCAAGGTTGTTGATTTTACTATCCAATAATTTGTTTGGTCCTACCCAAAAGAAAAGGAAATTGACAGAAGTCCATTTAGTCTCAATGAAACATGTCCGGTTTTTGAAATGATTCTATACAAAAAATGTAAGACCAAATATCAGATGCATAATACATCATACCGAATAAGTTTGTGTTTGATGTGACATATATGAATAAAAAATATGATTATTAACTGCATATAGTGTATAATACTATTTTACTTTTTTTTTTTTTTCCCTTCTTGCAACTCTTGAGTTTGAGAATGGTTTCCAATCAAAGTATGAATCTAAATTCCAAATGAAATATACAATGGTTTCGTAAAAAATGAATACGGGCATGTACAGATAAGAACTACTAGAACTTCTTAAAATGGGACCACTTATAATAAGTCCTTGTGATGTTTCAATATAATGGACCTCTTTATAGGAACCCTTCACCCACCACATATTGATTATCATTTTTTATTTTTCACGCTTAATCAAAGAGCATTGAAGCTTTTAAGTATTTTGACTTGCCCTTGCGTCGTGTGCTAGCTTGTAGTATTCGAAAATGCTACAATTTGGGCAAAAATATTATCACAAACTTATCTGGTAACTAACTAGTGGACAAAAGAAAAAGTAATATAAACTCTCTTTCACAGTCGGTATAAAACTCCATACCAAGTTGGCCATTATTTTTAGTTCATTTTTATCCAAACGTATATGTTTGATGCTAAAAATTTGATACAAATTCGCACAAATAAATAGATATATCTAATACAAGATGGTTCAACACATTTATATTAGCATCGAAGGTTGAGTACGACTATGAGGTGCGGCGTTCAGATGCTTCTTTAAGAGACGTGGTATCTTTAGAGTCGTTATACCAATGTATCTCCTAGTGTTGTCCTTCTTGTAGGTACTCAGATAGTCTCCCGCCAGCAAAAACATGCACATCTTTTAATGTACACAGTTGTCCATCATAGGTACAATTGTAATAGTGTTTGATCGTATTTGTTACACGTGGTAGGGACCACCGTCACCTGTGGGTATCGTATCTCCAGGTTTAAACTTGTTAAAACTCATCCTAGGTGCGAGTCAAATACACATTTGCGGGGGGGGGGGGGGGGGGGGGGGGGGGGGGGGGGGGTGTGTGTGCTCTGCTCAGTCATGCTTGGTTCGAGCATGCTCATTCTTGCTCGGCCATACTTGGTGCAAGTGTGCCTGTCCCTAGTTAGCCTTGATAAGGCTCAAGCTTGCTCGATGCACACAAGTTGTTAGGAATATGTTCTTGAAATCATATGTAATAAATATTTTCTGAATACATAAATAAAAGATGTAGTTATTTTTTAATTTTGTTTTGTTTTATTTTATTATAAAATTGAATGTTTATTAAAATCTAAAATATGTTAATATAATTATGATTTAATATGTAAAGAACTTTACGTACAAGATAATTAAAATTATAAATTAAAGTATTTAAACCAGTCTACGATAGATCAAAGAGTAAGGATCTCTTTGATCGAAATTCACTAATACTGTCCATGACGTTGTGAATGTGATTGTCTGATCCGGATGGTCAGTGTGTGTGACACTAAAATGAAGGTATTTTATATAATATAGATTATATAGTACTAAGACCGCGACCTGATTCTGGAATCTCTATATAAATATTGTTATAAAGATTCAAATCAAGGTCTTAAGATAATCATATGATAGTTGATCTTAATCATGAGTAATTCATAGACTCCTCCAATTGACGGATTCTTTGTTTTGCTTGTTACGGCCCAAAAGTAATTGGGCTCAACACTTGCATGCAATTCAGAGGCGTTGGGAATGTGAATTACAGATATAGAATTCACGGCTGAAAAGTCAAAGTGGCTTCCTTAAGTGTTGACTTCTGGAACTAAATGTTTGAGCGTTCTAATTCGTAAGTAATTACGAATTAACGGTTTACTAATGAACTCAATGATACTTAAGGACAAAGATAGAATCTGAGGGCAAAACAGTAATTTTTCTCTGCTTATATTATGAACCATTTGTGAATGATCGACAAATCAAGTAATGATTATATCGATGGAGAATTTGCTGAGTTTTTTCAAATAAATAATATTTGTGTAATCCCAAATTTTAGTGGAGTAATCTCGGAATTAGTAAACGGAAAAAATTTAATTTAAAGAATTTTAATTTAGTTCTTCAAGTTTATTAAAGGTCGAATTCACGGGTCCATGGTCCCCTCTTCGTCTCAACAAATCGAGCTAGGATTCTCATAAGATAATTAAAAGTTAATTATTCTATTTTTTATTATTATTTATAATTGTGTTTTAGACCATAAATATGAAAATTATGTCTTCATGCAGGCGCAATTTGTTAGGGTAATTTAAGAGAATTTTATTAATTTTGTAATTTGATAATTTGGTCATTAAATTCACATATTAATAATTAGATTAAATGTGATATATTTATATTATATATTGAGATTTTTATGGATTTAACAAATTTTTTAAGAATTAATCATAATTTTAAAAAATTAAAGATTTAGCCAAAAAATTAAACTCTATACTCCATTGATTCAAAATATAAATAAAAATTATATGTGCAACACACAAAAGTACATAGACTAACAATAGTATGACAAAAAAACTAATCAAAATCTACACTTTAATGTGGCCTACCATAGCCGACCCAATTTAAGCTCCATGGTCCACCAACACCCAATCAAAAACCCTCAAAAGTCACTAAACACAAATTAAAACAAAACCTCACATTTGACATTTGGAATGGAACATTCAAAATCAAAGAGGTCGGTTCTAGGTTCCTCTTAATTCAATCACCCGCCGGTCATCAAGCTCCCCGAGAGGTTTAAGGTGGGCCCACAAACACCATAGTCCTCATAGTGGGTCCGCCACGTCACTAGGTCGGCGATCCTTGAGATCGCTTCCAACCAGTCACCGATTCAGCCGTTCCCCTACAATGCATCACAGCCACCCACTCCTCACTATGGACCCCACTTGTCAGCTGTAAAAGTCACCGACCTGTTACGCTCTAGAAAGAACCGACCTCTTCTATTGGCTAATAAATGCCCTCCTATTACCGGCGACCGGCTCAACCGGTACCATAGCCGTTATTTCAGGTATTTAAAGGGGGGTGGGAAAACACTAGCTATATAGTTCAATACAAAACACGAAAACAAAGAAACAAAGATTCAGCTAAATCACTCCCAAAAAAAAAAAAAAAAAAAAAATCAAAAGCAATCATTTTGGAGGCCATGGCAATCTACAATATTGCAATCGGCAATCCCGGCGAGGCGAGCCACCCCGACGCCATTCGCGCCGCGTTGGCCGAGTTCTTCTCCATGCTCATCTTCGTCTTCGCCGGAGAAGGCTCCGGAATGGCTTTTTGTAGGATTTATTAACATCATTTCTCTTTTTTTTTTTTTTTGTATTTTTAAGGAATTGGAATTAATTAATTATTATTATTTTTTTTGGCAGACAAGCTCACTGATGGCGGGGCATCGACACCTTCGGGGCTAGTAGCTGCCTCATTGGCGCACGCATTTGCGCTTTTTGTGGCGGTGTCGGTGGGCGCCAACATCTCCGGCGGCCACGTGAACCCGGCGGTGACGTTCGGGGCGTTCCTTGGCGGGAACATAACCCTATTGAGGGCGATTTTGTATTGGATTGCGCAGTTGCTCGGATCGGTGGCAGCTTGCTTCCTTCTTAAGTTTGCCACTGGGGGATTGGTGAGTTTAATTTTTTTCATTGGGAAGTATTTGAGTCTTTGACGATCTTTTTCCCTCCACATTTATGGGATACATTGAAACATAATTTTAAAGCTTTTGGGTCATGTGATTTGGACTCGGCTAAACCTAAAATATATATATAGGAGGGATAATAGTGTGAAAATGTAATATACAAAGCAATTTTTTTTATAGTGAAGTAGAGAAATACTCAGAATTTATATAACAATAAAAATAAATACTCAAATTTTTGAAGTAATTGAGTTTCTAGCCATTTCGTTAATTATTTGCACATAATTTTGGTAACTAAGTTAATTAACACCACTTACTATTGTGTAGGTAGTTGAATCACTTGGGTAGTTGGTTATATTTTTCAAAAGATTAGGTAATAATTAAATTAGGTGTTAAAAATTGAGTATTCACTACAATTTCTCTTTTTTTTTTTATTTAAATTTTAGAACTATTGTGTAACAATCTTTGAATCACAAAATTAACGTGCCATCTCAAAATTGCCAATTCAAAATTGAATAAAATTGTTACTTTACGCCTTATGCACTATTGTTATACATGTTAAAAATATTTTATGCCATAATGTACACACTATCAAATTCATTCGTTAGATTAAATTTTTAATTTTTAGAATCGCATTATTGTGAAAGTAAATCTGACGTTACATAATTACACGATTTCAACGTGGAAAAATGCATAGGAGACCTCGGCCTTCTCGCTATCTGCAGGAGTGTCCGCATCGAATGCGTTAGTTTTCGAGATCGTCATGACATTCGGGCTGGTCTACACGGTCTACGCGACCGCGGTGGACCCGAAGAGGGGCGACGTGGGGATAACCGCACCCATTGCAATCGGGTTCATAGTGGGTGCCAACATCCTGGCGGGCGGGGCTTTCGACGGTGCGTCGATGAACCCGGCGGTGTCGTTCGGGCCGGCAGTGGTGAGCTGGAGCTGGACCAACCACTGGGTCTACTGGGCAGGCCCTTTCATTGGCGCTGCCATTGCAGCTCTTGTTTATGACAACATCTTTATTCCACCACCAACCCACCAGCCACTTCCCAGCAGCGATGTTTAAACACTTTTATTTCAATATTTTATGGGGAGATTAATAAATATGGAATTCATCGAGTTTTATAACTCGTTGTCATGTTTTTTTTTATATATTTTTTTTCTATGCTTATTTATAATTATAGGCGTCATAGGGATGTTGATTCAATGTTTTATTGATGTTTACTACTGGCTTCTTCCTCAATTCCTCGGTGGAAGCTACATAGTTTTTATAATTTGTTGTTGTTGTTGTTGGTTTTTTTTTTTTTTTTTTTTGCTATATGAGTTACAATGGTTCTGCAATATATATGATAGGAAGAATCGAAAAAAAAAAAGAAGGTTATTTTAAGTGCCATGAAATAATTTATGTATCAAATTATGTGTTTATTTAATTTTTACAAAAATTTTATGATACAAATTAGAAGTACAACACAAGCTAGTCATAGATTATTAGTGATCAATAATATATTTAAATCGGCGACTATTTATTAATCTACCAAAAATGCAATATTAGTTGCTTATTTTTATTGACGATCATATGTGGTCGCTGATAAAATAAAAAAAATTTGTGGTCGCTGAATTTATGATTGCGGATATCCTCGTATGTAAAAAAAAAAAAAAGGACATTTCTCAAAATCTCATGATATTATATGAATCTCATTTTGAATATAGTGGGCGAGTCAAAAACATTATGAAAGGACATGTTTAACTTGAGAAAAAGAATACGTTAATTTTATTTTTCACTATATTTTTTGTATGACAGTAGGTTAAGGCATTTTAATTCTACACCTCTTGATGGAGTGAGTGTGCATTTCTTCTAAATTATTCCTATAATCCTCAAATATTCCAAAGTAACCTGTTACACTAGATAGAAATAAAGACAAATATGGTGTTTATTTTTACATCCAGGTCTTCTATTTTTTTCTCCTCTGTTTTTTAAACAAGATTTTGACATTTGGACAAAAATAGTTATTTTAAAATATAATAAAATAAAAATTAGTTAAGAAATTTAAATATTGTTCCGTAGGTATCAAAATCTTATTTGGAGATAGAGAAGAAGACAAAAAAATGAAGTGATGATCTGAGTTCAGACAATTAATACAGTAATTATGTATGCATTCTCGAATTAAACTCATAAATCTTTATTTTTTTTTTGAAAAATTAATGATAAGTGCACGTGTTTTTAAAGAAAAAAAAAATTATACACAAATAATACTCCTCACGAACAGTACTTTTTTTCTTAGAATAGTTTGTATTCCACAAAAATTATGTAACTTTTTAATGAATCAACAAATATAATGTTGATTTTAAAATTTTTAAAGAGTTTTCTATTTATAAATGAATTTTTATCATGTATATTTTTTCATCTAAGAAATCTAAACTATACAGTACTGTGCTTTACTTACTAAGTTAAATTTTAAAGTGTTGCATAACATGTTCCATAAAAAAAAAAATATTTATGGACCAACTAAGAGGAGTTGCTACAAATCTTGAAAAAAAAAAAACATAAAGGACTTTTTTTTTTATCAAATATTGAAAGATTAATAAAATAAAAAATTATAATTAATAGTTATTTTTCAAAAAGATTGATTTTAAAACACAGTTAGCATTTCAAAATTTAAGAAAATATTCACTTATAAATTTTCTTATTTTGATAATTTTACTACAGTAAAATTTATATTGAATTTTGTTATGTTAATAAATTTTCGTACGAATTAGTAACTTACTCTTTTTAACTTTTCGAAACTAGCTATAAACCATTATTTAAAAGTTTCTTGCAAAATAGCAATTTATCTAACCCGCCTCAACAAAATAAACAAGATATTATACACTATTTCCCATAGGCTATCATATAATAGTATAATATATTGAACGTTCCTTTTCTTTTTTTTTTTTCAATATACAAACGTTGTATAATACATTTAAACAAAAAAAAAATGAAAAAATATCATGTGAAGTTTCAGATGAAGACAAGAACGCATATTAATAAGGAGCTATCAAACGAAAAAATAAAGTGAAAACAAATAAAAGATACATGTGAAAATGAATGGCAAGTGCAACCCCAATAAAAACTCAAATATAATCGAGTAAATAGCTATTTTATAAATGATATTTGAAGAAAATAGTGAGTACTTTTATTAATTAAAAAATTAGACATTTTCGTAACTATATGATGATGTAGATTTATATTTACGTTCTTAGTTTTTTATGTATTAATTAGTGACTACTAACTTAATTTTTGAAAATATGTTATACGACTTTCTGGTGATTTTTTGGTGGTCGAAGGATAGGCACTCTTCGAGCAAATACTGGCTCCGAAAATAGAGAAATAAGAGGGAGAGAAAGATAGAGAGAGATGACAGACTAATTCATTTCATCTCACCATGATTCCATTCAAAATAAATTGGTACAATTATATAGCATTTTGCTTCAATATGCCTAATTAACTAACTAACCAACTATGCTAACAATTAAGAGAATAATCTAGAAGCTAGGGTGTATCAATATTGGTCATTTTTTAAAAAACATGGATTAATAAGTGGTCAAACACCAATTAGACCTAATAATTTGTCGAATAGCTGCAAAAGAGGTTGTATTTTTTTTTATCCTTTCTTTTTTTCAACTTGTATCAGATGTGTCTTGATCCTCAGAAAACTGGTCAAACAGTTTATCAGTAATTTCCGAACATACTACTAAACAACAAATGTTGGTGACAAATGAAAAAGAAATTCTCTCTAGTGACTTGAAGAAATAAAATATAGCATATACCATATGACTTTAATCTAGAAAGATTAGAATAGTTGCTTCTGTGATGCATTTTTCTGCTCTGAAATTATTTTGGCGGCTTATACCACTTATCTAGAATAAATCTTTAATACATATAGTTCCGCCTCAAACCTGTCTTCATAAATAAAACACATGTAATCATATCTGACTTTTTCGTTTGGAACCATATATAGTGTACTTCCTAAAAGATTTTCAAAACTACATGGAATTGAGACTATTTTGAAATTTATTAATTTGTTTCTATTTTCACATTGGTTAAATGTGAATGTGGAAACAAATTAATAGAGTTAACCAATGTGAATGTGGAAACAAATTAATAGATTTCAAAATAGTCTTAATTCCATGTAAGTTTTGAAAATCTTTTACGAAGTAGAAAAAATCAGATATGATCACATGTGTTTTATTTATGAAGACAGGTTTGAGGGGGAACTATATATATATATTAAAGATCTATTCTATATAAGTGGTATAAGCCGCCAAAAATTAAAACTATATTATTTTCCTTCCATGAATCTATTTTTTTAGCAATATTACTTAACATCGATACGCGCGTCAATAAATCGATAGTATGATGTGACAACTTGAGTAAATAATCTAATCTCTAAACAAAAATTATTTTTATTTAATAAAAATGCCTACAAACGCCAAAAGTTATGGACGAGCTAGAACTTTCTTGGAGCATTAAATCAGGCATTGGAAACTGCTCTTTAATCGGAGCTTTACAAGCTATACAAGTAACTCCAAGAACTTTCAACATGTTTCCTATCTTTCATACCAAAAGAATAGGGAAAAAAAAAAAAAAACAAACAAAAACAAATAGGAAAGCTATTCAATTTTTACTAATTGAAAGTCATTTCTATGAAAATTAAGGGCCAAGATTTTCTTTTTTGACTTAATCAAATAGGTCGTCCATGAGCCTTTCGTCGTTGATAACATCATCTTTGAAAAATCTCCTTTCAACCCAATAAAATGATTCTTTAATACGCAACTTAACTTAATGTAGGTAACGAATTAGAGAGAGATTATGTTCCAAATCTCAAAGAACTATATTATATGTGGCTACTGTCATAGAGGGATCGATGCACATGGGGCCTGTGAATTTTTCAAAATTTATGATATAATATAGATATGATATGATTTTTTTTCCAATTTATCTATAAATTTTAAATAATATTATGTCTAATCGGTGCCAGGATGCCATTTTCTCAAGCAGCTTATCATTAATTGCTTAACATTTTATATTCCTATAAATTCAAATTCACATGATCAATAGTATTTTTTTTGAGAGTGATGCCACGGTCAGTGGCCCGTTTGTCAAATCGTGATCGTCTGTGATTGTAAAGTCTACATAAGTCCCATTTATAGGACCCACGACTACGGACAATTACGATTCGACATACGTGTCATCTGTTTCTGTCATTAGCATTATTTTTCTTTTAATAGAGAAAACCCAAGCATCAAGAGAGATGGTTTCTAAAGCATCATTACATTTTTTTTTTTTTAAATCGAAAGACAATTTACAGCTACTTAGCACTGATTTATCTCACACAGATAAAAATGTGTATCTCTCTGCTATTTTGGAAGCTGTCTGACACATTTGGTACAACGTATAAATTTATCGTATTGTATTATAAAATAAAATAAAATAAAATATTTGACATGTCCAAATTACACCCTGAAACATACTTAATACAACACAATTTGCATTATTTGGCTAAAAAAAACAAAAAAAAACTTGTGTTAGACCATAATACCAACTCTGTCTAGGATCATTCTCTCATTCTTTAATATATTGGTTCAAGACAACACACAACTTTTATAAAGCTCATACAATATACCATATATATATATATATATACATATATATATATATATATATATATAAAACCGTGAAACACAATACATTACAATCCAGGACAATACAATAAACCCAAAAATTGTTCCTTAAGCACTTGTTTGAGCATGTTTTGGTGAGAATGATTCCACTAGAAGATTGCCAGAATTGGACTCTGATGCTGATATGAACAGAGGCTCCTCTGTGACTATCTCTCTCATATTCTTCATTAGTGTGATCTCATTTTCTTCATCCATAAATCCCTCCATTTTAACCACTCGGAGCTTACCAAGCTCAATACGCTTAGTGATTTTCTTTGAACAAGTGCTTGTGTTCGGTGAGCGATAACTTTTAGGATCAATCTGCACAAATTAACAACAAACAGAAACTTCATGATAAGAATGTTGATCAATGTATTCAATCCCAAAAAAAAAAAAAAAAAAAAAATGGCTTCTAAATTACAACAATTCGAGTTCTTGAAGAAAATTAAAAAAGCAAAATACTAAAATAGAAACATACAGTGATAAATAGCCTCTCCAAGGCAGGGCATAATTTGAGAAAGTAAATCAAGGAATCCGTGTTGTGTCCTTGTTCGGCGTCATCGATCCACCATAGTTCTTTCAGCTTATAAAACTGAAACGACTCTTTCAAAGGGAAAACCGAAGGCCATATCAAGGTCTGCAACAACAAGTGATTTAGAAATAATGCCATTTTGCTTTTGAAATTCGAAAGGAGTTTTGACACAAGAGAGAAAAAATGATGCGTTGGTTTGAACATACCTCAAAAGTCCACTTGCATAGTGTAACAACTTCAGAGTTTTTTATGGTTAAAAGAACAGGATCAAAATCACAACTAACCAAGCTATCATCACCGAGCCCCGCTCTGAAATCGAGCATGGCGTCGGCCAAGTTAAAGTGGTTTTCGGGCCAAATCCTTGGGAGTTTCCCACGGTAACGAAAGGACCGAAGCTTCGAACATTTTAGGTGAAGATATTCCAACTCTGGACACTCATATATGGCCAAGCTCACAAAATTTGGATTGGACTCAACATGGAGGGATTTAAGTCCATCACACTCAACAATCTTAAGGCTCTCAAGGAAGTGAAATTTCGAGATAATGGACGAAACCGCTTCGTTAGTGAGCGACGCAACGGATTTGAGGTGTAGAGATTTGACAAAGAAAGTAGAGGGACAGAGATGATTGGTACCATTTTGGTGGTTCAACTTCAATTGGGAACCAAAATCAAGGCATGGAATCTCTCTTTGGTCTCCCAAAGAGAAGTCCAATTTAAGCTTGTTGTTGGCCGCAAGCGAAGCCAGGAGCGCACCGCCTTTTCCGAAGCTCAGCTGCAGCCTCCGGGGACGGGCCAACGGGCTGAGTTTTTCGAAGCTCGATACGAATTTGTCGACCTCGGCGGCGAGGCCGTCCACGGTTGATTGTTGCACTATGGCCGAGTTCCACAAGCCTCGCCATCTTGTTGAGAGGAAGCTGGTTTCGAGGGCGGTTTCGGATGGAAGAGAAGAAATGATTCGGCATAGGATTTCGTCTGGTAAATTGCCAAACGAGTCTTCTAGGTTTTGATCCATAATGTTGCTTGTTGAAAGACTGGCTAAGTTAGCGAGAGAGCTTTAAGAACTTAATTGAAAAGCAATAATGTAGAGCAAAAGATAAGATGATTTTTACTCTTGTGGCTAGTTTGCGTTGTTTCACATTTTGGCTTTCCCTTTTTATATTAAAAGCTTGGCCTGCTTTCTAATCACCTGTTTGGAATTGTAAGTCAACAGTTTGAAAATCTAAATTTTTTTGGAGCTTTACTACAAAATAAAGTAATTGCATGTAATGGCTAGGCCTATAACCTGAAAAAGACATGTTAAAAACTTAAATGTGATTGAGATTTAAAATATGGCTTTTTATTCGATGCACCAGCTGTACTAGTACACTAAAATAATAAATTAAACATACAAGTAAAAAAAAAAAAAGTAAATCATTATAACAATATATATTAAATGTGTATTAAATTTATTATAATTATTTTTTATTTTATTATTTTTGTTTCACAATGTATCAGTGTACTCATTGTACTGAATGAAGACCCTTAAAATATTGATTACATTAGAATTAATAATTGCCTATCTTCGTTTCTTATTGGGGGATCTAAGATAGGTTTAAAATAAGATTGAAGTGTCAGACTTTATGATCACACTACACTTCACAAAGTGAACGCAGACTACGTCAAGAGAATGCCATAATTGATTGCATTTAGTTTATAAGCAACTTGTTACGTTAACACAAATAGCAATTTATTAGATAATCTTCAGTACAAACACAAATGATATGATAAATTTAATAGGTTATTATCATATTTTGTTCCGGTGCATACATGTTGAAACATAAAAATTTTTAGTTAGCCTACCTTCTAGCATAAATTTTTTGAGATGGATTGATAATTTAACATAGTATTAGAATACGAGACGTTGAGTTTAAACTCTTTAACCCCATTTAATATTGTCTGTGTATGGCTTTGAATTTCTTTCGGGCTTTTAATTTGTGTTGACTTTCTAATTAAAATTTACTCACAGGTTTACTAGGAATAAGCTCACCTCTTATGAACTTAAATTTTTGGGATAGATTAATAATTTAACAACACATAATAAATTTTGAATTTTTACAAATATTTGTACTTCAAAATATTATAATCTTTAAATATATCTATCTATTATATAGTTTCAAATTAAATTTTATTTCTAATAATATAATTTTCCTTATAAATTTTACAGCGCTACCGTGTTTGTGTAGTATGTCTGCGTAATAAAAATCTAATTCTTGGATACTTATGGATGTCATCCCTATATATTTATATTTTTTAATAATAATTAGCATTTGTATATTCCACTTAAAAGTTAAATCTCCCATAAAATTGGCATTTGGACAAAGTTAAAGACACATGTCAATATATTATTTGATAGTTGTATCATATTTGTATGAGGGCATAATATACACTCAATTCACTGAATAACTTCTTCATTATATGAGGGCATAATTCACCTCAGTTCACTGAATACATTTTTCTTTGGAAAAACTATTATTGTCCTACGGTCTACCAATATGTAGCTACTAGTATAATAATCTATCTTCAAACATGTAACAATGAACCTCATATATCATTTAATTATTAAAATTGATTTTTATAATAAATATATTTGACTTTAAAATATAAGACATATATATAGCTAATTATACAATGCTCCATATATAATTGGTGATTTACGTTACATTATACAATAAAGATGTAACAATATCAAGAGTTGATATAGCGAATTTAAAATAATCATTATATCATCTTTTTATATTGGCACACCCTTTTTATAGTATTACAGAGGGTATATTACATTAACATGCTAATAAGTGGAACACTACATAAAGATGTTATAGTTATACAATGATAACATTGTAATTTGTGGTGACTTAAATTTAGAATGGATGGTCTTTAATTTGAATTTTGCATGGGTAATACCATTTTTTTATGCTAAATTAGCACATAGATTAGCACCGGAGACCAAAAATTTTACATAAATGCTAAAATTTAACATTAACGTAACACATATATACGGTAACAAGAGGAAGAAAAATAGGTTCTTACAAGTTACAACTATACGATTTTGGCAAATTATTCTATAGATTAACTTAATCAAGCTCGTTTCATCAGCAATTCCTGAAGTTGATTTTAAGAAATTTGACTTGCATAATTCCAATTTTCTTGGTCAAATAATTATTTCATTCCCATTTTTTTAATCTGTCAACTTCACCAAGTTACTCAAGTTTACACTTAGACATAATTTGGCAAATCTGAATGTGAACAACATTCCATCAATAATGTTCCATTAAAAAAAAAAATCTATTTGGTATTTTGTCATTTATTAGTTCATATTTTAAGAAAATGACTAAAGTTTTCAAAAATTAAGTTATTAGTCACAAATACATAAGAGAATTAAGAGCATATAGATGTAATGCATATCATCATGTAGTTAAAAAAATGACTAATTTTTTAATTAATTGAAATGTTGACAATTTTCTTAAAACATAATTCAAAACATGACTATTTATTCAATTATCATCTCTTAAAAAAGTTATAACAAAATAAAAATAGGTTAATTATTATTTCTAATCCTGAAAATAAGTGCGTTTGCGATTAATAAAAATGGGTCACATACATGTCAAAAGACTAAACGAAGATCATGGATTATATGAAATTGAACTTGACTGAGCATTCAAACAAACTTAATTTAATTGGTATAATTTACAATTATTCAGTTCTTTTTCAGTTTTGTTATTTTGCTTAAAGTTCAACCTTCTTTGGTAATCAAGAAGAAAAGATAATAGGGAAAAATTAAAAAAGAACATTGAAAGGAAATTATAATAAAGAAGACGACCTTGAATTCTAATTTTTGTTTTCAAACTTCATAGGTTTTGATTGAAATGAAGCCTAATCTCAAACTGCCTTTTACGAGCTTGATCTTTTTTTAAAAAAAAGTTTATTTATACAAATAAAATAACGGTTAAATGGAAAACTAAAGGTTAAACGGAAAACTAATATGTTGTTTTCTTATAAAGGAAAACACGCAGTTAAGACTTAATAATTGAGAAATGCTAAAGGATCAGAAAATTTGATCAACGTGATGTGTCAATTTTTTATTAAATAAAATTCGACCAAGAATTTTCACTAAGGGCCCAAGTAATAATAGGGAAATTCTCAAGAAGCTAGCATGACATTCTTCGATGGTGAAAACGATTTTGGATTATCAATGAGATTTATCATTTTAAGATATGGAGTTTACTAAAAAGATAAATATGATGATTTAAAACCGTTTTCTATATGTAAAAATTTGCTGTTGGAGAATAAAATTTTATAATTAAATAAAAATATGTTTTCTCTTACATTTTAACATTTGATTTTGATCAATATTTCATATAACTATGGTTGACTCAACTAGTAACTAAATTTTAAAGTTTAGTACAATATTTAGAAGGGAGATTTTGAGGAATGCCCTATGCTTGACACATTGATAATCTATGTACATGTATTTATACTACAAATATAGAGTGGAAATAAAGAGAGCACATCACTTGAGGCACAGATTATTAAATTAAATGACATCAAGAATAACTTTATTTTGCAATTTCTCCTATTTTAGAAATTGAAGGAAGCAGTATAAACTATGTAATTGGGCTTTTGGAGAAAGATGTAATCACTAGAGAGAGGTGATTTCGAACTTTGAAAGAGAAATTCAATAAATAATTTGATATTTAGAAATTTCAATAAAGCAAAAATGCAAATAAAAAGAAAGTTACATGTCAAGTGTAAATCTTAAATTTTTTTTAACTGTGAGAAAAGAAAGACATAATTAGAACACTTTTTGAAATTTAGAGATAAATCATAATTTCAAAAGTCAATTGAGTCATTTTATTTAATGGGGCAAAAGAGAGACATAATTTTACAAAAAAAAATTAATAAATTTCAAGTAACAATTGTAGTACATTTAAAAATAAGGTCAGTTAAGCAATTAGTCATTTTAAAGGTAAAGCTTGAAGGATTTAGTCATAGTTTCACGAAATTTAAGATTTAGCCATAACATGTAACATTTTTATGTTACATGTAATATATATACGTGTAAAAATTATAACATTACATGTAACATTTGTAATATTAGACTTTTACACGTATATATATTACATGTAATATAAATCCTTAATTTCGATATTTTAGGGCTAAATTTTAAAAAATTACCCAAAATTTTGGTTAAATGCCTAAAAATCTCTTAAATATATATATCTTAAAATATGGACGTAAAATCATAAAATCTATCCCACTGTTCCCACGTGCTTTTGTCCCTACCATGCGATGCTCTGAGTTCTGAGTTTATTCACTTTTTACCTAACAGTATGTTTGGTTGGAGGAAAAAAAAAATACAGTGATCCTATTAGATAAGAAGAAAGGAATAGATTCTAAATTTCCTAATTGTTAAGTAGGAGGGAAAAAAAAAAAAAAAGAAGAAGAAGAAGGAATACTAATTATTTGTAATTTTGGAATTGCTAGTTTTTCATTAGCAAAAATATACTGGTGTTGAAATTGTAAATTAATGCAAAAGGTGATTAATGGTAAACCTTTTTTTATTTTTTATTTTTTTTATTATCACTCTCCAAACATTCCTACCAAACAAGCAACATAAGTCAAATCCACTCTATCTTCCCCTCTTGCAAGCACACTTTTAAATGCTAAGGATCTAAAATTTTAATTTATTGACAATTTTTATCATGATATATTTATCATTTATTTAGAGAAAGAATAATAAATAGTCATGTTTAGAGTTTGGATTATAAAAAATCACCAATTAATGCCTAAAAGATTTGAGAAAACACATAGCAATGAATTTACTTATATAGGAAATTAATTAAAATCGTTTATTTTTAACTATTTTCTAGTCCATGTTTCAAGAAAATTATCAACATTAAGAAACTAATTATTAGCCCAAGTTTCTTAGTAAAAATTAATTCCAGATAAATGTATTTTTCATGCATAATTAGGAGAACAAGAGAAAGTTTTGAAACAGAGATATACCTAAAACCTCTTAAATTAATAATCATGAGATTAAGAAAAATTATTAATTTCAAGAATTATTAATTTATTGATAAATTGATAAAATATTAATTTATTATAAAATTATAAATTATTAATTTATCGAGATATTTTTTATTTATCTAAATATGTGTCATGTTTAACACCATTTTACAAACTATATTATGATTTAATGTATTTGAAATCCACATCGACATTATTTATAAAAAAAAAAAACAGGCAGTACCAGATATTATTTTATAAAAAACTAAACAATGTCAAAAATATTTCTATATATGAACATTATTAATTAATATATCAAGTTGGTCTTAAATTTTTTTTTTGATAATATCTTATCCTATAAATTTAGCGAATTAATAATTTAATATGTTGCCTGAGCTGGGACCGACTAAAAATATTATTTAATCGATGTTATTGATTTATCGAAGTTTTACTGTAACATAATTATGTGATGTGTTCAATACAAATATTACGTTTCACTTTGAGTTTTTTGGTAATACAAAAATTCATCTTCAAGTTTTTTAAACTATACAGTAAATGTATTTTATTTTGACATTCGATCAAAAAATACTTATACAATTTTTTATATTGTATCTGCGTATTTTTCTTATTCTTTTTTAATAGTCTATATTGTGAAGTAAAGCATTCATCAATCTTGAAGAAAATCAAACTTTTTCGTCGCAAAATATCAAAGTAAAATATATTTTTGGCTTATGGGTAAATTTAGTATCATAAAAAACCAAGAGAAAACAAACATGGCATTTTATTAAAACAAATGAGGATAAGTATTTTCTTTTTAAAATATCAGATGATTCTAATAAGTAATAATTTATGCCGCCAGTTTGAATTGTTTCTTATTTTGCTGTGTTGTTGTTTTACTTTTTCTTTTTTTCCGTACTTCATGTTATATTATCTTATTCCGCCAGCCATTGAACTATCGTAAAGAGTCAAATTGCGATTAGTCCAGGAAAAAAAAAAAAGAAAAAAGAAAGAGTCAATTTTTTTTTTTTTTAAATTATGAATTGTATGGTCTACTTCAACTACAATTTAGAAGTTACATAACATGACAAAATGTGCCTGAAAAAGACATATTACGTGTGTTAATTATTTGTATCAAATCAAGACGATTAGAGTTCATAATGGACGATAATCAAATAAGATGCCCGAAACAAGATTAGCGTGTGATCAAACTTTCAAGATAATATCAAGTTGTTCTTATTACTATCGCAGATTATTACATCAAAAAGAGAAGAAGAAATTATAACATTGTTTGACTTTTGATTTATAAGAAATATGTCACTCCATTTCTAATCGGAACCTTTCACAACAATAATTGGTCCCTTAAATCGTACTTAGTGAACTCTAGATAACTTGTCTGTGAAATCAAATGGACATTTGTTTTCTTCTTCACCAAGTTATGAAATTTAGACAAAATAAAACAACTAATTGCGTAGAGAGGTCAAAGAAAGGATAATAGAAAAAGGAAAAGTAAATGGCAAGACATGGAAAAATAAATTCTAATGGAACTTCCTAAATTGGTCATGGTTTTTTTTTTTTTCCTCCTCATATTATGCCGGCTATGTGTTTGATATTTATAATAAGAAAATTCAATTTCTCGGATAATTTATATACACTACAAGATGTATTAAAAATTATTTGCATAGATTGTCAAAAAAAGAAATTATTTGCATAGTCAAAATTGACATTTCCTCGCTTGAATTTTGTCAAATATTGAGATCTAGACTATGTTTTCAGGGTCGGCATATGTTTTTATTTGAATATTTTCAGTGAATAAGCGCCAAGTATGTTAACGAAAAATTTGGCATTTAAACCCCAAAAGAAAAGTCTCTTTTATAATGTCAAAAGGCCTTCTAATACGCCATAAAGCAATGCTAAAGATCCAAGTGCTTATGCCAAAGTTTGTAATACCAACAAAATATTATTTGAGGATTATATATACATATATATATATATATATATATTCCAAAGCGTCACAATAGGAAAAGAAAAATGAAATTCGTGATTTAACGAATCATCAGGAGAGTGGTGCACTTCTGAAAATGATACCGATAGGATTAATATTGAATATCAAAAGAGCTATGAATGATGTTCAAGTTGCTTCATTAGTAGTGGAAGAGATAAGGGAAGGGTCACAATATTAATTGAGATAGCTATCAGAAAATGACATGTCCAGATGGATTTTATGCATTATTCTACAGAAAAAATTGAAGGTTAGTTGGGGTTAACAGTCACAAAATTGTTTCTAGAGATTTTAAAGGAAGAAAAAGTACGAGAACTAAATTTGACGTTTATTGGTCTCATCTCCAAAATCAAAATTCCCCAATCACAATGTAACAAACGGAACTTGATGGAAAGGGCTAAATCACATATTTTTAGAAAATCTGGGAAAAAATCGTCATACTCACACAAACACAAACACAAACACACTGGCAATAGAAAAGCAAAGCAACAAAATAAAGAAGACAACGATTTAAGTGGTTCGACAATTTGCCTATGTCCACTGTGTCAAGGGCTGCCCCCCCACTCTCCCCTCTGGTGCGCGTGATTGTATGAAACAGCCCCTCCCCCCCTTTTTTTTCGTCAACCCCCCCAACAAAAAAAAAAACAGCCCCTGACGCGGGCCCACGCGCGTGGGGCCCGCGTGTTAGGGGCTGCCCTCACTCTCTTTTCTGGCGCGCGTGCTTGCATGAGGCAGCCCCTCCCCCTCCCCCCTTTTTTTTTTTTTTAGTTTTGTTTCTCCTTTTTTGGGCCAGCCACTCCGAGCGCCACAACCCCCACATCCCATCCCACCCCCCCCTCTTTTTTCCCCTTTTTTTCCTCTATTTTTTTTATTTTTGTTTATTTTTTTATTCAATTATTTTTTCAAATTTTTCTTTTTAATTTTTTTACTCTTCTATTTTTATTTTAAATCCTACATTTTTTTAAAATTTTTTTTCTCTCAAAATTTTTTATTTCTTTTTTAATATCACAATATTTTTTATTATTACCTTATTTTATAATTTTTATTAAATATTTATAATTTTTTAAAAAAATTTCATTTACTTCATAATTTAATAAGTTAAAAAAAATGTTGCACGTGTAGAACATGTGCTAAAAACTAGTTATTTTAAAAGAATCATTCATTTTTTTAACCTATTTTTGAGTTTTTTATGCATTTAAACAAACTTTTAGGTAATTTTTTAGGACTTAGCCATAGTTTCACGAAATTAGGATTTAGTCAAAAAATGTAACATTTTGTTACATAAAACATATATACGTGTAAAAGTGTAACATTTTATGTTACATGTTACATTTTTTACACGTATATATGTTACATGTTACAAAAAATGTTACATGCTATGACTAAATCTCTAATTTCGTGAAACTATGGCTAAATCCTTCAAATTTTACCTTTAAAATGGCTAATTGCTTAACTGGCCCTTTTTACAACTCAATCATTTTAAATTTACATTACTGTATATCAACTACAATAATCCTCTTTAATATTCTCATCCTCTTTTCTTGTTTAAGATACAACCGCACCTAAGTTTTTCTTTTGAGGAAATTCTCAAATAGTCCTTGAGTTTTATTGAAAATCCGATTCCATCCTTCCGTTTTTAGTAATTCCGAAAGGGTCATTCAATTTTTCAAATCAGTCTAAAAATATCATTTTGTGTTGACTAAATCTTGAGTTTTTTTTTAAATAACAAAACTACCCTTCATAAAAATCATTAATTCAAGCTCCAAAATTTTTAAAAAATTCATTTATACCCCAATATTAGGTATAAGTGTAATTTTTAAAAATATTCAAAAAATAAAAGTAAAATATTTGGTATAAGTGTAATTTTGAAAAATATTGGAGGTTGGATTAATGATTTTTATAAAAAGTAGTTTAGCCATCTAGAAAATTTTCAAGTTTTAGTCAACGCAAAATGATAGTTATAGACCGATTTGAAAAACTGGAGTACCATTTCATAATTACTAAAAATAGATGGATGTAATTAGTTTTTCGGTAAAACTCATAGACGATTTAAATAAATAAAAAAAAGAATGAGAGAATTACAAAATAAAGTCGTTCTTGATGGCACTTAATAATCTATGCCCAAAGTGGTGCACTCGCTTTATTTACACTCTATACTTGTAGTGTAAATTTTAGGATATAAATTAAAAGTGCAACACTTATAAAGTATAGATTATCATTTTACAAAAAAAAAATGGGACATCCCTAGAGTCCCCATTTTAAAATTTTCCCTTTTTTCTTTCTTTTACTCCCAAAATAAATAAATTAAAAAATAAATAAATAAACGACATGCATGTTCTTACATGTCGTTTGTAATGTGCCACCACTTAAACCCTTGTTTTTCGTCTTCCCCTTCATGGCTGTCTCTTCCCAAAACCCCAACGATTTTGCCTTTCTTTGCGAATTGAAGTGAAAGCCACAGACACAGACTCAGACACAGCCCAAGAGAAATGGTTCTTTCGAACAAGAAGCTGAAGCAGAAACTCAGAGCCGAGCTGGCCGAGTCTCTAGCCTCGTCCGTAGCCAAATCGGAGCCCAAGAGCGACGCTCAAGCACAGCCTGAGTCTCAGCCGCCACAGTCTCTCAAAGGGCTTTTGGACTCGGCCACTCAGAGGCCCAGATTGTCCAAGCGAGAGAAGCGCAGAGAAACCCTGTCTCTGCGAGGCTCTGGGGACTTGAACGGCGATGGTGGCGAAGAAAGGGACGATGAGACGAAGACGAAGAAGAAGAAGAGGAAGAGAGAGGAAAGTGATGGGGTTTTGGGGACGGAGAAAAATGGGGTTGTGAACGAAAGTGAGAGAACGGAAGAGGAAATGAAAAATCCGAAGAAGAAGGCAAAGAAAAAGAAAAAGAAAAATCAGAAGAAGGGAAAAAATGAGGAAAAGAAAGAGGCTACTGAGACTGGGAATGAAGAGAAAATGGCATTGGAGACGAATGAGAAGAATGATAATAGGTATTTTTTGAGATTCTATTACACCCATCTGTTCAAATTTATGGATTTTTTTTTATCTTCCTTGAATTTCTCAAACTAAGATTGGTTTTGTTATAATGATAAGCTTGCTTCTTTTTTTTTTTTCTTTTTTTTTTTTCTCTAGTTTTGGATTGTTTGAAGGATTTGGGTTTTTCAAATTATAACATCTATTGCAGAGAGCTATGATGTCCATTTTTCTTGTCAACTTTTTAGTGTTTGTGTCTGCAATGGCGCTTAATGCTGTCACAAAGAAAGTTGAATTAAGATTAGGTCTTCAATTTATGTTCAGAGCTTAGCTGTACTAGCAATAATTGTCATACTTTAAAGAACTTGGTTTGTTTTTCTAATATGGTTTTATTGGGTTTGAATGGTTTTTATATCTCACTGAACGAGCTTATTGAAAGAATTTTGGACGTTTAGCAAAAGACTTGTCATATGCAAATTGCAAAGAGCTTGATTTGTTAATGGAAATGCTACTAAAGTTTGATATTAAATAAAAAGGGACTAGAACAACATTTTATGCCCTGTTGAATAGTTTGTGTTATTTTGCATTTAATGGTTTTATCGGTTCTTAATTTTATGGTCTATTGCTTTTGTTTATTTTATCCCTGCACTATCAGATTTAAGCTGATTATAAATGTTCTCTCTCAAATCATAGCCAAGCAAGTGGGAATTTTGACACAAAAGTATATGTTGGGGGAATTCCTTACTACTCGACCGAGGATGACATTCGAAGTTATTTTGAAAGCTGTGGCACGATAACTGATATTGATTGTATGAAGTTCCCCGAGAGTGGGAAATTCAGAGGAATTGCCATTATTAGCTTTAAGGTAAATGATTGATGAACAAGATAAACTATCTCAGTACTTTCTGTTTTATGTTTGAAGTCACACAAGTCTATTCACAAATGTATTAAGTAGATATTTGTTTATTTTAGCATTTTTGTGATGAAGCTTGGGTTTTTGATTGAGAATTAAATGAAACTAAAAGTTCGATAGTAGCCATAATAGAGGTCCTCAAAGTTTGGTACTTACTCTGAATTTAGATATTGCCCATGTTATAGATTGATTTTTGTACTGATCAAGCCGTTTCCACCTATTACAGACTGAAGCTGCAGGCGGAGAGAGCCTTGGCACTGGATGGATCTGACATGTGAGTATAGGAAATGTTCTCTTAACAAACCAAGTTATTGTTCTTTCGCAATTCTCACATCATGCATATCTAATGTCTCGTTCTTGGTATCTCAGGGGTGGACTGTTTCTGACCATCCAACCGTACAAAGCAAACCGAATAAATAAAGCATCAGACTTTGCCCCAAAAATTATTGAGGGTTACTACAGAATCTATGTCGGGAATTTGTCATGGGATATCACCGAGGATAAACTGAGGAACTTTTTCTCGGACTGCAAAATATCATCCATACGATTTGGCAATGACAAAGATACGGGTGAATTTCGTGGTTACGCTCATGTAGATTTCTCTAACAGTTTGTCTTTCACAATGGCACTAAAGTTGGATCAAAAGATTGTGTGTGGGAGACCTGTTAAGATAAGATGTGCGGTCCCTCTGAAAAAAGAAGTGACCAATGAAGTAAAGACTGATCCAATCACTGTGCCTACACTAACAGAAACAGCCAATCCAAGCTCTGTACCGGAAACTATAGAACCTGTTGTTACCGATACTCTGTTGACCTCTACTGGTACTGGTAAGATGAGGAGGAGGACATGTTATGAGTGCGGTGAGAAGGGTCATATTTCTTCCGATTGTCCGAAGAAGCAAACAGCTATTTCTATGCCTGCAACAACCACAACAGAAACTATTACTCCAAGTTCTCTGACCACAACAACAGAAACGACCAATCCTAATTCTGTGCCGGCCGCTATAGAAACTGCTGATGCAAACGCTGGGTTGAGCTCTGTTAGTGCCGGTAAGCTTAGGAGGAGGACATGTTATGAATGTGGTGAGAAGGGTCATATCTCTTCGGATTGTCCGAAGAAGCAAAATGCTGGATTAACAAATGCTACTGCAGATTAGAAGTTGGTGTCATCATGGCATCCATCGGTGTATTTTTCTTAAACACACTTTGGCAGAAATCTTATCATACGACAATTTTTTAGGATACCAGTACTGTAGACCAGTGTCATTGGCACTTGAATGGGCCAAAAGTAAATGCTCAAAGTGAAAGGTGGTGTTAGTTTCTACTTTCTGTTTACTTCGAAGAAAAATTTTGAAAAAGCACAATGGCTCTATGGTTCCATTTTAGCTCATTCTTTTTTTATCCTCTTGTGCAACAAAATTCCAGTGAATTATCAATTGCATTCAATTATTTTAGACAATTTTGGTTTTGTATAATACTTGAGAGTATGCAAAGTTTTCTAGGTTTTTGGCTATGACTTTCCTTTCGGTGGTGTTCTACAAAAGTTTGTAGTTTGAGGATTGTAATCATGCTACCTTGCTTTATACATTTTTACCTCTCATGCCTATCAAAGCTACAGATCAGCAGCAAGTTATGATGTTCATATGAATTTCAAGTTCTTCAGATGGCGGTATTCAAGTGAGGCGATACCGATGGTGCAGAGAACAAGTTAGTGCTCATGTTATTGCTCATTTGCTTGAGAAATTTGTCTTGCTTGACTCTGAGTTGGAACTAATATTAGCAAATATTATATTATCTGAATTTTCTTTTTAACAATCTTATATTACATATTAGTTCTTCTTAACTACGTGACTGAATATTTATCCCAACACCATAACAAATTGAGTAGTTAGTTTGTTGAAAGTAGAAAAAACAATGCAAGTTGGCTTATGGGTGTTTGATCCTGTCTGTTCCCACTTGAGCCTCCAAAATCACACTCTATATCTTCATACAAAATGGTACGAGTCATACTTATCCTGAGGATTTGATGAACAATTACCTCTTCATGATCTGCCAAAGTTTTGAGGATTGACTAAATTGGACATTGATGAAATATTTTTTGAGTAATTATGTAAATAAATGCAAGCTTTGAAATATGTGGGAACTCTGCATGGATGATGATGAAATTTGTATACACTGCATCCTTTGCAGACAGCTTCAAATAATAAGAGGATTGGCGACTGTTGTTTCTGAATTTTTTGCTTGAAGTTTATATGCTCTGCAAAGCTCTTTCTGACAGTTAATTCATATCCGTCTATTTCAGTTAAATTAGTAATTAAATCACTTTCATGTCACTCACATAATGTTCTAATTATATTAAAAAAGGATTATACGAGTGATTATTTTTACTTATCGTACCCTAAACCAAAAAAACAGAAGAAAACCCTATATTTGACTTCTTTACATCGGAGTTTCAAGGTGTTCTCTTACTTGGCAAATGCTACGGAGAAAAGAAAAAAACTGTTAGTTTGTGGTTGATGGAGGGCTCCGGAGGGAGGGTGGTGTCTTTCTCGGTCGTCGCTCCCGAAGCTTCCTACGGCTAAACCAACCATCCTTGAGAGCCTACCGGCAATTCCGGCTGCATAACACAAACGCCACCTATAGGCCCCAGTAGATCTCTGGCCACCGCATTTGACGACTATAATGCCCCGGTACTGCTCTACTAGGCTCAACAATTGTTCTTTTGGTGTATAAACAGTATTTGTTAGGAATACTATACCACCTTATTTAGTTAGTGAAGTCCAGTAGTATAACCGATAAATATTATATTAACATTATCATAAGACGAACTTGGTTACTAATCCTAAAATAAACGACATTGTTTTTTGAAAAAAAACGAAAAGGGATAGTGACAAATGGCAATAAAATTTTAAAGCAACAATAGAATGAAAACGACATGTTTTTAGTAAAACAGAGAAGATATTCTGCAAATGATAATAAAAATAATATAAAAAAAAACCGACATATAACTGTTCCTCTAGCAAATCAATTATCTTATGAATCGCATAAAATCTTTCATTTTTGCACTTCGCATGGTTAACTATTAAAAAGGGGAAAAAAAAAAGGAATTGTAAAAAATATATATATTTATATATATATATATATATATTTTTAAGTGTCACTTAATAATTTATGTCTTAAGTGGTGTGTTCACTTAATTTTTACTCTATTTTTATAATGAAAAAATAAAGATAGCCATTATAAGTGTATTAAAAAAAAACCATGAATTAATAGTATATCAAAAAGAGCATTCGTCCAAATCTTCTTTTTGTGAGTCTTCTTCTCAGTAATGGTATAAATTCTTATGCAAAACAATATATATATATATATATATAATTTTATATAAGAATTTTGTTTATCTTAAAAATTTATTAAAATTTTAATTTGGCAGCTTGAATTAGGACATGATAAAAACATTATTTACTTAAGTTTATTAGTTTTTAAATATTAATT
Organism: Boehmeria nivea var. tenacissima; assembly: GCA_018132145.1. Classification (NCBI taxonomy): domain Eukaryota; kingdom Viridiplantae; phylum Streptophyta; class Magnoliopsida; order Rosales; family Urticaceae; genus Boehmeria; species Boehmeria nivea. The sequence goes on along the minus strand of CM030875.1, from coordinate 10,112,099 downwards.
AATTGAGGATATGTATCAAGTACTAAGAAATGAAGCATGTCTTGTGCCTCATTTAGCTACTAAATTTTAGTTTTCTTTTTTCTTATTTTTTTCTAAACTAAAATCTCAATATGACCAAATATATCCTAGATTATTAATAGTTGATCACTTGTCCCAAATATTCCACATTTGGCAGCATGTATTAAATTTAGATTTTGTAACAACCAATGAATGTTTTATATTGTGATAACCCAACCTTTTATTCTAATGTAATGATTTTAAATAATCGAATTTAATGCACGAGAGATTTTTCTCGACATTCATGTTATTACGTCACATTTTATGTTTTATGCAAATTAACGGTAGAATTGTCGGAGCGTTAAGATAAAGCAACGTATCGTGATATGTTATAAGTCAAATCACGTGCAGTTTGTAGAAAATACAAGTAGTTTAGAAGTAAGTGACATGTAGTTTAACTCCTAAGAATAATTACATGTAGTTTAAGGCCAAGGAAAAACTACAAGTTGTTTTGGACAACAAAGAGATTTTAAAGATTATCGGAGCAGTAAAATAAATAATATTTTCCTCCTCCTAGTTGTAATTGGCATCATTTAATTGTGAACATGAGGAGATTTTATTCTCCTCAATTATCTCAAGAAATCTAAATTAATTAGGATTAAAATAGGATTTGGAATCATCCTTTAGGTAATAATAAATTTGGATTTGATTTATTAAATCATAAAGAGATCAGGATCAAATATTTTCTCTCCCTTTCCTATCATAGGCGCAATTTAGCTCTATAAATAGGGCCTTAGACCTCATTTTTTCTTCACACTAATATTTGAGAGCTCAAGCAGGAGAAAAAAAAAAAAAAAAAAGAAGGAAACTCTGGAGAAAATTCTAAGAGAAATTCTAAAGAAATTTTGGGTGAAAGCCGGCCATTTAGAGAAGAATTAAGGGGTTACTCTGCCAAATTAAAGGTATAAATAAATTTCGTTACGTTTGAGTTTTGAAATTTTGCTCTGAGATTAAACCAAAAAAGCATTCGTTAGGAAAAATAGGCGCGTTCAAAGGACGTAATTGAAGGAATCGAAGTTGCGAAGAACTAAGAGTCAATTCCAAGGTTTGTTCTCAAGACCTAAGTTTGAAATATGAAGTTTTGATTCCCAATTTTAGGGTTTTCCCACAAAATTTTGACCTACGACGAACCCAAACTAGGGTTTTATGCTCCATCCCGCCATTCTAAAATTTCTGTGCATTAAAAAGATTTTTCCCCCACCCAAGAAAATTCACAGTTTGCGCAGTCTGGGACTCTAGAGACTTTTGGGAAACTTGAAGGCCAGATCAGCTTTCTAAAATTTAGAAATTCAATTTTGGATAAGTTTTGTGAAATACAAATTTCCCAAATTCGGCCCTGATTTTCGTGTATATCCTGATTTATCAAAATCGCAGAATCTACTTTTGTGAAGGAAGTCTGATTTCCACACATTTTTTTTTGTAAAAACTCATAACTGAAAAGTTGTAGAATTTTTTAAAAATAATGGAATTACTTCAGCATATTTTTCGAGATTCTCTTCGAATTTTTTTGACAAATTATTTTAAAAATTCGGTCGAGATTTAATATCTAAATTTTAGATTTATTTAAAAAAAAATCAATCCATTTAATATCCTAGTGTCCTTATTTTAAATAAAACTTTTAATATGGACTAGTTTACAATTGTGTGACATGGAAAAACCGAAAATATTCTGTCTATAAAAATTAGTTATTAAATAAGACGTGCTTTGTGATCTCTTACACACTTACCTAGGTACCTTGGAGAGTTTTGTCTAAGTAAATTGGGCATGAAGCGAGACTATAATACCATTCCCAATCGGCCTGGGAGTGTCTCAGTGAATATTATCACACCGTTACGAACTTATACTTATTAAATATATTTTGAAGCAAAATCCATTTTTAAAGTGGAAACTACATCCCTTTAGAATGCTAACATTTTCTTTGGAGTTTAAGAATTAGAATTATACTAACGTTAATTTATAAAATTAGCACATGATGATTGGACTATGATGTGCACAACCCTGATTGGACTATAATTGTCATAGTCCAATCATCATGTGCTGGTGTGTCATGCTTCCAAATCCACCATTCTAATGCACTACCTCTGAGCTGCGTAACGACTAGGGTCTTGTAAAGTCGCTCGGGTACATGACAAGCTTCGAAGAGGCCATTCAACTCGTAGATCTATGCGACAATTCTATTAGGATCAATTCGAGCAAAAGTAGAAGGATCAATAGCCCTGAAGGCTTCAGTTGCTTTTCGATCCTCTTATATCATCTTTGCAAACGCTACCATGGTATCTGTGACCTTATGTGTGTTAGAAAGAAAAGAAAATAAAGCACTTTCAAAATAAACTTACTTGAATTGTGTTGAAGGCCTTGTGCGAGGTAGCTAGGTATGATGACAGAAAAACTGCTCTAATACCAATTATAACGATCTTTTCGGACCGTTACTTTACTTTAAAACTTACTTTACTTAGGTGAAAAAATCGTAATATTTTTTTTTTTCTAAACATACACTTTACGAATAGAAATGCTTTTAATAATAATAAACTAATTTATTAATAAGAACATGGTTGTCATAACCATAATTTATCAAATACAACATAACATAAACTTGTCTCGAAACTTAATAAATTTAATAACTTTAAATTTACGGAAGTAAACTCGTGGCTTTCTATAACCCGCCTCGATGGTTAAGCATTTTTATTCATAAAGTGTATGTTCATCAAAAAAAAAAAAAAAACGTTACGATTTTTCCACCTAAGTAAAGTAAGTTTTAAAGTAAAGTAACGGTCCCAAAAGTCGGGTCGTTACAGTTGGTATCAGAACGGGTTTTCTGCCATCCTACCTCACTAACTCGCATAAGGCCTTCAGCACATTTCAAGTAAGTTATTTTAAAAGTACTTTATTTTCTTTTCTTTCTAATACACGTAAGGTCACAAACACCATGAGAGTATCTGCAAAGATTATGGAAGAGGATCAAAAAGCAACTGAAGCCTTTAGGGCTGTTGATTCTTTTACTTTTGATGGAAGTGATCCCGACGGAATTTTCACATGGATCTATGAGTTGAAAGGCCTTTTTGACGCTTGTCATGTACCCGAGCAACTTTACAAGTCCCTAGCCGTTACGCAACTCAGAGGTAGTACATTAGAATAGTGAATTCAGAAGCAAGACACACCGGCACATGATGATTGGACTATGACAATCATAGTCTAATCAAGACTGTGCACATCATAGTCCAATCATCATGTGCTAATTTCATAAATTGATGTAAGTATAGTTCTAATTCTTAAACTCTAACAAAAAGACTAGCATTCTAAAGGGATGTAGTTTCCACTTTAAAAACAAGTTTTGCTTAAAAATATTTTTAATATGAATAAGTTTGTAACGGTGTGATAATATTCACCGAGACACTCCCAGGCTGATTGGGAAGGGTACTATGGTCTCGTTTTAGGCCTAATTTATCTAGACAGAACTCACCGAGGTTCGCAGGTAAGTGTGTATGAGATCACAAAATACGCCTTATTTAATAACCAATATTTCTAGACAGAGCGTTTTCAGTTTTCTATGTCACACAATTGCAAACTAGTCCCTATAATTTTTTTTTTTTAAATAAGGACACTAGGATATTAAATAGGTTGATTTCTTTTTGAAAATAAATCTAAAATTTAATCCTGACTGAATTTTTAAATTTATTTTTCAAAAAAATCCAAAGGTAATTTCAAAAAATGTGATGAAGTAACTCCCTATATTTTTGAATAATCTATAACTTTCCAATTATGAGTTTTTACATAAAAACGTGTGAAAATCATACTTCCTTCACAAAGCAGATTCTGTGATTTTGATAAATAAGGATATACACAAAAATTAAGACCGAATTTGGGAAAATTATATTTCACAAAATTCATCCAAAATTGAATTTTCTAAATTTCTTTAGTTGATATTGAAAGCTGATTTGGCCTCTAAGTTACCCAAAAATCCCTGGAACCCCAGACTGCGCAAATTGTCCTATGTTGGAACGGTTTGCAAAGCCTCAGTTCCGGATTTTGCATAATTAATCTATGACTCTGAAAATTCTAAATTTTTTTATATATGTTCTACACTCATAAGCAAACATGTGTGAATTTTCTTGAGTGAGAAAAAATCTTTTATATGCATAGAAATTTATGAATGGCAGGATGGAGCATAAAACCCTAGTTTGGGCACGTCGAATGCTTTTAGGTCAAAATTTCGTATGAAAACCCTAAAATTGGTAATCTAAACTTCATAATTTAAACTTCGTTCTTGAGAACAAACCTCAGAATTTACTCTTAGTTCTTCGAGACTTGGATTCCTTCAATTACATTATTCGAAGCGCCCCTTTTTTCCTAACGAATAATTTTTCGGGTTAATCTCATATCAAAATTTCAAAACTTAAACTGTAACGACCCAAAACTTAAAACAATGTTTTAGTTCCGAAAAATACGGACAAATTTGAACTTTTTAAATTAAGTTACATACTTGAGCTTTTAATAACAAACATAAGGTATATTAATTCTCATCATAACTAAAATGGATTTAATTTAAACATTTACAAAATATTGCAGGATTTAAAACTTTCTTTGCCAACAATTTGCCGGTAGTCCACGTAAGGTTATACAGGTCGGTCCCGTATACACTCGATGTTCCCGTCGTTGTCGCCTCTCACTATTTGCTTTTGTAACAAGATACCTGCGACACGAGCACACTAGTGAGCTAATAGCCCAGTAAGTAGATTAGGTAAGTAGGTTGCTAAGTCTGCAGGTAATAAACAATCAATGGATATTACAATACAATAATCTAATGAAAGGACGGATTCGATAATCGAGTCGTCATAGTCCGAAGAGTAAACGTCACTCTTATGCAACCTTGCCCGCGAAGTAGATTTCAGAGATAAGGCGTCGAACCTACGCGGGATACAATATCTGCAAAAGAGTTGTGACTTGGAACGAGGTCGGGCTTAACGACCCATTAATCTCGACTCAAAAGTCAATCTCATAATTTATTCTAATCTCACTCAAGTTCACAACTCTCTGACTTAGCTTATAAAACTACGTGTGCACACGATTCACATCCAGACCCCTTACGAGTCGTTCTAGAACTTATACACAATCTAGACCTCTCATGGGTCGTTATAGAATTCAATACTCATTTAGACCCATTACGGGTCGTTCTAGAACTTATTTACAATCTAGACCTCTTACGGGTCGTTCTAGAATTCAATACTCATTTAGACCCATTACGGGTCGTTCTAGAACTTATTTACAATCTAGACCTCTTACGGGTCGTTCTAGAATTCAATACTCATTTAGACCCATTACGGGTCGTTCTAGAACTTATTTACAATCTAGACCTCTTACGGGTCGTTCTAGAATTCAATACACATTTAGACCCATTACGGGTTGTTCTAGAACTAATACGACTCTGGACCCTCTGTGGGTCATTCCGAAACCTCACACAGACAATGGCCCCGTCAGGCGATCTCGGAATCGATCATGATCGCAGCACACAGCATATAAAGAGGAAGGTCGTCTACCGACCTCCTTGAGACTTCTCGGGTCGTTCCGAAACCTCACACAGACAATGGCCCCGTCGGGCGATCTCGGAATCGATCATGATCGCAGCACACAGCATATAAAGAGGAAGGTCGTCTACCGACCTCCTTGAGACCCCAAGGCCTCTCGGGCCGTCCCGAAACGTAATCAGTGGCCCCGTCGGGCTATTTCGGAACCGATCATGACTTGCGGCCCCGTCGGGCCCTACCCGTATACATACATTGCTTTCGCTCCCCTTGTCTTGTCTTAGAATTTTCTCCTTGACCTGCAATAAAGTCTCAACAATAACAGAAACAGTTTTATGCCTGTGGTCCCATACCCACCGACATGTAAGTCACATATACACATACGAACAGACACACACACCCTGCATAATAACCTGAACTACGAAGTTGAGTTGTTTTATGTCTGTGGTCCCATACCCACAGACAGATAAGTATATAAATAAACACACGCACCGATACACACCTAGACAAATATAACATATTATAAACGAACCTACAGTCCCATACCTATAGGCTCGTTGCACAAACAAGACAAACATAATCGAGGGCCCGTATTTGTGGCCCTAACGAGAATGAAGATCCACATAGTTTAATAGCCACAACTTTAGAAGCATCGTATGCTTAACATAATCTCAACATATGCACAATTAATTCGAGCAGGGTAAAGTCTACTCGTGTCACAGTGGAGACCCACTTACCTGAGGTCCTAAGTCTCTCATCTTTGTCCTCGCGATCTTTCCTCAGTGGCATCCCTCCTTAAAGCTTGATGTGTGACACTTCTGTCCAACACGAGGATTAGAGGGTCAATGCCTATGTTTACTAATCATTCGCGAGAAATGAGACTGTAGGGCTCAATGAATCAACAAAAGGAAAGTTTAGACAGTGGGACGACAGACAGTTCATCGAGAAATCCCTCTAGGGGTATTCTCGTCTTGAGTGTCGTTGACTTAACGTTAACAATCAATTCAGACTATCGGGTCTTTTGTTTGACTAGATTAGGTGAGAAATGAGTCCCTTAAACTAATCGGTTTCTGACTTTATTTTATTACGCATTAAATATTCGAGCCGGAAATCCGGCAGAGTTTCCCCTGTTTTTCGGATATTCCGGCCGAAGCCTTCACCTAATTTCAACCCAGCACCGAACTAATTTCGGTCACAATCCATCACAACAACCACACAGACAATTTTGTTTATTTATCATATTTAATTTCAAACGTAATCATAATTCCACACCGAGCCTCAGTGGCCCAGTTCCCACACAAAATAGTAGACATCCAAACTAATTACAAAAGTCACATAAATGTTATCGAGATCTAATGCTCGGATCTTGTTTCTGATCGCCCACTTATACCTCTCGTAAAGGACGGTGAAGGGTTGTGTGTCCAAACTTGTTTCGTAGGCGATCCTGCAAAATTTAAAAGAATAGAGAAGATTGGATCATTTTAGAAAGCCTTAGTAATATTAGGCTCCGAGTTTAAAGAAAAACTAGACTTGTGACCACTTGGATTCGCGACCCGAAATCAATAACTACCCCCTTTTTTTTTTATATATATATGAAAACTCTCAATCTCTTGCTTATTGAGACAATAGTTTGAATGCCCTTGAATTTTAACAAAGCGTTCGAAATTGAAAAGTTGTGCTACCTCGCTACACGCTCGGGTCATATTTCATTTTAAAAACGACACCTCCTGGTGAGTTCGAAATTCCTAAAATAACACAAAACACAAACTTTTGCAATGCGAAAAATACTCGAAATATCAATTTTCTTAAACTCATATATTAACCAAAATATTTTTAAGCCACGATTCAAAAGGAAATTTTAGACTTCCTCACGATTAGTCCACAAACAACTCCCAAAATCTTTGAATTCATAACCCCGCAAAATAAGGATTTCAACATTAATCTTTTCGAACATAAAGTTCGCAGTTAAAGGAATAAGACCAACCAATTAACCAAATCAAGATTAATTCACCTAATACAAGTGTAGGCACGAGTCCAACCACCAAATCACCAAGAGTAGCGGATTTCCATACACACATAATAGTTCGAACTATTACCGGGTTTCTAATTCTCGGCTTAAAACCAACCCGTTAGTTTATTAAGCTCTTAAATCTTGATAACTATATCACTAAACCCGACTTAAACGCAAACTTTCCATTTATAGATTATTCAACAAATCACGAAAGTTCTAGTAAAAAGAAACTCTGTCAACGCCAAAACGCCTATTTTCACACGAACAATTTAAACACGTCAAGAATTGTAGCCCGCTAATCAAAATATACAAGACATCACAAATCAATTTTTCCACGAGCATAAGTTTATCAACGAGTTAAATTCGAGTTCGAGGCTCACCAAACGTGCAAGGCAGTGGGCTCGGCGAGAGGGGGAAGCGGCGCGGCTGCGAGGCGAGAACCGCGGAACAGAGCCGATCGGCGCTAGCACGGGATGGGTGCAGTGCACGGAGGCCGAGCCTCGCTAAGGCTGGACACGCGGGCTGACGACGTCAAGGTCACGCGCAGCAGCAGAGGCAAACGCCGCGGGTCTAGCGAGCACGTGAGAAGAGGAGGCGACGTGAGCGCGGGTCACAGCCGGCGACAGGTGGGCAGAGCTCGACGATGAGCGGGGGTTACCGGGGTTGGGCTCGCACGGAGGCAAGGTGCGAGGGTTGGAACTCGCACAGTAGGCTCACCGGAGCTGGGCTGTGTGGCAAGGGTGCGTAGATCGGGGCCAGAGCTGCGAGGGGCGGTGCACGGAGGCTCGGGGCTGGAAGAGCTCGCGCTCGCGACGGCGTGGGGCTGAGCGCGCGCCGGCTAGGCGAGCTCGGGCGGAGCTAGGCTGGCGTCGGGGTCGAGCGGCGCTGACGGAGTAAGCGGAGGCTGGGCGAGCTTGGGCTGAGCGCGCGCCGGCTAGGCGAGCTCGGGCGGAGCTAGGCCATGCTCGCGGCGGAGCGACGAGGCCGTGCGGCGGCAGAGGGGAGGCGCGACGGCTGGGCTTGTCGGCCAGCGAGGGTGAAGGAAAAGAGAGAGAGACTCGATCTGAGATAGGGAGAGAAACGGGAAAGAGATGAGAGGAGGGTGGTCGGCTGTGAAGGGGGGGGGGGGGGGGGAGGGGGGGGGGGGGGGGGGGGGGGGAGGGGGGTGGGAAAGAAAGAAAAAGAAAGGAACCCTAGTGGGCTTGGGTCCAAATTGGGCCAAATTGGCCAAAAAATGACAAACGAAAATACATTTAATTTTTTCGGAAAATATTAAAATTGCATACGTTATTTGAGCACATAAACTTAGGAATTTAATATCATTCTCGAAACAAACACAAATTCCTAACACGTCTAAAAATTCAAAACTGTAAAATAATCATGCCAATTTTATAATTTCTCTCATAGCTCCAAATTGACCCGATTTGACGAAACTGGCTAATTTTACAAATTAATCACAACTGATGCGAAAATACCATTTAATTAACTAGCACAATGCTTTTAAATTCAGGTCATTACATAAACTTAACGGGATTTATTTATACCTTTAACTTGGCAGAGTAACCCCTTAATTCTTCTCTAAATGGCTGGCCTTTCTCCCAAATTTTTTTCAGAATTTCTTTCAAAATTTCTCTCAAAATTTTCTCCAGATTTTCTTCTCTCTTTTTTTTTTCCCTTGAGCTCTCAAATATTAGTGTGAAGAAAAAGTGAGGTCTAAGGCCTTATTTATAGAGCTAAATGGCGCCTATGATAGGAGAGGGTGAGAAAATATTTGATCATGATCTTTTAGGATTCAGTAAATCAAATCCAAATCAAATCTTAACTAAATGATAATTCCAAATCCTATTTTAATTCTAATTAATTTAGATTCTTTGAGATAATTGAGGAGAATAAAATCTCCTCATGTTCCCACTTAAATGGCAGCAATTATAGCTAAGAGGAGGAAAATTTTATTTATTTTACTGCCTGATAATATTTAAAATCTCTTTGTTGCCCAAAACTACATGTAGTTTTTTCTTGGCCTTATACTACAGGTAATTCTTCTTAGGGGTTAAACTACATGTCACTTACTCCTAAACTACTTGTAGTTTTCTACAAACTACACGCAATTTGACTTATAACATATCACGACACGCTGCTTCATCTTAACGCTCCGAGAATTCTACCGTTAATTTGCATAAAATATAAAATGTGACGCAATAACATGAATGTCGAGAAAAATCTCTCGTGCATTAAATTCGATTATTTAAAATCATTACATTGGAATAAAAAGTTTTGATTATCACATATATTACATAATCTTAAAAATAAATATAATTTTGCAAGCAATATAAAATGGTCCAATCATTATAGCCAACTTTCTGATCCCTAACATTGCTCATATATCATACATGCATTATATATAAATAGGTACATAATTGTATGTGTTCTGAATTATTCCTATACATACATAGTATGTATGATAAAAGGATAGAAGAAATTGGCACGAGTGAAAATGGATACTCATAGAGGCAAAAGCAGGCAGAGCATAATGTCACGGCGTGACATGTCCGCACTAGAAGAGGCATAAGTTGTGTAGTCAATGCCCTTATCCTGCTTGGACCTTTCCACATTGTCTTGTAAATATTCCACAAATTTTCTATTTATAAATTTACCAAGTGAAGAACTTGTCAAACCTGTATAACATATTTTAATTGATATAGGGACAATACTAAAAATCTTCCCGGATTCTTGCAAAATGCCACGTATATCCCTTAATTTATCATAATACAAAAAATCCTTCGATTTTTTTAATTTAGTTCAAAATTATACATTTAGTTGAGTAAAAAATGCAAAAAAAATTTCCCTGAAAACACTTTAAAAGTCCTTATTGCTATTAAGTTATTTTCGTTCAAGATAGCCACTCATCTATTCAGATTAGATAAAATACAACTCTTAGTCAATAGAAAGCATAATTTTAAATTGAATTAAAAAATGATTTTTTTTTTTTTTTGTATCATGATATTCATGGAGTTTTGCAAGGTTCTAAGTAAGTATATGGTTCCTATTAATATATTATGATCTCCCTTATTTTGAGTCCCATGGTCTCACGGGACTGCCTGTTTGACTTGGTTTATATCGAAAGTGGAACTTTTTGTCCCAATTATAAGTCTTCTCTCTTTGGTCCGTGAACTTATTACTTATTGTCATAGTCAATGAGATTAAAAGGGACATGACAGAACTCTGGTCCCTACTCCCACCAACTGCAATGAAAAAATATGCAGATTACTAAAACACCAAATAATATGTATAGAAAATTTGTTGGGGGTTTAAATATATACACTCATGACTCAGCTACACAAAAACAAATGTAGTACTGCCAAGAAAAAGGCCTCACTTGTTTGCAATTCCTCAACCTCAATTCCAGTATTCCACTATAAATTCTCATTAACCTCTTCTTTCAAACCCATTAAAGGGTTTTTCTTTTTCTTCTTTTTTTGTTTTTTTTTCTTTGGATCATTTTGTGTTGAGACAATGGCAGTGAGCTCAGGAGGCAAAGCTGAGATTTCTGTGCCCCAAAAATGGCATGACATGAAAGATAGTAGCAATTACCAAAGAAGCAAAGGTGTGATTGAAGCCAAAGCAAAGAAGGCAGAGCCAAAAGTGGCTGTGATTTACTACCTTTCCCGGAATGGCCAGCTTGAGCATCCTCATTTCATGGTTGTTCCTCTTTCTTCACCACAAGGACTCTATCTCAAAGGTAAAAATAAAAAATAAAACAAAAAAAACAAAACAAAACAAAACCCTTGGGAAATATGTATCTATGAATATTATTAACAAGCGAACTTCTTTAGTGATTTTTTTTTTGACACAGTTCTGAATTGTTAGATTAATTTTAAATACGTAAAGCACACTAAAAAGCTAATTTTGACAATTTAGAACGATTTTTTTCAACAAAAAAAAAAAAAAAAAACCTACGAGAGAATTCCTCATTAACTTTATAAGATTGATGTTTGTTTGTTCATGTTTTTGGCTTTTACCTTGTAAAGTTTTCTTTGTAGATGTAATAAATAGGCTGACTTCTCTCAGAGGACAAGGCATCGCCAGCATGTATTCTTGGTCTTCAAAGAGGTAAACTTAGCCAGTTATCAAAAACTAATATCCACTGATGTACCTAAATTTTCTTCGAAATTAGGCCAGAAATATTTGGGTGATATATTATCTAATAAAAGATCGGTTAAAATACCAAATTTTTTGTAAAATAATGATAGAATTTTGAATCATGTGTTCTCTAGTTCAATTTTTTTACAAGATATTGGAAATATTAGATCTTAAACTACTTCAAATTTTAATGTGTTTTTTTTTTTTTGGTGTGTGTGTGTTTTTTTTCATACCTTTCTTGTGAATCAAGTAAGCTATTTCCTTTTTCAGGAGCTACAAAAATGGATTTGTGTGGCATGACTTATCCGAAGATGACTTGATACAGCCGTGTCAAGGCCATGAATACGTACTCAAAGGATCACAAATCCTCGAATCTTCTTTGAGCTTCAGGTCTTTCGAGAGCACCGGTTCATCTTTCTCCTCCTCCTCGTCGTCTATGTTCTCGCGCGAGACAAACAGTCCCGGTGAGGAATATCTTACTTCTCTTCCAATAACCGCGATCACGAGAAGAAAAAATCAGTCCTGTGGCTCGTTTGATGATCTCCGCGAGTACCAAGTCCTTAGGCCTAAAACTGCCGTAGAATTGTCCAAAGCGACCGATGCGTCCACGCAGACGGAAGGCAAGGCAAGGCAGAGGAAAACAAGCCTCGCTGAGATAGGGGAGCCCGAAATCGAAGGCTGTGGAGCTGAGAGTGCCCGCGAATGTGGTAGACAAAGGCGTCAACGGTTCTGATGGACTTGATCAAGTGTGGCTCAAGAGGAATCAAAGACTGTGACTCAATAAAAAGAAAGGATTAAGGACGTAATATAGTATTTGATAGAGCATAATATGAAGTTACCATATTTCTAACTAATGTGATATGGTTAGAGAATACCAGCAGATCATTGTTGGTCCCATTTTGGATGCTTTTTTTGTGGTTGATGTCAGTTAGTTTCTTGTAATATGCAGAGCAAAAAATAAAAAATAAAAGTTAAGTTTGGTGTAATAGTGTGGTTCGCTAAAACATGTCTTTGATGACAGAATTTGAGAATGTAGGCATTGTATTAAGTTAAGTTAAGACATGTTTATGAATGTGTTAACAATATAAGGGTATGTTTGGTTGGGTGGATGGAGAGTAGGAAGGAGGAAGAGTATTGGAATGATGGAGAGGATTATAATAATCCTTTAAGTTGTTTGGTTGGAAGGAATGAGAGATGAGTAGATTGATAATAATTATTTGTAAAATAACTATATTGTCCATTTTAATATTTGTTATTAATTATATTAAAGGGTAAAATAGATTTTTTGTTAAGAAAAGAGGAGGGGAGGGGTTGCATCCTTCAACTTATGGAAGGATACAATTTTGTGGGCCCGCGTGGATTTGCTCTCCCTCCATCCCTCTCCCTCTCCCTCTCCCCTCTCCTCCTCCCAACCAAACAAATATATTCTACCTCTCTCTCATCCTCTTCCTCCTCCTACCTCTCCCTCTACCCAAACAAACACACCCTAAAGCAAAGTTTTAGGTTAATAAAATATGTACAAGAGTGTGGACCATTTATAAGGCATTATCTTCTTCTATGTGGGTTATGTTTGTGATAAACTCAACTCGTAGTATATTACTTAGGGCTATGGTGATATAGAGGGGCTTAGGCGTACTTTAACACCTGTGTGAGTGTGACATGCCAAATTTGTACTAAAACTTTCGAATTTAGGAGATTGGAGCCTTTTTATTGGCATTTGCATATTTGCTTTCGTAACTGTTTTTTGAGAGTATTTTTCGTTACTGTTTTTATTTTAATTTCGAATTTAATTTTAAAAGGTTGCAACCTTTAATAAAGCAACATAATTGAATGGCACAATTTGATTACAAAATTTGAGGATGCTAGATAGTTGATGGTTCTAGTTAAAAACAAAGAAAAATGCTAAATGATAATAAATTTTGGTCAGAAGAACTTAGTTAGAATGATGTGTCAATTTTTTATTGAATAAGATAAAAACATAAGCATATTTTATAAACGATAAGTGATTGCCACATTTTTTTGGTTATTTTTTCTTGCCTAAAATTTTTGGTTCTCGATTATTATTCAAAAATAAAAACTAAACAAAAATTAATATATATATATATATAAGAGATTCTCAAGTCGGTGGTGTTATTTTTTTAGCGGACTCCGTAATTTATAAATCTGACAATCAATAATCATTCTCTACCGGTCAACATCTCCACTAGAGAATTTTTGAATATTTATAGAGCATTTTATTTTTATATAATTTATTTTTTGTTTCTGAAAAACTAACATCGATGAAGTTATGCATATCAATATGTACATAGCTTAGGTAGAAAATTTCTCTTCCCCCAAGTCTATGTTAATTTTTTCTCCCGAGTTAAAGATTTTACTTACAATATTTATATCGGTATTATACATTTACATACTTAAATCTTCACATTGAATACTTCTGTAATATTATAATTGTTAGAGAATGTTTCTCACTAAAATGAGCTTTCCCATTTCAAAAATAACATAATTATACACTTACTCTTCACAGATGACAAAGTTTTCCCCTTACTTTTTAATATTCTAGCAAAAAGATCACAGCAAAAGAATATTCTAGCAAAGGAAACCCATGAGTTTCAATAAAATAACAGAAATCACTCCCCTACCTATCATTAATGACAAACTTATGCCTCAACTTTTAATATTGTTGCAAATGCATACTCTTATCTACACTTTTTAAAATCAAAGCTGACAAATTTATCTATTATGACGATTTTAATCCTATAAAACTGATGAATTTTCACCTTTTTGTCAATTACAATTTAATTGTGAACATGGATTTAGGCCTCACCAATTATTTCTTATACAATATGCCGACTGTCTGGTGATAATAATTCTAAATCAATAAATTTATATTTAACAATGATTTTAGGTGTTACATTTAACCCAAACAAATAAAAAAGGTACAAAAGTGTTAGGTTTTTTAAAAGAAAAAGCTTTGATACTATTGTCGTTTATGAAATTGAAAAGGTGATTTTTTAACAAAAATGTTAAAAAAAAGCTTTGTTTATTTTTCATAAACAAATAAAACTGTATAATAGTACAATTTTTATAGGATTAAAATCATCAAATCAACCCCATGTTTAGGCAAACTATTCCACTCATTCCATTCCATTCCATACTATTACAAACTATTCAACTTTCTAATCCTCCAAACATATATGAGTAAATATTATAACTATTTTCTTTTATTTTATTGAAATTTCACGTTTATACACTGAGTTTGTGATAATACAAATTCTATCTTTCAGATTTTTAAAATAAACAAAAACTATATCTTTTTTTTACTTTCAGTCAAAAAGCGCCTATTTTTATATTGCAATTGCATTTTCTTGTTTTTCTATTTGAATAGCTTAATGGCACTAAAGTATCTTGATATTTTAGAGGAAAATACTTTTTAATCAATAGAAAATCATAATAATATATATATGTTTTGTTCAATTATAAAGCCTAAATTTTATATTATTATAAACTCATGAGACAAACATTGAATTTCAATACTTATGATATTTACACTATATATAAGTGTGAATTTGTCCTTTTCAAAAATTGAATGCATGATTTTGTCATTCTTTCAAAATTCATAATTTTTTTTTCATTTGTTTTTTCTTTTTAAAACTATATTCAAATTTAATTTTTTTACCATGCACCTATTTTTACACCAATATTTTCATCAATTGTATATAAAAAAAAATCAAATCAAATTATACTCATTCTATTTCACCCTTTAACTCTCGTGATGTATTTGCAACTGCGAACACACATTGCAAATATCAGCAGCGTTACATGTCTCCACCATCACTTTCACACTCTATTTTGGCTAAAACCTCTTTTTTGAGTGTTGACACATATTACCTCAAAAACCAAACAATTAAATAAATAAATAAATATCCACCTTGTCACACACATTTTTTCAACTTATTGATATTGCTCGACTTATTATTGCATGCTTTGAAATCCAAACAAAAAAGAAAGGCACACCTTAGTAGGAAAAAAAAAATTAAAAAAAAAAACGAAAAAAAAAAATCTCCCATTCTTCTTTCTTCCACATGTCTATATATATAACATGTATTTTGTTTTCCTTTTGCTAATCATCTTTTTTTTTTTTTTGTCGCTTTAAACTCTCCTTGCTTTGGCCTTTAAATCTGAGGCTTACGATTGTTGGGTTTTGTGTGTCACGTTTTGGGGTTCGTTTAATTTCCATGGTTGTTGACTGAGGCCAGTGCTTGGGTTTTTGCCTCGACTCGTCTCAGCTTTTGCTCTTTTTTCTCTTATTCTCTTTGAGTTTTTATATTCTCTCTCTTTCAATGGGACCCATTAGAGCGTTGATGAAGAGGAAGAAGAAGAAGGCTGAGAAGAAGGTTGACCAGAATGCCTTGGTTTCGGTTTCTTCGGGGTCTCAGCTTCGACCCTTGGATTGGTGGGACGACTTTTCTCAGAGGATTACAGGTAAAAAAATACAAAACAAAAACCAAAAAAAAGCATTTTCTTTCGGTTGGTTTGTTGAGTGAGACATGTCTTTGTGTTTCTGCGATGTGATTAGATTGTAATGCGCACATTGGTTCTGCCGAGGAATGAACATGTCTGGTTTGGATTGGTGCTTTGTGAGGGCGTTTTGTTGGGGTTTTAATTTTTTTTTAGTGTTTCGGTGGGAATTCATGACTTGGGTCAATGCGGTTTTGGGGAAAGAATAAGTTCTGTTATGTGTTTGTTATTCGATCTTATGTTGAGTTTTTGTTTTTGTGGAGCTTTCGTCCATTGAATGTTTATGGTGCTTTTGAGGGAATGCAACTAGAAACTAGTTATGTTTTTAGTTTCCTGTGTATTAGGTCAAATTCGACGACACGGGCAGTTCGAATTTTCGATTGTCGATTTGATTTCGGCGTTTAGATCTCCATTGGAACAACACTGCCAATGCACATTGTATGAGTTGTGTTAATAGCTTGTCCAGCACATTGACTTTTGACTTTCATTACACTTCGTGTCGATATGCTACGGAGCTTGGATCCGATAAATGTGTTGTTTTTGCTCGAGTGAACACTCTTCTTGCAGTGTGTATCATTGCATTGCTTAGATCTCCAGAATTTTGGAAAAATTTGCAGACAAGAGGTTGAATCCACCATAGTTCTAGATTATCTCTGTTTAGCGTTCATGTCATGAATGGAAGTCCCAGTATAATTTATGCTCGATTTTAACCAAGAAAGTAATTACTTGGTTACTGGTTGTTCTTGCTTTGGAATGTTGAGTTATGGATATTGAGGTTTTGACAAGTTCACTAGGGTACTTCTTTTACTTTATTAATTTCTCATACTCTCTATCTCACTGGACTGGTATCTTTAGATTCATATTTGGCAATGTATAGGAATTTTGAAACAAAATTAGCTACTTATATGTATGTTTCTTTTTTTTTTCTGCTTAGTGTTCTAGTATATGCTGCAATGAAGACAAGTATAATCAATGCTGTTAGTCTATCTATCTATTGGCTTCAAATTGGATGGAAGAAATTCTCTTGATGATTTTTATTAAGCCCTTGTATTGGCTATGTACTTGATCTTTTGATTGATTCTACTGTAATATTGCGTTTGATTGCGTTTGAACATAGTTGTGATTAAGAGAAATAACCAGTATACAAAGTTTGTATTTCGTTTGTTGAACAATATCAATCATGTTTGATCACGTCATATCTTGTCTGGAAAAAGTACATTTGCCTGATCTGAAGGAAGAGATTAAGTACCTACGACAAGATATTAAAAAAATAATGATTAATTAGTGTGGACTGGTATTTCTTGACGCCAATGCCAAATAAGAAGCTTGATCACATACTTGCAGAAGAAAAACAAGATGATGCAATCTAGAGTTCATGAGTCATGTTTATCGAGTTTGACTGATAAATTTTCACAACAAAACATTTGCATTGAATCGATAGATACAATAAGTTTTAGACGACTCGTTCATAACTCACTTCTTAACTGCATTTATAAAATTAGCTTGCTTGTTTCTGATAACTTTAGGCATCATATGTAATCGTTTTTTTTTTGTTTGACTTCTGTCCTAAAGAGCAGAGTCTTCCTATTGTTTGCTTTGATTTAAAACATAAATATATAATTGACATTTTTCAGAGTAAAAGGATGATAATATTTAAAATTGTGTGCTGTCCCAGGGCCTTTGTCGCAGAATTCAACAAACTTCGAATCTGTTTTCAAAATTTCGAGAAAGACATTCGGCTATATCTGCTCACTCGTAAAAGAAGATATGACAGCAAAGACAGCGCATTGTGTTGATACAAATGGCAATAGCTTGTCGTTAAATGACCAAGTAGCTGTTGCTCTTAGGAGGCTCAGCTCCGGCGAATCGCTATCCATTGTTGGTGAGTCATTTGGGATGAGCCCGTCAACTGTCTCTCAGTTAACATGGCGGTTCGTAGAAACGATGGAAGAAAGAGGCCTCCAACATCTTTGCTGGCCATCAACCGAAGCAGAGATGGAAAAAATAAAGTCCAAGTTCGAGAGAATCCGTGGCCTTCCAAATTGTTGCGGCGCAATCGACACCACACACATCATGATGACGCTGCCTACTTCTGACCCCGAGAACGACGTCTGGCTTGATTACGAGGAAAACTGCAGCATGATCTTACAGGCAATTGTTGACCCAGAAATGAGGTTCCGCAACATAATTACTGGATGGCCAGGAAGTTTGAGCGATAACATCGTTCTCGAAAGCTCGGGTTTTTTCAAATTGTCTGAAGAAGGAGAGAGACTGAACGGAAAGAAAATAAAACTTTCGGAAGGAACAGAGTTGAGGGAATATATCGTGGGAGATGCGGGGTTTCCTCTTTTGCCGTGGCTGCTCACCCCATACCACAAACGAGGCCTCTCAGATGTTCACTCTGACTTCAACAAACGGCATTCTGCCACTCGAATGGTGGCACAGCGGGCATTGGCAAGGTTGAAGGAGATGTGGAGGATAATTCACGGAGTAATGTGGAAGCCCGATAGACACAGATTGCCGAGGATCATTCTCGTTTGTTGCATACTCCACAACATCATCATCGATATGGAAGACGAGATGCAAGACGAAATGCCCTTGTCGCACCATCACGATTCCAGTTACCGACAACAAACCTGCAAATCCGCTGACAAGACTGCCTTGACAATGAGAGAGAAGCTTTCTCTACACTTGGCTGGAAAATTGCCATATCAGAAGGACCCTTCCGTCCCGGCGGGGAATGGTTTTATTTGAGCTGTTTCATTCATGAACTGCTATGCTAAACCTTTTATTGGTTGAGTTGACCTGAATACTCAGTAGAGTATTTGTTTACAGAAATAGTTGTCTATTTTGAACATAGATCTTCTTACAGATGCAAATATCTTTGACTTCCTTTTCCTTCGGTCAAAATTTTGACTTTCGATATGCAATGAATGTTTCATGGGCACAGTATTTAAGAGAGTAACAGATTATCTTGCTCCTGCAAATTCTTCCTTTTTTGGTTCGGTATTGATTTTCAGAGGCATATTGTGGGGCTAAATGGAAAGACAAGGGAAAATGAAATTTATTGCGACATTTGCCCGGTGTGTTTCATTTTCAGACACTGTTAACAATTAAAGGGAAGATGTTTGTATAAATATGGTAAAATAATCAATTTTAGCCCTCCTCTTAACCCATTTTATGCATAAAGAAAATGTAGGCAATTTATGCCACAACTAATTTTCATTGCTCTGGAACATTAGATATAGAAACTTAAAATGGTTTTTCATAGGAAGAAACCTGAATTATTCCGTGAAGCTTTATAATTGATTCAATGATTCTACAAGAGATAAGGGAAAGATTATATAAACGAGAAAAACACTAGTAAAAAGGACCAAAAGCTCAACCAGGACAGTAAAATGGTAAACCAGAAAGGAAGGAATGATATAATACTTAGACGCCGTTTATAAGACCAAACCAAGGATTTGAACAAGGGATGATTTTGAATGCAAATTGGTCCCAACACATGGATTTCTAGAAGCAAAGCACAAAACAACACAATCAACGCAAGCTTTTCTTCAACATAAATGACTTCCATTCAATTTCCAATCAAAACCACAAATGAATTCAGATCGAGGCAGAAAAAACTAGATTTCAACCTCTACATCAAAAGCTACCGTATAAAAGCACAAGCTGGCTATTAAGTTCCTGATAAGCCACCATCGATATCGATATTAGTTTGTATATCACACCAAAATGAGGTACCAAAATAAATCCGCAGTACAAATCACTTCGTAAACCAAATACAATAGTAAACCAAATCCATGACCCATAGGCTATAGACATTTCACTAAAAGACCAGATAGTGAGGAGGATTCTCCGCAGCATTTCGCATAGTTCATCATGCTTTACATTCGCTCTAGTTAGCACGGCTTTTGAAAACATCAAGACCCATCTCGGTCGGATCGGTAGCTTGCAACTCGATCTGAATTCCGTCCAACTCTCTCTTAAACCTGTCCTTGGAGCTCGCATAGATCATCTTGCTTCTCACCCTCGATGTATCAGGAGACCTACACGAACATGCCAAACGATCAAAGAGCTTATAACCACTACGATATACATTACAAGCCGGGGAAACTAACTACCCGGCACCATTACCATGCAATGAAGAAGATCCTGCTCTTCGGGACATTCTCTTCGGTGAAGTAGTCGAAGTCATAGACGGCGTATCGGCACTCATTTTCAGGAAGGTGCTTGGTGAAATCCTCGTAGCTCTCGGTCGGTTCGCCGAGCTTCTCCACTATGACCTGCTTCTGCTTCTCCTCGATTTTGTAGACTATGAAGCGGTATGTTCTCTTCGCCTTTAGCTCTAAAAACTTGAGCTTGCAGTCATCGTGCACGGCCATCCCCGACGCTGCGTTAGCCTACAAACCGATAAAAACCAATAATCATTTACTACCCACGCGCTTATTCAATAACCAAAACAAACTCTCAAGAGGGCAACTTTTGCAGTTCATCTTCATCCCAATTTGTTTTTTGTTTTTTTAATATAAAACATTGGAAATAACATAAAAGCTAAAAACCCAACAAAAACAAACCCATCAAGAGCACGTAAAGCAAGATCAATCTTGATTTTCGTTATTCAAAACCCAGATTCAACGAAACACGGACAATATTTGTTTCATTCTATTATGTTGCTTTTTTTTTTTTTCCATTTCCCAGTCGATCGAAAATCCTTTTCAGGTAAAGCGACATCAAAATCGCGATTTAGTTACAACAAAATCAAGCATATACAAACACGTGTACCGACATACCCACAGACAAAAAGAACCTATCGAAAGACCGATGATTTAACAAACAAACAGTCAAACCAACATGCAAAAAGCTTTAAATCCTTCAACTACAACACAGTTCCAGCGAAAAGCCCTTCGCTAACCGATCGATCGGATTACAAGCAAAAAGAAAAAAAAAAAAAAACCCTATACGATGCTAAGGATTGATCGATCAACTACAGATTCATTGACCAAATTCAAATCCGGTCATCCACTGAAGATTCCAGTGATTTAGACCGAATCGGAGACAAAATTTCATAGATCGGACATCAAAACAGCACAGACCAAACACCGATGAACCGAAAACAAAAAACCAAAAAAAAAAAAACGATGAAATGATACAGTTTTGAAACAGAGTGGAAACAGTGAGTCAAAAGGCTTACCATTTTTCCGAGCGAATATCGGAGAAGAAAGTGCGAGAAAGGAAGAGAAAATCTAGGGCTCGAAGACACAGAGCGTCTCTAGAGAGAGAGAGAGAGAGAGAGAGAGAGAGAGATGAGATAGGCTTTTTTGGGTTTGGTTGACAGACAGAAGGGGTAGCTAGTTGAGAATGTGGAGAGAGGGCTTTGTGTTTGGGCATCTGGTGGGCGAAGCTAATCTGACGGTGACCGCTTGCGAGGACAGACTCGTGATCTGATTGCGTTGCGCCACGTGGCCGGTTTGAGTGAGGAACTGTGCCTCTTATGTGGTGTCGGAGGAACACGCAAAAGTAGAAGGCGGTTCGGTTTGGTGGAGGCTTTCGGTGGTCGTTTTGGGACTTATGGACTCGGCCCAACTTGGGGTCAACTTTACTTGGGGTTATATCACAACTCTTAAAGAAAAAAAAAATTATATATATATATATATACACTAGTTTTCGGGCACGCGCGATGCACGTGTTCATCTAAAATACCACAAAATAAAAATGTAAGAAGTTAAATAAAAATAAAAATAAAACGTTATTTACATTTAAATGATTAGATTGGAACAAAAAATTGAAAAAGTAGAGAGAATAAGAATTTGTCAAAAAGAGACACAAAATTTGCTAAAAAGCCCTTAAAAGAGCCCACCTTTACAGCAAAAAAAAAAAAAAAACTTGAGGAACCGAAAAAGAAAAAAAAAATAGTGCACGTCCACACGCGCCCGAACCCAAAAAAAAAATAATAATAATAAAATAAAATAAATGAACAGTGTTTTTCGACCAAAACGCCCGTTTTGGTCGACGAACACTGTTCAAACCACCCCTTTCTCACTTTACATTATAAAGGATTAGTGCTATACGTATTAACTCTTTTATAATATTTTTATTATTAATTTAAGTATCATATTATTATTAGTGAGTATTTATCATTTAAGTAAAATTATTTTATATTCAGTCAATTAAATTATGATATCTCAATTGTCACATAAGTTGGCATTAAAAAGTTGGTAAAAGATTTGGTATGTCTAGCATTATTTCTAAAAAAAATGGCAATTTTGAGAAAGGGAAAATTGCAAAACAATGTCATTTTTAATGACTTAATAATCTTATGGCCCAAATAGTGTGCTCTCTTTGTTCCCACTTTATGTTTGTAGTATAAATTTTAGGGCATAAATTAAAACTATAATACACATGAGACATAGATTATCATTGTGCCAAAAAATGAGCATTCTTCAAATGGGACATAATTTATGTCCTAAAATTTATACTGCATGTTTGTAGTATAAATTTTAGGGCCTAAATTAAAAGTGTAATACATATGGGGCATAGATTATCATTGTGCCAAAAAATGAGTATTCCTCAAAAGGGACATAAATTATTAAGTGGTACTAAAAATAGTCTTATTTTGCAATTCTCCCTAAAAAAATATAATTTTGAGGAATGTCTCTCTTTTGGCACAATGATAATCTATGCCTCATAAATTATAAACTTGTGCTTAAAAGTGGCATGGGATAAAAATTTCCCATAGTGAGGAATTTTTTAAAAAATCTAAAAAATTGGGCTATTAACATATAGGAAACACACACAAAATGGGTTCTTGCGAAATTTAACTAATAATCCTTCGATTTATCATAATACAAAGACACATTTTTTAAAAAAAATTTAACCTAAAATTACCATTGATTGACTAAGAAGTGAATTTTATCATTTAACTAGAATATATAATGTGGCTATCCTGAACAAAAATAAGCTTACTGGCAATCAGGGCATATAAAGTGTTTAAAAAAAGTGCACTTCGTACTCAACTAAAGATATATTTTTTTACTAAATTAAAAAAACCGATGGTGTTTTTTGTATTATTACGATAAATTGAGGAAATTTGGCATGAACTCAAGAGAGGATTTCGGTATTTTCCTTTAACATATAAAGTAATGTAAGACAAGTGTTTCAAATTTAAAATTTATATATTAAAAATATTTAACATAATATTTGATATGTGTATGATACCCTCACATTATAATGTCAAAGACCAAAGCTTATAACTGGGTAGAGCATAAATGAGTGTTGATGCGATTTTTTGTTAGAAGATAGAGACCAAGATCAAAGAATCAGCTCTAGTGCAATGCCTCTCAGAATTAATACTAAGGCAACAAATTTATATATCAATATCCCATTTAAAGTTGGTGTTTACAAAGAGAAGTCCCCTCTTTGAAAATTATTGAGACTAGAAGATTTGTTTTACCTAAATTGAAGATTTATTTTTCTATCTTTTCTCCTTTTTATTTATCTTCTTGCTGTTAGTATTTTGAGAATCTACTTTTAGGTTTTTTCTTATTCAAAAGAGGATGTTCTCCAATTCTCTAATTTGCTATTCAAAAGTATTCTTTTTTTTTTTAAGGCATCTCGTTCTGTTTTGAGGATCAAATTTATTTTTCGAGAGTTGTCTATAGGGACAATATTTCCAGATTTATAAGAAGAACAGAAAGAGAGCAAAATCATGAAAAAATTTCATTAGTAATACTTTACTAAGACAACCCAAGAAGCACAAATCAACACTAATTGACCGTCATTGACGACGGTAAAAAAAGCATGAAAGGAACAAACAAAGAGAGAAAGAGGAGAGAGAGATGAGAAATAAAAGCCTCAAAATAAAGCTTGGTTCAACTAATCTTCGTCCTCTACTTTATCTTCTTCCTAACTAATTACTTCGTCTCTAACATCCTCTCTCTCTCTCTATATATATATATATATCTAACTAAATATTTTAAGAATCTAAAATTTTTTAAACTTTGATTCACTACGTTTTGACACGTCGCATTTTTTTGTTTGGTTTTTTTTTTTTAAATTGTATTTAAGGACTTTTGTTTAAAGATTTTTGAGAAATTTTTAAAAATTATGTTTAAAGATCTCTTTTAAGGGTTTTTAAAAAATCTAACTATATATTCTAATAATTTAAAGTTTCACCATGTTTTGACACGTGATATCCTTTTTTTTTAAATTGTATTTAAGGACTTTTTTTAAAAAGATTTTTGAGAAATTTTTAAAAATTATGTTTAAAGACCTCTTTTAAGGGTTTTTAAAAAATTTTAAAGACAAAAATTTACACGTGCTCTACAAGCACAAAGCACGTGTTATAAAACTAGTATATATTCTAAGAATCTAAAGTTTTTTAAACTTTGATTCACCACGTGACATCCACTTCTCTCTTTCTCTCTTTTTGGGCTTTTTTTAAAGGATTTTTTTTAATTCACCACGTTTTGACACGTGGCATTCACTTTTTTTTTTCTTAAATTGTATTTAAGGGCTTTTTTTAAAGGATTTTTTAAAAAAATTTTAAAAATCTCTTTTAAGGGTTTTTAAAAAAATTTAAGGACAAAAATTTACACGTGTTCTACACACTCACGTGCTCTATACGCGCAAAAGCGTGTGTTATAAAAACTAGTATATGTATCTATTAAGGGAGAATAAGTTTCTTCCACTTAGCCAAAAAGAAACGCCTCGAGGGGACGACACGTGGCGTCCTCTGTGGATGACACGTGACGTCTCCTAATTTTTTTTTCTTTAAAAAAATTACATTTAAGGGCTTTTTTTAGGGCTTTTTAAGAAAATTTAGAGGGACTTTTTTGCAATTTCTTTCTCCTCTCTCTTCTTTTTCACTTTTTTTGTTTTAATGTTTCAACGGGTATTTGTTTGATGTAATGATCTCGAAATTTTTTTCTTGATATGGTTGGATTCAGAATATTTTTCTCAATCTTTTGACACCTATTGTCATATACTTTTTTTTACCATAACTATTTTTTATTTATTTTATTTGCTCTAAGCTTTTATTTTTATTTTTTAAGTTTTAAAAATTTTAAACGATCCCTTGTATTTATATTAAATGATAAATTTAGCCCCTTTATTATTCAAAATTACAAAAATATCAATTTTTTAAAAAAAAATTAACAAAAATATACTTTATAATTTTTTCGCCATATTTTTCAAACGTTATATTATTTTACACGTGCTCTACAGACGCGGAGCGCGGGTGCAAAAATTAGTATATATATATATGTGT
The DNA here is from genome assembly GCA_018132145.1 of Boehmeria nivea var. tenacissima. NCBI lineage: Eukaryota > Viridiplantae > Streptophyta > Magnoliopsida > Rosales > Urticaceae > Boehmeria > Boehmeria nivea. The sequence goes on along the minus strand of CM030875.1, from coordinate 10,086,586 downwards.
GTGTGTATTGTATTGAGTTCTTTTATGTGAATATTTGTTATCAAGTATTCTCTACGTGGTGCACTCGGTCCCACGAGTCATAGCATTAGAGCTAAGGAGCATAAATCACAAGGATGATAGTCGCGATTAGACACTATTTTCCTACGAAGCGCACCTAAGTGCGTCCCAATATGTAAAATCAAGAAAAAGAGTCTCAGGTTCACTTATTTTAAAGATATAAGTTCGAATTTAAATTAATTAAGCATATTTTCCAATATCTTAAGAGATAATTATAACTTTACAAGATATTATTCAAATCTCACCAAATCCGCACAGTTCATGATTTAGTTCAAACCACAAAAATTAGTTCAAACCACAAAGAAGGGGAAACATCGTTGACATAAAATTTCATGATTCAGTTTTTGACTATCGTTCGTTCGACCCTCAAAGTTGAATCATGAAATTTTAAAATAATCACTTTTGCATTTTGTCATTACGAGAATTGCTATAAAAAAAAAATGCGAATTCTCTAATTATTAAAACCAAAATATTCTTAAGTGAACTCTTGAGAACCACTAAAAATATAGTCGCTGAATGACATCATATAAAATTGTCATATTTAATTCAAACATATTCATCCGAGCACCACGAACTTCAACACGTTTCAATTAACTTATAATCGAACATGAAATAAATAAATAAGAACAAGAAAAGAAAAGTAGACCAAAAGTGAATGGAAATATATATATATATATATATATATATATATATATATATATATATATGCTCTCAAAGTATATGCCGAGAAGATCCTCTCTCCACACCACCCCACACCTACAAAAGGGCCACTAAAATGCCTTGGTTTATCAACTTTCCAACACTTCAAAGCTCAGCTTTCACTTCCTCACTCCAAACCTAATAATATCACTCAAAAACTTCCCTTTTCTTTCCTGGTTTAGAACTTAGTCTCTTCTTCAGAGATTGCCAATGGATGTCAAGGCGTTCGACGCTCATGCCACGAGCAACGCGGGCGATACGGTCCTCGAAGGCGAGGTGAGCAATGACATGGGTTGATCCAAGGTCAACATACAACGACAGGGCAACTACAAACCTTTGGCAATATCTTCTTACAATTAACTATGTTTGTTTGTTTGTTTTTTTTTTTTTTTTTTTTTTTTTTGCTTGGTAATAGATTCTCTTCATCAACTGAGTGATGCTTTTATGAACTTAGTACTATCTAGCTTTTATGAACTTAGTACTATCTTTTATTTCAATTGTGTTCAACTTTTTTTCTAAAACGCTTCCAATCTTCCATTATTATAACTAGGTTTTGTAGTGTCTAACATCATATTGGCATCGCTGGATTTGAGACGATTGTCATTTGGGAACATATAAGAAGTATGCTTTTAAGTTATACAACTATTATACATACCAGCGGTTTGCTAAGGGCCGACGCGCGTTGTCCAATCTAGACTGATATGCTTTTAAATTATACAATTATTATACATACCAGCGCTTTGATAAGGGCCGACGCACGTTGTCCAATATGGGCCGACGCGCGTTGTCCAATCTAGACCGGCTATAGCTATGGGCCCAACGGATGGCACATATTGGACAGACGCGTTTTTAGCATTTTTGACATTCTAACATGATAAAAAACCTGTTTGATAATGGAGATCTTTGCCTTGGCTAATTTTATTCCTTTATGCTTCTTTTCCTCTTTCTTTTATGCTTACATTTGCACTGTCCCTATAAGAGTGATCCAATTTGAAGATCGTACTTCAGAGCAAAAAAAAATGTTATTTCAATTTTCAACAAGTGGGAATTCTCCGGTAGGTTTATAGATCGTCATATTTATATTGTTAATAAATCTCAACAAATGCTGATACAATTTTAATTTCAAACTAAGCACAGAACGACAACCTACTATTTTATATTTTGGTTAGTGGGTAGTTTTTAGGGTCATAATTTCAACGGAATAATTAGCCTCCTGTTAAAACTCTGGTTATGACACGCTGAGAAACATGTGCACGTTATTATATCCTATTAGATCAATTATAATGTCCAATCTGGTCGCCAAATTGTCCAGATTTATATCCAATCAAGACATATATATTTTTCCATTACAAACCAGCTTTCGAATCATAAAACATCTGAATTTCAGATAATAGCGAACGATCAACCAAAAAATCATAAGTAAGCCTATCCGCCAAATCGATAGATAATATCAAACTGTTGAAGAAGTAGTTAAATAGAAAGGCAATATGGAAAGTAATTACTGCTAAATAAGAAACATAAACGGCTTGTAGATTAAAGGAAGGTGTCAAAACAAAATTCTTGTCTTCTTTAAAGAATGCCGATAACAATCCATAAACCTCGGCATTTAAATCAAAACATAGAACAAACACGGGCCTAGACTAAAAATTGTCCCGAAATACACCAAAATGTTCCTCGGAGTAAACAAAATTTAGCCCCTCATACTTTCGAGTAGCACTCACTCTAGTAAAAGAAACCAAGAACTTTACCACCAACGTTCTTTCTTCTAGCCTCTTCATGATCCATGATTCCGGCAGAAGTGGTCAAGACAATGTAACCAAACTGCATGTACAAGGAAATAGACATTAGTCCAAGTGAAGCGCACATAAGACATCGTTGCAAAACAAATTACAAAGGTAAATGATACCACAAAATAAAAACGATGGACCACAAGGTTTGGTCACGGTTGAATTCGTTTGAATTTAGAAAAACAAATTAATTGTTTTGTCATGCGTTTGCCGAGTCCTATATAGCTGAGCAAGTATCATCTATTATAGAATTGGGCTAACCTGTCTTGAAGGAAGCAATCTAGCAGTCCAACCCTCAATCTCCTTGACACCAACGTCAAAGCGGGGACTGATGACACCACACTTGTTCAGCCTTCCGTTCAGCTCGACAACGATTTTGCCGGACCTGTGATCATCAACGTACTCAAACTCTCCGATGTAACCTATTAGCAAAAAAACAACAAAACAGAGGAATCAGCACACAAACAGGTTGGAAAGCCATATTCTATACAACGAGCGTTTACCGTGCTTCTGCATCACCAAGAGAAACTTGATGACCACCTTCGAGGAAGGTCTGATCATGACCTGTCGCTTCCCCCTCTTCTCCGCATTGTACATGCTCTTAAGAGCATCGTTCAGAACGCTGATCCTCACCATAATGTAGCTCCTGAATATTATTGGCAAACAATCAATTACCTCTTCAAATATTTCGCACTCAAAACTCTCATAAACAAAACAATACACATCAATAAAACAAAACAATACACATCAATACTAAAACTAAACCAATCAAATAAAACCAATTCACTATCAATTACTAAATTATATTAGGCCCAAGTCAAAAGGGATTTATGTGCTTAAAATGAACTCCAGCGAAGCAAAAAGAAAAAAAAAACAGAGATAAAATCTACCGAACATAAATTATCCCCATAATAAACTAAATCAGCTCACAGTCCTGCAAAAATAAAATCACAAATTATGTGTATTTTTTATTTATATTTACACACTTTTTTTTTTTGGCCAAGAGAGGTTAAGTTTGGGCAAAAATAGGTTAAATCAAAATCAACAATCAACATTTAGCTTTAATTAGATAGGGATCGAAATAAGGGCTTATATAATTATACCTAGCTAAAACTCCTAAAACCTATGATAGTGTCCAGATCCAGAATGTACAAAAGGCATTATCAAATCGAAAAACTTTCCTTCATATTTTCTCAGCAACCAATCAAACAACCAGCCACACACGGGACACAACCAGATCATATCAGCTAAGACGATTTCCCACAAAATACCAAAATAAAATACAAAGAAAGGAAAATAAATGATTCAGAGAAATCAAAGCAAAGAGAATATCAGGAATGTCGAAGAACAAAGACAAGAGATCAGAGAGAGTCGCAAGAGAGAGAGAGTTGGTACCGTTGAGTCTGGCAGAGTTGCCTGAAGCTCTGGAGAGATTTAGGGTTTCTGGGGCTTGTGAGGGCGCGGTGAAGAAGGATATGAAACCCTAATCTACCAATATATGTGATTGGGAATGGGGACCCGAAATTACTTTTATGCCCTTTTCTCCTTTCTGTTGCAGATCAAAGTTCGTGATTAGTTTGGGCTTTCTCCGTGGGCCAGCAATGTAACCCAAAAAATAAAAAGGGTTGTTTACATATATATACAAGTTATATGTAAATAAATTTTATCCAATGCCCATTTTGAAAGTTGACATTACATTCAATGGGAGGGTTATCTACATAAACGCCTCCCAATGTTGTGCTATTGTTGCAGTTTACACCTTAATGTTTAAAAATTATCATTCTTTCCCCCTAAAGTATTAAAAACTTATAGATATGCCCCATCTGTCACAATCTGTAAAAAAAAATATATTAAATTAATAGCATAATATTATTCTGTTGGCACCTGTACAATTTTTAAAGATCAACTGCCTTCAAATTAAGAAAATTATAATAATTAATTCTATATTTATTTTCACAAACACCCCCTTATGTCGTCTTTTCTTCTCAAAATGCACCTCGATCTTTTAAAATTTTGTATTCATACCCTTAAAAAATTGTACAGGCACCAACAGATTAATATTACGTAATTAATTTAACCCATTTTTGTTACAGATTATGACAAAGGGGGCATATCTATAAGTTTTTAATACTTTAGGGGGCAAAAATGACAGTTTTTAAACATTAGGGTGCAAACTGCAACAATAGCACAACATTGGGGGGCATTTGTATAGATAATCCTCAATGGGAACCCAATATTACTCGTTCGTTAAAAAAAGAGGGATTTTGATGAATGTCCCATTTTTAGCACAATGATAATCTATGCGTAATTTGTATACAGTATATTATACTTTTAATTTATACTATAAATATAGAGTAGAAATAAAAAGAGCACACTACTTAGGTTATAGATTATTAAGTGACATTAATAATTGTTTTATTTTGAAATTCTTCCTTCAAAAAGAAAAAAGAATAGGCGAATTAAAAAAAAATCTTTACCACTTAATAATTTATATCCAAAATAATATTTTTTTATATTATTAATATAAAAATAGATGTATAAATTATAAGTGCAACACAAAAAAAAGCATACATAAATAATGTATCACAAAAGTAGCATTTCTCAAAATCTATCTTTACGAATTACAACATATATTATATCTATTCATCATATTAATTAAACAGATAATACTGCCGTTACCAATATATTAGGTTTCTCAGCTTGATTTTTTAGTGAGATAGAAAAATCTATTTGGTATACGAAATTTTTTTTTTTGTCCAAGTTTAAAAAATGCCGATGTTCTTAAATATTAAAAAATTAGTCATTAGTCCATAAAGAATTTATGGCATAAAAATAAAATTACAACATTATTATTTGAAATGCTAGCTATTTTTTTTAAGAGAATTTTCAAAAAAATAGCCAATGTCTCAATATTTTAAGAAAGTAGTCATTTATAAATTTTATTACCTTTGTCATAAATTTATTATTGCAAATTTTATGTATAATTTTGGTACGATAAGAAATTTCTTACATTGGTAATAAATTTTTTAGGGTTATTTTTTAAATTTTTTGAAACTATAACTACATTTTGATAACACATAATTCAAAATAGCTAGGGAAAATTCTAAAATAGTCCCCGTATTTTACTAAAAATTCAATTTTATCCTTGTATTTTTGATGATTACAAAATGATCTTTTTAGTTTTTGAAATCAGCCTGAAAAACATCCTTTTGCATTGACATGCTCAAAATATTTTAAAAATGACCAAATTACCACTCGATTAAAACAAAAATATACAAACACCCTCTTGTTCAACCCTATCTTAGTTTTTTGGGCGATTTTGGTTTCGGACGGGCGGTATTCCGGTTTTTGATTATTTATGAACAACCCTATGTGTATTTGTTAATGAAGTTGTGTACTGGTTCTTCTCTTCTTTATTTTCGATTGTTTCATGTTTGGTGCGAAGAAGGAAAGAGATTGTGATTGATAGGTAATTTAATATTTTATTAAACGGTAATTACGTCTTTTCATGTATCATCTTTGACCAAAAAGATAGTTTTAGACGAATTTAAAAAACTGAAAGATCATTTTATAATTATGAAAAACACAATAATAAAATTGGATTTTTAGTAAAATACAAGGACTATTTTAAAATTTTTCCAAATAGCTATTTACCTAACTGATTTTTTTATTATTGTCATTCAAAAAGTAACTATTTGTTAATAATCTCTTAAAAAAGAAAGTGACTACGCATAAATATTGAATGTAAAAAAAAAAAAAAAATCAATTGCAATTGCAATTCAAAAATAATATGTAAAATTTTTAAAATTTAAATATTATACTATAATTTTTTTTTAAATTATGATTTTGCCCCAATTAGAAAGTTAAAATTTTAAATATGACCCACTATAATATAATGAACTTTTAAACGTGTCCCCACTTTTTTTTTTTTCCACTTTAATTGTGTCCCCACTTTTTTTTTTTTTCCACTTTAATTGTGTCCCCACTTATTATTATTATTATTTTTTCCCTTTAAATGTGTCCCATTGAGATAAATTCATGGGCTCCGTCACTGTGTAGAACATGAACTACAATGCAATAACAAAATTTATTTCAAATGGAAATGACATTTCCAATATTGAACTGAGCGTAATGATCTGCAACATACAATCAAAGTTCTCACACCATTTAATTATCAGCGAACACATCCATAATCCATGAAAAAAAAAAAATCATATTTTCGTTGTCAAAATTTTTATCAAATTTCAAAGCAGCGATTACAAACTAGCAAATAATAACGTACCAGTACATAATTTCAAAATTTTATTATACAATTAAATAGTAGTATAAGAGTCTACATTTATATGATTGCTTACGTGATTTTCGTACTCCCCTAACAAATACATATTAATCATCCTTGAAAATGTAAAAAGTTAAAAGGGTTATCGACAAAAGTATGTCCTCAGTTTTGGATTAATGGCAAATCACAAAATTATATATCTTGCAATTATAAAACTAAAAAAGGATGTCATCAGATTTCAAATTCTTATTAACATACTAGTTATTTATTGGGGGAAAATTAGAAAATACTCTAGGCATTTTTTTTTATTCTTGTTGTTTCTCGAAATTTTTTACTGTGATTTAAGAAAATCAATTCTAATCATCATTTCTATTTTGTTGTAATTAACTTACTACTTTGATTTTGCTTCATTTTAATCGTTGTTTTTCTAATATTGTTGTCTTCTACTTTTATCATGTTTGCTACAATTGTTTACAGTCTTTGAGTTATTTTATTTATATCTACTGTTTCTTAGGTCAATTAGGTAAATAACCATTTTGGACTGCGTATTTTTAAAAAATAGCTACAGTTTCAACAAATTTAAAAACTAGTCATAGCACATGTAAGAAATTTATGACAATAACAAAAGTACACATAAAATTGATGTCAGAATTTCTGACATGTGTCAGAAATTTTTTCGAAAATTTCTGACTTTTTTCAGAAATTTCTTAAAGGGCTAGTTTTTAAATTTTTTGAAACTGTGGCTATTTTTTAAAATTATTTTGTTAACAGTGACTATTTTCTTAAAATTCCCTTCATTTTATTTGTCATCATACTAGTTTTGCTACATGCATTATTTGTTGTCATTTTTGTTTAATCATTTTTATTTTATCCCACCATTTTCATGCTCTTTTATTATTATTATTTTTTCTTTTTTATTTGATCCTAGTTTCACTTCAATTGTCGTCAAAACGTTGTAGTTTTACATTAATATTTATTTATCTGTTCCTGTCATTTTTATTTTGTCGTTAATCTAATCTTGTCGTTTTTTAAATTTTTTTATGCTTTCATGATAATATTGTGTTGTCGCAGCCGTTACCGTCTCCATATCACAAATCAGTATGTTTGCTTCCATTAGTTATCATTTTGAATGTTAATGTCATTTACATATATCAATATGTTGTCATTTTTTATTCGTGTCGTTTTCTTATATCACATGTTTTCATTATTAATTGTGGCTGTTTTCTTGTTTTAGTATGTTTTCATTTTTCTTTTCTTGTCATTCAATTCCAACAATATGTTGTCGTACCCAATTTTGTGGTTGCTATATTAGCTGTCATTTACTATTCTTCTTCTTTTCATACACAATAGTGTTTTGTTAAAATCAATATGTTGTCGTTTTTATGCTATTGTCGTTTTCTTACATCAAATTGTCGTCATTTTTTAGTTTTGTGGTTGCTTTTTTATTTCAGCATGTCAAGGTTCTACAATCAATTGTTGTTGTTCCTATCCTTACTTTTTAATTTTATTGCCGTTTACTCATATCGATATGTGTCATTTTTTGTTCTTGTCGTTTTCAATATGTTGTCGGTTTTTTATTATTGTCGTTTTGTTACAAGAATATCTAGTCGTTTTTAATTTGGTGATCACTTTCTTATTTCAATATACACTCTTCGTTTTCCTATTCTTGTAATTTCAGTTTTATCATTGTTTACCTTTATCGCCGTTTACTCATATCGATATGCTGTCGTTTTCAATATGTTGTCGTTTTTCTATTATTGCTGTTTTCTTGCAAGAATATGTTGTCGTTTTTTATTTGGTGATCTCTTTCTTATTTCAGTATACATTGTTCGTTTTCTTACTCTTGTACGTTTTCTTACTCTTGTAATTTCATTTTGGGTGAAGTAGGCAAATACCCAGAATTTATATAACAATAAAAATAAATACCCAAACTTTTGAAGTAATTGAGTTTCTAGTCAATTTGTGAATTACTTGCACATGCTTTTGGTAACAAAGTGAATTACCACCACTTACCACAGTGTAAGTAATTCCATCTTTTGGGTAGTTGGTTATATTTTTCAAAAGATTGGGTAATAACTTACATTAAGTTTTAAAAATTGGGTATTCACTATAATTTCTCTTTCATTTTTATCGTTCTTCGCCTTTGTCGCCGTTCACTCATAGTGATATGCTGTCGTTTTCAATATGTTGTCGTTTTTTATTATTGTCGTTTTTAGAATTTGTCATTTTTATAGTCTTATTGTTTTCTTACATATAATAGTAATAATAAAAAAAAAACAATAACTTCGAGGACTTTTTTTTATCCTTGCTTCTTAATATAGTTGGTGGATAACTTGACTTAAATTTTAATTAAATAAAATTACTAGATTGACCTTTTAGTATAAACTATTATTGTTTTTTTTTTCCTTCCATAAATGCCAGTAATCAAAATCAAATACAATTTAATTTCTATGTCCTTGTCTTTCTTTACTTTAGGTATTATTGAATAATTTTTAGGATTATCTAAATAAATACACCCTAATATTGTACTATCCTTACAAGTTGCACCCTATTCTCTCAAAATTTACACCCGTGCCCCCTGATGTTTGAAAATATTACAAGTTCGCCCCCGATGCTTCAATTTACCCCTTATTTCGTATTTACACATTGAAGCATGAAGGGCGAACTTGTAACATTTTCAAACATCAGAGCATATGAATACAAAGTTTTTAAATATCAGAGTGCAACTTGAGGAAAAAAAAAAAAAAGATAACACATGGGAGTGCTTGTAAAAATAACTATAAAACTAATTATTATAATTTTTTATAATTTTAAGACGTTTGATCTTTAAAAATTGTACAAGTGTCATCTGATTATTGTTACTTTGTTAATTCCGTCAAATTTTGTACGAATTGTGACGAATGGGGTATACCCTTTAAGTTTTTAAAACATCAGGAGATAATAATATCAGTTTTGAAACATTAGAGTGCAACTTTTAAAAATATCACAACATAGAAGGACATTTGTACAGATAACCCTAATTTTTAAAACATATTGTCTATCAGTCCTTTTTCTTTTTGCCTTAATTTTTTTTTTTTTGTCTATTACATGAGTTAATTTTAAGGGTTTGAGCATCATTTTAAAAAATTATTATGGTTTGAGCATCATTTTAAAAATTTATCATCTTGATATATATATATATATATGAGTCAAGTTTATCCTGCTATTTGCAAATAAAACATAAATTTTGTTTTTTGTTTTGATTACTTGTATTGAAAAAGAAAAAGGAGAGAGATTAATTTTTTTATGTGCTGTATTTATAAGTGGAGACATATGAGAAAAGTCAATCTATATATATGAATTACTTTCTTGTCAGATGTGCCTCATTTTTAGTACAATAATAATTATGCTACAAGCGTGTTGTATTTTTAATTTATACCCCAAAATCTACACTATAAATATAAAGTGAAAATAAAAGGAACACACCATTTGAGACATAGATTATCAAGTGGCATCAAGAATAACTTTGTTTTGAAATTCTCCTTTTATATTTTATATTAACTGATAAATTACTTTAATTGTTGATATGAACTTTTATATTAGCTGAACGGCTCAACATTGTTGACGTGTTATATTCCCATAAGATATTATAATTGATTTGAAGATCGATGTTTGGTCTTGTTTCTAACTATTTTTTCTAAGATCTCTGGTTAACATCACACCAAAATTAAAATATCAACTAAGCAAAATCGAAAGAAATATTATGCTAGTTGATGCTAGTTGATGTTTTCTACCAGGTCATATTATCTTCATGTGCTAGCAAAAGGACCAACAGGAATTATAAGTTGAAGGAAATACACAAACAATACCAAAGAGACAAACTTCATTTCTTTCCAAAGTTTCAATAAGTCAACGATGCCATGCATACTAAATATTCCCTCTTTTTAAGAGTTATTTATCAGATTATTCTGATTCTTTCTTGATAGCTAATTCATACAAACAGAAACGATTAAGAGTTGCTAATTACAGTCGGTCCGTCGGATATCCCTTGTTTTATTATTATTATTATTATCAGGGAAATTTTATGATAATTAGTCCATTTTTTAGGCTATATTTAAAAGAAAATTTTAAGGAAATAATACTTTTTTAGAGGGTGATTTTAAAAAATAGCAAAATGATTCATAAACTTTATTACCTTGATAAAAAAATTTATTATAATATATTTTATATGTAATTTTGGTATGGTAAGAAATTTTTTTAACTTAGTAATAAATATTTTTGTGCCTATTATTTAAAAATACACCATTTAAAAAGACTATTTACCTAACTGACTCTGTTTAAAAAGATTGATGTACATAACTTTTTTTATTAGATGAATGACCAGATTTTAGTATATAGAGTTATAGATAGACAAATACTATGCTTAGTAGACAACGTATCAGCAAATCATTGTATATAGTTTATAACTTTATATACCAAAAATGGACTATTCACCTTAAAAATAAAAATTATGGACATTTAACTGGACATTTACCTAAACAAATTTTATAACTAGAACATTGAGCTATAAACCTCTTATTATTATTATTATTATTATTATTATTATTACAGAAATTTTAGTAAATACCTAATTTAAATAAATACTTATTTCTTGAAAATATAATAAAATACCAAGTGATTCAATTACTTATATATGTGGTGGTAATTTGTGATCATTGATCGTTGAAAACATGTGCAAGCAATTAATGAATTGACTAGTTACTAATTATTTAAAAAATTTAGATATTTATTTTTATTTGTATTATATATTATGAGTTTTCTCTTATTTCACTCTCAATATTTTTATTATTATTATTATTATTAGATTATTGTTTATCATCCAATTCTTATCATCTGTCTCCCTAATTAGATTTCGACATATGAGTAATAATATTGAATTGTGGAGATGAAGAAGAAAATAGAAAATTGTAATAGACAATGTGGATTCTTCATCACTGCCTCAATCTAAAATGAAGTATGAATTTGAGTTAGAAAATCCATATTCTATTTAATAGGTTAAAACAATACAAGGAAATTCGTTCTAAAAAAGAATATGCCCCTGAAGTCTTATGAAGCAAATTCAACATAAAATCTAGTCATATAGCCATGAATGTTTTATCAAAACACAAAATATAGTACTTAGACATATATTACAAAAGCAGATATATATACAAATTTCTATATAGGAATTTAGCTTTTAATTATTTTAAAAGATGAAGATTATTAAAACAAATTAGAAATAGCTTTGTCCATTTTTTTTTCCATTTAGACTTGAAGAGTAACTTTTATTTTATCTTCACTTTATTTTTGAAATTAGCTCTCCATCCCTGACTCAACTTATCAGCTAATATGTCGGAGTGTACCATATGGCATTATTTGGTGATTTGAGATTAATATTATTCAAATCACTTGTCTCTAATTAATTTGAGTTATATATATATATATATATATATATATATAGAATTCCATGTTTCTATGTACATATAAATATGCGTGTGTGTTTGTATATAACAATAATCATGTCTAAAACTGCAATTAAGACATGTCTACTTGCATACATATATATGTTCAATTATTAACTTAACTGAGTCCAAAATTGGTCAACTAAATTTTATAATCTCAATTAACAATAAAATATAATGTGGAATATTGCGTCAGTGATTATGAACCATTTCTCATCTAGTTCTTTGACCAAATTAAATAAGGAAGATTCTTCCTAGTATACACAAATATTTTGTACCATGAATGATGTACAATATAATAACTGAAAATATATTATTATAAAAAAATTTACGCATTATACTTCATCTTTTATTTTTAAATTATCGATTAAAATTTAACACTAAAATTATATTCAAGATGAAAAGGAAAAAAAAACAAAAAAAAAAGGATAAATTTCTTCTTCTTTTTTTTTTAATCTAAATTTAGAAAATAAATGAATATTATGAAAATAGATGATATAGTATGATGACGTGTAAAAAAAATTTAAATTAAAATACGTTTTTTAAGTTATTTTAAGTGTACATCATGAAAGAATCTTCCTTATTTATTAATTGATAATTATTTATAAGTTATTTTATATTCATTAATTATCATCAATAATGAAGTAATTAGAGTAAGTGAATAATGTTTCTTGTTTAAGTAATAGAGTAACTTACATTATTTTATGGTAAGATGTGGCTTGTGGGCTATATTAATACTAATATAATTCGCATTTAATAAATATTTTGGCACCACCAATTTATAGTATAGTATCTGCCAAACTTATACATCAAGTCATATGACACGTACATATAAAAGTGCTTGATTAACATGCACATGAATATAGATTAAGAACTTTCGGCATTGGCATATTGGATTGGATTAGTACAACATCCTAATCCTTGTAAATCTGCCGGACTTTGTTCTTCTAATTAAGAATATGAATACTAAAGGGTATAAATCAGGAATAAGAAATAGGAAAGGCCAACTCATATATACATTAAAATTTTGGCCGAATTTAAGTGTTTGACTTTCTTCAAAATTTGTAGTGCGTAAAATATGTGGAACATAATAAGATTGGAATAAAATGAATTTAATAATAATAATATTTGTCAACTATAGTGGGAAGCGGTCAAAGTCTTTGACACATTACATATGGAGACAAGCCATAAAAACGAGGCAATTAAAGACAAATCAGATGACTGAATGATGCATATATATATATATATATATACATATACGTATATATATATATATACGTATATGTAAAATGTTCTATACATTATTTTAAATGACCTTTCTACTTTGGTGATATAAGATAAATGTTTTTAATTATTAAGAAAATTATCATCAAATAATTATAATGGGTAAAGTTCATTTATGCATCTTATATTTACTTTTTTTATTTTGTTTTCGCAAATGTGAAAGATAAAAAGGAAAAATATTGGGGCAACATAATAATTTGATAGTGAAAAAAGTGACATGACATGCAATAATATCATAAGTTGTAAACTTAAATATCAAATGTGGCGTCAGATCAATTTTTTTCATATATGCACATATTTAAAAGAACTTACACAGAAAAAAAAAAAAAAAAAACAAACAAACAAACAAACACATGGCAAAGACTTTTTTTTTACTTTTCCCTTTTAATGAGGTAAAAACAAAAAATTAATTCATGGAAAAGGTGCCAAATATATATAAATAGCAACGATACGTAATATATGCAATCGCCAACACAAATACACAATTATGTAAAAGCAAAGAACTCTATTATACCATCATTAATGAATTGAGATATTACATATATGAAAAATTATCAGGTGAAGAATTCTCCATCACAGAAAATAATTTTGGATCGTCAGATTAACGAACTCTATTATACCATTATTAATGAATTGAGATATTACATATATGGAAAATTTTCAGGTGGGGAATTCTCCACCACAGGGAACAGTTTCGGATCGTCAGATTAATATTTTTAAACAAAGGAACCCACTAAAAAGGTAATTTGACGGTCAAGAACTGTTTTCTGTGGTAGAAAATTCCCCACCTGAGACTCTTCCTACATATATATCACACTGCATATATATGTATTATAGTAAGTTACTCATGCGTGTGAAGGAAGGAAGGAAAAAAAAAATGAGTGGGGAAGACAGAGAGTGGGTGATTAGCCAAGCAGAAGGATGGAAACCAAAAAAAAAAAAAAAAAATTTGGGGAAGACAGTGGGGATGAAAGAAAAGAAGAGTGGGGGAGACGAATGACAGTGGGGGATAATGAAAAGAAGAAAAAATTATAAAACTTAAAAAAAGACACGTGTCAAATTTTTAAACAAAGTCAAGAAAATCAAAGAATCTTAGAATATTTAGTATAAATTAAGGTGGTGTTTGATTTGAGAGAATGAGTTGTAAAAAAAAAACTCTTTTAGTGTAATTTTATCATTTGTTTGTATAACTCATTTTTCCCATTCTATTTTATTCCATTTTTTTTTATTTTTTTCAACTTTTCAAATCCTTCAAACTATTCTATTCCATTTTATTTTTTTTCAACCATTTTTTTTAACATTTCAAATCCCTATATAATATTTTTAAATCTCAACCATTGATACTACTTCAAAATCAGCAAAGTCAAATCATTCTTACATCATTTTTACAAATTATTTTCAAACCATTCTAAACCATTTTCAAACTATTTTTTTCATCCCAAAAAATAAAATGGAATGGTTTAAGTTGATAGCCCAAACAGTTAATTACATCCCATCCACTAAGGAAACACGACTCTCTGCCTATCTCTTCTGCCTCCACGTTTACTATCTTCTTCCTTCTCTGGTCCTCCGCCACGTCTTTGCCGACCTCAGCGCCTCCTCCGCCGTCGTCGCCGCTGCTAGAAAGACCCGCTCCCTGGCTGCTCCATCGTCGTCGTCCGCATCCGCTTCGTCGTCTCGTTCCTCCTTCGCTGCCGCTAGAAAGAGCACCGCCGATCCTTCTTACACTCGTCTCCGTCTCCTTCAGTTCTTAGATAAATTCATTGCCTTTGCCAATGGACCGTGCTGCCAAATTGCAGATCCGATGCTGTTGCAACTTTATCTCAAAATGACAGGTTTTACAAATGGAGGAGAAAAATGAACACAAGAAGATGAAGAACAGAAAGTAATCCCAGACACATTTTTTTTTTTGTTTTTGGTTGGGTTTGATTTTTTTTTAATTTCTAGTCTGAATGTTTTTGTCATTTAATTTTGATAGTTTGAATATTTTTTTTTATTATTTGGATTTTAGATGTTTTTATTATTTTGGCATAAATTAAGGGTATTTCAGTAAAATACATTTTGATTACGCGTTATTTAAAAAATACAATCAAACATTTTGTGTTTTCTTTTAATTCTTATTCCATTATATTATAATTATAATTACGATTACGATTACGATTATGATTCTTTCTGCCAATCAAACGCTACCTCAGGTCTATGATGCATTTCAAAATATAATTACATGTAATTATTCAAAAAAAAAAAAATCCTACTTAATCAAGCTTGCACTATGAATATCTCTCTTTACACTGAACATTGAAGAAAAGTTTTATTTTGCCCCCTATTATATGCTTTTTTTTTTTCATTTTATCTCTTATTTTTCAAAAAGTTAAGATCTCTTTATTTTTTAATACGTTTCAATATGTTCCTTTCGTCTATTTTTTAACGCGAAAAACTTCATGTTGAATTATTGTGTTGTCTAATAATGCAACGCGTATTCATTTTCCGTTAAAAAAATCAAATCGGTAATCGAACACTTTGAAACGTATTAAAAAATCGAGAGAACAAATTTTATGTTTTGAAAAGTAAGGAAGTTAGTGAAACATGAGCCTATAATAAACAAGAAAAAGAGTAATATTTTTTCCAAAGTAGAATTAAAATCTATACTAAAAATGGTAGAGTTACTATGAAATATATGTAACGTTACGAAATCCTTTATATATACAAATGACAGATATGCCAACATTTAAACAACACCTACATAAGATTAAGCAATTTATAAGCCTAGGTTTAGTCTATATTTGTTTCTATCTTTATTTATGAAACATCCTTTTTCGTAAGACGTAAAAAGGTAGACTATAAAAATACCAGCTAAAACCAATGACTCGAATAAATGAACTAGTAATCAGTTAGATATATTGTGCAAGGAAAAAAATTATATACATACATATATATATATGCCAACATTTAAACAACACCTACATAAGATTAAGCAATTTATAAGCCTAGGTTTAGTCTATATTTGTTTCTATCTTTATTTATGAAACATCCTTTTTCGTAAGACGTAAAAAGGTAGACTATAAAAATACCAGCTAAAACCAATGACTCGAATAAATGAACTAGTAATCAGTTAGATATATTGTGCAAGGAAAAAAATTATATACATACATATATATATATATAGAAAATTTGAAATTCTAGCTTTGACTAGTTTTATTATATTCCCTCTCGTAACAAAGAAAAATGACATTACAGAGGAAAAAAAATTAAAAGAAGAACCAATTACCAATCACTATCGACGGGGTAATATAAAAATTAAAAAAAAAATAAACAAAAAGCAAGTCAAATAGAGTGAAAGCGAAACAAAACAGATTAACACATTGCTAATAGTTAGCCGTCCTCGACCTAGCGTAATTAATATTATATAATCAATATACTTAGCTTACTCTATTAATACAATTAAAGTTATGATCATTTCTGAGTCATTGGCGTTTTGTATTGCTTTCATGCAATAATAAATAGAGTACTTGTGGCTCCAAAACTCTATACACAAAAGGAAACTACCAAACGCTTCTCATACTCAAAGAAAAAGCTATATTAACACCCTTTGATATTCCTAATCCTTGCCTGTTCATTTCTGTAAGATTTTAGCTTGAGATGAAAAAAAAAAACTAGCTTTGTTTCTGTGTTCTCTGCCTTTTTTTTTTTTATCAGAAAAAGGTTTGAGCCATATATATATATGTTATGCTTTTTTTTTTTTTTTAAATCATGATTATATTTTCCTATGTGCCTGTGTTTTGAGGAAATTTTTCTGTGATAGCTTATATAGACATGTTTTAGATTTAAATGATTCATTTCCAATATTTAGTCAAATTCTAGCTTCCTTATCCAAGCAAGCTTTTTTTCATTCTCATTCTCATTCTTATTCTCACGCCGATTCAGCTTTGAAATATCTATTGAAGATTGTTGCTTTATTCATATTTCTTTCTACACTCAGTGTTTTTTTTTTTTTTTTTTGGTTTTCAGATTCTCTAGCAATACTGATTAAACCACACTGGTCTTTGTACTGATCAGAACAAGGCAGTTTCAGCTAACAGATTGGTTTTGATACCGTTTCAGCGAAATGAGAAACGCCATTCTTCCCTTCGTGTCGCCCAATTATGATTTCGGTAATAAACGATCCCTTTCGTAGTCTAACCCGTACGAGAAAAGAAAAATTACTAACCAATTTGTATGATTTTTCTTTTGCTATGTTTCAGGTAACATCAATTATGAACTCCAAATTTTCAATGACACTCTTCAAAACAGCATTTCTGGATTTTGCATGGACGCAAAGGAATCAATCAATAGCGACAACGAACAACAAACAGTCGAAAACTGTCCATTTCCCTTCCACTCATCCTTTGTTTCCTATCAATCGCCAGGTTTATTTTATTTTGCTAATTCGATGTATGCAAAAATCTCTAGGGAACAATTTTTCTCATCTTTGCCTAATTTTTCCGCTATGGACAAATTTTTTTGTACTTTAGCTCACTATTACACAATAGACTACAACTAAACCACTCTAAAAGACTCTGTTTGATCACATAGCAGCTTTTCCAACAAGCACTTCTGTATTGAGCTGTGATGTTGACAATGCTGCCTCAAGTCATCAGCAGGCAATGTTGCTTGGCAAGATTTTCGCGCCACAGCTTGAAGTGGTAGGCCATTTTTTTTTTTGTTTGTTTTTGTTTTTTACTTCACTTCACTGTTAGTCTTAAACAGATTCAATGCTCAATTGAGTGTACTAGTAGTACAAAGAAAAAAAAAACACAAAAAAATAGTGAATTGTAATCAAGAACATGATTAAATCTCAAGCTTAAGCAGAATGCATTCAAGTTGAGTTATTGAAGAACAGTTAAAAACAAGAGTTGAATTATGAAAATTTCAAAATTACTGTGCACTTATGATGAATTTTCGACCATTAGACCGCGACTGGACGGTGGAATAAAGAGAACAGAATTTAGAAGGAGAATAGTGAGTGAGAGAAAATAAGTAGCACATGAGAGCATCAATTGCCTAACTTTTTTTTTTTTTTTTGGTCTTCCTTGAAAGGATTTTCCGACCATACGAAGCGCAAGGAAACGTCCAATGGAAGTTAACGACATTTTTCCGAGATGTGACATTGACGATCTGCTCAGTGATCATATAGCAGTAGGTTTGGATGAACAATGGGGAAAGAACAAAAGAAGCAAAATGGCAAACAATGACCAAAATTGGAAGCATCAAGTGAGAGAAACATTAACAGTAAGGCAACATCACAAGGTATAATATATATATATATATATGATAACATAATCAATTAGAGCATTTTTTGTTATTATTATTATTTTGGTCATGATCATGGTAATTATAAAACTTACCATGGGGAATGAATTTTTGTTGAAAAATACTAGTTTGTGTGCATTTACAGTTGCAAGTGCCTATAAGGAAAAGCCAAAAGCTGGCCGACAAAATCACAGCTCTCCAAAAGCTGGTTTCCCCATATGGCAAGGTCTGTCTTAATTACATATCATGAGATGATCTGATCATCAATATGATTTTTGACCCTACCCTTTGGTATTGAAAAAAAAATATAGATTATTGAACAAATAGTCATTTTTTGAAATTGTTATGCCTTCCATTAATTAAGGAAATAACTTTTTTTTTTTAACTGCACCATGCTTACATGTTATAAATTAGTTTGAGTTATTATTATTATTTTTTTTTTTGGTGAATGCAGACGGACACTGCTTCTGTTCTTCAAGAGGCTTCCCTTTATATAAAGCTTCTTCAGGAACAAATTCAGGTATATAGTTCAAGCATTCTTTTGAATATATAACCTTTTTTTTTTTAATCTTTAAATTTGTATTCCTTTTCTTAAACTGTAATGGTCACACTGCTTGAAGCAGAATCTGTTTCGAATGCTGAGTAGCTCTTGCGATGGCGTTAGAGTCCCTCATGCGCAGGTATTAGTCGACCCAAACTTATTATCTGTTGAGTAATTCAGTCCTAAAATTTTTTCATCTCTATAATAATTTGTTTATGTACCTTTTGTTTACCAATTGAACAGGAAACTGGGAAAAGACAACTAGACCTTAGCAGCAAAGGACTTTGCCTGGTTCCCATGTCATTTACTCAAACAATGAAATTTGAAGAGCAAATCGATCGTAAATACCAACGCTACTAGATCTCGAAAGAAAAAAAAAAAAAATTCCCACATTGATAAGACATTATCAAATTCTATATTATATAGAGCTTATATTATGTGGTTCTAGTGTAATGAGTTTTGCTTCAACTTTTCTAGTAAGAAGATATGTTAATCATGTAATAGAATGTAGATTAACATATTTTATAAAGGGTTATCAGTTTCTTTTTTGTTTTGTTAATTGAATTAAACGTATCAAATTAATATGCTCATATTGGAAGAAGGCAATGTTCTTGCTCGCCAGTCGCTGTTTATTTATTTATTAGAAACATTAAACTTGCACCAACACATTTCCATTCAAAGACGAATACCCATTCATTTTTTTAAAATTTGTGAATTTGCCCCTATATAATATATATCTTTCCAAATTTGTTACTTTTTTGTCAGTGTTTCTCTTTAATATCCACGTATGATTGTAGTCTATATTTATAGTCCACAAATTTTTTTTTTCATATATCTATTCATATTTTAGTTACTTTTAAAAAAATAAAATCGTTCCACAGTTGAATTATCGTTGATCCGTGCCTAACATGAGGAGTGGCAAAGTGAAACTAGCACAACCAATCCAAAAACAAAAAAAAAAAAAAACATTTTCTTGTGCAACCTCCACGAGCCATTTCCTCATATATATTAAACTAGCTAAATACGTTGTTGGCTAAATTAATGAAAGAGATTTTAGTAATAAATTAAGTGAGAAAAGCAAATAATAAAAAGGAGTAAACTATTACTCATAAACGGCAATAAAGAGAGGAGAAGAAATTCTCTCTATATCCCACTATATCATCACATTATTCACTCAAAAGTCCTCAAAATTGTTGTGTAAACAATGAAATTCTCTCTATAGCTCCCTAGATCCCGCAAGTTTGTTACAAATCTCATGGTACAATGGTAGATTGAAGTTACATCTGTAAGGACAATTATGGCGTCGAAAGCCGAGTTTCTTGCAAATGAGGCTATCGCTTGTGAAGTCTCGTTCGTGAGAATAATCTTGGCAATCTAGAATCGCTATGTAAATCCTCTCGTCGATGAGGATTCTAAGGAGATTAAGGTTCCTTGCCTCTGCTTTAACTACCAATTAGGAGTCATTATGGAGGAAATGCACTGAGCTCTCATACTCATCTATGAATGTTATGCAATTGTCCACGAATTTGGGGGGTTCGTTTTGTGGCTTCTCAGATAATTTTGAACCAAACAAGCAGCAAAAAGTGAATTCAAACTTTTTAAAAGAGTGATTCAATCTAGTTTGTGGAGTTCTGAATTATAGTTTTTTTTTTAATTTCTTTTTTTCCGTCAAGTGGTATTTACTTTGAACCGGCAACAAATCTGTATAATAACTATAATATGTAAGTGCCTCCAGTGGGCTCACCATTTTATCCTACGGGCCCGTTTGAATACACATTTCTGGGGAATTTTAAGGAATACCTCATTCTTGACACAATGATAATCTATACTCCATGTGTGTTGCACTTTTAATTTATACCCCAAAATTTACACTACAAACATAGAGTAGAAATGAAGGGAGCACACCACATGGGGTATAGATTATTAAGTGGCATCAAGAATGGCTTTATTTTGAAATTCTCCCTTTAAAATTAGGGAGAATTTCAACCAGGCGATTTTGAGAAATACCCTAAGATTGGAGACTTAATGATCTATACCCCACTCTAAATGCACTTTTAATTTATACCCTATTTTTTTAATACATTAAATTTTAAAAGACAAAATTACCCTTATTATACCCAAAAAGAGTTTTCTTTTTCTCAGAAGTTTTCGAAGGCTTCAACAGCTTCAACAATGTAGTCCTTGTAGCTCCATCAACATCCAACCTCCTACCTCTCTTGCCGGAACTCTGTATCGCCGGAAAACTAGCGTCGCATGAGTAACTCTCTTGCCGCAGCTCGATCGTGCTCTATTGCAGAAAACGAGGACGACGAACAAGCTTTCTTCAAACAAGATCTAGAGCTTGCAATCGTCGGTGTAAAAAAAGGCTCGGGAATCAGTGACCGGAGCTTCTGAGCATCGAAGATTAACTAGCGGAACTCGCCGGCGTAGATTTTTTTGATTTATTATTTGTAATTTGATTATTTATGCATGGTTTTTATTTCTTAATAAATGGATTCTCAACTCTTATAATCAAGATATTCTTTTCTTATCAAGTTCTACCACGATTGAATGAAAGAAATAAAAGTAAATGAGGTTTCCTTGTTTGTGTTTGATAATTCTTGGTTACTTTTTGGGTTTTTTATTTTATCTATTATTTGGTCTGTTTCTCTAACCTCTTGAAACCATGTCATATATATTTTAAAAGATGTGTGCAAGGTGTTTGATATAGTGTCTAAGAGAAATTTGAGTTCGCTACATCTAATGATTAAAGGCGATGGCTAAATAGGTTGTTGTAGTTTGAGGAAATGAAGAAAGTTGTGTTTATGCTGCGATAATATTAAAAGGAAATTAAAGATGAAATGGTGAAGAAAGGCATGATTTTGTTGGTATTTGCAACAACTAATTATGATATTTTGGCATTGTAGTTTGGATGAAAACTGCTCCTATGTATTTTGTCAACTATATATATATATATAATTATTTTTAATAATTCTATTAAATCAATGGGATTACTTAATAGTAATTTAGTGGCTTACCACTAAGTAATTAAGTGGCCTACCATCTATTAACCTAGAAGTTCTTTACTAGTAATTATTGAAGATTATTGAAGATTGTGACTCCATAAGTTATCATTCAGTGAGTTACTTAATGGTAACTCATAAGGTTACTATTGAGTAACTTGGTATCACCAATTCATTATCTAGTAACTTGGTGTGTTATTTGGTGGTAACCTAGTAGGTTACCAACAGCTAATTCAGTGAGTTATTTAATAGTAACTCAGATGTGTTACTTGGTGTGTTATTTGATGATTATCGAGTGATCTGCCATCAAGTAACTTCATTCTCAATCGTAATATAATGGGTTACCATATATAACTCAATGGGTTACTTAATGATAACTCAGTAGGTTACCATCAAGTAACTCAATGGGTTATCAAATCAGATTGTTAATCAAACCGTGTAAGCATCAAAGGAAATGTTATATCCATTTCAATTATCAAACAAAACGATGTACTTATATATTATCTACAACAAATCAGACAAAACAAATAGCCTAATGGGTTACCAAATGGTAACTCACTGAGTTACCAAATTAGAGTATTAATTAAAACCATACAAGTATAAAAGAAATTGACACATTCATTTCAATTACCATAAGAAAAATGTACTTTAGAAATAATCTTCAACAACTCAAAAAAAAAAAAACAAATAACAAATAACAAAAAATAAATAACTTAATCAATTATCAAATGGTAGCTCAGTGAGTTACCAAATAGTAATTCAATAGGTTACCAAATGAGTGAGTTACTAAATAAAATAACAGTAACTCAATGGGTTACCAGACAGTTACTTACTAGGTTATCAGAATAAATTGTTATTAAAAACACTGGTAGTTACTAACTAGTAACTCACCAAAATCCTATTATATTATTAAAAAGCACAAAAAAAATACAATGGTAGTAAATAACAGAGACTTTCAATAATGCAAAGTAATCTCAGTTGACTCTCCAAAAGGAACAATTAGTGTTCAAACAAGAAAAATAAAGCAGCTTTCATTTCTTTTCTCAGAACAATATTTTTTATATCCTGAAGAAAAAGCAATGCTTGTTTTGGATTTATAATAATAACTCAGCCCCAATTTGTTTTTCTTGAATATATTCACGTAAACCAAAGGAAAACAATTTCGTATATGCAAACTTATATAGTTATGCTCTTATAACTGGTTATCAAAATGAGTGTCTGAAACTGAAACATTTGTACTACAAGAAGTTTTGACTACATAAAAACTACAAGGAAAATAGCGACAGTGGCTTAGGGTGGTTCGTGGTTATACATCACTCGTGAGCCGGCCGATCCTGACTCGGTCGTCGACCTCCTCTTCTCGACCGAGTCAACTAGGCTCGATGACGGCAACTCGATCTTTGACCTCGTCTTCTGGTTCGAGCCATTCATTCTCGCTGTCGTCTCGCCGGCACAGTCTCTAGTCTCGGCGGCGATAGTTTCTGGGTTCAAAGAGTCGAGGATCACCAACGCCGGCAAGCGCGTGATCGACGCGGTCCGATGCTAGATTCGCATGGAGCTTCCGCTCGGGAATGATCGGGAGGTTTTGGTGTCTCGAGAGTGCATCCGGTTCGTTGTCGCGGTGGCAAATGAAAAAAATGGCGGCGAATCGGAGGAGGACTGAAGGGCTTTATCAGTCGTTGCCACGGAGTGGTGGCTATGGATTAGCGAGTGAGGCGGCTGAGTGTGGGAATGGTTCCGTCTGCGCAGACGGCGATGATGGAGGCAAAGAGGCTGAGAAGAGAGAAGAAAAACACGAGGAAAAGTTTGGGATTGGGGCTTCCGAATCAAACCATTAAAAGGGAGGGTGTTTTCGTCAGTTTAATAAATAACAAATGAGCTGATTATTTTGGGGTATAAATTAATAAAGGACTCCGAAAGTGGCTCTATTTTGCAATTCGCCCATTTCAAAATAAAGTCATTCTTGATGCCACTTAATAATCTATACCCTATGTGGTGTGCTCCCTTCATTTCTACTCTATGTTTGTAGTGTAAATTTTAGGGTATAAATTAAAAGTGCAACACACATGGGGTATAGATTATCATTGTGTCAAGAATGGGGTATTCCTCAAAATCCCCCTTTAAATTACTGTAGTAATATAGTTTAAGTTTGATTTTTAGTCAGTTAATTACTGTAGTAACATAGTTTAAAAATATATATATTTGAATTGCTAACATCATTGACGATAGAAATATTTGTATGAAATGGTGTTTGTTTGAACACAAAACGCATCTCTTTTCCTTTTGGATATATCACTCCCTTTTCCTTTCTTTCTTTTTTTTTTTTTAATCTATATGTGTGCATTTTTTTACAAATTTTTTTTTACTAGCTCGTAAGACCATCTCGAATGTAAATGCCAATGCCAATATCAAATTTGGCACTAAAAAATACAAAAAATGCTATATTTGACATTTGACGCTCCAATGTACAAATATTATTTCAAATGCTTTTTTGTTATTTTATTATTTTTTAGTTGCAAAAACTAATAAAAGTAGTTGATGCTAACCAATAGTAAATAAGAATACAACTAGTCATAATGACTTCTTAGTAAGAGAAATTTTTTTGAATAAAATATTAATTTTTAATTAAATACTTAAAAGTTGACCAATCAATGCTCTACTTCAAATGCCAAAATTTGGCATTATGCTATACTTGGTGCTAAATTTGGCACCATATATAGCATTTGCCAAATTTAATACCAAATTTGGCATTCTATTGGAGAATACTTTTTATGCCAAAATGCTAAATTTTGGCATTGGCACACAAATTTAGCATTGCATTTGAGACGCTCTAAGGTGCTAATTTCTTTTTAATAGGTGCTAATTTCGTTTAATATATTTGTGATGTCATACTTTTGTTAACATTCTTAATTAATACTGATTTCGATGTATGTTTTAGCATTTGGTTTTGTGGTAAGAACTAGCAATTAATTTCAAAATTATCTATTTATGTCAATTACAAGTTATGGTCATCGTAGCATCTCCAGTGCTATGCCAAAAATAACATTAAAAAAAAAAAACCAACTCTTCATTGCTCTGTGTAGATGCCCAAAATCTACAATCTCATGCAAAACAGATCGTTAGTGGCGCTTTGCCTAGGTCAAAGTATGTTTGCTATATTTTTTAAGTGGTAAATAAAAAATAATGGAGAGATAGGGTTAGAGCCTTTCGGTAATGTTTGAATAGGAGAGAGCTCCCTCAATTGTGAGCCTTGGTAGAGTATTTATAGAGTGAGTAGAGTGTAGTGTTCAGATGCTGATAAAATTTATCCTCCTAATTTGAATTTCTAATAAAGATAATCCTCCTTTTAAATAGGATGGCCTCCCTATTTAAAAGGATATTCTGCTGACTATTAGGATCATGTCACCTGGATTCCCTAAATAAGTGGATGAGAAAATATGGTCCAACAATAAGCCTCCCACTCTTCAGTTGAGTACTCGGTTGGACTCGACTAGAGAAGGAGTTATTGATGTGAACTCAAAGATCATTGCGACTCCTTGCTAGTGTATACTTCAATGTAGAGAAAACCATGTACATGTCGAAAAAATCAAACCGAGAAGTTGTAATAACATTGCATATCCTTCGGGAAACACTAAGACACAACTAATGCCGGTATTAATAGAGAACCGATAGAAGAAATCCAATAGAATTCCAAAATATCAATGAAGAGAGAGTAGCAAAAATACCGTAATAAGACATCTTCTAGACCTGTCGAAGAGAAACCACTTGCATCTACGAAAAGAAATAAATATCATGCAAAATAAAGTATAAGAAGCAAACAAACAATGTTTTCACAAACTTTTTGCTCTTCTAGTCAAGCAATATGTGAAAAATTGTTAATCTACCACTTAATGTATTAGTATGGCCAATAATAGACAAAACGGTGATTAATCAATGAATGAACAAGTGCACGAATGTATAATTAGAATAAGATTATAATGAAAATATGTTCAATCATGAAAAGTCAAGCAAACAAAAATGCATGCACAAGCGAACAAACAAAAACATGTAGAGTCAAATAAAGTACAAATAAAAAATGTTGCACGAAATCGACCAAGACAAATATCATGTGTAATCAAGCACAACAAACATGCATCGAAAAATGCAAAGTAAAATGCAATTTATGCCATGCATTAAAATGTCATGTAGTGTAATGCAAGTCTATATATAGTTAGTCTTATCTAACCCAGTAAGCCCCCCACCCCCCCCCCCCCCCCCCCCTCCCCCCCCCCCCCCCCCCCTCCCCCCACCCAAGAGATCTGTTTTAACACCATCTTCTGCGTTCAATCTCTCAGTACAAAGAGATCTCTCTAAGAAGAAAACAATCTCACTAGAACGATGAAATTCACATACTTTCTCTCTCTAGCTTGAACATGAATAACTTATTCAATGAAACAGTATATTACATACCAAACTAAATGCTATTACTAATCCTAAAAGAAATTAAGGTAGTGTTTGGTTGGATGGAATGGGCTGTAAAGGAAAGCCCATTCCTTTACATTAGCTTGTTTATAATATTTGGTTGACAAAATAAAATGAGAATACCTTTTACATTGTAAAGCCCATTCATCCATTTTGAGGTAATCATGATTACATCTAACCAACAGTGGAAACACCATTCCTTTTCAAATATTCCATAAAATTTCTTTTCTGTCCTCTATTCTTCCACGTTCAAGTAATTAAAAAAAACAAAATAAAAATAAAAAAATCCAAGCACAAATCTCTGGCGTGGGTTGTCGTTTGCCGGTGATGATCGGATACTCTCCATACGACGTCGTCCGAGCCCCTCGACGAGAGCTTCTTCTCCGATGTCACCATCGTCGCTCTAATCACGGCTCCTCCTGCCGAAACTCCTGCCATCTCGCGTCAGGTCTCCCGGAAGAAGAAGAAGAGGGCTTCGCTGAGAATCTGCTATGGCAGAGACTCCTCCTTCTCCTCTTCCACCGCCGCCGAAGATGACGACGCTAACGCCGACACGCCCCGGATTTTCCTTCGCCGATCGCCAACAGTCTGCCATATCCGTCCAGCGATGAGCTCAGCTAGGGGGGGCAGAGGAGCCCCGAAGCCCTCGCGCTCGCCGCCGATCGCCGAAGCCACGACCTCGACGTCGACCGACACTGTCAATGGCTTCCACGAGTTCAACATCAGGGGGTTCTCGCTGGCCAAGGGACTTCAAGAAGAAGAGTGCTTCGCTGAGGAGCCCCGGAGCCTTCGCGCTCGCCGCTGATCATGAAAATTTTGTGTTACTGAAAATGATTTTCGTGATGCTATACAGTTTTGATTCGATGAGTGTTTTTCAAAATTGTTTTAAGAGCATATGTATTGGTACTCAAAGACAAAAGAAATGAGTAGACTAATCTTGGCACTTCAAAAATTCTCAGCCCTCTATTGATATATTAAATAACGAGTGTGTATTGTGACATTTTTCTGTATTATAACAACAATATTTTAGCTTGAAAAGTAACAGATAACAACTACATGTAACATATTAAGGCATATAATAATCCAGGTATAAACTAAGGGTATTTGAGTAAAATATATTTTTATTACATTTTATTACAAAAATCTAACCAAACAATTGAATCGATTTTGTGTTTCCCTCGAATTCTTATTCCATTCAATTACGATTACGATTACAATTACGATTACGATTTTACTTGCCAACCAAACACTACCTAACCTCAACAGACTAATTCCTCAAAGTCAACATTCACGAACTAATTACTCTGACTTTAGCTTGTAATCAGGGGCGGCCAAGCCAAAAAATCTTTCTAAAATTTAAGTAAATTTTTAAATTTTAATAATCCCAGGGACAGGGACATAAGTGAAACTCTTTCTAACATTCAAGGTAAGTTTTTTAATTTTAAATACGGTGGCTCAGACACTGCTTATAATCTACCTAAGAGTATTGCCCTTACCGCGTCGGCTAAATTCTTAGTCATGCTGTGCAAAAACTAAAATTTCTCCAATATTATGCTGAATTTAGTACATTTAGCAAAGTGTTGGACCATATTTTCACATCCACTTATTTAGAAAACTTAAGTGACACGATCCTAATAGTCAGCAGAATATCCCTTTAAATAGGGAGGTCATCCCATTTAAAAGGAGGGTTATCTATATTAGAAATTCAAATTAGTTGGTTAAATCGTATCAGAATCTGAAAATTACACTCTACTCACTCTATAAATACTCTACTAAGGCTTATAATTGAGGGAGCTCTATCCCATTCAAACACCATCGAAAGGCTCTAACCCTATCTCTCCATTATTTTTCTGTTTACCACTTGAAATCTAGCAGACACACTTTGACCTAGGCAAAGCGCCACTAACGATCTGTTTTGCAGGACCTCCTTGAAGCAACAATCGAGTGACCAAGGACCCCCAAACCTGATATTCTTGATTGTAGATTCCGGGCATCCACAGTTTGGCGATGACTGTGGGGCCTAATCTCTCAATCTGCTTAATCAGTGCAAAGCGATAATATCATAATATTGTTTCATCCCAAAAATTTACTCTGTTAGCAATATATAATTATGGGGTGACTTGATCCTTCGTAAAAAAAAGTTTCTACAAATTGATTGCACTTTTGAGTGGATGTTTGCAAGAGTACAGTGTGCGATGTGACTTTCTTCGGCTCGAGCACCCGTGCGTCGTATGCCTGGCTCGAGTACCTGTGTGTCGTTTGCCCGGCTCGTGCGTTAGTACGTCGTTTGCCTATCTTTGGCTCGAGCGTCCGTGCGCCATTTACCTGGCTCGTGTACCAGTACGCCGTTTGCCTGGCTCGAGTACCCATGCGTCGTTTGCCCTACTCGAGCACCAATATGCTGTTTGCCAGGCTCGAGCGCTAGTGTATCGTTTGCCTGGCTCAAGCGCCAGTATGTCATTTGCCCCTATCTGGCTCGAGTACCCGTGTGCCGTTTACTCGGCACGAGCGCCAATACGTCGTTTGCCTATCCTTGGATCGAACGTCCATGTGTCGTTTGCCCGGCTCGAGCACCAGTGTGCTGTTTGTCCTTGGCTCTAGCGTCGCGCACCGTTTGCCTTCTTTGGCTCGAGCGTTGTGCGCTGTTTTCCATCTAAACCTAACCCGTGCCGTTATGGCTCGAATGCCTGTGCAGGTTGTTTGCTGTTTCATAACAAATCAACAGCGTGGACGGCTCGATTGCCTTTGTGCACTGTTTGCCATTACATCACAAATCAACAAGAAGGATGGCTTGAGTGCTTGCACCATTTGCCAACCATTTTACCTCGCTCTATTTATATTTTTTCTATACTCGTGTCTTGATTTTATTTTTGTGCAGGCTATGAAATGCAACCAAATCTTTAGTTAGTAATGACTCAACTCGTTAATTTGTTATTTTGTTAATGGATGTTTAATTTTTTTTATTGTGTTTATTTCAAATTTTTTGAAATTTTGTGACTATAGTCACAAATTTTATGACTGTTTATTTTATTTATTTAGTCACAAATTTTTTTTCTTTAGTCATAGATTAGATGTTGACCTGATTGCTATTTTGCTAATTTTTCAAAACGTAGGCTATTTCTTTAAAACATGAACTGTAAAATAGCTAAATCCTTAACTGGCCCTAAACTCAAATTGATTTTATTCCATAAAACAAACTAAATTAAATTTGAATATTAAAAAGTCAAGCATCCAAGACGTCATTGCTCACGTTATTGTTTAAAACATGCGCTATGGTTGTACTCTTTCTTACTCAATTAGAGGCCAATAGGCTAATAAAGAAAGAGAAAATACCCTTAAAAATTTCGTAATTGCAGACTAATTCAAACAATAAAAGAAATATCATATTAGAATATATATATATATACACGAAAGCTTCTGAATTCTTTGAAAGGTTACTTATTTGAAAATTTCTTCCACTCCAAAGTTGTTATTCATGCCAATTCTTTTTAAAAGAAATGCTAAAATGTTGAGAATAAATGTCTAAAAAAGTAAATAATTATGAGGGTAAACTCTAAAAAATTAATGAGTTTAAGTTAAATTTTAGAAAAATCCTTCTTATTTTCGAAACTCTCAAATAATCCTTGTGTGTTTATTCTAAATTTATGTAGACTTCTCATATGAAAAAACATTATTGCCCTTATGTTTTTAATTTATTACATATATATTAAAAAACTTAAACCATAAAATTTTTTAAATTTCAATAATGCCATAATAAAATTTCAACAAAAATAACTTAACCCTAAATTGAGAGTTTTGATATTCTTAAATCTCTTGCATATGCAAACTAAAATCTAAAGCCCAAAAAATAGTAAAAAATTGGTTCGGATTGGGGTTCTTAAAAAACTCAAGTGGCGTCGGCAAATTTTGCGAGGTGGCGGGGGTTTGTCGTGATTATGGTTTATCGGAGTGACGGAGTTGGGGTTTGTCAGCGTCAGGGTCATGATTGAGGTTTGTGAGGTCGGAGTTTATCGGATTTGAGGTTCTGGAGGTCGTTTGGATAAGAGTTTTCAGCATTGGGGTTTGGGCTTGGAGTTTGTTAGGGCCGAGATCGGGGTTTTTGAGGTTGGGGTCGAGTTTGGGGATTAGGTTCGTGGTTCACCAGGTTTGAGATTGGGGTTTTCAAGGTTGGGGATTCAATCTAGGGTTTGTCGGCCTTGGGACACTTTTTCAGCGTCAGGGTTTTGCTCAGGGTTTGCTAGAGTCGGGATTGGGGTATCGGTGATGGGGTTTCGAAAGTGGTTGCGAGGTGGCTGTTGGAGAAAGCAGTGTAGCGGTCAACCTGAAGATACAAGGAGGCAGGAACGGGTTGCTTGCCTCCCATTTTCATTTTTTTATGGGTATGGGTTACCGTTTTTGGGAGAAAACGGGCACATGTACCGCGTATATGTTTTGTACGAAACACGGGTACTTCGTACTCATTTAATCAAGGTTAATAGGGACCCGGATCCCGTTCTACTAGTTTTTTTTATTATATATTTTTTAAATGGTAGCCGTTGGATAGATCCAACGAGTTATAAAATTTTTATAATAAAATTAAAAAAAAGTTCACCGTTGCAACAACGGTCACAACAAGAAAAAAATTTGAAAAAGGGTATTCGAGCAACAGTCCTTTACAAAATAACAAAAAAAAAAAAAACCCAAAATCCTTTCATATAAATACCTCTTCCCCCATTTGCACAATCTCCCTCTATAATTCCCAATCTCTCCCTCTCAAACTCATTAATTACTCTCTAATTATAAAATCTAATTATTTTAATTTGTTCTCTAAAAATTTGTAAGATGCATAGTGATGAAACTCTGACGTCTCAACATCGACATGTTCTTTGGAAAACGAATTACTTGAGCTTCACAACACCGAGATAGGGCAATCGGTGAGGGAATCACGAACAATTGCCAAACTTCGGCGATCAATTGAGCAACCGCTTGACACCCCAACTAACTTGTTATCAAGTACGTCCTCAATGTCAATTCCACCGACATACCCGGATGCCACATACAAAGAGTCGCAACTTCCGGGTGACCCGGCCCACAATCATGATGTCCCCGAAGCCCCTGAGGCGTCAACCGGGGCCATGGCCTCATCTTCCTGTTTGAGGCGGAAGAAATTAACATCGTCTGTTTGGGAGAATTTTGACCACCGTTACCAACAACAGTCAGGACGGGTTTGAACTTATATGGGCTTTTTGCAAAATATGCAAAAGACAATTCAATGTGTAGTCTGAGCACGACGTGTAAAAAGAAGCTAGTTGAGGCAGCTGCCTTGAAAGTAGGCACGTTAGCTTCCACTGGCCCACGAGGAGCTATTTCACTAAAAGTGTGCTTGTAACATTGTTAATTTAATAGTAAAAGACAGTTTGTATTTAGTCCACAAACCCATTGACAAAATTAGGCAATCTTTGACATAATTTACACTTATGTTAATTAATTTAACAAAAGGGCAATCTTTGACAAAATTCAAAGTTCAAGGTCATATATGATAATTTTGAAAATTTTAATATTTTATTTGGACAAAACCAAAAGTTGAGGGGCCATGAGGTTGTGAGAGGATATAGAGGTATCAGGAGATAAAAAAAAAGGTTACTATATCCTCGCTGTCCTCTTTCAAGAAAAGTTTATATGCTGATAGTGACGTCATTGTGCTAAGTCCCTGATTGTAAATTTTCTGTTGGTATGACCTTCCAGTGTGTGCAAGATCAAAAGTAGTCACCTAGATTTGCTGAGAAAAGTGAAAGACTTGGAAACTCAAATTCAAGACATAGAGCTAAAAATAAGACAAATGAAGGAGATAGAGATACTGGTAAAAATGAAACAAATGAAAGAGATGGAGATGCTGGTCATTAACCAAAAAGAACCTGTGGTTGGAAGTTTTAGTGGCTGATTGCCATATAAGTGGCATTTATAATGTATATTGGAAAAAAAAAAAGAACCTTAAATGTTTGGCTATTTATGTTAATTATAATAGGTTGTTTTTTATAAGATAAATGCACAAAAGTGTATTTTCAATGTGCTTAATTGTATAAATTTACTAAAATTGTTTAAATAAAAATGAACATTTCTATGATATTTAGTGATTATCATTTTTATTGAAAAATATTTATTTTAGTTTGTTATAATTTAATTCATGTTTAATTTTGAGTTTAATTTTATTTTGTAAGGTTGAAATACAAGAAATTTGGTCAAAAATATCAAAAGTACTCAAAAAGGCAAAGGAACCAGCCAAAGTTGCCACCTAAGCCAACCAGCCGGGTCCCGCGTGCCACATGGCCCAATCAGCGCACGGTTGACTGCGCCCAGTCAGCAGCCCACGGCTCCAGCTCTCCCCCCGCGCGCAAGGCGCGCGTTTTACCCACAAGCAGCGCCCAAATGGCGCGTGTGTCCACCGTCAGTGCATGCGAGTGGCGCACTTCTTCTGCAGCTCTCCAGCAGGCCCGACAAATGGGCCCCGCAGCGCTTCCTCCACCAATCAGTGCACACATTAGTGCGCTAGTGGGCCCCGGATGTTCCCAACTCGGTCAACGCTAGAAGCTCCTCGCCAATCAAACATAGGCACGTGTACGGCTGGTTCGAAAGCCGCGAATCAACCTTCGACACGTGGCAAGCTCGGAGTAAAATTATCTCAGCGTAGAAATTAAGCTCAAGCTCCGAATTTACCCGTCGTCAAAATATCTCTAAAAATTAATTAGTTAATTTCTTCATCTTTTTTTTTTTTTTTAATTTTTTTAAATTTTTAAATTTTTTATTTTTTATTAGTTTCTCTTTTATTAGCCACTCATAAATACTATAAATAAATATATTGGCTAGAGATTTTACACCCTTAATTTGATAATTAATAGACAATTTATCTCTCATTTTTTTTTTCTAGAATTTGTGTGAAAATGCATTGAAAACTTGACTAAATTCCTAGCAAGGTTAGATTTTATTTATGAATTTGAGTTTTTATTTTCTAAAAAATTATGTTTTTTTTTTTAATTTTTCATATGAATTTAGTCATGCTTGATTCATGTGTTTTTTTAGAGAATATTAATTTCATTAATTTGCTTATTTTTGCGAGTTATTCTTTAACTGTAATATTGTCAAATTGATATATTATCGATTTAGGAATGCTTATAGAATAAATAATTAAATGTTTATTTTACTTGATTAATCCCTTATTGCATTATGATTAATTTGATATATCGTCGATTTAGAATAATCAATGAAATTTATATTCGTTCTTTTAATTGAAAGAACTTTTTCATAATAAAATACATGTGATTAATTTTAGTTCTTAATGACATATTTTCCGCTTGCTTGTTTGGGATGTGAAACTTATAATCGAGTATTAAATTTGAATCGAAATTGGTGTCAGTGAAATGAAGCAGTTGAGTGACTTCCGAAACCTTGTTAATTTTTCTCATTGATTGTCTATTAAATTTTACTCTCTTTGTTTGATTTTAAATTCTCATATTTTTCTATTTTTAAATTTTAGTTTTACCTTTTAAAATTTATTTCGAGTTTTTTGATTGTTAATTTTTACCTCATAATTGAGACAACTCCGCCTTCATTATGCTACCAATAATCGCTTTAGCTATTGCACAATTTGAACGTGATCAAATTTTAACGCCGTTAACGACAAAGATGTTAGTTTCCTAAATTCTTTTAGTTTGTAGTTTCTTGTTTTAATTTTGATTAAAAAAAAAAGTGTACTGTAGCTTTTGTTAAGCAGTGGTTGTAAAATAAAAAAATAAAAAAAAAGAATAATCGTAGTAGGCTTTAAAAAAAAAAATTTCGTTTCTGTTTTCATCCGTAAGTATATATATATATATATATATATTAATATTATTATTATTATGCTTTTAGTATTCTACTATTCTCTTTGCTTTAGGTAGTTTCTTTTCCCATTTTTTTTCTTTTCGTACTTCTGTTAGCATTAATTGTTAGTTTTACTTTTCTTCTTGATTCCTTTTTACTTATATTTGATTAATTTCCTTTAATTTTGTTTTTTTATTTATTTTTACCTAGAATAATTGTCATTTAATTTTTTTAAATTTTAGTTTCCACATATTTCATAGATTCTACATTCTAGGTTTGAGTTTCCAGAAGTTGTGGGGATAAAAAAAGAAAAAAAAGAAAAAGAAAAGAAGGGAATAAAAAGCTGCCCAACAAATTATCACTCAGTTCTTGCCCGTTAGGGTTTTTTTTCTAGCAATTTTCTCTCTTCTCCCTTGCTCCCAATTTCAGGTGAGTACACAAAATCCATATATATATATATATATATATATATACACTCTTCAACATTTCTAGATCTGTGGTGAGACTTCTTTATCACTTCGTTTCCAATTCGATAGGATCGTATTTCGCATTTGATCGCTTCTTCGATTAATTCTTTGGGCTCTAAGTCTGCTTTTTTTTTTTTTTTTCCCCTTAGATTGAGACTGAGGAATTACGAATTGACTTTTATCGGTAGCCGATTGATCAGGCCAAATGGCGTGGTTCAGAGCCGGGTCTAGCTTGGCAAAGCTTGCCGTCCGGCGAGCGCTGTCGCAGGGCGGCTCGTACGGCGCCGCGAGAGCAGCGCGGGCTCTCCCGGCGCAAAGCCGGTGCTTTCACGGCACGGCCTTCAAGGCGAGAGCGCAGGCCGCGCCCGTGCCTCGCCCCGTGCCGCTCTCTCGCCTGACGGACAGCTTCTTGGATGGCACGAGCAGTGTCTACCTCGAAGAGCTCCAGAGGGCCTGGGAAGCCGACCCGAGCAGCGTCGACGAGTCGTGGGACAATTTCTTCAGGAATTTCGTGGGTCAGGCAGCCACGTCGCCCGGAATTTCGGGCCAAACGATTCAGGAGAGTATGCGGCTCCTGTTGCTCGTGAGGGCGTATCAGGTCAGCGGCCATATGAGGGCCAAGCTCGACCCGCTGGGCTTGGAGGAGAGCTCGATCCCCGACGATCTCGACCCGGCTCTTTACGGGTTCACAGACGCTGATCTCGACAGGGAATTCTTCCTAGGAGTGTGGAGGATGTCGGGTTTTCTGTCGGAGAATCGGCCTGTGCAGACCCTTCGGTCGATTTTGACCCGCCTCGAGCAGGCCTATTGTGGGAGCATTGGGTACGAGTATATGCACATTGCGGATCGCGAGAAGTGCAATTGGTTGAGGGATAAGATTGAGACGCCGACGCCGATGCAGTACAATCGGCAGCGCCGGGAGGTTATTCTTGATAGGCTTATATGGAGTACGAAGTTTGAGAATTTCTTGGCCACTAAGTGGACGTCGGCGAAGAGGTTTGGGCTCGAAGGCGGGGAGACTTTGATCCCGGGAATGAAGGAGATGTTTGACAGGGCTGCTGATCTTGGGGTTGAGAGCATTGTCATGGGAATGTCTCACAGAGGGAGGCTTAATGTGTTGGGTAATGTTGTTCGGAAGCCTCTGAGGCAGATATTTAGCGAGTTCAGCGGTGGTACGAAGCCTGTCGATGAAGTTGGGCTGTACACGGGAACGGGTGATGTGAAGTATCACTTGGGAACTTCTTATGATCGGCCGACTAGAGGAGGGAAGAGGATTCATTTATCTCTGGTTGCGAACCCGAGTCACTTGGAAGCGGCGGACCCGGTCGTTGTTGGTAAAGCTAGAGCGAAGCAGTACTACTCAAACGATGTGGACAGAACCAAGAACATGGGTGTTTTGATTCACGGCGATGGGAGTTTCGCAGGACAGGGCGTGGTTTATGAGACGCTCCATCTTAGCGCTCTTCCGAACTACACCACTGGCGGGACCATTCACCTTATCGTAAACAACCAAGTCGCGTTTACGACTGATCCAAGGGCCGGTAGATCGTCGCGGTATTGCACTGATGTTGCCAAAGCCCTCGATATTCCTATTTTCCATGTAAATGGTGACGACATGGAAGCTGTTGTTCATGTCTGTGAGCTTGCTGCTGAGTGGCGTCAGAGGTTCCATTCAGATGTTGTGGTTGATATTGTCTGCTATAGAAGATTCGGTCATAATGAGATTGATGAGCCATCTTTCACTCAGCCCAAAATGTACCAGGTTAGCTTTTTGTCACAGTGCCTTGTAGCTTGATATTCTTGGCTGACTAGGGACCATTTCTTGAACTACTAATCTTGTGTGTTCATAGTATTTAATCCCGAGTTCCCGACATTTCTCGCCTAATGATTGCAGATTATCAGAAATCACCCCTCAGCTCTTGAGATTTATCAGAATAAGCTTTTGGAGTCTGGGCAGGTGACCAAGGAAGACATTGATAGGATACAGGAGAAAGTGAATTCAATTCTCAATGAAGAGTTCTTAGCTAGCAAAGACTACGTTCCTCAAAGAAGGGACTGGCTCTCTTCTCATTGGTCTGGATTCAAGTCACCCGAACAAATTTCACGTATCCGAAACACTGGGTATGAAAAATTATTATTATTTTTTATTTTCTTTCTTATTATTGATTTAGTGTTAGCTATATCTGGTATTCAAATTCATTGACGTAATTATGCTGCTGTTTTACAGTGTAAAACCAGAGATTTTAAAGAATGTTGGCCAAGCAATCACAAAACTTCCGGAAACTTTCAAGCCTCATAGAGCAGTGAAGAAGGTTTATGAAAACCGCGCACAAATGATTGAAACGGGTGAAGGTGTTGACTGGGCGCTCGGGGAAGCACTTGCCTTTGCTACGTTGGTAGTAGAAGGCATTCATGTTAGATTAAGCGGCCAGGATGTTGAAAGAGGCACTTTCAGTCACCGACATTCTGTACTTCATGATCAGGAAACCGGAGAGCAGTATTGTCCTCTGGATCATGTTATCATGAATCAGGATGAGGAAATGTTTACTGTTAGCAACAGGTAATCAATGCTAATTGTATTCATTTATCCTTATCTTCCGACTCGACTGCACATATACAAACATGCGTGCACATACACACACTTGTTCATGTGTTTGTATTTGGCCTGAAATTCTGTATTATTTACTGCCAGGCTCTAGTTATGTAGGATGGTAAATTAGACATTTTTTAGCATTCAGTAATACATTAATTTGGAAAATGAAAGCTCCAATGGATGACTTTCTACAACTACAATATCTTCTATAATGTTAGTTATTATTATTATTATTTTAGTTTTTGTAGATGTTGCTCCACTTAGCAAGACCCAGTGGTATGTTGCAGCTTTGGCTTTGTCATAACAGATGCATTTTATTTGCTCCACTCGGATAAGAAATTTGTGTTAGTGGTCATGATCAATATAATTATACTCTACTCCCCGAGCGGTCGTTTATTTATGGTTGATTTCGAATGGGCTCGTGGTTATGAACTTTGTGACTGATGTTTAATACATTGATTGATAAATTTTCACTTATTGTTGCTTTTCTATGATTATTTTACTTAATTTATTTCCCACGTTTTGCTCTTTGTTTGCTCTTGACTTATCAAATATCATCAGTTTGCCTTTTCCCCCTGATGAAAGCGTAAACTTCTTTTATAATTTTGTGATTTTGGTAAAAGTTCCTCAGTCCTATCAGACCTATAATTATTTACACATCATTTGTCTTAGAGGACCAATCAAAGATTTGACACCTTGGGATGGTAAAAATGCATGTAGCTCGGTCAGCGACCACTGGGGGGTGTTCTTCTAAGTCAGTACAGTTTACCCGTCTGCTGCATATTGTGCCTGATTATATGGATTTGGTGTCTCTCTCATGTTCCCAAACTGGGCTCTTACTCTATAGTCTATACGGGAGCAGAGCTAGTTTTTTATTCCTGTTAAAAAGTATGCTTTTTGGTCAGTTTGTCTTGAACATTAACCAAACACGTCATTTTTGTAGTTCACTATCAGAGTTCGGAGTTCTTGGTTTTGAGTTAGGTTACTCAATGGAAAATCCAAACTCTTTGGTGCTCTGGGAAGCACAGTTTGGAGATTTTTCAAATGGCGCTCAAGTTATGTTTGATCAGTTCTTGAGCAGTGGAGAGGCTAAGTGGTTGCGGCAGACTGGGCTTGTTGTATTGCTTCCACATGGTTACGATGGTCAAGGCCCTGAACACAGTAGTGCAAGATTGGAGCGTTTTCTTCAGGTAATTTGGAATCTAGCTTATCCTCATTTTTAAGTTTTTAACAAAAGAATCTGGTTTTAGTTAATGACTTCCTATTATTTCTCTTTCAGTTTTTCTTTTGCATTATACTAGTCTCTCTCACTCTCATATATCTTTAATTGTTTCTATTTTCCTCTAACTGGGTTGGGTGGAATATTTTCATGAATTTCAGAACTTTTTGTATCTTCAAGTTGAGGGTAAAGTGTAGGTGGCTTCATGTATTGATGTCTAGTTCATTTAGATAGTTTCACCTTTCTAATATCCTTCTATCTTCATATATGCTCCTGGCTTATCCCCTCGACACTCGAGGGATTACATTTTTCTTTTTTCATGAACTTGATATACTTGTTTGGGAGAGCTCCTCCACATTTAGTACTGATATCTCAATTACAGTTAGCACATAGCCAATGGACCTTGCATTGAACACCTCTCCATTTTTGTCTTGTAGAATATTTGTTTTCTTAGCACGAGCAATAATTTGTTGTTTTCCTTGGTTCTTTCTTAATTTATACATACAAATCTATGGGGTACTAATATATGCTTTCGCTGATTTTCTGACAGATGAGTGATGACAATCCTTATGTTATTCCTGACATGGATCCAACACTTAGGAAGCAAATTCAGGAATGCAATTGGCAGGTTGTCAATGTCACTACTCCGGCTAATTACTTCCATGTTCTGCGGCGACAAGTGAGTGGAACTAATTAGTTTATGAATTTCTGTTTTGCCTAAAGAAGGTTGTACCGCGCTTACTTTCTGCCTTGTTTACTCTCACAGATTCACCGGGATTTCAGGAAGCCCCTCATTGTAATGTCTCCCAAAAACCTTCTTCGCCACAAAGAATGCAAATCAAATCTCTCTGAATTTGATGATGTCAAAGGTCACCCAGGTTTTGACAAACAAGGAACCAGATTTAAGCGCCTCATAAAGGACCAGAACTTACATTCCGACCTCGAGGAGGGTATTAGGCGACTAGTTCTCTGCTCCGGCAAGGTATGATGTCTAAATTTTCAGAAATTGGAGCCTGAAATCTTGCCTGCCAAGGTGAAGATGGCTATCTTCTGAGTTCATTCATCAAAAACTTCAAATTTGCAGGTTTATTACGAGCTTGATGAAGAGCGCAGAAAGAAGGAAGCGAAGGATGTTGCAATATGTCGGGTGGAACAGCTCTCTCCCTTCCCATATGACCTCATTCAGCGGGAACTGAAGCGTTATCCGAGTATGTAAAATACGATATTGTTGCTTTTTTTTTTTTTTTCATTTCGCGTGGGAATAAAAACTTGTGCAACTTGAAAGACTTGTCTTTGCATAACTTACTCTACGCTCAGAAAAATTTACCAACGTTATGATACTAACATTTTGTTCTTCTGGCGTTTGTTTAGATGCTGAGATCGTCTGGTGCCAGGAAGAGCCGATGAACATGGGGGGGTACAGTTATATCTCACCCCGTCTTGGCACTGCCATGAAGGCACTGGGAAGAGGAACCGTGGATGACATAAAGTATGTCGGTCGCGCTCCGTCAGCTGCTACAGCCACTGGTTTTTACACGGTTCATGTCAAGGAACAAACCGAACTTGTGGAGAAAGCGTTACAACCTGAGCCGATTCCTTTTCCATGAGGGGCTCGTCCAAGATAAGATTTATTCCTAAGAAGAACATTAAACATTTTTGATAATTAAGTTCCGTTGGAAGCGTCTACAATCTTTCGATTTTAGATGGTTGTTTTTTCTTTCCCTATATTCCTCTACAGTCGAGTCACTGTGGGTGTTTCGTACAAAGTTTGAGCAACAATCTCGGAATTTAGATTTTTAGATAATCTCGCTCAACTTTTTTACTTGCTGCGCAAATGTTGAAGAATGCAATAATGTTAAAGCTGCTCTATTCTTGTAAAAAAACAAGATTACTTTCTTTTCTTTTCAATACTACATTGCAATCAATTGCTTTGTTATACATGCCATGATTTGATGAGCATGATTTGTCCCAAGTCAAAATTTGAGTACTTATTTATGGTTGGTGTCGATACTTCAATTTTATGTTATGATATTATTTTATACTCGTGTATTTTAACATTTATTTTCATAGAATTGAGACAAAGTTGGGACATATAAATGGCTATTTCTTTCGTGACAATAACTGTATGTTTGGTATGGAGGAAAAGTAGATGGAAAATTAAAAGTTAAATTGGTTTTTTGGTAAGAGAAAAGAGGAGGGAAGACTTTGGCACGGGCCGTGTCAGAGCTGCTTTTTTTTGCACAAGTCCTATTCTTTTCCGTTCTGATCCCATTATTTAAGTCCGTTATATTTTTATTAAATTATATAATGATCTTATTAATTAAAAAAAATCTTCAACCCTTAAAAAAACACGTTTGTTTGGGCATTTCGAACCGAAAAAACGTCAAAAAGAAAAAAAAAACGTAAGCCAAAACGTTTCGGTTTTTTGTGGACGAAACTTTTGGCCCCTTCAATTCTTTTAATTATTGTATAGATATAGATTATTATTATTATTATTTAAATTTTAGGGTATTATATAGCAAAAAATTAAGTGAGCGGACACAATACTATTTGGGAAGAAATGTTCAATCCCATTATAGACATTAATCATCTAATGTAGTTCACGCGTTTTTCTTGTGGACTTAAAAAGGAAAGATCTTTCGCAAGAAGGAACAAATATCTACTCTACAATTACTAGTGGATCCTAGCAAGAAATGCTATTCTTGCTAGGTGGATAAACAAGGCATTTTGGTATCTTACAAAAAGATGTGAAACGAACGAGAGTGATTAAAGTGATTACCACATTGGTCTCTACTTTTGCTAATGACACTCTTCGAAGTTTTAAGAATCAAAATGTCACTGTTCTGATATGAAAACCGGATTATGCGGTTTCAGCATTTCTCTCCATGAATTCGCATAAGTGACGCAATAGTTTAAGGGTTAGTTATGTGTGACATAAAACTAAGAAAAGCGTGTTTAGTTCTTAAAATAAGGCCTAGAGAATATTAACGCTAACAGAAAAGTATTAAGAGCCAGTTTGGTAAAGTTGAAGTTGCTATTTGTTTCGCTCTCTGAATAAGTTGATGTGATAATAATGATATTTTAAAAAAAATAAACTGTGATGATTAAAAATAATAATAATAATTTGTTGGCAGCCACAACATAATCTAACAGCAGGGCCTGGCTTTATTCTTCAAAAGAACTTCTGCACAAAAGAATTATTGAAAAATCAGGTCACATGCCATCTTTACGAAATATCCAGTTTGACTACATATTCTTCGATAACTAAAAGTAAAATCTAAAAGCATTACTAAACAGTGCTAAGACTATAACCTTCTTCCCAAGCGCATGATAATCTTAATTATGATGATAACTAAGTAGGACTTATATGAAAATTTTAAGGAGATCATTATATTTATACTAAAATAATTAGATATTTAGAAATCTATGTTGGTATTTAGGGCTTTTACAAATGGGTCAGTTAAGCAATTAGCTATTTTAAAAGTAAAGTTTGAAAGATTTAGCCATAATATGTAACATAAATATGTTACATGTAACATATATATGTGTAAAAAAATGTAATATTAAATGTAACGTTACATATAACATAAAATGTAACACATGTAATGTTACACTTTTACACGTATATATGATACATGTAACATAAAATGTTACATGTTATGGCTAAATTCTTAATTTTGACATTTTAGGGCTAAATCCTAAAAAATTACCCAAAAGTTTGGTTAAATGCCTAAAAAACTCTTTACAAATTTATAGTTTGATGGTGAAAATTACTAATAAAGACGTGAATATATATTTTAGAAAATAATGCCCAAATATTAAACTGAATTTGGACTTAATTTAAATATGAAAAAATTCAAGATGTCATTTAATTTCTAAATATATCTGGAATCGATTTCAATTTCATATTTGAAATTTGGCATAATATATTTTCTGACAAACACAAATACATATTAGGGTGTGGATTTTGGTATTTTCTGAGATAATAATATTGACGAAAAATTTAGGCATTGATGTTTTGATTTTTTTTATTGGGTTTTTGTTTTTGTTTGTTTATTTGTTTTGTTTTGTTTTTTTTTTTTTCTGGGTGGATTTGGAGTAAAATGAATGTACTTTGAGAGTTTTAGTAGTGTCTCGATAATTTCGTATTTCTCATAGAATATTATATTTTCATTAAGTTAAGAGAAATATTGTATTTCCGCTAGGTTTAGAAATTTATCCCTTAATAATATTAAACTGGAAAATATATTTATGTCTCTAGTGTCTCTTCCTTTTTTATTTTATTTTATATTATTACTATTATTTTGGTCCAAAAATTGCAATTGTGTCGTTAAAATCCAAATCACAACCTCTAGTCCATTGTTGGCTTGAATATTTTTAGGACTTACATGTGTCAAATTTTTTTTTTTGTTCCTATTATCAAGTTGTGGTTTTTTTAAACATTTGTTTTCCTTAAATGGTAAATTGCTTAAAAATAATATATTACTAAAAAAATACTAAATTATCTTTAAATTTGATGTAATGCTGTCGGTGACATAATTTTGTAGAAAAAACTCACAAAAAATTTGAAGTACCCATTGACGTTATCTTTCAGTTGGATATAAAAATTATGGGTGATTATATTTAATTGAATATAAAGCCAAATTCCTAAAAATATACAATTGTTAAAAAAACAAATAACAAAATTGCCAAAACAATTCGAGTATCCATTGAAGGTAAATACGTAATAATGAAAAAGTTGTTATTTAAGTAAAAAAAACTTTGAATTTTAATGAGAATATCTAATTTTTGTAAATATTGGATCTAACAACTATACATATGCAGGGGCCAGGGCTTTTTAGATAAAATTCAAACCACATTTTACTTAAAACTAGAGAATTTAAATTGGATCAATTAGGTCAATAGGCCATTTTCTAAATGGCTTTTTAAATTATAGCTCATGTTTCAAAAAAAAAAAAACCATA
The DNA here is from genome assembly GCA_018132145.1 of Boehmeria nivea var. tenacissima. NCBI lineage: Eukaryota > Viridiplantae > Streptophyta > Magnoliopsida > Rosales > Urticaceae > Boehmeria > Boehmeria nivea. The sequence goes on along the minus strand of CM030875.1, from coordinate 10,042,631 downwards.
GTTTACTAGTAAGATGCATGGATAAACTTAATCTATTATAATTACTTGATGCCTATTTTCTTAATTATAATTGAAAACATTGACCATACTTTTAAATTACCTAATTGTAATAACGATTTCTTATAATTTCTCATTTAAAATTTGACTTTTTATTAGTGTTATAAGATAATATAAACTCAAAATTTTTTTATTGTTATTGCCTATCCAAACAGCCTATAATTTTAGCAAATTATTAGTCAGGTTCGCGCTTTAACTTTTATTAAAAAAAAAGAAGAATAAGTTGGTTTATATCATTTTATGCTAAGGAAACCACCACGTGCTTGATCCTAAATTTGAAATAGTTTATTATTGTATTATTTTCATGTGTTACATTTGTTTTGAAGCATATATATAAACAGAATACGTATTGATTTTGTTTTCCACAGTAAAACCTAAAAGAAAATTCGATATATATGGCTAGAAATCTGCCAAGTTTTTATGCGCGGGATATTCCATTGTTAAGCTATGGGTCGAACTTTAAAATTTCAATGGATACTTCTACGAGTTAAAGAAAAAAATAGAAATTATAGTGAATATTTAATTTTTAACACCTAATTTAAATTAATATTTAATTTTTTTAAAAATATAATAAAATACTTAAGTGATTTAATTACTTACGTACGTAATAGTAGCTGATGATAATTAACTTAGTTACTAAAAGCATGTACAAGTAATAATTGGGTGAAATAAGCAAATATCCAGAATTTATATAACAATAAAAATAAATACCCAAACTTTTAAAGTAGTTGAGTTCCTAGTCAATTCGTTAATTACTTGCACATGCTTTTAGTAACTAATTAGTTAATTACCACCACTTATCATTGTGTAAGTAATTTAATCACTTGGGTAGTTGGTGGTATTTTTCAAAAGAATGAGTAATAATTTAAATTAAGTGTTAAAAATTGGGTATCCACTATAATTTATCGCAATAATTAACGAATTGGCTAGTTACTCAATTACTTCAAAAGTTTGGGTATGTATTTCTATTGTTATGTAAATTTTGAATATTTGTCTACTTCACCCAAAAAGAAAAAAAAAAGAGATAATATCAAGTAAACGACAAATTAAATCATAAAGTTTTGTTTCACAAAAGGAAGTTTTGGCATTTATTTTGGTATTTGGCTATTTTTTATCTATATTTCAAAAAAATAATTAATATTTTTAAAAATTAAGAAATTAGCTATTAATGTATAAAGAATTAAAAACATAAAAGTATAATCAAGCATTGTCTAGTTAAAAATTAATAGAAATATTTGCTATTTTCTTAAAACATCATTCAAAAAATAGATATATCATTAATTTTTTTAGGTTCCATTAATTGATACATTTACTTTTGATTTTGACAAAATAGTCCCTGAGCTATACATTTTTCTTTGTTTGTTTTTTTGCAAAATCAATCCCATTAATATTTTGGTCTTTGAAATTTTGTTATTATAGTATAATTGATCTCTTATCTTTTTTAAGCTTCGAATTGTCGTTGTTCCGTTTCTGTTAAACACGAATGGTGAAGATAACTTCATCAATTCACACAAATTACTCAAAACACATGAGACGAACAGAATTTATAATGGGACAAAATAGATACATTTTAACAGAATTTTTTAAACCAAAATTAGAAGTAAATATACCAATTTGTCACAAATCAAAAGAGCAAGGTGCAAAAAACCAAGAATAAGTACAAAACAAAAAGAGTGCAAATTTGGTAAATAAGCTACTTTGCAGGTAGATTTTTAAACAACAAACACAATTTCAAAAAATTAAAAAATAAAAAAATTTGCAAGAAATTTTACATAACAAAATTTAACCAAATTCCTAAAATTTATTACTCAAAGCTATTTTTTTAAATCAAAATTTTAAAGATGACTATTTAACATAATTTCTCAAAGAAGAATTGGAGAAAATTGATTTTGGACTTTTTGGACTCAGGCTTCTACTGAACTTTTATTTATATCATACTATATGCTAAGGTGAGAATCAGAACATTGTAATCAAAACTACAAAAAAAAAAATGGGGCCATGTTATTGATGCGATTCATGTATGAATATTAGTCCGATGGGATTTCTCACTGCATTTTATCCCAATTTGTGGCAAAATTACGGCTTTTTTTGATTGACACATTGTTCTCAATTGGCCAAAAAAAAAAAAAAAAAAAATCTAATCACACATACATTTGATTCCATGGTACATGTGCCAATTTGGTACCACATCTTATTCATTACTGTAGAGCCAATCTAACAATTGATTTAAGAACCCTAGTCGTGGAGTCCGGCCGCCACTATTTCTAAAGAATCTGGGAATTTAGACATACATTTTCAGCATAATTTATTGTTAGAGAATTCAGTTGTGAAATAAAAAATATACATTTTTAAATTTTTTTTTAACGGTTAAATTTGTGTTCAATTTTCATGTGAATGTAACATTATCTAATGTTTAGACTTTAGTGAACCATTTCACATCGGAGAAGTCAAATGATAAGCCTATCATACCATAAAAAAGAGTTGAATTTTTGAAGCTCAAATCTTCCACAATTGTTCCATTGGCATATCCCAAACGTAATCGAGATTCCACAAATCAATATGAGTGGGATTGAATCTGTTTCGTCTTTTCGACTAGAGAAGAGATGCTATTGCAGAGTGACAAAAATCAGCAGAATATAGTTGTCATTTCAGTGAATTCGATACAGTAAACTAGTGTCATCGGAATATTGTAATCTTATCGGTTTGATCATATCGAAATTAGCAAGTTAATTTACGTTCCATCAAAGGATTTAGTCACATTCTGGAGAAATAATATGCGCTATACTGAGAATGGACCAATCATCTGGCGTTTGTGATCGCCTCGTGGGAAACACGTAGTGAAAATAACGTTGATAGCTTAGTTTGTTGATTCAAATAAAAAATTAGACGCGAATATTACGAGCAACAACGGTTTTTAAAATAGAGTTTCATTAATTGTACTTCCTAACACTAAACTTTCTATAAACTTGATGTAACCTGCTAAATCAAAAACTATTATTATTATTATTATTATTATTATTTTTGTGGTGACAATTGTTTGTGTTTATCAGAAGCTTTTCCAGTTTCGGATAGTGGAGGTCATGCAGAAATGAGTCTAGAAATTGTAATTTGTTTGTGTGTTCATGAAAAGGGAAGTGATGAGAAATGTATATGACAACTTGGACAAGACAGAGTCTTGCGAATCGCACCGATGGGATTTTGGAATCCAACTAGGGAGCAAAAAGGAGAGAATTTCTCTCCACAAGTTTTCTCATCTGTGACGTTTTCGGATTAAGAAAAGAAATCGCGTTTAGTACTATCTTAAACATGTCTAGTCTAGTTCCCAGAAACATCCAGTAACTACTGCCATAAAAAAATATAACGACAGAGAGAAAGTTGACAAGTAACTTTTTTTTTTTTAATCTACTCTCTCTCCTTGTCCCTCTCACCATTTGTCTTTTTTCATGCCAAAACTATGTTATGCATGTACCTGAATCCATGAAGTAAAAAAGTACTTCCTATATAAGCCAGTGAGACCTCCCATTTTATTCATTGCCCTTTGAAGTAAAATAGACAGAACCAAAGAGGGTTAAAGATTAACAAAATGTCTTCAAAATCTTTGGCTCTGAGTCTCAAACATGCAAAGCCATATATGGCTGTCATTCTAATGCAATTTGGCTATGCAGGGTTGTCCATAATCATTAAGTTTGCTCTAAACAAAGGGATGAGTCAGCATGTGTTGGTCGTGTATCGTCACGCTGTCGCTACTGCTCTTATCGCTCCTTTCGCCCTTGTGTTGGAGAGGTTTTACAAATTCTTTCGCTTTCGCATTTTGAATGCCGAGAAAAATGAGTATGCCAATCTTGCTGACTTTAATGTTTTGACAGGAAAACAAGGCCTAAGATGACCTCCGCTGTCTTCACCAAGATCGTGCTTCTCGGTTTACTAGAGTTAACATCCTTTAGCACTCAAAAACTTGAAACACAACATTCAATTCAACTTATATTGAAAATGAGCTAAGCTATTGTCCATTCTTCAATTTAGGCCTGTGATTGACCAGAACTTGTTCTACACCGGGATGAAGTTTACGACAGCAACTTTCGCAGCTGCCATGAGCAATGTCCTTCCTGCTTTTGTATTTATATTGGCATGGATTATGAGGTGAGCCTCTACGTCATTGTCGCATAACAAATAGAATCACACGCGATATGATCTTACGAAAATTTTGCTTTGTTCTAGGCTTGAGAACGTCAACATTCGAAGAATCCATAGCCAGGCAAAGATACTCGGCACCATTGTGACCGTTGGAGGAGCGATGCTCATGACTATGTTGGATGGACCGGTACTGAATTTGCCATGGACAAATCACAAACTACATCACGATTCTGCAAAACACGAAAACAATCAAATCTCTATAAAGGGTGCTGTGATGATATCATCAGGGTGTGTGAGCTGGTCAAGTTTCATAGTACTTCAAGTAAGTGTATTTCGCAAAACTTTTATCCGCATACAGTTTCTACAAGTTTACTTAATCATGCAGTGTCATTACAACGATGAATTTTCTCCGCTTGTTACATCTGTAGGCAATCACGCTGAAGTCTTACCCAGCTGAGCTCTCCCTAACGGCGCTGATATGCTTAATGGGTGCGGTGCAAGGCACCGTTGTGGCATTGGCGTTAGAATGGAACAACCCTTCAGCTTGGGCCATTCACATGGATGCAACGCTATTCGCTTCTCTTTATAGTGTGAGAAACTCTCGACTCTAGTCATTGCGCTCTTTATTTTTTCAGTCTCCTTTTCTTTTGATGGCTTAAACTAACAGGATGAGCCAGAGACGTTTCAATGCAGGGGATCGTATGTTCGGGGATTGCTTACTATATCCAGGGAATTGTCATGAAGGACAAAGGACCCGTTTTCGTGACGGCTTTTAATCCTCTAAGCATGGTTATAGTTGCTGTATTGAGCTCCTTCTTGCTGTCTGAGATAATGTACCTGGGAAGGTAATTGAACTCTCTTCACTACAAGCGAATTACGCCTTTAGAGTCGATGTAAATAGGCAAAAAAAGATTATTAACTTGAAGTGTCTAAACTCTTCTTTGTAGGGTTGTTGGTGGAGTTATCATTGTGATTGGTCTATACATGGTTCTTTGGGCTAAGTCTAAGGATGAGCCTCCACCTGAATTGAGCAAAAAAGCGTTGGCACCAACCAATGAACATCTTGCTGCGACGAATGAGAACATGAATGATTTGAACACAGAGCTTGTTGCCATCGACGGCGCTAAAATTAGAACCGGAGAAGAATCTGTTTGAAGGACAAGAGAGACAACATGACTTGATTGCTCGCAATTTTTTGTTTTCGCTTTTTTTTTTTTTTTTTTGTGGGTTTCACTCTGGAGCAACTTTGATTAAGCTAAAAGTCTTGTTTGAGTTTTGAGTGTTGCTTTATGATATTTTAGCCTATAATAATATCATTGTCTTGACCTTTTATTGTTATTTTGTTTTTTTTTTTTCCGACTTTGTATGTTGACCTTTGTCATGCACAAACTGACACAAATTCTAAATTAGCAAATAACAAAGTGGATTAGTTATTCACTAATGAGTTAATGAACAAGAGAATTAGCAAGTTGATGCTAATTCAATGAAGACGAGGCAAGAAGCAATAAGCAATAAGCAAGAAACTTGACATTTATGCATGGTCTTGTGAACTATTAGAGCATCTCCAATCAAGGCCACATATTTTTGCTAATAATAAATTTGGACGTAAAAAAAAAAAAAAAAATTCTTTCCACTGCAATGCCAAATTCCAGTTGTACGTCAAAAAATGTATCAATTTTGCATCCAATGTGGAAAAATAATTTTTATTTTTTATTTTTTGCTTTTGATTAGATAGCTATATTCAATGATAACATATTTAGATTCAAAATTTTATCACCAGTTTTAAAGAGACTAATGATGAGAAAAAAATAGTATAGTATTTGAAATTTAATTCGCGCATTAGAGCAATGTTTGTCAAAGATAACGTTCTACATTTCTACATGCTGACCTAATATTAAAAACAATATTTTGTATCGGAGATGATCTTATATGCGTACAATAATAGATTACAATCTGGTTTCTCTAACTTCTTGAAGTCTTTTTGGACTGATCAATCACAAAAGTTAATGCCTTTAAGAAAGGAAATTCTAAATTCGATTTAATAATGGAATAATTTATGGACTATCAAGGATAGCTAGAAGTACATATGTTATATAACAATAAATTTGAAAAATATACTTTTCATAGAAAAACCCTGGAATTGTGTAACCAAATGATACTAAAATTGAAACGTTAATAAAACCCTTGCCATGTATGAAACAAAAGCTAAAACCGGACTTTACAATTACTTCCAAAGAATTTTTTAAAAAAGAATAAAACATAACAACTTGACGTGTTTCATAAGATCTCATCATGACTAAGATTACCATGCATATTAGTGAATATGATTCATTGATTATTGGATATGGTAGTCAATTTATTGTGGGAATTCAACAGTATATGCACTTATTCAATAAAAAATTAGGCTAATATATACAATCTAGTGTATGCTGATATCCAGCACATGTCATGCATACACACATCATCAACTATATTTGTTACTTTAATATATTAATCCAACTAGTAATGACTTGATTAGTTAGCCTTTCGCCAGTGATGATCCAAAAATTTGATACGGTATAGGAGCAAAATTATATATAATAATATATGGACGGAAACTAGTACAAATATATACAATATTTTTTTTCAAAATATAATTAAAATATGAGCCTCCTTCAACTTAAAGCTCTTCTCATACTAAACAGGTAAGTCTCATACAACATCCTCGCTTAATGTCCATTCTTAGTTCTATTCCTGCAATACAAACAACAGAATAATATTAATGAGGTAATAGCTCAATAAGTGAATCCTCACTTACAATACAACCAATATGTGCTTTATATTTTACTGTGCAACTCTCTATTTGAATAATTAAATATCAATCAAGTGACACATATATTATTGAATGTGTTGTGGTCAATGTGACACTATAATATTAATTAATACTATGAGTTGCTTAGAGATGATAGTATGGAAGAGATCATGGTGTGATTAATTGAGCATGATAGTAAAATAAGATGCGTAATGACTGTGATATTTCTACTGATGGTATATTCAAATACCATTTTAAGTGCCGATTCTTAGAGAAATATATTTATAAGTCCGTTGAAGAAATGTGAAAATTTCAATAAGCATGATGCTCGATATGGCATCGAAGTATGATTATGTGATGAGCTATACGACTATTGAGATCATCGATTGAGTAATTTGTATGAGCCATTGTTCATTATGGCCTGGATTTGGTTATATAATTATGCACAAACATGAACTATTATTGAGATATCTGATTATAAATATAATTACTTGAATTACACACGTAATCACGCTTTGGTACTACTAGTTGCTTATACGGGATGATTGAACAAGGTGATTGTTATTTTTTCCGTATGAGACTATGACCGTACGGGATTATAATATATGAGTTAATGCCCACTTTCTAGCTTAATAAAATTACTACTTCATAACTTATTTTACCCTAGCATATGAGATCTCTGATGAGCGCTACGTTTACAACTCTTAAAAATATAACTATAAAAATAGAAAAAATTTGAACTTTTCAAAACTGAATAATAAATAAACATTTTATATAAAAATGACTTATAAACTAATAATGCCCGTTGCCGCGGCGTCCAAATTAAAGCACTTTTTTTTTAATGAAAAAGGAAAAGAGTCATTAACACATCTCAACTAAATTGACACGCGCCTGAAACCTCCACAACTTACTAACTGTATATGTTGATCCTCCGTTAAGGAATATTATACTAACTCCAAGCCCGCTATTATTAGAAATCAAATAAAAATTTACAAAGAAAACATAAAGATACGACCACGAAGGCAAAATGAAACAAAGAAAGCAAAACAAACAAATCCTATAAGATCTACCCAATATGCAATGGGGCCTCAATAAAACCTTTAGAGAAAAAAAACCCAAAAGAGAAAATCCTCTAGAGGAAAAAGAGTATACGATCCAAGAAAACTAAGACTTCTTAAACCTATAAAAAGATAAAGAAACCTATATCTACAAATGAGATGATTGATACTCACCAGTTGACTGAACCACTAATGGTTAGAATTCGGGGATGTGGGAGCTTGTTTGCAGAGTAGTTTTCTTCTCGATAAATGTGGGAGATTTTGATATATATCTTGTTGGATAGAGATAAAGACCTCAACCATTTGTTGCGTAATTTCCATGGGACGTACCATATTTGCTTTTAAACATACCAACCACGTAGGCAGAGTCTGTTTCCACCCAAAGCGGCGACCAAAAGACTTTTGAAGCTATTTCAATTGCAATGATCAATGCTACAAGCTCAGCTTCAAAGCAAAACTAATTCCTAAATATAAAGAGAAATAACATTTGACAAATCCACCCACAACAAGTTTAGAAAATACCACCGCAACCAGAGTATACCAAAACACCCAAAACAACACCATCAATATTAATTGAACATGCTCACTATGCACTTCACGATGCGTTAATTGAACATGTTTGGCATGAATATACTAATTCGGAGAATTAGTATATGGTCTACATATACTCTTTCATTATGTGTATTTTGTTTGTATTTTTCTTTTAATGTTAATGTATAACGTAGGTTTGGTGATAGTAGTTGGTTATTTTTTTATTTTTATTTTTTTTAAAGAAAATGTTGGTTTCAAGAAAAGGTATGTATTGGTAAGTTCAATGTAGTATACTTCTTATTGATTTTATAGTTAATTAGGTATTAAATGAATATTAATTTATTATTTATTACATTTTAAATTGTTAAAACAATATTTTCTAATAAATAAAGGGCTAGTTAAGAAATTAGTCATTTTAAAGGTAAAGTTTGAAGGATTTAGCCATAGTTTCATAAAATTAAGAATTTAGCCGTAACATGCATGTAACATATGTAATGTACGTGTAACATATTATGTTACACGTGTAATATATTTAACATATTTATGTTGCACGTGTAACATAATATGTTACACGTATGTTACGGCTAAATCCTTTATTTTATAAAACTAGGGCTAAATTCTAAAAAAGTAGTCAAAATTTTGGTTAAATCCGTAAAAATCTCACAAATAAATTGGTATTAAGTGAAAAAATGAATATAAAAAGAAATAAAGTAGAATTTCGTGCAATGGATTAGAGATGCTTATATAATAATGCATAAATTGCACCAAATAAGTGCAAAAGTTACACTATATTGAGAAAATGGGCTGGTGATGGTCTTAAAGAGGCGGCCCACCCCCCTATAAAAATATGGGAGATTTTGAGGAATACCCTATTCTTGACACAATGATAATCTATACTTCATGTGTGTTGCACTTTTAATTTATACCTCAAATTTTATACTACAAACATAGAGTGGAAATGAAGGGAGTACATCACATGGGGTATAAATTATTAAGTGGCATCAATAATGACTTCATTTTGAAATTCTCTCTAAAAATATTGGCGCTCTGCCAGATATAATTTCCAACCTAGCTTTAAAATAATAATTGGATATGGTCTTCAAATTAGTGCTTTGCTTTCTCAAACAGAACAAGCCACCAATGTCATCTAATGAAATCCTATCCAAGTTCATGTTCCACTATTCCTACTTTAATCTAGAGCCACTACTTTAATTTAATGTAATCCATTTATTTGAGGTGATATGTGGAGTTCAATTACATGAAAAAAAGGGGAATATACATAAAAAAATTTCGGTGCTCAAAATCTCATATTGTAAAGATTTAATATAAAAATGGAACCTTGGCAAATTTTGTTAGTAAATCATTGGTGTGCATTGAAAATTAATTGACTCTTGACATAGTAGCTTAGACATTTTTCCCAATTCCCACTGATCCAAGTGGAACTCTTACAGTGGAAATGTAAATTTTGACAAACTAACAATGAATTGATAGTGAATTTGCGGTCACTATTGCTTTTTGATGTTAAGACCATCTCCAACTCTACATTTACCTATCTTTTTTACACTATTATATTGAAAAATCATAACTATTATATTGAAAAATCATTCTCCAACCGAGCACCAAATGCTTGCAATAACTTGGTGCAAGGAACAGTCACGCACTAAACTTGGTGCAATACTATTCATTGGTGCAAATATTTTACGAACTTTTTTATTTATGTTTGATCATTCTTTTATTGATTACATTTTTTATGAATAGATTATTGATATAACGTAAACGAAAATGAAAATAAAGAGAAATAGAGTAGAATTTTGTTCAATGGGTTAGAGATCATAAAAATAAAATTTGGTGCAAAAATTGAATCAATATAGAGCAAAATTTGCACTATTTTGAAACGGTTAAATGGGGTACTTGTTATGCGTGCAAAAGTTAGGATTTGTTTTTGTTTTAATAAAAAGAAGATAAATGGGGTACTTGTTTTACCCGCGAGTACTATTCGCATTTAGATCATTTACTTCCATGATGAGAGGATTACCTTACCCTCATTACGCTAAGAAGGATAAGAGTAGGGTATTTACTTTCAAATAAGGGTGAGGGTATCCTCGCTCACTTTACCAAGATTAATAGTGAAGGTGTAAGCCTAACGCGAATAACATCATACCAAATGAAAGTATGAGCAGTCGCATGGATGTTACCAAATATATACCTCTCAAATGAGAGTGTGTCAGTTGAACCGTATTGTATTGAATCATGTGCTGTTAGTTTATATATATATATATATATATATATATATATATATGACGATCGGATTTTTTGGCTCGTTGCGTTACATTAAACTTTACTTTATTTTAGGTGAAAATCGTAACATTCTTTTAAACATACATATACTTGGTAAAAAAAACAAAATAATACTTTTAAGAATGATAATATAATTTATTATTTAAGATTATTCCAGATAAATATCATAAGCGTATTTTCTAAACTTATAATAATATATCACTTGTCTTGAAACTAAAGTAAATTAAATAATTTTAAATTGCAAAAATATTTTTCGTGGCTTTCTCATTCCCTGTCTCGTTCGCCTTGCACCGCCGTTACACAATCCAGCATCACACCATAAGTTTCTTACCTACAGTACAAAGGAAAAACATGTAAGCTAAAAGCCCTGTGAATAACAACTATTTTCTCCCAAAACATAATTTATGCAATACATGACAATTTATTCTTTATTATTCATTATCGTCATCTAATATTATCTTTCATCCTAGAGGATTCCCATCATGGTGTACGTACCTCGAGGGAGAGCGCTCGACCAATAGTCGATGTTGTCACGCAGTAATTTTCTCGATATCGCAATAGCCGATAAAGAGGGCTATTGTACAGCAATCCATGCACGCTATCACGCCCCATAACACGATATTCAAAACTGCCGAGTGATGGCAACCGAATGTTGAACTCTTCTGAGCACCCGATTCCACCAAATTTCACTCAAGCCCGCAACGCCGATGGCCTTTCAAGCAATGTCGCTGCGTCGTCCCGAATCCGGCTACAAGTCGTTCTCAAATAGGAACCAAGCACATCAAGTAAATCTCAAGAACATCAAGTAAATAAAGCACACGAGCATATTACGGAGCATTGCTCCAATCTTTTATTGTATTGCACAATTATAAGGATACAACCATACGTTCGATCTAGGCACAAGGCTAGGATCTAAATACTCAACATCCCAAGTGTTTTCCAAGTTGAACTATCTAACCCGACCCTTAGTGGAACCCGAGAGTGTTTCCTACTCACTGTTTATTCCTTATTGGTTTCCTTATTCCCAACCCTTCAAGACCTTTCCTAGATAAGAGCCCCTTTTCCCGTTTGCCTAGTGTTGCCTATAAATAGGCTCGATGTGGCTGAACACCCCTTAGCCACGTAGGGATTAGTTGGCCGAGCCAACTCCCACTAAGTGCCCACACTTAGTGCATCACAACCACCCATATGAATCCCCCGTATGCCACGTCGTCGCTTCTCATGGTTGCTGCCCGTTGGTCTATCCAACGTGTCTTGACCACGTCCCGTCGTGCCCAAGGTCCTGCTCGGTGCTGCTCCAGGTGTCGCCCCTCAGGGCCCACGTCGCATCGTTGCTCGCATTCTGCGCGTCCAGGTTAGCGTCATTCTTGCATCCGTGCACCCACGCTGCCATCGCGGTCCGAGTATCGCGCGTCTGCCCACTTGTCATTCTGGCGGCTGCGCCACGCCCCCCTCGTGTGTGCAGACTTCGCATGCCGTGCACGCTCATGGTGCCGCGTGGCCCATGATGTGCGCGCATGTTGCTTAATGGATTGATCGTTGCTTCACGTCTCAACGTTTCCGCAACCAATGCCCTTCATCCGAGTTGTGCACGCCCTTGGTGCCGTGTGGCCCGCAAAGTGCCGTACGTTGCGCCATTGAGTAGCAGATGCTGGTCGAGTCGCCACCTGTTTGCCTAAGTCTCGCAAGAGTTGGTTCGTGGTGTGCGCCAACTCTCTGCACATTCCACGTGTCACGTAGGCCGCTCCTTCCAACGGCCATAAACCACGTTCGCACCAAGGCCGCCTTCCTCGGCCTTGTTCAGTTGCTTCCCTTTTCTTCGGCGTGCGTGGCCTTCTTGGCCAGCAATTGTAGCAATCTGTTTGCGTAGTGTGCGCAGCCTAGCTGCTTTGTTGTGCATGTGGCTGCATCGAATCCCACCATGCTCGGCTTGATGCTTCTTGTGACAACCCGACTTTTCGGATCATCATTTTAACATATACTTTATACTTAACTTATACTTTGGTGCGGAAAAATAGAGACATTTTTTTTTGATACTTATACTTAATACGAACATCATCTTTATTATTTAAATACCATAACAATATTGTCTAGAAGAAAGACATAATTATACAAATAATTGTCTGAATAGAAATACTTATTTATAAAATACTAAGGCGGAAGATTTCTTTATTAATGGTTCCCATTGCCCGCCTCGCATGCCTTGCACTGCCACCGCACAATCCATCCTCAAACCATAGGTTTCTTACCTACAGTACGAAGGAAAAACTTGGTGAGCTAGAGCTCAGTGAATACAATTATTTTCTCACAAAAACATAAGTATGCAATGCATGACAATTTAGTCTTCATTATACATTACATAGTTTTACTTTAACATGCTTTAACTTCTTCTTAGAGGATCCTCATCATGGTGTCGTACCTCGTGGAGCGCGCTCAGCCAATAGTCAGCGAGGGTAGCAAGTCCTCGGTGAGTAAGGCAAAACATACATAACATGGAAAACCGTCTCCTTAATGCCCTTTGGTCGACACAAGGAGAACGGACGGTACGACACAGCTTTTTAACTTGGTTATCACTTGTTTAATTAAGTGACATGCTTCATGATCATAAATTTGAACATAAAACTTGAACATCATAACTTAAACATCATAACTTGAACATCATGGTCATGCTTATAACTTGTAAAAATATAAAACATGACAACATACTTGAAACATTTCAACATGTAATACATCATCATAACATCATCATGAAAATATTTACGTCACATAACATTGCATATCAATTTATTTTGAACTACTTCGTACTGTAGTGAGATTGTACTCACCTTAAGTGAAGAGTTCTACTACGAGCTTTTCTTGCTTAGTGTCGGGAGCTAGCGGGCAAACCTAAACATAAACTAGTTGTAAGTGTCTTGAATTAACTAACTAACGTCTCATCTAAAAGGGACGGAAATCATTAAAACGAGCTTTTATAAAATCATTTATATATATATAACAAGTCCATGACGGTACGTTAGTAATTACTGAAACGTCCCCAGGCTGATTGGGAAGAGTGCTATGGCCCCGCTTTAAGCCCAACTTACCTAGATTGAACTCCCCGAGGTTCCTAGGTAAGTGTGGAGTGGATCACAAAGCAGCTCTTATTTAAGAACCAATCTTCTAGAACAGGTCGTTTCAGTGTTCCATATCGTCCCGTTGTAGACTCGTCTTTATTATATAAAAATAGATTTTATTTAAAAAATAAAATATACAAATTAATAAAATTTCGTATTCAAGGGGCCTAGAGGCCGAATTTGATAAAATTTTCTGAAGATACTCCCCTTATTTTCTAAAAACAAGAAACTTTCCAGTTATAAACTTTTTCAGAAAACCTACCAATTATATACTTTCTTCATAAAGCCATTATAACGAATTTATAAAATCGCATAATATCGGGTCAGGGAGACCGAATCTCGAAAAATGCTATTTCACAAAACTTTCTTAAAATTAAATTTTCTACGTTTTGGTCTCTAATAACAAAATCGAATTTCGGCTTCTAAACTCATTAAAACGGCAGAACATCGATTTTAATAAAATAACGAGGAATTTAAATTCGGGTTTTAAATCTCGAAATTCTAACACGTAGAAAATCCTAACTTCGATATTCTAGAATTCAAAGTGACTAGAGTGCAAACCTTCGAATTCGTGTTTGAATGTTCTTGGTTTTCCTTCGAGTTCCGACGAACGTTCAAATCCTATAATCGATAACTTCGAGTTAGCCTCGATCAAAAAATAAAATTGAATTTAAACATAAGAGACTTTCGATATACCTTAACCTGGGCGAAACAAAACTTTAATTCTTTCTACTAGACTACTCCTCCTCTCAAGAACACTCTAGAATTTCTTCAGAATTTCTACTATTCTTTCCCTCTCTCTCTTTCTTTCTTTTTCTTTCTTTTTCTCTGAAGCTTTCAGATTTTGGTGTGAGGAATGAGTGAGGCCTAAGCCTCTATTTATAGTGGAGAATGGCGCCTAAAAGGGGAAGGAAATGGGAAATATTCTGTCATTAATTTTCCTGATTTTTGACTTATTCTCATAATCTCCTAAGTTTTCTTTTTCTGGCTGATTCTGTTGACTTTCCTATGCATTAATTGGGCTGAAAATTTCAGCCACTAAGGCCTCAAAAAATGCGCCCAATATCCCCTTGATTCACCCTTGATCTCTCAAAAATTTGTTTCCTAAAGTGTGCATTTGACCTATCTTGAGTTGATACAGAAATCCTGTGTGATTTCTCCTGATATTCACTTGGACATTTGAGGAAACAAAATCCTCTCCATTCACACTGTAAATGGCGCCATTTTGCAGCCATTGGGGGAAAAATTTTAATTTATTTTATTGCCCCATAATTTCTTTACATTTGCTTGTTTGCCCTAAACTACATGTAGTTTCCTCTAGTCAAACTACATGTCGTTTTTATTTTTAATTTGCTCCGACACTATACTATTACTTATTATTTTATATGACGTAAAAACATATATAAAAGTTTGGAACAAAATTCCCATGCATTTATTTAATTTCATAAACATTACATGTGGTAAAAAGGTCAGGTTTTACACTTCTAGGTGGCGTGCTCGCCCGCAAGCCATATGTGTGTCGTTCTGCCATTCTCGGCCATGCCTCACGATCCCGCCGAGTATTGCCTAACTTCCGTGCTTAGTTAGGACTTGCTTCAAGTGCCAACTCACCCGAGTATACATGACTCCGCATTTCGTGGCCTTCATGCCACGTTGCTTCTCCACGCAATACCTGCTTGCGTGTTGTCCCGACAAGGCTGCATGTTTGTCTGAACCATGCTAGCTAGGTTGCCGCCCCTCGCCTTAGATTCTGCCAGTCTCGGTGCCGGCGCTGTTTGTACTGCCCGTGCTCATTGCACCACGGCGCTGCGCTCATGCGCTAGTGCCGCATCGTTGTTCCGCACTGCGCGTTCAACTCGCCCATCATTGGCTTCCGTCTCGATTATTGGCCTATAAACACTCGACTTGTCTCGGCTCTGCCGTGCCGGACAAAGGTTCCCGTTGGATCAGATACCTCTCGTGCACGCACATCCGTTCTGCCTGGCACGTCACGTCGTCGTGTATGCCAACTCTTTGAGAATGCAAGCTCTCTTGCCTCGGACTTGGGTCTTGGCCGCCCCTTCTCGGTGTCCTCGATAACTCATGGAAAAAGAATGTGACAACGAGGTGTATAAGTCCTCGACGACCAAGGCCAAAACATCATAGCATTTCATGAAACCGCCTCTTTAATGCCCTTAGGTCGACACAAGGAGAATGGGCGGTATGACACAGTTTTAATTTTAGTTTATCACTTGATTAACTAAATGACATGCATCATGATCATATGAACATTGAACTTTTAATATCATAATGATCATGTTTATAATTTACTATCTTAAAAACATGATATCATAACCTTCATGTAAACATTTATATATAACATGCTTCATATAAAAATATACATCACATTATACCATGCTTTATTTTTTTTTCATTGGACTACTTGTACTGTAGTGAGGCTGTACTCAGCTCGAGATTGATTGTTGGCTTCTCGAGACTTTGATTCCTTCGTACTGTAGTGAGGCTGTACTCACATCGAGATTGATTGTTGGCTTCTCGAGACTTTGATTCCTTCGTAACCGTCCTTCGAACGTGTTTTTTTTTTCAATACGAACACGTTCCACGTAAATTTTCGGGTAAAAATCTGAAACTAAACATAACGGAAAATTTTGGCAGAGTAATAGCCCTTATTTCTTCTACAATGACCGGCCCTTCCTCCAATTTTTCTCCAGAATTTTCTCTCTAATTTCTCTAAGAATTTCTTTTGAGTTTTCTCTCTTTTTTCTTTACTTGAGCTTTCAAGTTTTTGCGTGAGGAAAAAGTGAAACCCAAGACTTTATTTATAGAGGAAGTGGCTCGTAGGTTAGGGAGAAAGAGAGAAGGAGTGATTTTATCTCTTCCTTGATTCATGAATTCAAATGTTAACTAGTTGGATAAATCAAATCTTATTAATTTATCTATGTAATTTAAATTCCATAGATACATTTGAGGAGAATAAAATCTCCTCATCCTTATCCAATAAATGGCGCCTATGACATGTGTGTGAGACAAAAATTTTATTTAATTTAATTACACAATATATCTTAGATCTCCCATTATCAAACTACTTGTAGTTTGTCCTTTAATCACATGTAATTTTTCTTAAATGGCTAAACTACTTGTAGTTTTTTATCAACTACAAACTACATGTAGTTTTACTACATCGTTTCATCGATCGTTTAAATGCTCTGACACAACTCTACTGTTAATTTGCACTAAAACATATAATGCGATGATAATAAAACAAATGTTAGAAAAATTTCCCGTTCATTAAATTCAAACATTCAATAACACTACATAGGAACAAAATTTAATAAAAGTCGGGTTTCACAGTGTGTGTATATATGTTTGTGTGTGGGGTCTTGGTCTGATACGGCTTATATTGAGTTTTGGGTTAGCTTGACGAGCCTTCACATTAAGCATTCACGTTGCATGTGAATATACTCTATATGTAGTGACATGGTATTCCTAAAAATGTCGTCTAATGTTCGAACTTTTGACCATAGACCTGCCACGACGCTTATTGCTAGGATACTTCACCTGGTTGAACACTCGCAATGTTATATGAAATATTTACTCTTCCAACACAACACTCAGAGAACCAATGAATTAAACTATATTAGCTAGAAGAACCAGCTTGGGGTTTTTCATTTTCAATTTAGAACTTCTTTTTTACAATTAAAGAGTAATTACGCAGTAATTACAAAGCAAACCAATAATGGTGCTTGTATTTATAGTAGGTTTTCTATTGTCATATCACACAAATTTTATTATATGGATTTGGACATGTTTCCTCCTTTTCGTTTTCTTTTTATTCAAGATATGTATGCCAATATGTATCAATATCTTTGCCACCTTTTATTTGTCAGGATATGCGAAGTCCGGTATTGTACATGAGAATTAATCCTCCAAACCATTCCATTGTAATTAACAAATCACACTCCATTTAGGTGACAATGTACTACTATTAAAAAACGATTACAAGCATGCTTATTACAAACAATTGTTTTTCAGTTTTGCTACCAGTTATTATTATTATTTTTTTGTTGTTGATAAAATTAGGTTTATGAAAATATTTAAAAAAAAAAAAACCAAAAGAGAAAATTACACATCTATATTCTCCTAGCTTGATATTTACATTTATAGTTAATAAGATAAGATATTGACAGCAATATTCTAAATTACTTTAAATAATTTTCGTTTTTATTTTAATTCTCCAATTACCCTTGAATTGGGCTTTACCCATTTCATTGATAACCCGCAAAAAAAATATCCCTTCATTAGTTTTTCACGTATCTTTCATACAATTTTGTTACTGAAAATCAGGGAATGAATGTTATTATCCAGCTCTCTCTTCCTCTGACTTTCTATTTAAATTCAAATGTTGATTTCAAAAAGTTGGGCGCTCATTATTTTATAGCTTCGTTCTTCATTGTGGGTGAATATCAATTCCTCTGTTATTTGCAGCTTTTTTGGGTTGTTTTTACTGCAAGATTATGGATGAAGTTTCACTTGAGAATTCCCCTTGTCATTTTTAGTTTTCTAGGGTGTATTCAATCTGTGAATTCCATATGTTCTTGTTTATTGTTCACTAACAATAATCGTTAATGATGGTTATTGTTTGGGAGAATTGGAACACTATGATTATACAGCCGAGATCGTTTCCGAACCGTGTATGTGTGTGTATATTTATATATATATATATATGTGTGTATAAATGTATAAATATATATATATGTATGTGACCATCTCTGATTTTGGTTTGTTATTCCTTTCCGTATGCATTCATATGCTAAGTGTAAATATCATATTTACTTATGTTTGGTTTTCTGGGTTACACATATGCTTGAGTAAATTTCAATCGTTGAGCAACCAAGCTGGGATGAGTTAGAGGAGGTTGTCTTATCCAAAAAAAAAAAAAGATTATATTCCATATATGTATATAAGATATTTACCTAGAAATATAATATAGAGTTAGAAATATTATATTGTCTGAATGAACGTCATATTTACACATACCAGGTTTTCTAGGGCTGGAAGATTGCTAGGGTTTGTTTTGGGAAGAGGAAAAAATTTTATCTGGAATGAATGGGAGAGAGAAGGTGAGTTTTTTTAATCTTTTTTAAATCAATTCATATTATTTATTAATCAGCATACCTTTTTTATTTTTGAATCCCACAATAATAGGAACACGTTCCACGTAAATTTTCGGGTAAAAATCTGAAACTAAACATAACGGAAAATTTTGGCAGAGTAATAGCCCTTATTTCTTCTACAATGACCGGCCCTTCCTCCAATTTTTCTCCAGAATTTTCTCTCTAATTTCTCTAAGAATTTCTTTTGAGTTTTCTCTCTTTTTTCTTTACTTGAGCTTTCAAGTTTTTGCGTGAGGAAAAAGTGAAACCCAAGACTTTATTTATAGAGGAAGTGGCTCGTAGGTTAGGGAGAAAGAGAGAAGGAGTGATTTTATCTCTTCCTTGATTCATGAATTCAAATGTTAACTAGTTGGATAAATCAAATCTTATTAATTTATCTATGTAATTTAAATTCCATAGATACATTTGAGGAGAATAAAATCTCCTCATCCTTATCCAATAAATGGCGCCTATGACATGTGTGTGAGACAAAAATTTTATTTAATTTAATTACACAATATATCTTAGATCTCCCATTATCAAACTACTTGTAGTTTGTCCTTTAATCACATGTAATTTTTCTTAAATGGCTAAACTACATGTTATTCCTTTCTAAACTACTTGTAGTTTTTTATCAACTACAAACTACATGTAGTTTTACTACATCGTTTCATCGATCGTTTAAATGCTCTGACACAACTCTACTGTTAATTTGCACTAAAACATATAATGCGATGATAATAAAACAAATGTTAGAAAAATTTCCCGTTCATTAAATTCAAACATTCAATAACACTACATAGGAACAAAATTTAATAAAAGTCGGGTTTCACAGTGTGTGCATATATGTTTGTGTGTGGGGTCTTGGTCTGATACGGCTTATATTGAGTTTTGGGTTAGCTTGACGAGCCTTCACATTAAGCATTCACGTTGCATGTGAATATACTCCATATGTAGTGACATGGTATTCCTAAAAATGTCGTCTAATGTTCGAACTTTTGACCATAGACCTGCCACGACGCTTAGCGCTTTATTACGCTTATTGCTAGGATACTTCACCTGGTTGAACACTCGCAATGTTATATGAAATATTTACTCTTCCAACACAACACTCAGAGAACCAATGAATTAAACTATATTAGCTAGAAGAACCAGCTTGGGGTTTTTCATTTTCAATTTAGAACTTCTTTTTTACAATTAAAGAGTAATTACGCAGTAATTACAAAGCAAACCAATAATGGTGCTTGTATTTACAGTAGGTTTTCTATTGTCATATCACACAAATTTTATTATATGGATTTGGACATGTTTCCTCCTTTTCGTTTTCTTTTTATTCAAGATATGTATTATACCTATATGTATCAATATCTTTGCCACCTTTTATTTGTCAGGATATGCGAAGTCCGGTACTGTACATGAGCATTAATCCTCCAAACTCCATTGTAATTAACAAATCACACTCCATTTAGGTGACAATGTACTACTATAAAAAAAAACGATTACAAGCATGCTTATTACAAACAATTGTTTTTCAGTTTTGCTACCAGTTATTATTTTTTTTTTGTTGTTGATAAAATTAGGTTTATGAAAACATTACAAAAAAAAAAAAAAAAAAAACCCAAAGAGAAAATTACACATCTATATTCTCCTAGCTTGATATTTACATTTATAGTTAATAAGATAAGATATTGACAGCAATATTCTAAATTACTTTAAATAATTTTTGTTTTTATTTTAATTCTCCAATTACCCTTGAATTGGGTTTTACTCATTTCATTGATAACCCGCAAAAAAAAAATCCCTTCATTAGTTTTCCACGTATCTTTCACACAATTTTGTTGCTGAAAATCAGGGAATGAATGTTATTATTCAGCTCTCTCTTCCTCTGACTTTCTATTTAAATTCAAATGTTGATTTCAAAAAGTTTGACGCTCATTAATTTATAGCTTCGTTCTTCATTGTGGGTGAATATTAATTCCTCTGTTATTTGTAGCTTTTTTGGGTTTTTTTACTGCAAGATTATGGATGAAGTTTCACTTGAGAATTCCCCTTGTCATTTTTAGTTTTCTAGGGTGTATTCGATCTGTGAATTCCATATGTTCTTGTTTATTGTTCACTAACAATAATCGTTAATGATGGTTATTATTTGGGAGAATTGGAACACTATGATTATACGGCCGAGATCGTTTCCGAACCGTGTACGTGTGTGTATATTTATATATATATGTGTGTGTATATATGTATAAATATATATGTATGTGACCATCTTTGATTTTGGTTTGTTATTCCTTGTTGTATGTATTCATATGCTAAGTGTAAATATCATATTTGCTTTTGTTTGGTTTTCTGGGTTACACATATGCTTGAGTAAATTTCAATCATTGAGCAACCAAGCTGGGATGAGTTAGAAGAGGCTGTCTTCTCCAAAAAAAAAAAAAAAAGATTATATTCCATATATGTATATAAGATATTTACCTAGAAATATAATATAGAGTTAGAAATATTATATTGTCTGAATGAACGTCATATTTACACATGTTTATATGAAATTGATTTTTCAAACATGTCCTCATATAAATTCAGGCAATATAATATTTCTAACACTATATTATATTTCTAGGTAAATATCTTATATACATATATGGAATATAACCTTTTTGTTAAGAAGACATCCTCCTCTAACTCATCCCAGCTTGGTTGCTCAACGAATGACCAACTAGGTTTTCTAGGGCTGGAAGATTGCTAGGGTTTGATTTGGGAAGAAGAAGAAATTTTATCTGGAATGAATGGGAGAGAGGTGGGTTTTGTGTGAGAAAGAGAAGGTGGGTTTTTTTTAATCTTTTTTAAATCAATTCCTATTATTTATTAATCAGCATACCTTTTTTATTTTTAAATCCCACAATAATAGGAATTTTATTTTGAATTTTTTTGGGTAATATCCATTTCTAAGATTGGGTTTTTTTTAGAAACCGTGTCTAGAGTCCTCTTTAGTAATTACGGACCTTATAAAATATTAATGTAAAACCCAAATATAGAAATTAGATTCGTAAATATCTAATTTAAGAGGACTAGTTATAATATTCTTCCAAAACCAAACCACTACTTGGTGGAAACATTGGTCGGGCCATAATGTCTGCTTTATTGCGAAAAATTGTGAAAGATTTCCTAAAAATACAATTAAAAAATCCCACTGAGGCTTGTTTTCATGAAATGCTAATTGTTTGCAAAATGGTAGTCTAATTTCAGTGTAGTGGAGGTTCCAATTTATTAATGATGCAAAAGGAACAGATACTGATAAGACATGTAACCAACTTAAGATAGTTTAAATCTTATGTTTCTTTTTCTGTCCGACTATTTTTCCAATCAAGATTTTGATATATAAACAAAAATAATTATTTAAAATAGGATTATAATAAAATATAATATGGTTAAGAAATTTAATTGGTTTTTCTTATGTATGAAAATTTGATTAGAGAGACAAAAACAAAAACAAAAAAAGAATAGAAGATCTGGAAGATAGATGAAAAAGATATAAAAATAAAATGAATCATGGACTAAAGTAGTTCTAAAATCTTTTGTCAACTGTTTAACTCGTATTGTTGTTGCTACGACTGGTTAGAAAGACCCCTGATGATTAACTCGAGTGGCATAGCCCTCCAGCAAAAAAGTTGAAATTCTAGGTTCAAATTCTAGAATGACGTCCTTTAGAAAGAATCTACAACCCTCTTGACACTATCTACAAAACCGTATGTTGTATTTTCCCTACATTTATGTTAAAATCCTCTCTCTATTGTCGGATTGTAAACAACAAATCTATTTCACATGAAAATTCTAATTTCCTTTCTACCCGACCTTGCTCAAGGCGTTGTTTCGCGCAGCAAGTCGGGTTGGCACTATCGCAACATCTTTCTAGTTTATCGCCAATTTTGCACCCGCACCATAGTTTTCACTCTTTTGGTGCTGCAACCTTGATTTTTAACTTTTTTTTAATCATCTTCTCAATGCTTACACTTTATTTTCACACTAAACTCCTCAAGGCTTCTAATGAAAATTACTTCATGTCTACCCAAAAAAAAATGTAAAAAAAAAAAATGATCGGAAAACTAACAAAGTATTTGAAGATGTTTGAAAAATTCAACTTATCAAGAACAAAAGGAGACTTAACCTACGGTGTGTTTCCAAAGTATGTAAGTCGTTTAGATTATGTAAAACAAGAAACTAAAATTAGGTAAAATCTTCACAAACTATACTAATTAACAACAGCAAGTGTGTGTTTTGAAAAAGAAAATCTAATGACAGGCTAAGATTATAATGTCAATTTAGCCTTGATTTGTCTAGTCCCACTCACCAAAAACGAAATAGGAATAGAATAATTAAAAAAGAAGCACATTTAGCAGTGTATGTAATTGTGTGAAGCATCAACTTTGATCGAAGTTGTCAACTTATTAGCCTTAATTTGTCGAATCCCACTCTCCAAAAATGAAAATAGAAAAAGAATAATTACAAAAAGAAGCACATTTGACAGTGTATATAAGTGAGTGAAGCATCAACATAGATCAAAGAGGAGAGACACAAAGAAAGAAATTGGAAAGGAAAAATGTCAACAAAATCATCATACCAAACACTAAAACCATTTGTTGGGATAATTCTGCAGCAATTTGGCTATGCAGGAATGTCCATACTTTCTAAGTTTGCTCTAAACAAAGGGATGAGCCAATACGTCTTGGTAGTGTACCGTCACGTTATAGCCGCTGCTGTTATCGCTCCATTCGCCATTGTGCTGGACAGGTTTATCTCTACGCCTACTATCTTTTTCGGTCACAATTAGCTGGACTTCTTGTATTTGAAATTTAAATTTTGATAAATGGACAAAGCCAATCAATAAACTGACTCAAAAAGTATTGGCAGGAAAACATGGCCAAAGATGACCACCTCTGTCTTCACCAAGATCATGTTACTCGCATTACTAGAGTTAAATCCGTAACGCCAATACATGTCATTTATACCTTTTTTTTTTTTTTTTGAATGACATGCTTACTAGTTATTTGTGCCTTATCTTTAAAATCAGGCCTGTAATAGACCAGAACTTGTACTATACCGGGATGAAATTCACCTCAGCAACTTTCGCAACTGCCATGTGGAACATCGTTCCCGCGTTTGCATTTGTAATGGCTTGGATCCTCAGGTAACAACATGTTTCATAGAAGCATTAATCATGTAGAAACAGGACTCAAGCTTGAAAGTTGAAGCCGAACATGCGAAAAATTGTTTGAAATTGGTGTTATTGTAGGCTTGAGAAGGTTGACATTAGAAGGTTTCATAGCCAAGCAAAGGTATTGGGAACAATACTGACTGTTGGTGGAGCTATGGTTATGACTCTAGTTACCGGCCCCACGCTGAGTTTCCCGTGGACGAAAGATAGCAATATCCACCATGAATCAGCTGTGGCCCCAAATAACAAAAAATTTGTCCATGGTGCTCTAATGATCATAGCAGGATGTGTGAGTTGGTCTTGTTTCATCATAGTTCAAGTAAGAATTTTGTACCAATTCCAAATTCCTATCCTACGCAACCTATAGTTTCAATTCATACATGAATCTAGAGAGCCTTCTTTCTCGATTTTAATCACTAATACCAAAAACATTAGAAACATAATGAATTAACTATTTGTTTTTTTTTTTCAGGCAATTACACTAAAAGCATACCCTGCAGAGCTCTCCCTAACAGCCTTGATATGTTTAGTGGGTGCAGTCGAAGGGGTTGTCCCCGCGTTAATACTTGAATGGGGCAACCCTACAGCGTGGGCGATACACTTCGATTCAAAGTTATTAGCTATTTTTTACGGTGTAAGAATTTTTTCTTTTTAAATTTTTCGGAAATTTTTCTACTTAATTTTTACCCCATTTATGCACGAGTACTTTTTATTTTTTATTTTTTTCTAAATCTTCGGCAAAGAGGCGACTAAAGAAGTCGTAGATGTTTAACTGCAGGGAATAGTTTGTTCCGGGTTTTCTTTTTACATTCAAGGAATGGTCGTGAAGGACAGAGGACCTGTTTTCGTGTCTTCGTTTATTCCTCTTCAATTGGTTATTGTCGCGATATTGAGCTCGTTTATATTGTTCGAGACAATGAACTTGGGAATGTACGTATCAACTAATTCTCATCCGACTTGATATGGACTTATTTTTCACAATGAAACTTCCTTTATGTGGAAACAACTCTTAATTAAATTCAAGAAACTAAACTTGTTGCAGGGTGATTGGGGCAATTATCATTGTGTTAGGCCTATACATGAATCTGTGGGGCAAGAGTAAGGATCATCATTCATCCGAATCTGATGGCAAAGTATTGTCACAATTAGTCGAGGATGCAACACCGACGAATGAGAACACAAAAAATTTGTGTCAAGAGCTTGTCGCGATTGGCCCTACTAGGGGAACGCATGGGGACGAATCTGTTTGAAAGAACTAAATTTTGATTGTAATTTATTTCTTGCTTTTTTACTCTTCCTCCTTGGTTTTTCGCCTTTCGATAACCTCAAAGGATTTTGTGAGTCCATATGTAAATAATTAAGTAAACTTAACCTATGAATGTTTTCGCAGTTTTTCTGTACTTGTTTTCTAATACAAAATCCATCAAACACAACAATGCCAGATAAGTTATATATATTCTCCTATACTCACTAAGCCAATGCCATAGACTATATCTTGTCTTGTCAATTCAAATTCCTTTTTCCACACACTAATCAAACATGGCTCACTCTTATTTCCTTTTCGGAGGACCTATAAAAAAATATTGAGCCATTGCTTGTTAAACAGTATGACATACATAAAAGAAAAAAAAAATCATATAAAGGAACTTTCAAATAAATGAGAAAACAAGAAAAAAAAAATCCAATTGCATTAATAAAAGGTTACATTTCAAATTTAGGCCATCACACTCTCTAGCTCTATTTTTACTCTTTCACAAGACTACCCGAGTCGATCGACGTCACAATCATGTGTTAAATTTAGTGTGACTTTTAGGTTCTCTTAATTTTTTGTTGAATATGCTTTTATTAATGCTACTTTTAGTGTTTGTAGATTTCTTTGGTTAATTAGGTTAAATGAGTATGTGGTTTTAGGATATATTTTAGAATATTGTTGGTTTTTTAGATTTCTTAGAAAATATTGTTTGTAATTTTTTATAAGGTTAGTTAGGTAAATAGTCATTTTGAACTGTGCGTTTTTAAAAAATAGCTACAGTTTCAAAAAATTTAAAAACTAACCATAAAATTGTAAGAAATTTCTTACAATAACAAAAATACACATAAAAAAAATGTCAGAAATTTCTTACACTAGGCAAAATTTTGTAAGAAATTTCTTACACGGCTAATTTTTAAATTTTTTGAAACTGTGACTATTTTTTAAAATTATTTTGTAAACAGTGGCTATTTTCTTAAAATTAAAATAAATATAGAATTGATGTTGTTCAAACTTGATTTATTTTGAAATGAAATTTAGAATTGATTTATTATTTTATTTGGTAATATGTATTGTTGGTTTTTATTTGGTAATTTGTTTGGTACTTGGATATATATGATGATACGTTTTATTAAAGAATATGTTGTATTTTAGAATGATTTGGTTTCATCGGCGTACGTTTGATAATATGTTTGGTATTTTTGGTAATTTTGGTATATTTAGTAATGGTTTTGGTATTTTTGGTATTTCGACGACGACGACACTTTTTAAAAATTTGGTCGCTCATATGTCTTTGTGATGACAAATGTGAATGGAAAAGGCTACAATACTATAAAAATATATTAATGATGACACATCGTTGCAAGTTTTTATGATGGCTAAAATATTGTCGACAAAAACTATAAGTACAAAACTTTTGACGACAAACTTTGTGGGTATTTTTTGGCAACGACAAATGGAGTCCAGGTCTTCTCTCCTCTTTGTTTGTCTCTTTCTCTATCTTTCAAATAAAATTTTAACACATAAGCAAAAGTACTTAAATTTCTCAACCACTTTGCATAAGTTTATATTATAATAAATAGTTTTACTTACGTGTCAAAATTTTATTGAAGGGACATAGAAGAGATAGAGAAAAATGAGACAGAAGATCTGGATTCCGACAAATGGGTTTTCGGTGACAGACAAAGTAATATCTTGAATCTTCTGTCCCATTTCTCTGTCACTTAAATCAGATTTTGACATTTAAATAAAAATAATTAAATTTTTAATCACTTTTTATTTTATTATATTTTATCATAACGGTCTCTGTTTAGATGTCAAAACTTGCAATCACATAAGTAAAAATAATTATTTTAAAATAAAATACAAGGTAATTAAAAAATGGGTCAGTTAAGCAATTAGTTATTTTAAAGGTAAAGTTTAAAGGATTTAGTCATAGTTTCATAAAATTAGGGATTTAGTTATAAAATATAACATTTTATATTATAAGTAAGATATATACGTGTAAAAAGTATAATATTAAATGTAACGTTACATGACATAAAATGTAACATATGTAACATTACATGTAATGTTATATTTTTACATATATATATGTTGGCTAAATCCTTAATTTCGACATTTTATGGCTAAATCTTAAAAAATTACCCAAAAGTTTAGTTAAACGCCTAAAAAAACTCTTAAAAAATTTAAATGTATTTTTTACTTACTTCCAAAACATGATTGGAGCGACATCAAAGGGAACACAATCACAACGATTTAATTACACTAACGTCCTAATCGATGTGTACACATTTTAGAACCCATTGAAGAAGAGCGAGCCATTTTTGTACTAATGGAGCTTTCAAACAAACGATCGAGCTTCATATTGTTTTTAATTTATTTGCTTCATTTTATTGGTTTGTGGTAAATAGCTTCAATACAGCAGTTAATTATTCTGCAAAATTCACGCATATATTTGTAACAAATATAGAACAGCCCTACACGTCCCTCCTGCTTCAGATAATGCACTTCTTACACGTTCTTAGAGAATAGCGTATGCCAAATTCAAATTTGCTTCCAACAAAAAAAAAAAAACAATTTAAAGAGACTATAAATTAATTTGTAGGTGTGTCAAACTTCTTTGAGCTCAAAGACAAAGACACCACAAAAACAAAAACAAAAAAATGACCAACAAGCCATTAGGTGAAATGCTCAAACAAGCCAAGCCATTTCTGTATATCATTGTGCATCAGTTTGGCTACGCAGGAATGTCCATTATCTCTAAGGTTGCCCTAAACAAAGGCATGAGCCAAAGCGTCTTGGTCGTGTATCGCCACGTCATCGCCGCGTTCATCGTTGTCCCTTTAGCCACTGTGTTGGAGAGGTCTCTTCATTGTATCTTATAATTGGAAAATTGTGTGGTAAGGTATATGTCTTACAGTGAGAAACGATTTTGAATTGTTAGATTTTACATTTATAGTAGACCTATTTTTTTAAAAAAAATTAATCTAACAATCGAGAATCGTTCCTGTACGTACCCTACCACATAATCTTCTCTCATAATTTATTAATTATTTTGTTAGGGCTAATTTTTTCTGCGCATGTTGAAATAAAAATGAAGAAGCCAAGTTACTTCTTAATTCTTATAGGAAAACAAGGCCTAAAATGACCACTTCAGTCTTTGTCAAGATTATGTCGCTTGCTTTTTTGGAGTAAGAGATCTTTGCACTCAAAACTTTAAACCTATTTTTTCCATAATATTTTGTTTGTGGATGTCGATTTTAATTAAGCTTGTTATTTGTATTTTATATATATATATATATAAATCAGGCCTGTTTTGGATCAGAACTTGTTCTATGGTGGAATGAAGTACACAACGGCAACTTTCGCAACAGCCATGTGCAATGTTATTCCCGCATTTACGTTTGTAATGGCTTGGCTTTTCAGGTAAAAATCAAATAAATATTCTAGAAAATGGAAAATTTTGACAAATACTACTTCTGCACAATTTGTTTTGAAAAATATCACTTTAAATACAGAAAATTTGCAGTTCATGTCACTTTTTAATAGTTAATTTGATTGAATTATGTTTTTATTAGGTTTATTTGGTATTTAGCAATTTATTGGTCCATGTTTTAAAAAAAAATATCAACTTTTCAAAAAATTAAGTTATTAGTCAGTAAAACATAAGGTCACTAAGGGCATAAAGTTAAATGCACACCATTATGTAGTTAAAAAATGACTAATTTCTTAATTAATCAAAACGTTGACTATTATGTTAAAATATCATATAAAAAAAACTATATATTCAATTATCTTTTTTTTTTTTTAGAAATGGGGAAGACAAGAGAGGAGAAGACAACATATAATAATTTGTTAATAAAAAAAGTGATATAACATGTAATAGTAGTATAAGTTGTAAACTTAAATATCAAAATGTGACATGAAATCAAAATTTCTCTAATATAAATTAATTACTATAACATAGTTTTATGGTAGCGTTCAATTGCAAAATTACTCAAGTTGGAAATATTTTGCTCAAACTTTTAAATCCAATCCTAGGTATTTTTTAAGGGCAATTATAGTAAATATGCATTTCTAAAGTTTGAATTTTGAAAATAATCAATGTTTAGAAATATGATAAACAATTTTATCACATAACATGATATTTACATAATAAAATTTCACACAGCAATTTCTGTTATTTTGTTAATATCGCTATTTTCTTCATCTTTTAAAAATATGGATATTATTTAAAAATTCGCCAATAAAGTGGCATATTTACCAAATTCTCTCTTAAAATGTTGAACTTTAAGTATTTACTGCAATTTCTGTTTTGGACATTATACTCAGTGGTTTTTTAACTTTTATGTAGACTTGAGAAGCTTAATCTTCAAAAACGTCATAGCCAGGCAAAGGTATTTGGAACCATACTGACCATTGGGGGAGCGATCTTCATGACTACGTTTGATGGCCCAATTTTGAACTTGCCATGGACAAACCACAACACTCATCATAACTCACCGAAAATCGCTCCACACAGCGATGTCTCCGTCAAAGGCACTCTAATGATCACGGCAGCCTGCTTGTGCTGCTCTGCCTTCTTCATCCTTCAAGTAAGAAAATCGCGTCAACAGATGATGTATCGGCTTTTTCTTTCATTTTCTCCTCTAGTTCAACGGTGATAAATATAAATATATATAGCCGTCCCAGAGGGCTGAGGCGCTGGTAAATAACTAATGTTTACAGCTGCACGTTTCTGGGCTCGATTCTTTAGTTAATTTGAGTCTTTTCTCACTTCATACTTTAAAAAAAAAATAAAAAAAAATATAGTGATATAGCCATTTGAGTTATTGTTAATGAGACCTTTTTTCTTCTTAATTACAGGCGATTACATTGAAATCATACCCTGCTGAGCTTTCCCTAACGGCTTGGATTTGTGTGATGGGAGCAGCACAAGGTTCGGTTGTTGCCTTAGCACTCGAATGGCGCAAACCTACCGCCTGGTCTCTAAGCTCGGGTTCTATGTTGTTAGCTGCTCTATACAGCGTCGGGAATTTCTACACTCAAAAACCGCTTTTCATTTGCTCACCTCTTCGCTTTCGGGGAGTTATATTTTGTTCCGACCTCTTCGTTTGGTATATTGACAGGGAATTTTTCGATCAGGGCTTTCTTACTACCTTCTCAGCGTGATCGTGAAAGAAAAAGGCCCGGTTTTCATGACCGCCTTCTTTCCTCTAGGACTCGTTATCGTCGCAATCATGAGCTCCTTCATTTTTTCGGAGATTTTGTACTTGGGAAGGTACTCTTTTTGCCTCAAAATCTTTGAAAAAACACACATCATTTCAAATACCTGTAAATTAATTAAGAAAAAAGAAACATGAAAGGCAATTATATATTCAGTTATTTGATTATCTATCTTTTTTGCTCGGCAGGGTTATTGGAGCAGTTATTGTCATAGGAGGTCTATACATGGTTCTGTGGGGTAAGAGCACCGATGATTCTCCATCGAAATCGGTTTCGGCACCAAAAACAGAAGAAGATAACGTGAATGGTGAGACGAACAAAAGCGCGAAAATTCAAATTCAAGAGCTCAATTCCAGAGAAGAATCTGTTTAAAGGAAGCAGCAACCAAAAATAGCGAAAATTAATTAACTGATTAAGAAATATGTTTAAGTCTGTAATATTTATTCTTTCACTTCCAAGTGCGCGTTTGTAACAAGAAGTAATCAATGATATATTATAAGAATCTTGGACATAATAAGCACAATACTTTAAAATTTCCTATTTTAGATATGAAAGATAAGCTATGGCATGCATAAAAGAATGACCAAAACCAATAGGGAAAGTAACAATGAAGATCAAGAATTAATGCTGGGATCAGAAAAAGGCCTTGTGGTCATATAGGAATAGGCTTAAAGAGTTTTTTTTTTTTTTTTTTTTTTTTTTTTTTTTTTTTTTTTTTCGTATCGCATAGGCTTAAAGAGGTAGAATTGGCAAAGTTCACATTTCTCAAGAAAACAAAAGTATTAAGAGCAGAGGTTTAGTTTCATAACTTATTCAATTTGTATAATAAATTTTTTTGAGTAATTTGCACAAATGGTCCCTTAACATTTCAAGCTTTGGCAAGATGCACATTGAGTTAATTTATCTTAAAATGTTACACCCTTATTTGAACAAATTACTACAAAAATTACCTTTTTTTTTTCTTTTTTTTTTTTTCTGTTAAGCGAGGACATGATCAATGGTAGCAAGAAAAATATCATCAAACAAAAACCTAAATGTCATCAAACCGAATTAACTAAAACCAATGAATTATCTCACACATATTGCTCATCAATCATAAATCGGAAAATCTCAAGAAAAATCATATGTGATGCCGGAAAGGAATTCCCAAATCATAATTTCTTTGTTACCCCAAATAAAAAAGAATGAATGTCAAAAGTAATTCTTTAGGAAATAAAAGAATCCCTTCGATCTAACTGGAATCAAAATTCGCAAGTATACGTTAGTTATTAAAATCACATTTTCAAGTATACCTTTGCTTAAATTTTGTAAATAAAAAAAAAGAGCTTAGGATACCTTTTTTAGCGTTTATAGTCTCTTTCTTTGTTCAAAATCCCTTCGAACTAACTGGAACCAAAGAATTCATAGACTTGTACTTCCCAAAATAAGAAAAAATATAGTGTTATGAACTTATAATCAATAATCTTAAGATATATTAAGTTTATTATGTAATTATAATTAGTTCATTATCCATATGTAGGGCGGACCGGAATAGAATAGGATTACATACATTAATGTTCCAATAAAGGAAGGGGTCGATTTGAAAAATAGAATTTTTTATTTTTTTAATGAACAAAAATAACCTCATAAAAATTATAGCGTTGTACCTTTTTTCACAGGTTTTTTACAAAGTTGAATGCGGGACGACAATTATTTCTTGCACCAATATAGAATTATTGTCAAAAGCACTTCCAAATCAAATAAAAAACAATGCTATAAAAAGAATCAAATATGATATATTTTTTAATCTTAAATTTAAGAAAGGAGAATCATAAATTATAGTGAATACTCAATTTTTAAAACTTAATATAAATTATTACCCAATCTTTTGAAAAAT
Organism: Boehmeria nivea var. tenacissima; assembly: GCA_018132145.1. Classification (NCBI taxonomy): domain Eukaryota; kingdom Viridiplantae; phylum Streptophyta; class Magnoliopsida; order Rosales; family Urticaceae; genus Boehmeria; species Boehmeria nivea. Next base: position 10,009,930 of record CM030875.1, on the reverse strand, counting down.
ATAATCAACTACCCAAATGATTCAATTACTTACACAGTGGTAAGTGGTGTTAATTCACTTAGTTACCAAAAGCATGTGCAAGTAATTCACAAATTGACTAGAAACTCAATTACTTCAAAAGTTTGGGTATTTATTTTTATTGTTATATAAATTCTGGGTATTTGCCAATTTCACCCAAAAGAATATAATTGTATGAAGTTATTTAAGCAAGTTTAAAGATATAGATCACAGTAACCATTAAGGTTTAGCTCATCATATTAAGAAACTTTTACATATTTGATTGGCACTATCTATAAGGGGTTTTTTTTTTTTTTTTTTAAGATTGTTAAAAATTAAGAGTATAAATTGTTATTTAATTTATGAAATTGAGAGAGTGGCTTAGTTACTTTGTTCAAACAAATGGGTTAATTTTGTTTTAACATTAAAAACTGAGACTATAAATATATCATTTTAGACCTATTTTGCAAAACAAAAAGTCTGATGCCCCAAGGTGCACCGCAGATCTATGATACTTGCTATATGTTGGTTATGGGCTCGGACTTTAGACTAAAGATATATAGTTGAGTTGTCAAAGGCCAATATATAAAGTACTGTGAACCTAATAAATATATATATATATATATATATATGAGAAATTATAGTGAATATAACATCTAATTAAAATTATATTCAATCTTTTTAAAAAAATATGGAAAAATATTAAGTAATTTAATGATAATTTGTGATAATTGACTGAGTGTGGTCAATAACATATACAAGTAATTAATAAATTGGTTAGTTACTCAATAATTTTAAAAAAATTAGTATTTATTTTAGGGTCAGTTAAGAAATTAATCATTTTGAAAGTAAAATTTAAAGGGTTTAGTCCTAGAATGTCAAAATTAAGAATTAAGTCGTAATATATGTGTAATATGTCACACGTGGTACACGTATGTTACGGCTAAATTATTAATTTCATGAAATTATGACCAATTCCTAAAAAATTAGCCAAAAATTTATTTAAATCCTTAAAACTCTCTCTCTCTCTCTCTCTATATATATATATATATATATTAATAGTTTTGGTATTACATTTCTGCCTTATAGTTTCTAATTAATAATATTAGGGTAGAAATAAGAAAAGATGCAACAATTGAAATCGGGTAGTAATCAATGGTGTATTAAAAACGAAGGCATATTTGAAAGTATCCCATTTTTATTATTTTAGCTAGATGTATAACCTTTTAACTAAACTTATAGTTATCAAGATGTTCAATATCTATATATAGTGTGTGTGTATATATATACATACATTTAATAGAATCCACATGTCAAAGGTAAACATCCTAGTATAAATTTGGAGCTTTCGATCGATGAGAAGTCGAGTGCTATTTGTGATCTATTGGCACTAAAATCCGCCAAACACAAACTTTCGTGACCTAAGCGATGAAATTTGATTCAAGGCAAGAAACTAAAAACCTAACAAAAAGTAGAAAGTGAATAATTAAGCACTAGAATTATTTTTGGCGAAGAATTCATATATGCATATGGGTCACAAGAATATTATATGGAACGGTAATGTTGTAGAGTATGAAAAAGTTGATGTTTGTTGTGCCATAAAAAATTAATGCGATAATAATAAGATTTTTACAAAAGGTTATCAAAAATATAATTTGAATAATTAATCGTTAGTATTAAAAAAAATAGACTCCAAAATTAGGATATGAGTTGTTTTTTTAAAACAACTTTTGCACAACAATTTGTTGGTAAATCGAATCTAAAGTTGTTTTTAGCAAATACCCCTTGATCACAAATTCTTACAAAATCTAAAAGTATAGCCAAACGAGACTATACCATTACTATTTTTTTGTAATTTCATTTTTACTAAGTACGGTTTGATCATTTCATTTAAAGAGCACAATTTGAATTCTTGTTATTTTATTTCATTTCTTTAATTGATCATTGAGTAAAAACCAAATAATTCATATGTTTAATTCAACTAACTACTTTGAAATTTACATTATATTAAACTTCAGTGAGTGTAATACTACGCTTTTCTAGTGTGATTTTAATGCCTTGAAATCTATATTCATTTCTTTGCAAAAAAAAAAAAGTATATTCATTAGAGGCAAATCTCTATAGGTTTTTTTTTTCCGTATATATATATATATATATATATATATGTATATGGAGCTTATTGAACAGGAAAAAAAATGATTAAAATAGTATATCTTCCACTTAACCAATCCATACATATAACATTTTTTGCTCATTTCTTTTCTTTTTCTCATTCATTTTTCGTTTCCAAACTTTTCTTCTTTTATTTTATGCCACTGGTAATGTACTACTAGTGTATTTTAATTTTTTTGTAAGAAATAAAGAAATTGAGTTTAGCCCCAATTGACCTGGTTCCTTTATCAAGGGAACATTGAGGACACGGATTAAGAGCAACATATATACATTTAATCTCATATATGAAAGTATGAGATGGATAGCATAATAATAATAATAGTATCCGTCAATCAACACTAAAGGGCTGACTTCTATCCAACTGATAATATAGATTATGTTCTATGCTGAATCAGAGAATTATTGTGCCACAGCTGCACAACAGAACGCAATAATTATTAATGTCATTGGTTAGAGGATATATATAGTTTTCTTGATGTTCATGTCACCATGTACTAGCAATCTGAGGATGCCAAACAAAGATTTTAATGTCCTCTCTTTCCAAAATAGTGTCCAACAAGCTTAATCTTATAAAAAAAAAGGTGTCGAAATAATAGTGGTTTTTCAAGGCCCGTTTATAATTGAATACGAATCACATTTTACTGTATTTAGAGAATTTAATTATGCTTGACTTTTTGTTAATGTTAGTACTGTAATAAAATGATATAAACCCCAAAAAAAAATATATATTCGGATTATATTGCTAATGGTGACATGTTTAATAGGAAAAAGCATGCTCAAGTTACAAGGATAATGAGTTTTTTCCCTTAAAAAAATTAAAAGAAAACTTGCACTTGATAGTAATAAATTAATTTAAGGAGATAAATCAAAGATATGATTTAAGAGGAGCATTGATCAAATCTTTTCAACCTTAACTCTACTCAAGTAAGAAGAAGAAGAAGAAGAAGAAGAAGAAGAAGAAGAAGAAGAAGAAGAAGAAGAAGAAGAAGAAGAAGAAGAAGAAAGAAATATATATATATATATATATATATATATATATATATCAAGCAACGCAAAATTAACTAAAAAATAAATAAATCTGTTTCTACTCCAATGATAGATCCAGTATCACTTATATTACCGAAAGTTTAAATGCTAATTGAACAGTCATTTGAGCGCGTTATGAGACGAGATTAAAAAGGAAAAATTATCTCAACTGTAGCTTCAATTAATTAGTGGAACGAAAAATCACTTGTTTCCACTAGCATAATTGTGTCCATATATATGTGAAGATTACGCAGTAATTACTAGAAGTGGATTATCAAATAATTGTTCCGTGTCAAATTTTGAGTGATGATGTGTCAAAAACAAACAAAGCACAAGCAAGAATCAACACAATGTTGTCTTGTTTCATTCCCCTTCTTACGTGGACATTATTCATCTTGATGACTTTAGAAAAAAAATTTAGGTCACTGTGAGCCAAGTAAAATGGTTTAAAATAACTAACCTGCGCTTGATTGGATAACACACCCCTTTTTTTTTGGTGGGAAAATCTTAATTCTTTGGTCTATTTAAGTTTGAGGAATCAACTTAAAGAATGTTCCATTTCCCACCTTTAATTTGTTAGTGCTTGCTTTGTAGGAGTCACTAAAAATGAAGTAAACGTAAGAGTCTAGTTGGTTAATGATGAGAATGCCTTCACAAATAAGAATATACTCATTCATTAGGAGATCCAATATGGCATCTTTTTTTTTATTAAAAAATTTATATAAAAAAAAAACCACCAAAGCTCTTAATCGTCATTAGTATTGCTATTTGATATAGCTACGTTTAACCAAACCCCACAACATACCACCATTTTTGGTAGACACATTCTTTTGTTGCCATTTGTGTTTCCTTCTCAATAAGCAGCACTAGTAGTGCTCAAATATTATTATATGTGAGGAAAAGCACTGTTCAAAAGCTCATTTTTGGTCATACGGATTACGTTTTTGAAGATGATTATTTTAGCTAAATTGAGATAGTGGAGTTCCTACACTTAGCAAGAGAGAACCGTAATCCTCTTTGAATTTGGCTTCAATTAAAAATGGAAAAAAAAAAAAAAGATAGAAAGAAGAAATATAGTACTATTCTAGGGACTATATAAGTAAGTGCATGAAAACTTCATTTGCTCATTCATTACCCTTCTAAAGTAGAGCAAGACCAAAGCCAGAAAGTACTTAAGAAAAAAATGTCCACAAAGTCACCAACTCAAATGCTTAAACAAGCCAAGCCTTATCTATTTCTGATCCTGCAGCAATTTGGCTACGCAGGAATGTCCATAATCTCCAAGGTTGCTCTAAACCAAGGGATGAGCCAACACGTGTTGGTCGTGTATCGCCACGCCATTGCGGCTGCTCTCACCGCCCCTTTCGCCATCGTGTTGGAGAGGTCATCGCTTTTTCGTATTAGTTTATCATCGCTTATCTTATGTATTAGCTTTTAAGTACATGTTAACTAACTAACTAACTAACTAACTCTTAACACTCATTTTACAGGAAAACAAGGCCTAAGATGACCTTCTCTATATTTGGCAAGATTATGTTGCTTGCTTTATTGGAGTAAAAGACCTTTGACACTCAAAACTTCAAACATATACTTTTCACTTTCTATGGTTTTTGACACTTTGTAAAAAAAAAACAGGCCTGTGATGGACCAGAACTTGTACTACACTGGGATGAAGTACACAACAGCGACTTTCGCAACAGCCATGTGTAATGTCCTTCCCGCGTTTGCGTTCATAATGGCATGGCTTTGCAGGTGATGATTTGAAAATAAAAACACTAATGAGCATCGTATCGAGCTCGTTAGTAAGTTTCAACTAACTAACTTGAGACGATCTTATTGAGTGGTACTATTCGTGCAGGCTTGAGAAGGTTAACCTTGGAAGACTTCAAAGCCAAGCAAAGATATTCGGGACCGTACTAACCATTGGAGGAGCGATGTTCATGTCTATGTTTAATGGGCCGATGTTGAATTTGCCATGGACAAACCAAAACAACCATCAGAACGAATCGATAAACGCTGCTAACAACGAAATCTCTGTCAAAGGCGCTTTAATGATCACAGCAGGATGTGTTTGTTGGTCTAGCTTCATCATACTTCAGGTTACCAAACTACAACAACGCAATGATCATTTTTAATTTTTGTCAATGTTTGTTCATTTAATTCATAATTGTTGCTTTTTGCAGGCAATAACACTGAAATCATACCCTGCTGAGCTCTCCCTAACAGCTTGGATGTGTTCGATGGGGACGGTTCAAGGCTCCTTCGTGGCCTTAGCGATTGAGTGGCGCAACCCTTCAGCTTGGTCGATAAAATCGGGTTCAATGCTATTGGCTGCTCTATATAGTGTTAGAAGCTCTTTACACTACACTTTCTATTTCCTGTTTTTTATGGAATGTTCCTATATTTTTAACTCTGTTGTTTTGCGCTCGCCAGGGAGTATTTCGATCAGGGTTCGCTTACTACATACAGGGAATAGTCCTGAAGGAAAGAGGACCGGTTTTCGTATCTGCATTTAACCCTGTAGGCCTTGTTATCGTCGCAATCTTGAGCTCCTTCATTTTGGGAGAGATGATGTACTTAGGAAGGTAATGTTTTTGGCCTCAATTTAGGATATTTGAAGTTGGAGAAAAAGAAGAGGGAAAAAAAATTCAAAATTTAATATTAAAAAAATGAATTTATTTTTTTGGTGGCAGGGTTTTGGGAGCAATTATCATCATTTTTGGTCTATACATGGTTCTATGGGGTAAGAGCAAGGATAAATGTCAACCCGAATCGGTCGAAAAAGCTTTAGCTCCAGAAATTGAAGATAACACGAATGCGATAAGCGAAACTACGAAGGCCGGTAGTGAAACCAAAGGAAAAACCGGAGAAGAATTTGTTTGAATGAAGTAACAAAAAATGGCATGATTTTTTAAGATTTAAGAGATATTGGTCTCCCATTTATTGGAGTGTGCTATTTATTCTTTCACAAGGAAAATCAGTTTACACTTTGTGTGAATATCAAGAAGAAATGGAGGGCTATATTTTAAATTTTAATGAATCATTGGCAACTAAAAGGCTCAGATTTTCCATTTTAGAGGAATGAATTAAAAGCTTATTGGACTCATTCTACACTCACGTTAAGGAATTCCCATAAGTTAAACTTATGCCTTGTCATACAACACAATGAAGATGAATGAACAAATATATTATATAATATAATAAGGAAAATTTCAAAATAAAGTCATTCTTGATGTCACTTAATAATCTATACCTCATGTGGTGTGTTCTTTTCATTTCCACTCTATGTTTGTAGTGTAAATTTTGGGGTATAAATTAAAAGTACAATACACATGGGGTATAGATTATCATTGTGTCAAGAATGGGGTATTCTTCAAAATTCCCCTATAGTAATATGACGTTAAAAAACGTATATTATTTTCATTTGGGCCTTGGGAATGAACAATATGACGTCAGAAAACGTATATATGCATTTGAGGGTTGTGACATTACTGAGTTAATACCTTTTTTATTTTTATTTTATTTTCTTTCATACCTTTTGTGACAATTATGTCGCGTTAATGGGATTTCGTGTCAACGTTTTCCTAGCAATCAACCGTGATGTCAAAGCCAATTTGTACATGCGTCATTTATATGTTCTAGTCGTACAGTCAAATAAACGTCAAATAAAATTGTCTCGTTTGGAAGAGTATCAGGTGGGGAATTCTCCACCACAGGAAACGATTTTGGGTCGTTAAATTTACTTTTTCAGTGAGTCCTACTGCTTAAAAAGGTAAATCTAGCGATCCAGGATCGTTTCCTGTAGTGGGGAATTCTCCACCGGAAAATTTTCCCGTTTTCATACTTTCCCACTTCCCTCGTGCTTTTTTTATTTTCATTATTTTTATTATTTTTTGGGTTATTTCCCTGCAAGCTAAAATGCCGACGTTAAAATAAATTAAAGCAGTGATGTTTGTGTATAATGGTCACTTAAGCTTTGGGAAAATTGTAAAAATATATATATATATATATATATATATATATATATGTCATCTGATGCGTCATTGATTTCAACTCTAATATTTATAGTATAAAAGTGACGGTACAAATTAAAAATCTGATACAAACGAGATATAGATTATTAATGTGTCAAAAAATTAGCATTATTCCACGCAAGCTTTTTAGATAAAAAAGAATTCACAAAAATTATCACATTTGTCCATTTTTATCCAACATATGAGTTCATTTCAAAGTATTTCCAAGGATGAATCTGAAAAATCTTGAGTTGTTCCCATTGATCAAGTTTGTGATCAATTAATTTATTATTTTAGTAAGAACTGATTATTTGATTTCAAGAGATGAAGAGAGTCACAATTTTAAAATTAAGAAAATAAAAAATAAAAAAATAAAAATTGGTAAGATCTGCCCGACGCTGTGAAATGATTTTAGACAACCAAAACTATATATTTCACTCCAAATCTAAAAAGATTAATTGATGTTGTTTTTCAGTAATTAATTGACGAAAAAAGAGAAATTAACAAATATTTAAAATAACAAAAATATGATGGCTAGTAACAAACTAATAATGATAAGATTATACAAAATATTATTTATACATTTTTGTCCCCATAAACAAAAAAAAAATTACAAATTAGAGGAGGAGTTAGCATTATAATTGTTCCCGACGGATTTTTATGCCTTGGATATGTTGCATAATAACTTCATTACCCAAACTATTAACGATATCTTCCTCAATATACACAAGTAAATTGTCATTCATCCATTGATCTCTCATTTGATTGTGCAACCGATTCTTAGTAATATTCATAGCAAAAAATACACTCTAAACAACAATTGTAGCAACAGATAAAATTAATACCAAGGTAACAAGCCGATAAACTAACAAATACACATAATTCTTTTCTCTGTTGTCTTCTATCCAAGATCGCAAATATTTTTTAATCAAAAAAACTTTTTCCTTACCCGCACATTTATTATGTATATTTGAAGTTGATCGTCGAGTATCATGGGTTCTATGTTGGAAAAATCTTTTGGAAAATACTTTACAAATTGGATTAGCCTATTCTTGTCAAAAGCCAAAATAGAATCATTTAGACTTAAGTATGTCATACAAAGAAGTAACTTGGTGTTTACCTCATCAAATTGATCATTCAAATCTTGAAGTTGCATATTGATTATGGAATAAAATAACTCTACTAGAAAGTGGTGTAAATTTATAATGTCCTGAACTTTGCGGCATGATCGATTTCTTGTTACAAAGAGTTTTTCATATCTGAAACTTTTATCTCATGTCTTCCACAAAATGTAGAGACTTGATCAAAAAAATAAGTCTCATCTATTGTCTCTCAACATTTGTAGTCGTTGCTTGCAAACTTTTACCAATTTCATTGCATTTATAATGTCTTGATCTTTCCACTGAAGTGCTTTTGATAATTCATTTGTAATTTCTAATAAAATTTTCTTCAAATGCAAACGGAATACAATTCAAATGATAATATCGACTCTAATAAATTATTTTCTTCAGATCTTTGTTCAGAGTTTGTTCCATCATTTACAAAAACATCAAGGACATCAAGTATAGATGAGAACTTGTTAATCAATTTAAGTTAGGTCATAGTGACAGCCCCATCGAGTATAACCATGACTTTTAATAGAGGTTTCTTGATTTTAGCCTTGCCCAGTTTAGATTTCATCACTTTTGAGCGCCTTGACAATTTTAACCTATTGCTTTTTCTTGAAGAATATCACAATGCTTTGTAGAAACTCTAACAACATCTACTATTCAAGTAGTTAAACTGAAAAGTGAAGCAAATTTAGTGTGTTTCTTTGCCACATCTACAAGAGCAAGTTGAAGTTGATGAACAAAGCAATGAACATAATAGACACATAGATTTTCTTTCAAAATACGAGTCTTAAGACCATTGAACTCTTCTCGCATATTGTTTACCCCATCATAATCTTGGCCTCACAATCTAGATGTAGTCAATCCATGTCTGGAAAGAAATATATCAATAGCATCCTACGGCAATAAGACAGTAGTATTCACAACATATTCAACACATGTGAAGCGCTTAATCACACATTCATGCTCATTCACATAACTCAATACAACAACAATCTGCTCTTTTATCGAAATATCACATGATTCATCAACTAAAAGAGAGAACAAACTATTGCAAATATCTTTCATAATGACATTAACAATTTCGATTGCTGCAGGACTTACAACATTCTTTTGGATGTTAGGTGAAGTCAACTTCGAATTCTCAGGAGCATTTTCTAATTTAACAGTTTTAATATCATTATTGTGATCTGACCGAAAATGCAACAGCGCAAAAAAAAATTATCTAGATTGTTTGAATTTTCATATTCATCATCACCATAAAAAGCAACAGCCATCGCCTCAGAAGAAAACGTACACAATCAATCGATGCATTCAAGCGGCTGATGTACTCATTATGAGTTTGATCTGATTGTCTTAAAAAAAATGTTTCAAAATGTTGGCTTTGGTTCGTCTTGGCTTCACACTTTCTCTATGCTGATTATGTGCACTATTAGGGCCCCCAACATGTTTTTAAAATCATTCTTTCTTTTTTAAAATTGGTAAATCTTGTACTAATAAAATAATTACCTCCTGCTTATTCTCAAATATTTAATTTGAAAAGATAGTAGTATAAACAAAATGCAACATCTTTTTTTATGCTATATTCTAACCAATTAGCATGCTCATTAAACCATGACACATTAAACTTTCTTGATTGGTTTTCGAATTGCTTTAATGGATATTTATTATTTTGAGGCTGGCATGGACCTCTTTGCATGTGCGCCCGTCAAACTTGATCACGAATGTTAGGATTAAGGATATCAATTTGGGTCTGGACACGATATAGAATAAACGAGTTTGGGTCCACCCTTAATGGGTTTGGGTCTCAAATGGGTTGGCATGATTAACATGATAATTAAATGGGTGAAGACGACATGAATACGAAGCCACGATTAAGTACGTTAAGATACAATTAGTAAATGGGTCTTTCACGGGTTGAGACGAACACGACAAGTCTAAGACATATATAATATTTTAATATTCATGTATTTAATAATTAAAAAAAACTTATTTAAAATATATATCTTCTTTAATTATGTATATATATATATATATATTTATTTATAATACAACATCACTACTACAAAGAGCGTCGTAGACGTCGCTTCATAGACGTCGGTTGCTGTATAAGCGACGTTAAAATTATTATGGAACCTCTTTAATGTCGGCCATTACAAAAGCGACGTTAAAGGGTTCGCCCAGCACTTCATTTAACCTCACCTATACTAGAGGCGACGTTAATATTTATCAGTTTCTCATTTTAACGTCTCTTAATGAAAAACGACATTAATTCCATATCATATAACGTTGCTTTTTGTAAAGCGACATTAAAGTTGTATAAATTAACGTCGTCTCCTAGAAAGCGACGTTACATCTCCTATGTTTCAACCCTCAAAAAACACGTCTGAAGCAAAATCCTTTTCTAATTCAAATTCACATAGCACCATATATAAAGCCAATTCCTTCTCTAATTCAAATTCACATGCATCATCAAAAGCCAAATCCTAAAATACCATGAAAACAAATTTCTTCTCTATAAATAAAAACCACTTACGTAGTCTTAATTGTACAAATTAAAATTTTTTATACATTCTTAAATTTTAATTACCATCAAGTCAAAATTATCGATATTCTAAAATTTTTGCTAATTTATTTTCCATTCTGTGATAATTAAGCAGGTATATATATGTGTGTATTTTTTCTGATTATACTCTTTCTTTGTTTTTTCTTTCACTTGTTTTCTTCAATTGTTTAAATCAGTATAACTGCTCATTAGATCAAACAAAAAGTACAATTAACTCATATTCAGTTATTCATATTTTAAATCAAAGAATCCATCGTCATTATAAATCAACCCCATGGCCGACCATATTATACACACAAAAAACTGATCATATACATTCATATATTCATATTATAAATCAACCCCATCGATATCGCCCAACCCATCGTCGCTCGATAGGTCGCGAACCCGTTTCCGACGGCACTCGCCGCAAACCCAGCCTCCACGCCGCTGTTATCTGCGAACATGCCTCAACGATGCCCACCGGAGCGGAGCTAGGAACGGCGGCACAACGTGATCTCCGGCGTGGCGCAGGCGCTGGACTATTTCCATAACTGTTGCGACCGGAGAGTCCTCCACCGCGATGTGAAGGGAACGCTCGGAGACTTCCGGCTGGCTCGGATCATCCAGCGGAGCGAAGAGACGCACCACTCGACGATGGAGATCGCGGGGACGCCGGGCTACATGGCCGATCTCGTTCTTCACCGGCTGGACGTTGGGGGTGCTCGTTTTGGAGGTTGGGAGCGTACGACGGAAGCCTCGCCTAACCCACTGTTATAACTATTGACCCGTAAAATAAATAATAATAATAATAATGAGAAATTGAAGGTGATAAAATCAGAGCATATCACGTGCTTTACCTCACGTGCTCAGAATGAGTGTTTTAATGATTTGTCTGTAATTAGCATAAGTGTTTGGAAAGCTCTCAATAATAATATACAGAAAATTAGTTTTTTTCAAAAAAAAAAAAGTAAAAAGAAAAAGTGAAATGTACAGGTGATAAAAAAATAATGAAAATTAAAGGTGATAAATAATAAATGTTTTTTAAAAATAATTTGATATAGCTATAAAGATAATTATTATAATATTTGTTAAAAAAATTATTTAGCTACTTTTGTATATGTTTAATTTTTCTATTTAATTTTTTTAATTATCTTTACAAATTAATTTACACAGTGAGATATTGATTTTTTTTTAATTATATTTTTTAATTTTTCTATTTTCTATTTACTATTAGGTTCTTACAAATGGACAAAAAATGGATGTTAAGTGATCGTCTCTCAAGGGAGTATGAAGAAGGAGTTGATCAATTTTTAGATTTTGCAGAAAAAAATGCTTCTAACATCAATTACATTTCGTGTCCATGTCAAAACTGTGGTAATTTGAAAAAAATGAGGCGTTCTCAAATTAAAGATCATCTACTCATTAATGGAATAAACGAGAGATATCAGACATCGACTTGGCATGGGGAAAAATCGCCAACATCGAATTTTCCATGTGAAAGGATAGAAAGAGAAAGTATTGTCAACAATGATACCGAAGACCATCTCGTGGACATGGTTCACGACGTAGATGCAGAAGAACATTTTATTAATCATCCTGAAGAATTTACGAAGTTGTTAGAGGATGCTGAAACGCCTGTCTATCCGGGTTCAAAATTTACGAAATTATCTATGTTAGTAAAGCTATTCAATTTTAAGGCAAGGCATGGTTTGAGTGATCGGGGTTTTTCAGAATTGCTTGCTTTTCAAAAAGCTACCATGCCAGATGAGAATGTGTTGCCTTCATCTATCTATGAAGCAAAAAAAGTGTTATCTACATTAGGAATGGGTTATGAAAAAATACATGCGTGCCCGAATGATTGTATTTTATACCGCAAAGAATATCTCAATGTAGAGATTTGCCCGACGTGCAAGTGTTCAAGATGGAAGTTAGTAAATGTAATGACATGAATTTAATATCACTGTGCTAATTAATTAATTTGTATTTCTACCTCAGTTGTGACCAATTTGTAAAATTGGTCAGTTTCGTCAAATCTGATAAATTGAAACTATGAGAGAAATTATGAAATTAGCATGGTTATCTTACATTTTTTTAAAAGTTAGACGTGTTAGGAATTTATGTTTGATTCGAAAATGATATTTAAATTCCTAAGTTTACGTTTTCAATTAACGTGTGCAATTTTAAATTTCTCGGAAAAAATTGTTGTATTTTCGTGGTCAATTTTCGGCCATTTTGGGCCCAATTAAGCCCAAGCCCATTAGGGCAATTTTCTTTCCCCCCTTTCTCCACCCACAGCCGACCAAAGCTCCCCTCTTCCTCACAAAATTTTTCTTTTTCTTCTTCTTCTTTCCTTTCCTCTCTCTCTCTCTCTCTCTCCGCCGGCCAACCAGCCCTCCACCGCCGGTGCTGCAGCTCCTCCGCCCAGCTCGCGTGCACAGCGCCGGTGCCGTCCCGCCGCCGGCTCCGCTCGACCCCCCTCCCCTCCCCCCCCCCCCCCCCCCCCGAGCCTTCCCAGCCGCACGCGCAGCTCCGCCAGCGCGAGCCCCCGCGCCTCTCCCTCCCTCTCGCGCCCCGCGTGCTGCCCCCACACGCCGAGCAACAGCGCGCTGCCGGCGCCGACCAAGCCGCGCCCGACCTCACCAAGTGCGAGAGCAGCTCGCCCAAGCCTCCCCTGTCTCGCGCGCGCAGCCCAGCCGGAGAGTTCGCTGTCGCCGCGCCGAGCTCCGCCGCTCCGACCTCCTCTGCGCCGAGCTCCGCCGTACCGACCCAGCCTCCGAGCACCTCAGTCCGAGCTCCTCCGCGCGAGATCTGCCCGTCACCGGCTACCCCAGGTCCGGCCACCGCCGCACAGCGCCGGCCAGCCCCTCCCGCACGGCCGCGTAACCACGCCGACCCTCGTCGCGTCGTGGTCTCCTCCGGGCAGCAGCCGTGCCCTTTTCGCGTTGAACTCTTCTCGTCCGTCGTCGTCGAAGCTGACGACTCTCCCTCGCTCCGCCATTGTGTGAGTTGTCGCGTTACCAAGCCGACACCGAGGTAAGCTTCGTGTCCGCCGCGTTGACGTTGAATGTTCAACTTGGATCTTTAAATTTCAGCGGGTTAATTCCTTGTTTCCGTTGTAGTTTAGAGTTCGTCGTCGCTTCGCGCCGTTGCCGGGTTATTTTGTTAGCCGTTGCGTGCTTCCTCGAGCCGTAATTACTCAAGTTTGGTGAGCCTAGTTTCCTTTTTGTGGTTGTTGTTAGATACTCGATTTTCGTTGATTGTGTTGTTAACGAAATTCTATCTTATTCGAGGCTTGTTTTTGTAAAGCATCGTATTGAGAATTATGTTATGTCGTAGTGGGTGATTGAAATTAGTTTGCGTTCAAGAATCGTGTTATTATGGGCTTGAACTTGTTAGACGCCTAGAGGTCGTCTTTAATTCGGTTTACCTTGAGCTTTTGACACCTTAGAGTGTACTAATGTTAGTAACGAACAAGTTGGGAATTCGTTTTTGTGCGGCAAACTTCACGCGTTTAAGTGTTTATTTTTCGCACTATAATTGTAATCGTTGAAATCCCGATTTACCCGTGCTTAGACGAGCGGGAACTTAATTTTCTCTTTTAGACGCGATTTTGGAAAAAATAAAAATAAAAATAAAATTGCCAAGTGATATTATTTTGAAAGTTTGATTTGGAGATTTAGTTGTCAAAAATCAAATAGTTGAAAAAGAGAAAATTATGCACGTTATTGGTTATTCAACCGTGTGAAGTTGTATTTTGACAATTGTGCCATTCAAATGTGAATGAGTGATAAATCTGGGTCACAATTCCGAGCGTTTCTCATCATGTTGCATTTAAGTTCGAAATTTGATCCGATCATTTTATTATGCCAAAATTTTGCAGGATCACCACCGAAACACTCGAGGACGCACGACCCCTCACCGTCGTATACTAAAGGTATAACCAAGCGGCCAAAAATTGAGTTTTTGTCGTAAAATGTTACGACATTGGAAGCGTGACTTGAGTTATGATATTGTTGGAATCCTTGAGAATTATGTTATGAGTTTAGCCTTTGAGGCTCGAGAATTATTGTTATTATGAAAATTTGGAGATATCTTGATGTTGTGTTTATTGACTCTAGTTGTTGATATGTTGGATTGTGACCGAAATTAGTTCGGTGCTGGGTTGATATTAGGTGAAGGCTTCGGCCGGGATATCCGAAAAACAGGGGAAACTCTGCCGGATTTCCGGCTCGAAGCCTAGGCACTTTTATTGATTTAATCATTGTATGTGTAAGGCTAAGAACCTATTCCTCACCTAAACCAATCAAATGACAACACTTAGGACGGAAACAACCTTAGATGGGCTTTCTTAATGAATTATTAACCGTTCCACTAACTAGAGTCACATTCTTCGAGTCCACCAATTCCAAGTTCTTCCTCTCCTGTATTTAGTGGTAAACCTTGGCGTTGATCCTTAATTGCTCGTGTGGAACAGAGGCATCTCACACAAAGCACGAGAAGAGACGCCCCTAGGGAAAGGATTTCGAGGACCGAAGCGAGGAGCTTAGGACCTCAAGTAAGTGGATCTCCTCTGTAACACGAGTAGGCTTTACCTTGTTTGATTGTTTCTCCTTCTTGTGATGTCGTGAAATGTCAATTGTGATGTTTAGTTTCCTAGGTGCGTGAGTATGGGCTCACGTGCTTATACCCTGTCTTCTAACTCGCAATTCTGGGGTTGCGAGTCTGCATATATTTTAAGTACATGTGTGATTGCGTGCATGAGTCTCCTGTCTGTGGGTATGGGACCACAGACATAAAACTATTTCTGTTGTTGTTGAGAACTTATTGCAGGTAAGAGAGAAACTCTAAGACAAGCTAAGAGGGGTGAAAACACTGTATGTGTACGGGTAGGGCCTGACGAGGCCGCAAGTCATGATCGGTTCCGAAATAGCCCGACGGGGTCACTTATCATGTTTCGGGACGGCCTGAGAGCCTAGGGGAGGTCGGTGGACGACCTTCCTCTGTGTGAGTACCTTGCTCATTTGGGTGGGGCCCGACGGGGCCGCGATCATGATTTGGTTCCGAAATAGCCCGACGGGGCCAGCAGCCATGATAGATTTCGGAACGACCCGAAGGACCTCGTGGAGGTCAGCGAGCTATTTTTCGGCATAATTCAGCGGGCCCAGTAAGAATTAATAAGGATCCTTTAAACATGAAAGTCGTGTGCACACGTAACTCAATCAGGGAGATTGAATTCTAGAGTCTTGTGTTGAATCCAACATTGGATGGTCTTGAGGTATAATCATGATCGAGCCGCCGAAGGCTCGATTTTAGAGGAGGGTAGACTTATTCTGACTCAATTATAAATTCTATGCGCATATGTTTAAATAAGTCTCGATGTAAAGTATTATACATCTTTAATCCACTTATTGGGCTATTAGCTCACTAGTGTGCTCGTGTTGCAGGTAAGTTGAAGGGGAAGCTGGAAAACTAGGCGACATGGAAGGATAACGGCGAGTGCATACGGGACCGACCTTGGGAGAGTCGGGTATACCGCCGGCTAGCCGTTGGCATTTATTTTGAGAAGTTGATGTTTTTGTTTTGAAAATCCCACGTGAAAACTCTTTTGATGGTCGTGTGGTCACGGTTACATCCCGTGTTAGGCATTTAAATGTATTTTCCTATTGTTATGTAAAAAGTTTCAAATTCTACCGTATTTTTGGGACTTGAAAATTGGTAAATCTCTTATGATTATTGTGAATTTATATTTCCTTTTACGTGTTAGTTTTTGGGTCGTTACAGTAAAAGATTCAAAAGAGGAGAGGAGAGGAATCCCAGCAAAGGTTTTGTGGTATATTCCGCCAATCCCTAGATTTAAAAGGCTGTTTCGAAATGCCGAACATGCCAAAAGTTTGAGATGGCATGCGGACGAAAGGATTGATGATGGTAAATTTCGACATCCAGCAGATTCACCAGTTTGGAAACAAATAGATGAGATGTGGCCCAAAATCAAAGAAGACCCAAGACACCTACGTCTAGGTCTTTCAGCAGATGGCATCAATCCACATAGTACACTTAGCAGTACATATAGTTGTTGGCCAGTAATTCTTGTGATTTATAACTTTCCTCCATGGCTTTGTATGAAAAGAAGATTTATGATGCTTACACTATTAATATCGGGGCCCAAACAGCCAGGAAACGACATTGATGTTTATCTGCAACCATTGATAGATGATTTGAAAATTTTATGGAATGGAGTGGATTGTTTCGATAAGCATAAGAATGAATCTTTTACTCTAAGAGGAGTACTGTTGTGGACAATCAATGACTTTCCAGCGTATGGCAACTTGTCTGGTTCTGTTGTCAAAGGCAAATATGCTTGTCCTATATGTAGTGAGAAAACATATTCAACTAGGTTGAAACATGGAAAGAAAGAGTGTTTCTTGGGTCACAGACATTTTTTGAGCCATAATCATCCATATCGAAAATATAAAAAAGCTTTCAATGGTGAAAAAGAGCTTGAGGATGCTCCATAACCATTGAGTGGGGAAGGTATATATGAAAAGGTGCGCCAATTGGACAATGATTTTGGAAAGAATAGGCGCAACAAAGATAAAAACCCCAGTGAATTAGATAGTGAGAAAGAAGTTAGAAAATTATGGAAAAAGAAATCAATATTTTTCGAATTGGAATACTGGAAATTTTTATTATTGCGACATAATCTTGACACAATGCATATCGAGAAGAATGTGTGTGAAAGTATTTACGGGACTTTGCTTAATATTCCTGGAAAAACGAAAGATGGACTAGCTACGCGCAAGGATCTTGAGTCCATGAAAATCAGAAGTGAGTTGGCTCCTGAATATCATGACAAGAAAATACGATTACCTCCAGCTTGTTATACTTTGAAAAGGGATGAAAAACGCAAAGTATGCGAAACATTAGCAAGTATTAAAGTTCCCGAAGGGTATTCTTCAAACATCCGAAATTTGGTGTCTATGAAAGATTTAAAACTCATTGGGCTCAAGTCTCATGATTGTCATGTCTTAATGCAACAAATACTTCCAGTGGTGCTTCGTTCAGTTTTGGATAAGCGTGTGAGAAATGCTATAATAAGAATGTGCTTCTTTTTTAATGCCATTTGCACAAAGGTGGTTGACGTTGCCAAATTAGACAAGTTGCAAGAAGAAATTACAACAACGTTGTGCTTATTTGAGATGTACTTCCCTCCCGCATTCTTTGATATTATGATTCATTTGACAATACATCTTGTAAGAGAAATTCGTTTATGTGGCCCTGTTTATCTGCGTTGGATGTATCCTTTCGAGAGATACATGAAAATACTGAAGAAGTACGTAAGGAATCGAAATCGACCAGAGGCTTGCATAGTTGAAAACTACGTCGCAGAAGAAGCTATTGAATTTTGTTCATAGTACATTTCAGATGCTGAGGCCATAGGAATTCCTAAACCTTGCTATGACCAACACATTGAGGGAAGAGGTATCTATGGAGGTCGGGTTGAAAAAATCGAGAAGCATGATTTGCAATTAGCCCATCAAACAGTATTAGAGAATACCACTGAAGTTATTCCCTATATCAGGTAAATAATATAATCATTAATATCTAAGTATTAAATGTTTCATATTCAAAACTTTTTTATAAGCCTTTTATTTATTTATTTATTTTTCTTTTTGTAGTGAGCATTTAGAGTGGTTGAAGATTACTAATCCCTTGAAGTCACAAAAGTGGATCCATGATGAACATCATAAAACATTTAGAACTTGGTTCAAGGAAAAAGTATGTTATGACTACGCGTACTGTAAATAAATAAATATCTTATTATTTGCTAATCAAATTTTAATCCTTGTGCATATATAGGTCGATGATGAATTAGTCAAGAGTGAAAATAATATTTCTAACACACTAAAGTGGATTTCAGAAGGCCCTACACATCTACCTATACGGCATGAAGGCTATATAATTAATGGTCGTCGCTTCAACACTAAAAAACTTGATGATGTGAGAGTTAACCAAAACAGTGGTGTAAGTATTGTGGCTAAAATTATGCAATTTTCTAGTTCAAAGGACAAACATCCTATCTATGGCGACATGAAGTTTTATGGAGTAATTACAGAAATTTGGGAACTCGATTATCGTTCTTTTAGAATTCCTGTTTTTAAATGTGATTGGATTGATAGTACCGTTGGAATCAAGGAAGAAACAGGAATTATCTTAGTTGATCTTAGTAGAACAAGGTACAAAGATGACCCTTTTATCATGGCAACTCAAGCAAAGCAAGTGTTTTATGTTCCAACATTAGATTCCAAATGGTCATTTGTTCTTTCAACACAACCAAGGTACATCGGTTATGACGATGATAACGCGCTTGAAGAACTTAAGACTTTTGAGAAAGAGTTTGAAGATATTGATGAATTCGATGATGTAGAAACAACCATGGATTCTCATGTTCAAGAATATGGCGAAGCAATCTGGATTAATCGTAGAAAACGGAGAAAAACAAATTAGCAAAATTTTTAGATTTTTTATTTGTATATTATTTTTAGGACAAAATTTATAAAAAAAAAAAAGTTGTCTTGTAATTATTTTATTTTGAAAATAGTAAATATGTATCTTTACACAGTATGTTTTTTTTTAAATAGCAATAATTTTTTAACATATAATTATTATTATTAGGCACTTATACAATATTCTGGAAGCTAAAGAGCGTTTACATCTCTTTGGTTTCATTCATCCGGAAATTTTGACAACATTTAAAGATGACATAAAGCATCGTGCTAAATCTATTAGTGCTCGAATGCTAAGTACAAAGGCACGATATTGGTTGGCTCCTTACAATTTTGGGTAAGGTTGATCATGTGGCTTTCTATAAGATAATTTTATGTTTGGCAATATAACTTTTGACAAATTAAATTTTTAGGAGGCATTGGACATTACTTGCAATTGATATGCGCACTGAAAATGTCTACTACTTTGATTCTCTTAAGGGGGCTGTTGAATCTCATGGTGATATTCAATCAGTTATTCGAATGTAAGTTATATCCTTTCATTCTTGCTGATAATTTAATTTCAATATTGGATAATATATGTGTGTTTGACAGTTATATCCTCTCATATATACGTACAGGGCTTTATTACTTTATAACTCTCAAAAGTTGAAAGTTGGCAAATCAAAACCTCATTGGTCTCCCGTAATTGTAAGTGAATTGAATATAGATAGAAAAAGAACAGTGTATGTTGTTGCTTGGTAAAATTTGCTTTGGGTTCCTTGCCTAATCATTTGTATTTCTTATATTGCTGGTTTCAAACTCTTTGTTTATATTGTTTTGTTTGTTAACTTATTTTTGACTAATAATGTATATTTTTTTGAAAATTTAAACTATCATTCAGTGTCCTAAACAACCGGATAGCGTGCAATGTGGATATTATGTGATGCGAAACATGAAGGAATTAGTTTTGGCTTCAAAACTGACAGATTATATTGAGCATCATGTAATATGTCTCACTTACATACATGTGTATTTTTCCTCTCTCTCTCTCTATATATATATGTTTCTAATTGAATAATTCTTTTTTATGCTTATCATCATGTAGTGCAAGAAGAAGAAGACGTACACCTTGGAAGAGATTAATGAGATAAGAGAGGAATGGACTGATTGTGTGACAGACTATCAAGAATAATTGTTCACGCAGATGTATATTAATGTTATTATTAGGAATTAGTACTGGACATATGTTGATGTTATTAGAATTTAGTTTGTATTTGTTTAGCTTAGTTATTATTTGAACATTACTTGACCCATCTTTTTTGGTATATTTTTCTTTCATGTATATATATTTTTTAATTGAATTTTCCTATTTTACTTTAAAAATTACAACTATAGTTATAAATCAAAAAATAATTGCTAAATATATTGTGTTCAATTTAACAATCCATGCTTTCGACAACAATCTTTATATAGGACCAACGTCTTAATATGGATTTATGACGTCTTTTTTAGAACCGACGTCTATTACTATCAGTCTTGACGTCGCTTTTTTCAAAACCGACGTCTTTATATAAACGTCGCTCTTTTTAAAACCGACGTCTTTAAATAAACGTCGCTCTTTTCAATACCGACGTCTTTAGATTTCAATTTAACGTCGCTTAAAAAAGCGACGTCTATTGTGCTATAAGTTTCAACGTCACTTACATACACGTCGTTTTTTAACTGACGTTAAAAGTTTTGACGTCATTTTTTGACCGACGTCTATCAACATTTCTGTAGTAGTGCATATTACTACGCCTATTTTTTTTATGAGACAACTTGAATAATCTTGTTTTGTTTATTTGGTTAGTTTTGTTATGTGTTTGATTGTTGGACTTGTACCCTTGTTAGTTTTGTTGTTATTTCTTGAATTTAATTTATTTGTTTTGTAATAGGATTATTAGATTTGATTTTAAAATTGGGTCGTAAATTAGTTTAAAATTTAAATGGGTTGAAAATAGGTTGTACAACACCACTAAGACCTATTTATCAAATAGGTCGTATTTGGGTTGACATGACCCATTAAGACATGATTATTAAATAGGTGTTAATGGTTCGCGTCTAGTTAATACGAAAATTAAATGAGTAATGCTTAGTTTTAAATTTTAGACACGATAAGTAAATGGGTCGTGTCGTGTTTGAGTTCAAAAAATTTCAACACAACACGAAACCCGAATTGTCACCCCTAGTTAGGATCATACTTTAAAATAGGAGTTCTTAACCATATCAGTTGAAAGGTTTTCCATATCAATATACATCTTACTTCTTTTGTCACAACTGCTATTTTTTTAGGGACAAATCGGAGGAGTTTTCGACTTTCTTTTATAGTAACTTTCCAAAGTTTTTATAACTATTTAGTTACATTACACAAGATTTTAGTCAACGAAAATTCAAGAATTATGATGCGTTAATAGCAGTTAAAAATAAATAAAATTTTGAAATACTAAAGACATAAATAAGAATTGAATATATTTAGCTATTTTCATATTATTATTATTATTATTATCTTTGTTTACAAAATTTTAAAATTTTCACACTAATTTTACTAAGCATAATTTTATACCATATGAATAAATAAAAAACCATCAAGTTACCTAGTAAATCAAAGTTGTTAATGATTATTAATAAGTAGTTCTATGAAAAAAGTTTCAATCAAATATAATAGATTAATGAATATAGGAGTCAACATTCTTATCAATACTCAATATATATATATATATATGTCAATATATATATATATATATATCTTTATATAATTGGTAATTGGCAAAAAATTAATAGAGAAGAAAGACAAGTTTACTAACGTAGAAAATGTGAGAAAATATATGGAAGATTTGGCTTTTAGCCATTTTTAGGCTCATGTTTCAAGAATTTAGTTATAGTTTCACGATATTAAGGAATTAGTTATTTTCATTGTGTAATAAAATATGATACACGTGTAACAAATTTTGACATCTGTGTAACAATTTTTTATACACTTGTAATAATTTTTGATACACTATGAAAGTGGTTAATTTTTTAATTTCGTGAAACTATGGCTAATCCTTAAAAAATTAAAAAAAAAATTGGCTAAATCCTAACAAATCTTGAAAATATATTGTTTGTGAAGAAGAATTGTAATTGGTAGCAACGATAAGTATTGGAGAACACAATCTTAGAGAGAAAACAGATGAGCCCCAAATTTGTCTTGCTGAGAAAGAAAATTCAGAAGTTGACTAGAAAATATATATATATATATATATATATATATATATATATATATAATATAATATGTGTGTTGTGGTCGTGAGACTAAGTAGAGGCCACCAGGCCATGTTTAAAACACTAGTTTTTGCACCCACGCTCCGCGCGTGTAGAGCACGTGTAAAATAACACAACGGATAAAAAATATGACAAAAAAATTACAAAGTATATTTTTTTAATTTTTTTTTAAAGATTGATATTTTTGTAATTTTGAATAATTAATGGGTTAAATTTATCATTTAATATAAATATAGGGGCTTTTTTAAAAATTTTCAAACTTAAAAAATAAAAATAAAAGCTTAGAACAAAGAAAAAAATAAAAAATAGTTATGGTAAAAAAAAAGTATATGATAATAGGTGTCTAAAGATCAAGAAAAATATTTTGAATCCAACCGTGTCAAGAAAAAAAAATTTCGAGATCATTACGTCAAACAAATAGCCGTTGAAACGATTAAAACAAAAAATAAAATAAAAAGAAGAGAGAGGAGAGAGAATTTGTAAAAAATGTCCTCAAAAATTTACAAAAACACCCCCTAAAATTTCTCAAAAACCCTTAAAAAGATGCCTTAAATGTAATTTTTTTTTAAAAAAATTTAAAAGAAAAAATAAGGTGCGCCATGTGTCGTCCACAAAAGACGCCACGTGTCACCTCCTCCTTAACCGTTTCTTTGGCAACATTGGAGAAACTTATTCTCCCTTAATAAGTATAGATAGATAGATTTGTGATATTGGGCTGAAATGTGGATTGGGTTTTAAAATTTCTTTGGTTTGTTTTGCTCTGTTCTTTCTAAATGGGAGAGAACTTTTTACACAGTTAGTCAATATGGAACTACATATTACACATATGATCAACATTTGCAAGTATTCTCATACTAATTCAGTATAATTATGTGGCATCTTTTTTGTGACCATTTTACCCCTTTAATCGGGTCATAGGCCGGGTATAACATATTTAGAAATTTTTTTACGTACCATTAACTCATGGCATTTATAGTACTTAATAGTTATGACATTCCGAAACTTTGACTATTTGTATTTCAAATTTTTCAAACATATTTGATAGAGTTAAAATATATATATATAATGATAATATTCAAACGTAAATCATAATTAATGAGAATAAGATAATAAACAATTAAATATTCAAATTTCTTAAAATGCTCATATAAATATTCAAATTTCTTAAACATTCAGATTTTAATTTCGAATCAAATATTCAAAATTTTAATTCAAATATTTCAGTCAATGATGAATCCTATATTTGAGTCTTTTTCTCCATTTTCAAATATTCATATTTTTTTAATTAAAATTCACGTGTAATGCAAGATTAACTCAATAACATATTAGATTTTCAAATATCAAAATATATTAATATTCAAATATTAACTTTTTAAAATCGCTACTTCTGTTAATCAACGAGGAACGTATCCTTTTTTAATATGAAATTATTTGTTTATGGAACAAGGTGCTAATTATATGCGGTTTGTTTAAGTTTATCATTTTTTCTCCTGATTTTCAGGTTGTAATTGATGGATTTTAAGAAACAAATATGTCTTATTTTTATTATTAGCATTAGCATTGACTTCTTCCCTTTTTTTCTAATATGTTATATTTTCAAATTCAAAATCGCGTCATAATTGACAATCATATATTTATAGTGCTTCTTAAAGTTTGTATATTTTTTATTTGACAAGTGGTGTGCAATTTTGAGTGTTCATCTCATTCATACATTTGTTCATCTCGTTTTTTTATTAGTTCCATAACGTGAGAATTTCTTGAGTTTTAATGTCTTGTGCATTTGGCAACTTGATATTTTTTAAAATTCATCGAATATGATATTCAATTTAACTCTGATTAATACATGTAGATGTTAGAATTTTGGCATAGCAAACTATTTTATATATTTGAATACGATATTTAATTTTACATATCAAATAACTGAATATTGCGAATAATACATTTTTTTCTAAGTATAAATGTAAATGTATTTTTTAACTGTGTCCCATCTTTTGATTCATCTGCATATGATTGATAGGTTCTTTTGCATCAAGAAAAATTTTATTATGATTTACCCACTGCATCAAGAAAAACACCCTTTTAAAATTACGAAATTCATATCGACTGTTAGATACTATAAAATTTTTAATATGATATTTAATTTTACATAACAAATAACTTGACAATGTAAATAACACTTTTTTTTTTCGAAGTATAAATGCAAATGTTTTTTATCCCAAGTATGGCGCCCCATATTTTGATTCCTCTTCACCTGATCTGACTGATAAGTTCTTCTGCATCAAGAAAAATATTATTATGATTTACCCACTGCATCAAGAAAATACCCTTCAAAAATTACGATGATCATATCAAATTTTAGATACTATAAAATTTTTGTAATACAATTCAACAAGTCTCACAACATTCAGTTTAGATTTCCAAATATTGCTTGTCTTGGCGGATCAATAGAACCTGCATCCTCAGAGTCCTTTTTATAACTGCCATTATTGTCTGTATAGCCTTCGACATTAAATTGAAATTACTTCAAATTTTGCATTATGACATTCAAATTCAAATATGATATTTCAAAAATATTTAATTTAAAAGTAGATCACCATATATATTCAACTTCGTGTCATGATATTAATATTAAGCATCTATCTCTAATTTTATAATATGATATTCAAATTCACCAATTAATTTAAAAAAGGTCAAATTCATCATATGGCCTAAAATAGTCACAAATTTTCAAAAACCATTTACACATTACAAAAACCATTTGAAGAGCAGGTTCAAACTAATACAATCATTGAGTACTATAAAAAATCATTAAAAAAATCAAAATGCAATAAAATAAAACCATTGAGTCTAAAATGTGCTTCTAGTGCATAAGACCCATACGTTAAAATTTAATATTAAAAATATAATATCATATTGAATAATAAATATATACTCACATCGGTGTTAATTTCGATTATAGTGGCATCTCCATTGCACACCGATGACGACCTTCGCCTACGAGTCGAGGCTAGGGTGGTAATGTTTATGTCACCCTCGTCCTTGTGCGTCACGGGTTGGGTGCTCCTCGTTTACTCAGTTTCTCCTTGCATTTGGATGCCCTCGGAGACGTCTAGTGTGGTTTTCTCAATCAAGCTGGTGTGAGCGACAAAGGTGTGGGGATCCCGATCGTAAATCATTATAGATGTTTATAAGGTTCCGGTGAATTGATGGCAGGTATTGAAAGAATCAGAAATAGTTTGGAACGACGAATTGCATGAGATCTTGGGTTTGGATCCAATTTGGAATAGATTTTTGAGGAATACAAGCTTTTAATTGCTAGTGAGGAAGTGAGTTGTGTTTTTTTTTTTTTTTTGGCAAAGGTGAGGAAGTGAGATTTAGAGAGAGAGAATTAGTTCCTATTTTATCTTCCAATCTTAAGATACGGGACACCAACCAAAAATATCATTTAATTTCCTTTTTTTTTTTGTTTAGCAAGTAATACCGAAATTAATGCAAAATCAGTTTTTTCTTTTTTGGAAATTTTTTATCCGTTTGTGAGTTGGGTTTATTACCGGGTCAACATAAAAAGGATATTATGGTATTATTTATTAGGTAATGAATATATTTAATATATCTTGTAAACCTTGAATATATATGTAATATTGAGTTCTGATTTGACTATATATGTTAATAGCCCAATTGCAAAATAAGGTCTTTTTTAGTAGGGAAAATTGCAAATATTCTTGATACCACTTAATAATCTATGCCTCAAATAGTATGTTTTCTTTATTTTTACACTATGCTTGTAGTGTAAATTTTGGGGTATAAATTAAAAGTGCAACACCTATGGGGATTATATTATCATTGTGCCAAGAATGAAATATTCGTCAAAATCATCATTTTGTGTCACTTAATAATTTACACCCCAAGTGGTGCGCTCTTTTTATTTCTACCATATGTTTGTAGCATAAATTTTAGGACATAAATTAAAAGTATAACACACATGTGGTATAGATTATCATTATACCAAAAAAGGGAGAATTCCTCATAATACCCCCAAAAGATGCCGATATATATTTCGTACGTCTTCATGCCCAGTCATTGCTCAACTGGGGCATTCGGTTGCGCCAAAAATCTTCCAAAAAAAGATACGTAGAACACGTTTTGTGTGCTGTACTTTATTGCAGTGTATAATTTCGTATAAGTTGTATACTTGTATATCGTCTTAAATAGCATGTTAAGGGCACATTTTTTTTTTATCGTTTTGTGTTGTGTTATAAATTGTATTGTGCTTAAAGTATAAGATTATATTATTTGTGTGTTATTCAATCATTATTACAATTACCTTAAACAATAGTGTAGATAATACGGTACAATATGACGAGTTTTTGTACAAAATAACACAATCCGATTGTATTATAAGTTTTTTAATCGTATCATACAATATGATAGTTAAACATAATAAACGCCACATTGTATTCTTAAATACAATACAATGTGTTTATAAGATACTAGCCTTGTACCTATGTTCCGCACGGGCTTAATTACGTTGTAAATCTATTAGAGCCACATATTAATTAAAAAAAATATTAAAATAATTTTTTCAATATATGAGGAAAAAAATTATCACAAAATTTTTTAGGGATTTTTAAGGGTTTAGCCAAATTTTTGGTAATTTTTTTAAGAATTAGCCATAGTTTCACGAATTTAAGGAATTAGCCATTTTCGTTATGTAACAAATTTTGTTACATGTGTAACAAAATTTGTTACCCGTGTAACAAATTTTGTTATCCGTGTAACAAATTTTATTACGCCCAGTAATAATTTTTGTTACACGGGTAACAAAAATTGTTATACGTGTAACAAAAATTGTTACACAATGAAAATGACTAATTCCTTAAATTCGTGAAACTATGGCTAAATTTTTGAAACATGAGTTTAAAAATGGCTAAAACCCAAATCTTCCCAATTTTTTAAGATTGAAAAAAAACTAAAAAATTAAGAAAAAAATTATAGACATTTGAGATGTTAAAAAAAAATTCTTTAAAAAGGCACAAAAATAAACATGAAAATAGCCCAAAATATCCAAAATTTAAGTAAAGGAATAAATAAATCTATGTTATTTTTTAAAAATGTAAAAAAAATAAAAAAAATAATGTTATTTCATGCGATTTCCCTACAATAAAATGTACTTTTATAGCACACGCAACAAACTCTTGTGATTGCTTTTTATGATCACCGAAACCAACTGCTTGATAGTAGACACCAAAATGGAAAGCACTTTTCTCAGCAAAAAAAAAAAAAAAAATGGAAAGCACTTTTAAATATCATGGTGGGTGCAAGAGGACACATAGGAAATCTGGGATTATAATTTAGGGAGATGTTGACAAATGCCTTATTTTTAGCAGAATGATAATTTATGCTCTATGTGTATTGTATTTTTAATTTATACCCTAAAATTTACACTATAAACATAAAGTATAAACAAATGGAGTAGCACGTTACTTGGAGTATAGATTATTAACTGGCATAAAAAATGGCTTTATTTTGAAATTCTCTTTATGATTTAATTACTTCTTGCCCGCGTTTACTTGGGCCACTAAAGCAACTAATGACTCTTGTTTATGATGCTAGATAGTATTTGTAGAAGGACACCCTTACTATCTTAGCATTATTATTATTATTATTTTGGATGAATTTGGTAACTTCCCGTTTGGGCAATGGTTCTTTCGTTCACTTAATCTGAATCCTTGAATTTGGGATAAATATATAAATAAAAATAAAAATAAAAATGACAAATACTACAACAGAAATGAGTATCACAATGAAGTGGAATAGCAAAATCATCAGTATATATACACACATTTACTTAGTTGAGGAAAGAATTGCCATAGCTCAAGCTTGATTATTATTACTTTTTTTATTTTTCCCCAATTAGCTCTGAGTGTCTTGGAAAAGCACACATTTTTTTTTTTTGAAATTTTCATATGGTGTCTTCAAGGTTCAAGCAAATATGTTTCATCAGGCTAAACTTCTTTGTGCTGTAATTTTCGTACAGAGCAGCTATGCAGGACTGAACATGATCACCATGTTTGCTCTCAACCAAGGAATGAGCCATTATGTTTTCGTTGCGTATCGAATGGCCATTGCCTCCGCAATTATGGCGCCTTTCGCCATTCTTTTGGATAGGTTCACTCACTTTGCATCTTTTGTGTTCGGATTATTCTTCGCATTTTGCTGTATGTGTTTTACTTAGCAAAGAAACACGATGGATCGTGATAGAATTTGAACGTTATTTAAGCTTACAAATTTTTAGAAACTCTTATGACATAAAAACAGTTTTTTTTTCGTGTCTTATGCAGGAAAAAGAGGCCAAAGCTCACCTTTTCCATCGTTCTTAAGATAGTTTTGCTCAGCTTATTTGAGTAAGAGAATCTCACTAATGAAGTCGAAGTTTCGTGATGATAAACTCACTAGAGGATTTTTACTTTTACTAAGCTCCTTTTTTTTTTTTTTTTGGGTGTGTTGGGCAGCCCTGTTTTAGACCAGAATCTGTACTACATTGGAATGAAGTACACAACAGCAACTTTCTCATCTGCCATGTGCAACATGCTTCCTGTGTTTGCATTTCTAATGGCTTGGATCTTCGGGTAATTAAACTTTTTGCTACGAGCTATGTGAAAAATGATGGATAAATCTTGCTACTAGGGTACATTGCATAGAGGTGTCGGAGGAGTCTAACTGGTCGTCTTCAAAGTAACTCGGTCTCGGTCCCTAAAATATGAAGGGAAACATCCGACACAGCTTACGACCAGAGCCAGCTCGAGCTAACTTGTGGCCTTATGCGAAAAGATTTAAGAGGCCTATTTAAAATGGAGAAATGCCTAGAGTTTTATGTGTGTTTCAATCTCCCATATTTATTGGTTTTTTAACCCCTTTTTTTATTTGACAAACCTTAATAATAGTAATTAATTAAATCTATTTTTGGGAGCCTCGGGTGATTGCCTTAATTACCTAAGGCAAGGGCCGGCCCCGCTCACGACTTTGTTGGTGAAGGATGACCGCGAGGCCTTGGTTGGCCGGTCTTTTAGAGCTAGCTAATTGATTCATTTTAATGCTTTGTTTCCTACTCTTCCACAACAATTTTGAACTTTGAAAAGCAAAATGAGGGGGGTGAAATATATGTATATTTTTAAAAATATTTGGTTTTGATAACATTTTGAAGAAAAAAAAAGACTTGTAAAAATGTTTATTTTGTAGATTTTTATTTAATATTTCTATCAATAAGGAAAATTAAGAAAATATTATTCAAATAATTTTTAATATAGTATCTTATTTCCTCTGCATATAAGTCAAAAGACCAAGTAAATGTTGTAATTACCACATTGCTAAGTCCAAGTAAATATTGTATTTACCACGTCCATGTAAACAAAGGCTGTCACCCTTCTATCCCCAAGATAGGCCTCCAAACCCAATTCCAACGTTGTGGGTAATCGGGTCGGATACGGTCTATTTGACACCTATACTTGTAATTTTGCTTGCAATTTTCTGAAAATAATTTAACTATCTGGAGGGTGTTTCAGGCTGGAGAAGGTTAACCTAAGGAAAATGCCTAACATGGCAAAGTTATTGGGGACACTAGTAACAGTTGGGGGAGCAATGTTTATGACTCTAGTTAAAGGACCTGTCCTCAACCTGCCATGGACAAGAAGAGAGAACCAACATTTTCCATCAAAAAGCGATGGAAACGAACACGACATTATCACGAGTGCTTTAGCTATTACGGTGTCTTGTTTCTGTTGGTCGTGTTTCGTCACTTTGCAAGTAAGAAGAGTGGGATTTTTTTTTTTTTTTTTGAAATTTCAATGGAACCCACCGATTTTCAAAGCATCGGATTGAGATTTCTCTTCGGGCATAAACAAATCTAAGAAAACGTGGCATGATCGTTGTGTCTGGATGATATGTTGTTCGCAGGCACATACGCTAAAATCCTATCCAGTTGAGCTCTCCCTCACAGCACTAATCTGCGTTTTTGGCCTCGTGGAGGACACAATTTTGGCAATTGCAGTTGAATGGGGAAATGGTCCAATCTGGTCAATACAACTTGACATGAAATCTTTAGCAGCGCTTTACGGGGTAAGAGTTTCAATGTCATTACGCTTGACATCATTTGTTCGGAAATTTCGCGACTATTCTGAATCGAATGAAGCAAAAGAAAGTGTCATATGTTGTTGTTTTCTCTCATCTCAATGGTCTTTCTCAAACAGGGAATCCTCTCTGGGGTTGGGTATTACATTGCAGGAGTGGTTATCAAGGAAAAAGGACCTGTTTTTTACTCTGCATTTAATCCCCTAACCACAATCATCGTCGCAATCTTGGCCTCTATTATCATAGCTGAAAAGATGTACACGGGAAGGTATTTGATTAGAAGTTAATTGTTTTACATCAACTAGTCTGCTTAAGAGCTAACACAAATCACTGACTTGTTTGTAGGGTTATCGGAGCACTAATCATAGTTGGAGGTCTTTACTTGGTTTTATGGGGGAAGAGCAAGGACAGACCAATATCGATACAGCGAGATGACGTGGAAGACTCGAATGATCAACCTAAAGATCTAGAAACAAATCAGAGTGTGACTTAGGGTTTCAACTATATTTAAGGGCAATTTGATGACGAAGAAACTGTCACACCTTTGAACAAAGGAAGCAAGATTTGAAGACTTTTACCACTTTGTGAGATTCTAAGGGTAGCCTCCATAGTTTTAGGACTTTGTTTGCCTCGCATACTGTTCTTGGCCAGAAAGACATTTGATTATTGATCTCCCAAGACATTTGATTATTGACCTCCTATGTGTTTCACCTCGCTTTAATTTAAGTTTCTTTTGGACAATAAATCATTCTCTCGTCGGATGTTAAGTTCTTGTCCATGATAAATATTAATAGGCGGATTCGAAATTTCAAACCATAAGCTAAGGATGCCTGTGATCAGTTTTGAATGTAACCTTCAGGCAAATTAGAGTACCATAGGTTATATTTTTTCTCGTTTTGAGACTGTGACGGGAAACAAACAGTTGATCCTATATCACTAAATAATTATTTGGCTTTCGAAAATTTTTGAAGCAATTCTGGAACATTAGCCATTGATCTCCCATACATGTTCTTCGCTAGTTGAACATTTTCTGAAGACTTTGACGGGAAACAAACAGTTGATCCTTTATCACTACATAAGTATTTGGCTTTCGAAAATTTTTGAAGCGATTCTGGAACATTAGCCATTGATCTCCCATACATGTTCTTCGCTAGTTGAACATTTTCTGAAGCAACAATTTCCAGAATCAAAACAACCTTCAAAAATGTGCTAAAAAAAAAAAAAAAAAACCTACCTTCAAAAAATGAAAACACACTAGCCGCGAACGCATGGTGAACCAATGCAACAAAATTTATTAATTGATCAAGTGTAGATTTGGTAACAAACTAAGCTTTTCCTAATCACTTTGGATTCTGACACCATAACAGATTAACATAAATTGCCAACAAACCATCCATTTCTGAGGACTTTTACTTTAACCCCAGAATAGAAAACATAAATTTGTGATGTAATATATTAAAAATAGAGAAAATCTGATCTCGTGCGCCATTTAATTTTCAAGTTTACAACCTATGACACAATGATAAATCATACCACTTTTTTAATCAGCAAATTACTATGTTGCCCCCTTTCTTCTCTTGTCTTCCTCATTAATGAAAAAAAGGACAGCAAATTGGTCAAATTCACTACTAAAAAGTGACATGGACTGCAAACTTTCTTTTAAAGTGGCATATTTCAAAACAAGTTATCCAGAAGTGGCATTTTTCAAAATTTCCCATATAACTACAAACCCATATTTCACAGTGACAGAGGGAAGCTCGCATGTAGCAACATTTGTTCCAAGATATTGTCATGCAAAAAGAAAATTGTATCTTTCCAGATATATGGGATGCTTCTCTAATTTTTTTTCTTCTAATTCTAATATAAATCATAATATAAAAGTCAATCTCCAATGAGATATATAGCATGAAGAAACACTTATGTTCTTTGATCACAAGTTAGATAAATTAACCCTAATTCAGAACAGAACATAAACATTCCAAAATTCATTACAAATGCAACATTTTAACTTGGGAAGCAACAGTAACCAAAATACCTATTAACATGAACCACCAGCTCAAATGAAGTCCCAAACCAAGTCTATAATTTACTATAAATTTTGTAATCCTCTATTCACAGATGCCAGATGAACCTACCTTAAAATTTTAAAGAGGCAGATTCTCATCTCAAGATGGTAAGATAACTTCATCCTTTCCGTAGATACGCTGAAGTTCACGAGTGGCAGCTTGATATGATGCTGAGAGAAGAGAAAGGGAAAGGGAAAGGGAAAGGAAAAGGGAGAGGATATCATGTGAGAGAGACATCTTAGACCAAATAAATAAATTAAAGAAGTGATATGAAATGATCATTTCGATTTTGTGTTTAGCCATTCAATCTGGAACCGTCAAAAATCATTAACCACCTTTCCATATCCGGAAATTCTTTTGATTGATAGGAGAACCCGTCACATTTTGAATTGCATCAAATAGCATCTCCTGAGGAGTGTTCTTCAGCTCTTGGACAACTGCATATATGGTCTTCCCATTCTCAAAGTAAATGTGATTGTTGGGGTGTTTGGTCTTGCAACCAGCATGACGCTCAAATTCATATGCATTGAGTGACTGTATGACACAATTCAATCCATCAGCAATGCCACGAATCTCAAATTGAACAAAACCTCATCTTAAAATATTACCTTGGATTGGTTGCAGTCAGCACAGGAGCACAGATACCCAGTCCCTTTTATAATGCCTTTAAGATTTTTCTGCCAAAAACAATATATTCCAGCATGAAAAGATAGAAGATAAAGTTTATCGGCACCTAATCAAATTAGTATAGGATATAAATATTTGCAAAGAACTTACATCTCTTGACCAGGAAACATACTTCACAGGAACCCCATCAAACATACCGGTTGATAACAAACTTTTCACATTTGAAGGAAAGTTGTTAGGAGGTGCCTTCTTAGCAATCTTTGGCTCCTTGGTCTTTGGCATGTTATCAGGTCTAGAATCAGCTTTAATAATGCTATCTACAACAGTATCCACATTAGACTCAGCTGGATTCTTCTGCTCAGATACTTCCAAGGTATGAGCGGAGTTCTGGTTACTGATCAGCAAATCATAACTGCTAATGATGCTACCAGGGGTATTAGTCTCAGGTTCATCATGGAAACCTCCAAAAGATATGGTCGTGCTTTCACCCTTGGTAGGCATTGGTACAACACTTGAATCAACCTTATAGGTTGGACCCATAGATACCATATTTTCGTTTCCCTTAAGGTAGGAGGGAATGAAA
Organism: Boehmeria nivea var. tenacissima; assembly: GCA_018132145.1. Lineage (NCBI taxonomy): Eukaryota > Viridiplantae > Streptophyta > Magnoliopsida > Rosales > Urticaceae > Boehmeria > Boehmeria nivea. The sequence goes on along the minus strand of CM030875.1, from coordinate 9,975,876 downwards.
TCATCGTTTGATTTGCCATAGGCTGTACTGATGGAAATAAAATCTTCATGCCTTTTGTTATACGAGGTACCTGAAGATAGGGCACCACTACCATCTCCTTTTTCATACAACTGACCCATTGATATAAAGTTACGATCACCCTTGGCGTAGGACTGACCCATTGATAACACATTATTGTCACCGTTACTATAGTTTTGACCCATGGATCTGAAATTTCCATCTCCCTTATTATTATAAGTCTGATCAACTGAAATGAAACTCTCATCTGCCTTAGCAAAGGTAGAAGCCATCGATATATTACTTTCTTCTCCATTGTTATAAGATTGACCCAGTGAAATGTTGTTGTTTGCACTCTTATTGTAGGAGTTACCCATCGAAATACTATTCTCTAACCTGTTGTAGGAGTTGCCCACGGATGGGGTCATAACATTGTCAGAGTCCCTAACTTGATTCACTTTAACTTTCCTGATTCCACCAAAATTGAGACACGATGAGGGGTCTTCCATGGTATGAGACATTGACAAACCTACTGACGGAGTGCTCCCATATTGATTCTCAAAGCCCTTTCTTCCCATATTCATATTTCCACTGCCAACAGATTGAATATTCCTATCAACCACATTAACAGTTCGCATTTGCTCAGATCCAAAGAGGCGGTCAGTACATTGGGCTGGAACTGACTGAAAACCAGAAGTGTTATCCCAGGTAGCAACATTCATATGTGAAACTCCTGAAACTGGTCTCCCATTGGCGGACTCTGTTGCCTGTTTCTTGTTGAGCAGTTGTGGCCCATTAGCATCCATAAACCACTGACCCCGCTTTGGCTCCATTCTGGAAGAATTATCATAGCCCATCTCACCATCAGCCAAACACCCAGCATCTCGATGCATCCAAATGCTTTTGGGTTGAAAAGACTGAAATAGAGGTTTTTGGGAAAAAAAAAAAAAAAAATCTCATTGACAATTGAAACAAGCAAAGTAGCTTAAGCAGAAGAAACGAGGGTAACCAAATTAGGTTCACCAAACCAAAAGCATTCGAAGAAATTTAGAAAGAAAGGGTGAAATGCTATGGGAAAGGTTAGGAACTGAAAATATTGAATTACAGTGTAGTCTTACTTGCCCCATGTATGGGTGTAGGTGCACTTTATGAAGTAAAGAGTGTTAAACATCAAAATATGCACTAATAACACTTTCTTCTACTTAAAATCCGAGGTATGTGATTGACGTCTAGTACTTACATCCAACTCGTTATAGTCTCCTTAAAATGCTAATTGAACACTGGAAATCGCAAAACTCGTGCATTCACAAATGATTCCTAGCTAACAAATTCAACTTTTTTCCCTACCTGGGCAATTAATTCATAATGTTTCCTAAAAAAAGAGTTGACAATAATCTTTGAACAAAACCAACTGAAGGTTCAGATAGAAAAATCATGCTGAGAAAACATATACAGGTCAAAAATTGCTTCCTCAACTCTCCTCAATATTGGAGGAAGGGACTGGTTCATATATGAATAAATAAGACTCCTCAAACATAAACGGAGAAAACGAGATTCTTCCTAAACTCTCTCACACCATCCAAAAGTGAATGAAGAGTAATGGTGCTCTAAAATTATCACCATAGCGTGTTTATATATTCTTCAAATACAATCTCTTCAAAGAGTTGCAACTTTGACAACTCTTGCATATCCACATTATCACACCATGAGAACTTTAACTCAGTAACTTTGATAGGTAAGCATGAAATAAAAACATTATATAAAGAAACTCAAGCTTCATACTACTAAATCGATGGATTAATCACATATACAGATCAGAACCACCCATTTATAGCAGTTTAAGTATACATAATACCATATAGATCATAACTTGAACTTCATTTTCGAAATATCGCCAATTGATCATAGATTAAGTATAATTGGGTCAACTGTTAACCAAATAATATACAAAATCCCGCTTTACCATAAAATGAGGACTATAATACCACTCAACACTTTAGTTTCAAAAAATGGTAAGAGCCAAGTATTGAACTTTCAGCTGCTTTGGCTTCAACTTGGGCTTATATAGTAAGTCAATCGTCTTACAAAGCAACCAAGACAACATATTAAAGCAGAAACATATCAATTTCAGAGAAACTAAACACCACACCAACAAGCCCAAATCTCAACACAACATTTTCATGCAATGCAAGGACTATAAACGTTTGAATTCCCAACTTACCATTCTACTGTTTCCTTTTTTTGCGTCTTTATTTTTTTCCCCCAAAAGGTCTCACCGACTCGCCCGGGCAACACTCGCTGAACTCGCTCCCGCACAAATCCAATTATTCAAATCCACGTTCTTTTCCACTCCCGCATCGAACCGGTACTCTCTCACCGGAGCTTCAACGACACCGTTTTGCCCCAAAAGACCATCAACAGAAACCATGCAAATCCAAAAGCCGAAACCGTTTGTTCAATCAACCTACACCCAAAAAATAAAACCCAAGCGTTTGAGCTTCGATCACGAAAATAAACACAGTAAAAGATCTACAGAGCCAAAAAAACAAAACAAAACAAAGCTCAAAGATCACGATAATTCCAAAACCTACAGACACAGAGACACGCGAAGGCAAAAAAAAAAAAAAAAAAGCAAGCCACGCGAAAACCTAGCAAATTGAGAAGATGAAGAAAAAAAAATGAGAGACTGACGGAGAAGAGTACCTTGCCGGAGCGATCTTCGCGAGATTTTTCCGGCGCCGGAGAAGAGAAATTTCACTTTCTCTCTCTAGCGCTCTCTCTCTCTCTCTCTCTCTCTCTCCTCTTTTTTTTTTTTCGGGAAAAGGACCTGTGTGAGTGTGGTAGATATGGGAAACTGAGCTTAGGCTTTTAACTTTGACGGAAGATACGCTACGAAGCTCTCCAAGATAACAATTATGTTACTGTCATCTCGACCGTACACGTGTCAAACTTTGGCTAAGTGGCTTGGAACGCGATCTTGGCTGTTGGATGATATTACCAGGTTGCGAAAGCAATAGAGCAGTTTGGCGTTGGGGTAAAAATCGATGACGTGTCGTGGATTTATTGGCTAGTGCTTTTAGTGTAAATGGGTTTGGTGTAGGAGATTTGGATACGGCGTATCTCGTGCGTATGGTAATATCGCTGTGAGTTTCCGATAATGCGTTATTAACGCTTGGCTTAGGAGAAGGAAAGTCTCATGGTAAGGACCAATGAGACAATGCCACGTCATCGGGTTATAACTACGAAACTGTGAAATTGTGGGATAAATTTGGAATGATGATATTAATTAGATTTGGGATTAAGAAGCTTACAATTTTATTAACGATTTTTTTTTCTTTTTAGGAAAAACATATTTGGAAATTAGAGAACATAGTAAAGGTAGCAGCTAAAATAGGTGACGATATTATATATTATTGATAATGCACCGTTTATAATAGCTTATAAATATATTTTTTCTATACATAAACATATCATATTTTCTATTTTCATTTTATCATTTCATTTCTCACATTTAAAAATAAAATTATGTTCAATCGGAGATGAAATGAAAAAAGAATAAAAGCAAACAAAATAAAATAAAATTACTTTTTCTATATTTTTAATTTCTGATTGAACATAGTTTTAGTTTTAAATTTGATAAATAAATTAATAACATGAAAATACAAGATATAATGTGCTTATGAGTAGGGAAAAAAATTGTTTTATGTATTTTTTAAGTTATTATAAGTTGTGCACTTTTGATAATGCATAAAATCGTCACCTATTGTAGCCTATTTGCAAGCAACTGAGCTAACCCGAGCTTTAAAAAGTCCAATCTCAGCTTGCTAAGAAATTTTTGAGCTCCAACTTGAGCTTGGTAATAATTGAGCTTTAGAGCTCGAGCTCGTTCACATAGAGCTCAAGCTCGAGCTCGTTCGAGTTTGGCTTGATTAAGAAGCTCGAACTCGTTTGGAGCTCATTTCAAGCTCGAACTCGTTTAATAACATGAAAATACCAGAAGTAATGTGCTTACGAGTAGGAAAATTTTATTTTATACATTTCTTAAGTTATTATAAGTTGTGCACTTTTGATAATGCACAAAATCATCACCTATTGTAGCCTATTTGTAAGTAACTGAGCTAACCCGAGCTTTAAAAAGTCCAGTCTCAGCTCACTTACCAAGCTCAAGTTGGAGCTCAAAAAATTCTAAGTGAGCTGAGACTGGACTTTTTAAAGCTCGGGTTAGCTCAGTTGCTTACAAATAGGCTACAATAGGTGACGATTTTGTGCATTATCAAAAGTGCACAAGTTATAATAACTTAAGAAATGTATAAAATATTTTTTCCTACTCATAAGCACATTACATCTGGTATTTTCATGTTATTAAACGAGTTCGAGCTTGAAATGAGCTCCAAACAAGTTCGAGCTCTCGAGCTTCTTAATCAAGCCAAGCTCGAACGAGCTCAAGCTTGAGCTCTATGTGAACGAGCTCAAGCTCTAAAGCTCAATTATTACCAAGCTCAAGTTGGAGCATAATCCATACAACACATAGTAGTCCAAATAAATGACATAAAAATTTGTGATTGTTACATCCTTTGGATGAAATCAACGAAAGCTGTCAAGCTGCTCCCACTTTCAAAATTGTCCTTAATCAAGCTTTCGATTCACTAGTGTTCAGCAAAAGTTATATGTATTCACAGCTAAGAGTTTACATGCATATTAATGAATCAATATTCAATACAAGTTAGACAGACTTAAAGATTATATGAACATATATAGTATAAATCAAACTCATAAACGAGCTATAAATATGTAATTTAGATAAATTTAAAATTATATTTATAATATGATAAATATAAAATTACAAAAAATCAAAGTGTAGAAACAATATTTTAAACGAGCCAGCTTGCGAGGTATGAAAAAAGCCAACTCACAAGCTTTAACGACCCAAGCACATGTGAGTTCAAGCTCTGCTCATTTATGAAACAAGCACTTAGATAAAGCTCAAACTCGACTTGTTTACATAACGAGTTGAGCACGAACGAGCTTTTATTGAGCCGAGTCCCGAGTCACTCGCGATCAGTTTAGCTCATTTACAGCCAATACCAGTAGCATTGTTACAGTCTCAACAATGTGCCATAGCTGTTAGGAATATTCTATTGAAATCAGATGTAATAATCATTTTTTAAATAATAATAATAAAAGAAGTAGTCATTCGTGAATTTTTTTTTGTTTTATTTTATTATAAAATAAATGTTTATCAAAATCCAAAATATATTAGCATGGTTATAATTTTAGTGTGTAACAAGTTTTACATACGAGAGAATTAAAATTATAAATTAACATAATTAAATTAATCCTAGATAGATCAAAGAGTATGAATCTCTCTTATCGGTATTCACTAGTTCCATTTATGACGTTATGAACGTGACCATCTGATCCAGAAGACCAATGGGACACTAGAATATGGGTATTTTATATAATGTTGATTATATAAAACTTAGACCGACATAATCATTGAAACTTCGTTTAAGTGTCATTATGAAGATTATGATCTAGGTCAAGCGATGATTATATGATGGTTGATCTCAATCATGAGTGATTTATAGACCTTTTCTATGGATCGACGGGTTATTTAATGTGTTCGTTAAAGCCCAAAGCTGATTGGGCCCAATACTTACAGTTTAGGAGCCCGCAATTCGTAGAGGCTCGGAATGTGAATTACAAGTATGGAATTTATAACTGAATAATTATAATGGATTAATGGTTCACTTATGCGTTGACTTTTGGAATAATTATAATGGTTCTCTTATATAATGCATGACCATTTGTGCTTGTTTATTTAATTCTATTACTGATCCTCATTATACGTGTGTACATATTAGGTTGCGAGCCAGATGACGAGAGTGTACAAGTCCTCGGTGACAAAAAGGTCCATCATATCATAACATAAACATGAATATATATATAGCCCTTTGATGACTCAAGGTATGTTATCATGAAAAGCCTCACCTAAGAGGGTGGTACGATACAGAATATTATTTTATATTTCACTTGTTTAATTTTGTGACATACTGTGAGAAAAAAAAATATTTCATATCATAATATATCGTACATACGTATTATAGTTTAACGATACTAGCTTGATCGTACAAAGTAGTATCATTGCACATCATCAAACTTTTATCATGTTGACATAACATATATTTGTTCTCATAGATATTTTAACATAACATCGTTATCACATCATATTGTATATTTGAACACATTAAAATGGTTCTTGAACATATATTTCATACTATAAAATTATCATGACATGACATATATAACTTTATTTTAAATAAATTCATTCTATAAGTG